>CM053748.1:27650293-27664852 GCA_028658305.1 Pachyuromys duprasi
GGCTGACTCTTTGACCCTCCCCCATACAAGCCGGGGAGTGACAGACTGGCTAGATCCCAGGGGAGGACATTGCAGCCAGCCCTGAGGAGACAGGATGAGCTGGGGTTGGATGGAAGTGGAGGAGGTCCTCCCCTGTTGGTGGACTTGGAGGGGGTGGGGAAGAGGGAGATGAGGGAGGGAGAAGAAGGGTGGGAGGGAAGGAAGGAGGGGGGCTACGCCTGGGATGCAAAGTACCTAACCTGTGATTGATATAAAAATAAATAAATTTAAAAAAATAACAAAAACATTTTAAATGCCAAAAAAAAAAAAAAAGAAATGGACTTTACCATTGTATTATAGCTGGAGTGCCTCCCATTGCCCTACGTGACATGTCAGTAGCCTGTATGTGGGGCTTAAAGGGAAAGAAGTCTTTAAGGACTAAACCCTTGTTTGTCCTGCTTTAAAATCTAGTAGTATACTTTTTATCTTGTTTGTATTTTTAAAAGTGTTTATGTGTGTAAGAGTATGGACATACCACTTATATACACATGCCTGTGGAGACAGGAGTGTCAGATCCCCTAGAACTAGAGTCCTAGGCAATTGTAAGCCACCTGATGCAGGTGATTGGACTCAAAGCTTAGATTTTTTGCAAGTTTTAACTCATGCTCAAAACCAACTCAAGATAATAATAGGTGTACTTATTGCTATGCAGTAAGAATATTGTAGGACTTAACTATTCTAATACTATATAAGGAGTAATGCATGTGTAAACCTTGCATTACCTGTCTTCCTTGCAGCTGTAACAATCGTTAATCTTTGTTAGGAGCTTCTGACTGCCCCCACACACACACTGCACACTCCTGCAGCCAGGGAGCCATGTTTCTCTCATTCATTAGAGTTTCTAATTTATTAAGTGTGCTTAGTAAGTATTTGTTGAGTACATGAATTAAAGAAGAAAATGTTGTGAGCTAGCATGTGAGCAGGATGAGACTGGAAATCGATCTTCAAATGAGCAACATTTGGATGATCAGAAAGAAAAAAATGTATTTTGGATTGTTGTTGATAGAAGAGTGAGGTATTAATTGGTTATAAAATAACAGAGCATAACAAATAGAAATGAAGACAGGATTCAATTATATTTTAGGGAAAAGGGACCACTGACATAGTTTCCACATGTTATAGCTGAAAAAATAGAACCCAAAGAATGACAGCTTCAAGACTTACATAGCTCCATCATTTCTGCACCATGTGAGTGATGAAGCTTACAGTAAACCATGCATTGGTGAGCTCAGGCAGATTCCCTTATGAACGATGGGCTTGATTTTGCAACATCACCAACTGCCAATGCCTAAGTCTAGTTTCCATCATTCTAGAGAAGTAAACTTGAAAATTATATTCATTCTTTCCTGTAACTTCCCTCAACTTTAGATCCATAAAGCCATTGGTGTCACGACTATCAATAATCTAACAATTAGATGGCATGACCAACTGTGATTCAGTTTCTGTTTTGGTTTGTTTGTTTCCTTTGGGACAGGATCGTATCTATCCCAAGCTGGCCTCACACTCACTATGTATCTGAGGTTCTATTGAACTTCTGATCCTCTTAGATGCACCTCCAAGGTGTTAGAATTAGAGGCATGTGCCACCTGCCTGCCTGATCTCTGAAGCACATGTGCTCATATCCAGGATTCATGCCTCTACCAGCTGAACCCCCAGCCCTGAGCTGTATCTAATTAGGAAGCACCAGTGATAATCCAAATCTAAAGTGATAAGGAAAATGAGAAAGTAAAGCTATCCGTATATTATAGTTTATCACATAACTATTCACTGGACATGAACATTCATAATTATGTAAACATGAGGCCAAGCAGAAAGTTGTTGGTGGTAGAATAACACTCTGGTACATGCTGAGCGAAAGTGTGTTATATTACGCTTGCAGTCAACATCAGCATGAAATGTAAAATGTATTTCTTATCAGAGAACCATTATAAAAAGGAAGATGGATTCCATAAAGCGTAGGAGTAATCAAAACATCTCTGGGATACCTTTGAAACTGAAGGCACTCTGTACTTGTGGTGTTTAGTACCCTTGTAACAAGTCATTCAGAAGAACCAAAGACAAAGTAACCTTCCAAAAGTAGGCTGACAGTTCCTGACAGCAACAGAAAACCATCTTTCAGAGCCAGGAATTCAGCCAAGCCCTCCAAATCAGTTCCTCTCTAAACTGGTTGTAGTGTAAATACAAGAAAAAGCAAGAATGAACTACTGTCTCCTTTTTGTCGCCATTGACCTGTTAGAAAAACTCTTCCTTTAAGTTAATTCAGCCATTTTTAATCTACATGGAATTATTGTGTTATTTATTCTTTTTAAAAACAAAGCAAAATTGTATGTGATCTGTTTTTATGTGCATATGAATGTTGTATGTGTGTATGTATATGGAACCATAAAGTCTCTGGTAAGGTAAATCTCAGAGCTATTTTAAAACTCAGTGACTTTTTAAAATATTTTGAATGACTTAACAAATTAGTCATTTATTTAATCAGCAGATAGGTAGAGCTTTAGGCCTTTTGTTTGCCTTTACTTTATAAAACAATTGTATTACATAACCAGTTAAATGGTAAACCTGTAAATTGTCACCTGGCTGGCTCATACTAAAGCTCCATATTAATGATACAGTTGATGAAAGTATCAATCACCTGAAGACGCGTAGTGCTGAGGACAAAGGTGGCATTTTACATTTTTATGAACACTAGTAATTTTCTCCTACTTGATTTCTTTTAAGCCAAGCCCAATTTCTTGTAAACCATGGGTCAGTGAGCTCAGGCTGATTCCCACGTGACTGAGGGGTTTGATTCTGCAAAGATATCACCAAATACTGGTCCCTACATCTAGTTACTGTCATTATGAACTACTGGGGCTGGAGGAGTGTGGCACAATGTGATCTTCACTTTAATCCTGCTACCTGTGGCAGTCCTGATTCTGTCAGAGTTATGGATGTTTGTGAAGCATTACTATCTGAAATGCTATTAATGCAATACTAACAAAGTCATCTAAAATGCAAGTAAAATATTTGTTGCTTTTCCTTGTCAAGCATTGGAAAGAGAGAAAAGAAACTGCTTGAGTTGAAGTGGTTTGGATTAGGCAAAGCTTGCATTCAGGAAGCATCTCTCCCAACCCAGTGTAAATCTGAGAAGGTTTTACCTGAGATGTGTTTGCTTTGGAATTTCTTGCCACATCCTCCTGAT
This sequence comes from Pachyuromys duprasi, assembly GCA_028658305.1. NCBI lineage: Eukaryota > Metazoa > Chordata > Mammalia > Rodentia > Muridae > Pachyuromys > Pachyuromys duprasi. The sequence continues at coordinate 27,653,517 of CM053748.1, forward strand.
TGAAAATGACATTGTATTAATAAATCAGAAGAGGCTGCTATTAACTTGATAAATAAGTACATTTAATATACAAGATGGAATGGGGTTTGGTTAAATACTTTAAGTCAGGCCTTGCTCGATTCTAGTGATATCAAATACATTTTCATTTTTTAAAGATTTTAGGTAGGATTTAATCTTTGAAAATATTAATAACAGCTTACAGCAGGTAAGCTATAAAATAACACTGGATGCTGTCTGTTTAGTTTCTGGTTGAAAAAGCACAGCAGTACTGTAGTTCATTACCTTTGAAAAAACAGTAACAAGATAATACAGCTGCTCTGATTAAGATGTAAATTCTTTCTAATTAGAATGTAAATTCTTACATTTAAATGAAGACATCAGTTGTCAGGATGCCATATGATATCTTCTCCCACCTTGCCTGAATGAAGCCCTCACTGCTCATCTAGGCACTGAAATAGTTTTACAATCCCTTTGTTCTCTGATTCTTGTAATATTCTCTCTTCATGTTCCCTTTTCACACTGCTTTTGTTTGTTTTCCCCCTTGCATCTGATATTGTTGTGCCTTGGGATTTTGCAGAAATTTGGAATGAAAATTGAGTTCAGTCAGTGCCAGTATTTGCTTGTGCCTCAATTACTTCTGCTGAATTTTCCTCAATGCAAATCAGGCAGGTTGCATAAAGTGGTGCATGTATTTGAAATAATTAATTTTCCGTAAAATGATGGATCAAGTCCAATCAACCTTCATGAAATCTAAATAATAGAATAGAGAATTAGAAATTAATTAACATTTTGTGTTGTTAATATTTCATGGCGTAAATTAGTAATAGTAAGTTTTATCTGTTGGTTCTAACTTTTTCTTCATTGAATGTAGATGCAAACCTTCTGCTTTAATCATTTCTTGCCAGAAATATGTGAATAAGAAATCCCATTATCAGTAATATAAGTGAAGGTTTCAAAGTTCCCAGGTCATATAAGCAGTCGGTGAAAGTTGTAGGGTGAATGACAGACACCAATATATCTGCGCCCTAAGTCCAGGATGCTTTGAACATAGTATCACTTCTTTTATGGTAAAGTCTAAATCTAGAAGCAAATCAACCCAACCACTCTGTGGTGCTAGGGAAGGAGATACCTAGAAACTGAGAAAACGAATGCTTTACAGAGAAAAGGGAACCTTCTTTGACTTAGTTCATTTGGTTATCTTTTTTAACTTTTTATTTTAGGAATGTCTAGCACATGTCAAAGCAGAGTATATAATAATAAAGCCCATAAAGCCATCTACCATCTTTGATCATCATATGCTAAATAGACAAACAAAGCAAACAAACCTGAACTGATGCTGAGTAACAGTCGAACAACAGAATACCAAACAACCGAGGGCAAGATGGAGTTCCAGACTGTGAGGCAGTGGATGTCTCGTGAATTTTATGCAGTGTGTGAGTTTGTACAGAGTGAGCAAATAAGAGAAGGAAGAGAAGGCTGTGAGCAGAACAGAGGGGGCATGAGGAGAGGCCTGCAGGTGAGTAGTCTGTGACAGCGCAGAAGGAACTGCTGCAGTGTCATTAGAAACTTCACTCTGCATGTAGAAATGGGTACCTGAACTAAAACAAGGATGTGAGATCCAGGCAGGCCGTCCAGTACTGATTACTCTAAAGGAAATTACAATGGCATTTTCAACATATCTTCTACCTTCCCAAAGAACAATCCCCATTGTTAGTTGGGTGTAGAGGCTCATGCTTGGAACTGCAGCACACATGGGGAGGCCAAGGCAGGAGAATTACAGAGTTTAAGACCAGCCTGGGCTCTGTGGCTAGTATTAGGCCTTTCTAAAAAATGAAGAAACACTTCTACTGTAAACAAAATTCGTTTATGACTACCATGTTTACAAATAAAGCATCTCTAGAGACTAAAGAATAAATTACATTATTTCTAACCAAGCTCATTAAAAATAAATGTAAATATTGAGTATTTAATAATAAATTTGTGTATTTCATCTTGACTTATATAACCAATGCAACCAAAATATTCCTGTTATTATACTATCACTTCTTAAACCCGTGTGTTTTTACAAAAGTGTGGCATTATTTACGTACTGTATTAGTATCCTACCACTACTGTAACGAAGTTACCATAGGCTTAATAGCTTAAACAATACAGAGTCATTGTTTCATATGTAGAGAGCAAAAGACCAAAGTTAATGTATGGGCTTAAAATCAAAAGGTTAACAAGTCCATGTATCTTCTGGAGTCTACAGGGAAGGATCCACTGTTGTGTTCTTCTAGATTCGAGAGACTATATTCTTTGGCTTGTACCTTCTTCCTGCATTTTCAAAGCCAGTAGTGTTGGACTGACACAGCCCTCATGCTATCATCTGTCTGGTTCTCTCTTCTGCCCCTCTATTATTTTCAGGATCCTTGTGACCACAGTGGACCTACACAGATAAGCCAGAATCATCTTCCTAACTTAGGGCCAACTGCTGAGTAACGAATTCCGTCTGTAACCTTAGTTACCCTGTGTTGTGTTAGGCTCAGTATTGCAGGTCCCAGGGATTGTGATGTGGATGTCCTTGGGGAGCATTCAGCCCTACCACACATTATTTCATATTTTGACACCAACTGCTACTTGAATAGAGAGGCAAAAGAGCTAGTTTTCTGGCTCAGATAGTAATTCTCTCAAGTTTAAAATCTAGTATTTGTCACTGTAGCTGAGTTTGAGAAGAATGAGCTTAGATTAAATACAGAACATGAAAACAACCATCATACAAATTTTTTTCAGAAATACATGCTAAATTTGGTTGTTGTGACCCAGACACTTGGGAGGCTCAAGCAGGGAAATGCTGTGTTTGAGGCCACTGTGGGCTACATACTAGGTTCCAGAGCAGCCTGAGACACAGAGCGAGATCCCGTCAAAAGAAAGAGAAAGAAAGAGAGAGACAATGAAGAGAGAGAAAGGAAGGAAGAAAGATAACAAAAAAGAAAGGAAGAGAGAAAGAAAGAAAAAGAAAGGAAGGAAAATAAAAGGAAAAGGAGGATCCGGAATAATAATATTGGTGAATGAAATAAAAAACAAAATTAGTCATTGTGCATGTGTTCAAAAATATTGTTAAACTAGCATTCCCAGAGGTTGGCTTCCCTCTTTCAGTAGAGCTTGGCTAACTTCAGCACAAGCCTGATGTAGGCAAAGATGAGAAAAGGAAGGGACTGATCAGGAAAGACTGGCCCAAGCCCAGGATGGAAAGACAGGGAAAGTTAAAAAACATGGAAAAGGAAAGGAGCCCTCCAGAAGGTAAATCTCTCACCACCAGAGAAGCAAGAATGCTAACACTATAGCAACATTTACTGTGAAGATTGCCTACATATGGATAGTATTTCTTTTACATAGAGATATTTCAAGAAAGAATGTTGAAATAGTAACCAAAAAAAATGCTTAAAGTACAAGAGTGTGATATGGCCATATTATGGCCCAGCTATAAAATCTGCAATTTTCTGTCAGTCTCTCACATCAAACTATAAACTTGTTTACAATAAAAACATTGCCTCAACCCCCATGTGACTTCATGTAGTAAGCATTCTTTCACCCCTTCTTGGTCTATGGAGCCTTCTTACCATCTCATTACAGAAAAGGGGGGGAAATCCTTAGAGGCTCTTTAGGGTATAACCTCAGTGTCCACCAAAATTGTATTTATAGCAATTATTAAGACACATAATCTGGGGGCTAGAAAGGTGGCTCAGTGGCTAAGAGCACTGACTACTCTTCCAGAGGACCAGGGCTCAATTCCTAACAACCACATGGCAGCTCACAACTTTCTGCAGCTCCAGTTCCAGGGAAGCCAACACAAAAGAAAGAGGGGGATGAGGGAGAGAGAGAGAAGAAGGGAGGGAGGGAGAAAGTTGTTTTAAAAAAAGACATGTACTCTGTCTTGAGGAGCCTGCACCCACACTCAGGTGTGCATTATGCTTCCCCTAAGCACCTCTCTTTGTGCTAAAGCCCATATGTAAGCCTATGTTTAAAAAATCTTTACCTAATAAATTCCATTTCTACTGCATAGATAGATGTAGTGATAGATAGATGGACGGACGGACGGACGGACGGACAGACAGACAGATAGATAGATAGATAGAAACAGTTTCAAAGGAGGGGCTAGGAAACTGTCACATTGATTATCTATTGTGTAGCAGAAACTATCCTAAATACTTTCTAAATAATAATATTTTTATTGTATAACTGTCCCTATAATCTGCTATATTTCTCCTTTAGATGAAGGATCTCTGGAAATTGTAGGCAAATTTCCTAAAGATACAGTAACAAGAGCTCCCTGGTGTCTTCACACTGCACTTTGGCTGAGTTCTATGAAATGTTACTTGTTTCCATCCAAATAAGCACTTCTCCCAGTCCATTATAATGAAAACACTTAAAGTAAAATAAACTAAATAAATGTAAGGCATGATCCCTGCTTTTAAGGGAGCTATAGTCTAGTCTAAGACTGAAGCCAAAAACATACAGGATAGTCATCTAGCAGAGCCAGACAACCTTTAGTTGGGATCTGTTCTTTTAATGCTTAATCTCTTATTGTTTGCATGTAAGCCTAGGTTTCCTTCCCTACCTCAGAGGGTTGTTAGAGAGATTAAGTATACATTAAATACTTAGTCCGAGATCTGGCACATGGCAAGCACTCAGTAAATGGTGGCTGCTATGATTGTAATAAGCTCATGCAGCATGAGGGCTGAGTTAATGATTACCGTCCACAGGAAGGTCAGCAGAAGACCAGAGTGTCAAGCCAGCACCTATAATGAGTCATGGGTATCTGTGGACACCACGAGAAGCCTGTCAGTATAGTAACTAAGTACACTGCCCTAGGAAAGAATATTTGCTTTCCAGTTCTGAACTCTCATTCATCTGTTCCTCAAGGCTTCTTAATTTACAAAGTGGGGAAAATAACACCTGTATCATGGAACTGATCAATGAGATTAAATGAATATGCAAAATGCTTATGTGTCTGACACAAAATAAATGCCACATAAGTGCTCTTAATGCCAAGGATGCATCTATGGAACCCATATTCAGTGACACTTTGCAGTTGTCAGTACTAATAAAGAACACCAGTGATCTCAGTTTCCCACAGCAGTGCAGGTGACTTGCGCAGCTAAGCATGCCAGTTCTGTGGGCATTGTACTCTCAGATCCCAAGTACCTATCACTGGGTGATGTGGAACAGCAAGTACTCTCCCATCCTATAAACTACCCTGTCTGGTTGAGGAGACTGAGATGAGGACAGATGAAATAAAAACCAAGGACTAAAAGAAGGGCCAGAAAATGATGCAGGTGTTTTCCTCATTCCTCAGTCTCTCTCCACCTGGGTCTGTCTGTCACCAGGGTCTGTCTGTCACTGAACCTGGAGATTGAGAGTTCAGCCAACAAGCCCCAGAGATCTGCCTGACTCCATCTCTCCAGTGCCAGAATTATAGGATGGGTCACCATTGCTTCTTTTTTACATGGACACTTGGGATCCCAAATCAGGTCCTCCTGTTGGCACAGCAGGCACTTTATCAGCTGAGCCATTGGCCCAGCCCCCTTTTTGCTGATAATTCTGATGTAGAAAATAACCATAAGGACAAAGTGTTTGGTTTGTGAGTTAAATCTATTAATTTCATTTTTTAAAAACAAACAAATATTCTAATGATGTGTAAGCTATCAAGTGGTTAGGCGTAAAACATACTGATGTCCGAAACTGAGATTTATCATAAGTTGACAGACTGATGGATGTACAAATGCTTAGGTATTTAAAGAAACAAACAAATATAGAAAATGGTCAGTTGCTCAGTCTATGGTGATATTTATGTTTGAATTCTCTGTAAAAAGTCAACTTTTACCAAACTGAGCAGGGCACAGGGGTCTTCTATGGGACAGTTTCTGCAACCAAGGACCATGTATGGATATGTCCTAGAACCCCCGCTTAGAAGTGGTCCATAGTAGCTCGGTATCCAACTGAAGACCCTAGTAAGGGGAACAGGGACTGTTTCAGACATGAACTCGATAGCTGGCTCTTTGACTCTCCCCCATACACACCAGGGAGTAACAGCCTGGCTAGATCCCAGGGGAGGACATTGTAGCCAGCCCTGAGGAGACAAGATGAACTGGGGTCAGATGGAAGGGGAGGAGATCCTCCCCTGTAGGTGGACTTGGAGTGGGCAGGGAGGAGATGAGGGAAGGATGGGGAGAGTGGGAGGGAAAGAGGGAGGGGGCTACGCTGGGGATGCAAAGGACCTAACCTCTGATTGATATAAAAATAAAATAAAATAAATTTTAAAAAAATTTAAAAAGTCAACTTTTCTATTTATAAGTTTTTGTAATAAAATACTGCTTGAGAAAAACCATAATGAGTACCATATACACTACAAAATCAGTAGAATTTTTTTATTTATTTAAAGGGGAAGATAGTTTAGGCCTGGATGTCACAGTGCACACCTATAATGCCGGCACTCAGAAGACAGAGATAGGAGAATTACAAGTTTAAGCCTAGCCTATCTACATAGTGAGACTGTTGAAGAAGGAAAGGAGGAAGGAAGGAAGGAGGGAGGGAGGGAAGGAAGGAAGAAAAGAAAGAGAAAAAGAAAACCTATATAATGAATTGGGTTTTACAAGTATGTTTGTTAAATGTTCTGGTGTAGTTCTGATGAAGTGAAGTTATACTGACAAGTTCTTCACCCATTTTTGTTCAAGTAATTGGATAATTACCTGGTAATAGAAGAGGCTGAAGGGAAGAGCTAGGCACAGAACTGCACCAACTGTGGTTGCAGTTCCTATGACTGTGAGTCAAACCTTTGAGACAAATCATTGTAATTAGCACAGTCTTGCTGTTGGAAGATCTGCAACTCTAAGCTAACATGTAAACAGCCCCATCTCCATTTCAAATACCACTCACCCTGTTGTAATCATAGCGATGGCTTTTGATTATTTTTTCCTTCTCTTTGACCATGTCAATATGCCCCTGCTTACTTCACCTGTGGAATCATGAAAGATTGCTATTGTCTACCCAATCTCAAATCATTGGGCAATTCTTCATGTTATTTTCTTTGAGTTGTGCTGACCTACTGTGGCAACCTACTGGCTCAGTCATACACCCTAGCACCCTTGAACCATAAAAACTAAAAGGTTGAAAGGACAGTTGGTGAGAAGTAATAAAATTTTAGAGATTTGTAAGTTCTCTAGTAAAACTGAGCTCACTGAGAAATTTATATTAGTGAGAAGAGAAAAACCAACCAATTGGTTGTTCAGTACAGCAAATGAACAATAAAATGGCTTCCGAAGCATCCGCCAATGACTGTCATTTCCACAGTAGAATCTGTCCTGGTAAAAACCAAGCAGCAGAGCTGGGAAGAAAAGTTGGAGAGAGTGCCAGGGCCAGAGCAGATTTGCACTGCAAGATAAGGCAAAGAGGAGCTAAGTGCCAAGTAGCAGATGGGATGAAGTCAGGTCCTCCTTGCTCTCTTGCCCAGCAGCAGAAGCCACGTCCAGGGAGTTTGCGGTGGTGGGGCAGGGAGGGGCTGCAGTTCCTTGCCCACAGGCCCCATCGGTCAGATAGCTCCTAGGGGCTTCCTGCTTCCCACTTTGTGTCACAGGTTGTGATACTTTTGGGGACAGCTTTGGAAACTGACTCACATTTTGGTTAAGACTTTCTCTTCCAAGTACATCAGCAGGCTTTGTTTGTGGGTGTCATTGTTTGTGTGGCTGATGCTGTTGTATGGGAAGCTATACTCTGGACTAGGCTAAATCACCAGCCTCCCTAAGTGGGGCCTGAAGTTCCTGTTTCAAGGCTTTGATGTGTAACTGGGTGTAAATGTAGTCTGATGCCAGAGTGCCTTATGCCAGTAGTTCCTGCATATCTTGATGTGGCTATTAACCTGTTGCCATTAAGGAATCATCAGATCATGGTCTATAATAAAGTGTAGCCACATTCATCATTTGTATTATAAAATGCTATTTTTTGTAAACTACTTGACTCCCCCTCTCCCCCCCAAAAAAAATCTATTTTTTAAAACTGCATTCACCTCCTGATTTTCCCTTCAACCCATGATGCTGCCTCCCGTCTCCTCAGCTGGAATCTGGACCTGTTTTCCTTTATCCAGCATACTTTTGAACAAGTAGCAAGTCTTGTGGGGAATTCTGTGGATAGCAGAGTCAAAGTTGGCAGACCCTGGGGACAATCAATCAAAAAATATGAGGGAGCAAATAATGAAATGGCTCAATTGAGAATGTTGAAAAACATTATATCATGACGAAACCAAAATCATGTCACTAATTCATAGGTCCGTGATTCTACTCTTTTTTGTCATTTTATCTGGCTTGATCTGTCTGCATCCTTTAAATAATTGGCAGTAACATATCAGCTCCTCTAATGCTAGTTTTTACTGATCACTCCCCAATGCCGTAGCCCTCTCCATGTACCCAGTGTAGCCTGGGATACAGCCCATTGCGAACAACTTCAGCAGTCTTTATCATGGAAAATATTGATGATTTAAATTGTGGCTGGAAATTATTTTTTAATTTATATTATTTCTATGTTACAAATATGCATAGTTTTAAATATCTAAATAATTACATTGTTCCTTAGATTTAAAAAATTAAGGCATTATTTTTGCTTTCATTTGTTTTGTATTTTCATTCATTCACCCAAAGGATTAATGATTAAGACTGAAGAATTCAGGAAGGAAGCAGCCTATTTTCTCTTGTATATATAAAAGAATGGTGATCTCAGAAATACTGAGCTCATATGAGTATTTTATATAAGAAGTGCTTGTTGCCTAAGCCTGAAGACATGAGTTTGGATTCCCAGGGCCCACATAAAAGCCAGACACAGCAATCTCTATCTTTAACCTCGCACTGGGAGGGCAGAAACAGGTGAAAACTTGTCACTTTCTGGCCAGTCAGCAGCTTCAAGTTCATGGAAAAACCATGTCTCAGAAAATATGGTGGAGAACAATAGAGGAAGCCCGCTGAGCTGAAGGTCTGCTCTGTTCCTGGTGTGTGCTCATACACTTCTTGAAAAGACTGGACTAGAACAGAGCATGGGAAGAAGGGGGACTAGTGATCAGTATCTACCTTACTGCTGACTTTATTGTCTTTTTTTCCCCATTCTTATTAAAAGTGAGGTTACGGTTCTTTAAATAAATGCTAATGTTGACTATAAGCACTTCATTTTAATCATAATTGCTAATTTTAAATTGTTACTTTAATTGAACTTCTAAAATCTTGACTATCTGTAATGGAGGGATTGCTGTGTCAGCTTTTCTAACTCATCTCTTCAAAATACAATTCAAACATGCTGTAAAATTCCTGTATTCAAATGACCAACAAAATGGGTCCTAATAACTCTTATTGCCTATTTGTGACTTTTGTAAGTTCCGGGGCCAGGCACCATGACTTACTCCTTCCACTGATTTTCTTTTTTATTATTATTGTGCTTCTTTGTGTGTCTGAGTGTATGCATGCCCACACATGTGGAAGTCAGAGAACTGACAAGAGTCATTTCTCTCCATCCACTGTGTGAGTCTCAGGCATCAAACTCAGATCACCAGACTCTGTGGCAAATAGCTTTACCCACTGGGCAATCTCACCCACCCATTACTGATTTTTCTAGACTCCACAAAATAGACAGTGCTCTACAAAAGCAGAAAATAAAAAGCCAAAGCCAGCAATTTTAACCAGTTGCCTGAGAAGTTCAACTCATGGTGACTTCTCCACTCTGCTCTGACAACTCTTTTCTTGATCTATGAGTGTCTTTACCATGTTGCTCAGCTTTATGGACAGTTGTTTAGTAATGTTCAGTACTGTGTAATACTGGAACCCAGAGTACATGCTAAAATCTTACCCGCCATTTACTACCTACAGGACACTCACTTTTGGAGATGGTAATGGGGTTAGAAAGTAGAGTCTGGTTATGAAGTTCCTGGTTCTCCCTCTGTATATGATCTAGTTCTCCCCCAGTTTGCCATGCTAGAACAAAGCAGGAGACACACTGCGTATGTTTCTTTACCAGCCCCTCTTCAGAGTTGTCTTGATCATGGCTACTTTTCTGTCTACCTCTGTGATTGACTTTCAGGGCCCCATCCACAGAGGTGTGCTCACCTGCCTCTGGCTGATGGGTTCTCCTTCACCAGAAAGGTTGCCATCTTGGACAGAACACCAGCAAGCTGAGTTAAGCAGTTCCTTCAGTTTGTTCTGTGGAAATTCCCAATGTCCTTTCCAGGAGAAATTGTATAGGAAGCCTACTTGCCATACCCCTTCTTTCTGCCTTGACTGACTCTGCAGGTCTGTCTTGTTCCATGGCCACAGAGACAGACCAGAATGTTCTCTGCCTGTACTGCTGCTGAACAGAAACAAGATGCCAGTCTTGAATCCTGTAGGCATAGTATTTGAGTCAGTATATTTGAGTTCAATATCTTGGTTCAGTTCCTACTAGGACCTTTTAAACTGTCTTCAAGAGCACAAGCTCCAGTGCCGTTCTTAGGTCCTGCTTGACCCCTTTCCTCAAACTGCTTTTGTGGAGGTGGGGGTGATGGCTATGGGAAAAGCTACATTTCTTACACGCTTGGCAAGAATCTGATTCCAGTTGCCAAAGCCTTTCTTTGGGCCTCATTTAGTCTTCATGATTTTCAAGAATCACTCATCATGTCAAGAATATGAATCTACCACTCTGTGCTGTTATAGTTTTATGATGACAGAAGGAATAGTTTAGACAGAGAGCAAAATCCTATAGTAAAGAATAAATGTTAAAGGCCACCATACCTTCACTGTGCTGATGGGTGGTGGGAACCTACACTGAAGAAATTACATGGTGGAGAGATGGGAGAGGTAAAAATGGAGTGATCCGTGTGCTGTGGAGAGAGGCAGATCTGGAAATATGACAGTGAAGTCTAAGCTAATGTATGTGGACTGCACTGCTACCTAAGGCCTCAGGTGATGGCTGTCACTGGGGCCAGGTCTGGGTGGAGGTCCAGTTACAGCTGGAGTCTGTGTTAATGTCCACGTCCCATGTTACCACTCAAGGCCACACAGATGTTTGTGGTCTGTGCTGCCCCTGAAGCCACATTGGTCTCTGTTGGCCATACTGCCACTGGAGGCCATGTTGATATGAGTGGCCTGTGCTACCACGTGTGGCCATGGTGATATCTGAAGTCTAGGCTGCCTCCAAGGCTTATGTCTCCTGGTAAAAAGGCCTAAGAATGAGGGCAGCCCTTAGCACAAAAAATAAAAAATAAATAAACAAAGAGAACTGACTGTAGAGGATTATAGAATGGCAGAAAAACACTTAAAGAAATGCTCAACGTCCTTAGCCATCAG
>CM053748.1:27665352-27685352 GCA_028658305.1 Pachyuromys duprasi
TGTGTGTGTGTGTATGTATATATGTGTGTGTGTTTCCTCTGTCCTTTTGGGGGAAAATAAGATTTTACAAATGGGAAGAAATAAACAAGGTTGAAAATCATGTTAGAAGACAAGGACGGTGACAGCAGCAACCAGGAAGAAGGTTGGAACTGGGGAGATCTGAACTAAATAAGAGGTTTTTTGCAATAGAAAAGTGGTATGTAAAATGACACAAATAAACTCGGAATTTCGGAATGGGAATTGGGGTTGAGACCACACCTCAGGAATCTCAGCCTGGGACAGTGGGAAAGCATCTCAGCAGAATGACCTGAGGGAAAAAGAGGAAGGTGACTCAGGCCAGGTGCAAAATGGGTGGAAGAAAAACAACAGAAATACTGTAACAGTTTTAAAAGGAAGAAATAAGGGAAACAAGGTGCAAAATTATGAATGATATTGGAATCGCTTATGACCTTTTCATTTCACGTGTATAGTGCTTATGGGTAGAATATGTCCGTGTATATGCGTATGATTGTAGAGACTAGAGGTCATTGTTAAGTATCTTCCTCCATCACACTCCAGTTTATTTTTTGAGACAGTATTTCTGAGTGAACACGGACCTTACTGATTGGCTAGACAGAGGGATCCATAGATCCACCTGTCTTCAACCTCACATCAGTAAGTATGCAGATGGACAGCACCATGCCTGGCTTCTGTGTGGTACTCACACGTATGCTGCAGGCACTTTACCACTCAGTCCTCTCCCTGAGCCTTCATTGGTGATTTTTTTTTTTGGATGACTAATCTTAAAAGATAGGCTTTGCCAGCATATTCCAAATGCATGCTGTGTGGTCCCAAGCTGGTCAAAAGTTCCCAAGCTCAAGGAAATGGTGGTCTTTAATCTTAGCACTCAGGAGCCAGAGGTAGGCGGGTCTCTATGAGTTTAAGGCCAGCCTGATCAACAGAATGAGCTCCAGAACAGCCAGGGCTACACAGAGAAACCTGGTCTTAAAGAGCAAAAGTTCCCAGTCAACCGAAATAAGGTGAAAATGCCTAGCATAATACAGTCTACTCTTAGAAATCTGTAGTTAAAGTGATGTGGAAGTGTCAAAGAACAAGATAAATAACCTTTTTAACTTCTCACTTGGGTGACCATTAGGCCCATACATATCATATGAAAATAGATTAGTGTTTTGACTTTTATATTAATATTGTATCTTTCTTGAAAACAAAAACATAACTGATAAACTCTGTTTCTGAGAAGGAAAAAGTTTCTGGGCCTCTACACTTGAACTATATCTTTTGAGGCTTGATTTGGTCAAATATTTAAAATGAATTATGTTTTTATTATAACAAAGAGAACTTTAATAATTGACTTCCAAATAACTTATTGTGTAGATTTATGATTTTATGCTGTAACTTTTTCAGCCTTAAGAAACTTTAGTACCTTTGTCCATAGGTTTAGGCTTATAAGAAAAAACGGCAGCTAGACATGGTGGCACATGCCTTCATCCCAGGCCTCAGGAGGCTGAGACAGATGGATCTTCAGCCTGGTCTGCATTGTGAATTCCAGAACAATTGTGGCTAAACAGAGAAACTCTGTCCCCAAAAGAAAAGAAAAAGAAAAAAGGCTTTGTGTTTGAAGTACTTTTTAACTTTAAAAAGTTAAATAAAAAGTTTCCCCTCTACCTTGGGAGAATGAAAGTGGCTACACATAATAACCAATAACTGAAATTTTGATAAATTAAGAAAGGTAGATGTTAATTACATTTTATATACAGGGAATTTTGAGGATTAAAGATAACAATTTATTGTTTCAAGCTAGCTGTCGTATAGAAGGAAAAAAATTGGGAGAATCCAATCTTGTTCTTTCTGAGTATGCATTCCTCCTTACAGGAGTAAAAGATAAAATAACCACTTTCATTGAATATCAAAAGACTTCCTTTGTTTATGAATTATCCCCCAACTTCTCTCAAGACCTAACAACAAAAGCTATTGTATTCCCTTTCATTCTTGGACCCAGGTCTCTTCCTTCTACATAATTATTAGTGTCCGTGTATGTAGTGAATATATCTGTCTTGTTTTTATACTTTTAGAAATTATGCCCAATTGAATAATAAAGTGGCTGACTCATGAAAGACAGTGATTCGCCATTGTTACAAGGCAGGTGATGGCAGAGAGTAAATCTTCAGCCTCTTTGCAGCACAAATGCTACACAGCAGCCCACATTCAGAGCAGGAGCCCCATATGCACATCTGCCAGACAGCAGATTGGGTAGCTGAGGGTACATAGAGTCTAATTCATACACCTACGGTATGTTTTCCATTGAAGAAACACAGCCATCTAAAAAGATAGTACTGATAATTTTAAATGAAGCATGAAATACTGCTATGATATTACTTTTTTAATTTATAAGTAAAGCTTTTAAAGGAAACAGGCTTTACCTACAACAATAGGCTGCTGATCAAAGTTTCAATAGTCATTTGCCAACTAGGTGTGGACACACGTGGGTAGTCCCAGCACATGGGAGGCTTAGGTAAGAGGCTTTCTAATCTAGGCCTGTCTGGGCAGCATCCTGACACAATTTTATCCTAAAAAATTAAAATCCAGAATAAAATAAAAATTCTTGGTTTTGTTTTATCGTTTCTTTTATGTTACATTGGTTGAGTCAATTGTTTATAAATAAATATATATATATATATAATCAACTTTAAAGAGTTAGGTTTGTGGTTTTCAGATTGACATTTTTTGTTTATTTATTAGAATCAGATAGAGTTTTTCAGAGCTCACACTGAAAGTACTTCTAATAGTAAAAAAGACTGTATTAAAAATACAGAGGAAAGAGTGGTTTCCTCAGAGGACAGAACTAGAAAGTTAAAAATTGAGGACACTCTTTGTTTTTGTTTTATGCATGTATTTACAACATTTAATATTAGTAATTGTAAACTTCTTACTGCTAAAATTTTTTAAATTTCTAAAGTTCCCTTTAAACAATGATAGCATATAATTAACAGTAGGCATATATAGTTTTGTTTTTAATATTCAAATATTTTAAACACATAAATACCATTTTTAAAGCTTTTGCGTACCCATCACTTAAATTAAAACAAACATTAACATTTTAGAAAAGAAAAATTCTTGAAAAATGTATCCCAAAAGTTGACTTGTTAATCAGTAGTAAAATGTCTGTCCTGCCTGGGCCTCTGCTGGTGTAGAAAGTAGCACATGCTGCAGAAGCTCTATGCTCTGCCCAGTCTCCGCTGCACAACAGCTGTAGCCATAGGTTGCTGGGCAATGGGCAACACAGCAAACCCAGCTCCCTTCACTTGTACATGTATTTATCTAGATTAATGATGTAGACTGTCATAAACAAACATGGTATTTGTTATAGAAATAGGATGGCTAATGCATTTCAGGAAATTTTAAGATTTTCCTTAGCGCTTGTGTGTACTTTCAGTGCTTTTAACCTTGAAAGAGATATAGATTGTTTGGAAACCAAAATTAAAGGTGGATTGAAAGAGTACAATCTGATCTACTCACCTCATGATAAATCACATCCTGAATCTAGGGAGGTGAGCTGGGTTTTCTATTTGAATTGTTTCCTGGCAGAAAGAAGTTGTAGAATAATTCATTTCTATTAAAACACAGAGTAGTCTATACATAAAAGGTGAAAACCCCAATTCTTGGTGTTCATTCTCCATCAATACAAAGAAAAACCAAAGCCAAAATGAAAAATAGTTAATCCGTAAAAAAATGTAATTCCAGCTTATATTAGAATGTACTTTTTCAAAAATAAGGGCTAAGACAATTTTAAGTGCACATTGTATAAAGTGAGTTTTACAAGGTTGAATGTCTACTGCCAGTTGTAATAGCTATGTGCATCATATTAACAGTCAGTACAAGGGCTACAAGGGCTCTGAAGACATTGTTTCCACAATTAGGGTCAATGTACTGCTAGCAATAAAAGATATATATAGAGAGAGATGAGTCCATTTCCTGAAACTCCACATAACAAGCATGTTACAAAAATAAAATGAAATAATACATTAATATTTGTTTTGAGTGAACTGTACATCACCCTTGATGCACAGGCTAATTAAGGCTTTAGATCACAAAAAAAAACCTATTATTATATTCTTCTGTTCTTTTTTCATTATAATGGTGATCAGTGGGAAAAGCTCGTAGTCTTTGTATGAAAAAGTGATTGAACTAGTTAATGAGTTGACATTTTTCTACTATAATACAAAAACCGACCACTATCCTTATATGCTCAGCCATTTCCATCAAAAGACCATTGAACTTATTTAAACTCAACTTACTGCTTGTAAATAAACTTGAGGAAGCTTATATGAACATTCTTTCTTAACATTTTTCTGTTTCTTCTATTTTGTCTACATATAATTCACGTTGACTAGAGTATCATTAGTTTGGCTGAGGTTTGTCTACCTTCAGGCAGTTTTATGGCCATTGTTCAAAGAGATTTTATTATTAAATAGCCCAACTAAAGGGAAGCCAGCCTAATAGCAAGATTTTAGAATAAGAAGCTCCAGATCTTTCTTTCCTACCCAGTCCAACATCAGTCAAACAATGTATGTGTAATCCCCTTCAGTAAAAATCCAAAAACCAGTTAAGAGGGTTCCAAGAAAAGACAAACACAACCACATCTGGACTGCTAGGAAAATTTGGACACCCTCTTGTCAGAGCCCTTTCAGATAGCTCAACTCATTTATATCGCTACAATAAAACACCAGATTGTATAATCCAGAAACGGTTGACATTTGTTTTCTATTTCTCACTATTCTGGAGGTTGTGGAGGGCTGCTAGGAGATTCCAGGTATGTCAGAGACCCCTCCTCTTCAGTTGTTCTATCTAGGTGTCTCATAGGTCAGAAGGGATGGAAGTGTCAAAAGCACCCCTCACAGCCCCGGGCCTTTTATTATGGTACTGCTCTCCTTCAAAAGAGTGGGCTGTCATAACTTAGTCACCTCTCAAGGACCCTATATCTTAATATTATTGTCTTTGTGATTACATCAACATGAATTTTAGAGAGAACAGCAATTCCTGAAGAAACCTCCAGCTACTTGATTCTTTCTGGGAAGGAAAGAGAAGAATGAACCATATATCTAGTGCCATGACTTCCAGGAGTTGCTGCCCAAAGGACTGCTTTCTTTGTTGTTTCTGTTGGAGCATTGAAGGACTTTGCATGCTTTATGGACACTGAGCCCATGAGAACCAAGAGACCTGTGGGAAAGCCGACATGGGACAAAATAGCTTGGTGGCCTCTAGGAAAGAGAAGAGTGGAACACACATCCCTCATTTCAGCTTTTGGGAGGGCCAGCTAGTTTTTTTATAGCCTAATTTGGAACCAAGAATACCCTAGATGTCTAGGAACTACTGAGAGAGAGGGAATGGGAGAGGGACCAGGTTGTCTTCTGCTGCTTGAAAGGACCAGAGTTATAGTCAGAAGATACCAGGGAGGGGAAGAAATGACAGAAAGAAACCAGGCAATCTCTCCAATCTGGAAATCTAAGAGCATAACAAAAAAATAAATGAATAAACATCTGCTAAGTCCCAGAACCCTTGCTGGACTGGTTGGTAAAAGTCTCTTCTTCTACAAAGCGGTCTGAAAAGACTGTAAGAAACAACTGTTATTTTCAAATGTGTGAATGCCAACACAAAGTTACAAGGAGTATAGAGAAACTGGGTCCAGCCTGATCAAAGGAACAAACCAAATCTCTAGAAACGAACTCTTATGATAATTATAAAATACAATGGAAATATATAAATTACCAAGAAAGATTTCAAAATAGCACAGAAGTATTTAGCAAGTTTGGGAAATAAAAATAAGAATTTCAAAGAAATAGAAGACAGAAAAAAGAACATAAACTGATTTTGGAGGGGAATATTCAAGAACTGAAATCAAAATTTCAGCAGTGGACTTGACAGCAGAACCGGTGAAGCCCAGAAAGAATCGGTGAGCTGGAAGAGATGCCATGTGAAATTACCCAGTCAGAGGAGCCGGTTAGGAGTGGAAACTGTGAACTTAGACCTTTTCATTGCGGACTGTCGCAAGAGACCAAAAGAAAGGGTGCTGTATAACAACAACATAATTTTACCAAAAAGGTATAAATATGTTTGCACCCAGTGCATGAAACAGACATCGATAGAACTGAATTAAGCAGGAAATGAAATAGTAGGCTCTTTCATCAGTGGGTAGATTATCCAAACAGAAGGTCAACAAGGAAAGAGGACTTGAGCAGAACATAGAGACCTTCTAGACATGCAGAGCATCTCACCCAGACCTTCTAGACATGCAGAGCATCTCACCCAGCTGCGGCAATACATGTTCTTCTCAAGTGTAACTGAAGCATCTCATAGAGTCACATGTGCAGTTACAAAACAAGTCTTAACAAGTTTAAGACAGAGATCATACATTCCAAGGAAATATCTGATGTTAGTGGAATAAAACTGCATCACTAACAGAAAGAAACAGGAAAACTCATATGCAAACTAGACATCTTGAGACAAATAAAAGCAAAATCAAAGCCTATCAAAGTACAGATTAAGGAAAAATAAATATCTCAAATGAACAAGCTAAACACATAGGTCACTTGACTCAAAGTTAGTAGGAAGGAAGACATAGTCAAGATGTTACTTATTATAGAAAAGAATGAAATTAAAGATAGGAAAATAGTAAGATGTTTTGAAAACTTCAACAAACTGCCAAAACTTTAGCTAGGCTAAGACTCAAGTAGATATAATCAAGAATGAAAGAGGAGGCATTACAACTGATACTACAGAAGAAAAGAATTAGAAAAAGGACAAGCCAAATGCTGATTTAAAACAACTCACAGAAATATATAACCTAATGAGACTGAACTATAAAGAATTTAAAAATCTGAATAGCTACAGCTACTAAGGAGATTCCAGCAGTCAGTCATTTAAAAAAAAAAAA
Source organism: Pachyuromys duprasi (assembly GCA_028658305.1). Classification (NCBI taxonomy): domain Eukaryota; kingdom Metazoa; phylum Chordata; class Mammalia; order Rodentia; family Muridae; genus Pachyuromys; species Pachyuromys duprasi. The sequence continues at coordinate 27,672,284 of CM053748.1, forward strand.
AAAGCATTGCAACAAAGAAACTCCCAGGAGCAGATGGCTTCACTGGTGATTTCTACCAACATTTTGAAAAGAATTAATGCCAATTCTTCTCAGACTCTTCCAAATAAAAATGAAGAGGAGGGAACACATCCAAATTTATTTTATGAGGCCAACATTACTCTAAAAGCAAAGCCAGAAAAACATGCCACAAAAAAAAAAAAAGATTTATCCCTGGCAATATAGATGTAAAAATGTTCATTTAAAAAAAAAATCAATTCAACAGCACATGAAAAGGGTTATATACTGTGACCAATGTACCCTGAGATACAGAGATGTTCTGCCATACAAAAATCAGTGTGCCATACAACAGTGACTGATCTCATTTGACAAAATTAAACATATATTTGTTTGCGTTGGCTTGGCTTCATCTTTTTGAGTCAGAATCTTGCTATGTATCCCTAATTAGCCTAGGATTCACCATGCAGCCCAGACTAGCTTTGAATTCCCTAGAGACATCTTGCCTCTGCTTCCTGAATGCTAGCATAATAGACACATACTAGCATGCTTGTTTTCATGCTCTAAGTAATAACTTATGGATAGAAGGAAATTACATCAACATAAAAATATCATACAGACCACACTTTGTTGCACATATCTTTAATCCCAGCACTTCGGAGGCAGAGGCAGGTAAATCTCTGTGAGTTCATGGCCTTCCAGGTCTACATAAGGAGCCAGGACACTCAGGGCTCCATAGAAAGACCCTCCCTCATCTAAAAAACAAAACAAAGCAAAATATCATACAGGGAAAACATGCAGCCAGCATAACCAATGAAAGGTTGATAGCTTTTCCTACATATCAGAAACAAGCCACGGACACTTGTCACCTCCATTCAGCATAACACTGGAAGCCATAGCCAGAACATTTGCACAAGAAAAATACATACATAAAAGGTATCTGCATCAAACAGCGTTGTCGCTGCTTGAAATGGCATGATATATGTAAAAAGTCTGCCTTTTACCTATATGTGCATACACTATACAAACAGAACTGCTAAGTGTATCAGTGTCACAGGATAAAGGCAGACATCATACAAAACTTAGCTGTATTTCTGTATATCAGTATGAAGCAATCAACAAATTTTAAAAAGTAATTCCAATTATAAGGTATCAAAGTTTTGAAAATATTTAGTAATAAAGTTAACAAAGGAGGCGAAAGAATTGTCCACAGGAAACTACAAAACTGCAAAAAGAAAATAAAACAGATACAAATAAATGAAAGGAAATCTTATTTCGATAGATTTGAAGATTTACAATTTTTTTTAAACATGCTACTCAGTACTCCTCAGACTCAACAGAATCCTGATCACAATTCCAGTAGAAAAATAGTTGGGATAATGCTAAAACTTCACGTGAAGGAATGAGTAAGAAGAAAAGGAAGAAACAACTGGAGGCCTCTGATTTAAAAGTCTATTACAAAGAGATAGCACCAAAACAGTATTGTACATGTATACAGACTTAGTGAAACAGAAGAAAAAGCCAAGAAGTCACACATACATAGTCAGATGGTCCTTGACAATGACACCAAGATTCATAGTAAGGAACATATGTCATCTTCAACAAGTAGTGTTGGGGAAAACTGGATATCTACATGCAAGAGTGAAGTTGGTCTATAGAATACACTGTATAAAAAAATGAACTCGGAGGTTGGTGAGAGACTTAACCTTGAGGCCTGAGTCTGTAAACTTTCTAAAAGAAAACACTAGACAAAAGCTTCATGTCCATGACTTCAAAGATATTTTGTCAAAAATCTAGGCAACAAATTCGGGCATGATGATGCTGGCAAACCCCTGGAATCCCAGCAATCATGAGATGGAGATAGGACCTAAAGCTTGAAGCCTGGATTTCTCGATTCTGTTGCTCTCCTTGTGGAGCTCCTGTCCCCTCCAGGTCTCTCCATGTCTCCTTTCCCCCACAAGATTCCCTGCACTATGCTCTAAGCTTGGCCATAAGTCTCAGCATCTCCTGATAAGCTAGGGTCAGATGGAAGGGGAGGAGGACCTCCAGTTTCAGTGGACTTGGAGAGGGGCATGGGAGGAGATGAGGGAGAGAGGGTGGGATTGGGAGGGGATGAGAAAGGAGGCTACAGCAGGGGTACAGAGTGAATAAACTGTAATTAATATGAAAAAATGAAAATTTAAATTAAAAAAAGTTTGAAGCCAGCCTTAGCTTCATAGGGAGACTCTAGGGGTGGGGCTTAGGGATCCAGGTCGTGCTTCCCTAACATGCCTAAGGCACAGGGTTCCATCCCCAGAACTGTTTATAAGTAAGTGGATGGATGGATGGATGGATGGATGGATGGATAGATAGATAGATAGATAGATAGATAGATAGATAGATAGATAGATAGATAGATAGATAGATAGATGAGTAAGTAAGTAAATAAATAAATAGGTAGGAGGAGGCTAAAGAGATGGCTCGGCAGTTAAGAGCTCATAATGTTCTTCCAAAGGACCCAGATTTGATTTCCAGCACCTATAGTGTATGTATCTCACACTTGTCTGTACCTCCAGCGCCCTCTTCTGGCTTCTGCAGGCACCAGGCATGCATATGGTCCCCAAACACATGCAGGCAAATAAATAAAAATTAAAACAATTTTTAGAAGCACAAAAAATAAAAGCAAAAATAAGCAAATGGAACTACATCAGACTAAATATCCCTCAGTGTGCTGAAAAACATGAAAAAAAAAATAGAGGCTAATGAGAAAATATTTGCAAGTCACATAGATGATAAAGGGTTAATATCCAAAATAATGTGGAGAATGCCCAAAACTACATAATAGCAAAAAGATAAATTACCAAATTTAAAATGAGTAGGGACAACACCTACCTGGTATGTGCTCGATCCTCAGAACTGCTCAAAAGAGAATGAGAAGGAGGAATTTAGTAGAACTTTCTCCAAAGCAGACCAAAGAATACATACAGATCACCAATGGGTTTATAAACTACATCGCCATTGACTGGGGAGGACAAGGAAATAATGAACCCTTTGTGCACTATTGTAGGAATGTTAACATTTGTGTGAATTATGGAAATCAGTGTGTTTGGACCTCAAGAGGAAAAAGTAGAGCTTCTATATGATGCTCAAAACTTCACTTTTAGAAGTATTTTACCAAAAGAATAAAATGAGGATCTGAAAGAGATACTTGCATTCCAAGCTTGTTACAGAATTATTGACAGCAGCCAGGGGTTGGAAACAACTCAAGGGTCTGTGAACATATAAACAAAATTGTCGTGGTATATGCTAGAATGTGACTGTCATTTGTGGTACAATTGAGTGCGTGGGAGAACACAGTGCTAAATGAAAAAATTGAGTTTCAGACAGTACTACCTGATTCTACCCATAAGATGTTTAAAAAAAAAAAAGCCAGATGGCACACATTTTTAATCCCAGGATTTAGGGAGTCAGAGGCAAGAGGATTGCTGAGTTCGAGGCCAGCCTGGTCTACAAAGTTCAGGACACCCAAGGCTACACAGAGATACACAGAGAAACCCTGTCTCGAAAAATCAAAAAAAAAAAAAAAAAAAAGGAGGGGAGGAGGGGGAAACAGACTCATCAAAACAGAGGAAGACTGCCCTGCCAGGGGTTGAGGGAGGGGAAAATAAGAAACGACTTTTTAGCATGGCTAAAGATAGGCAAGTTGAAAAAGTTCTGGAGACCTGTATACAATGCTGTGCTCGTGGTTAGCAATCATATACACTTCGCTTATGAGGGTGGGCCTTGTTTCAAAACAGGAAACTCATATGCAAACATTTTCATAACAAAGGACAGAAGTGTTCTAAGATGTGCTTGTACTGAAAGGAGTAACACCAGTAAAAGTTGTCCTAATAAAAGCCATTAAGACTCTGAACTAATGATTTTCGAAAAATAAACACTATTACTATAAACACGATTTCATTGAAACACAATCTTCACTAAGTTGGCTTAGATGTTTATTTTCAAGCTGTGAAATTGCTATTTATTTTAAGTACCAGGAATTCTCTGTTTTTATAACACCTCACTGTGATTTGTTCTGTCATACAGGTATTTCAAGTATGATTTTCTTATGGTAAACGCAGAGAATCTGGTTTTCTTGCATGTCTAACATCTTTACAAAACTCTACCCATCTTTCTTGTTGGTGTCCAAGGTCATTAATAATGAAAAGCTATTGTAACTAGAACCTACTGAATTTGTGTTTGCGGTTTTTTTTTACTAATGATTCATTTTGTTGGCTCTCGTCAAATTCATGGTAGATCACTATGATTTTAAAACCAAAACAGCTTTCTAAAGTTAAAGTGAATAATACTAAAATACCATCTTACTCATTAACACCGTAGGTTATATTTGTGGCCTACTACACCTTCCATTCCCTCTGTACATACTTGCCAGAGTATCAGCAAATCCATAGTCTCCATGACCAATGTCACCCTTTCCATTTAGATCACATAACCAACACGGATTTTTTTCAGTATTTACCCAGAGCCCCTATTAGCTTAATCACCACTTCAATTCCGAAAATGAACATCAATTTTTTTTCTTTCCAGCTTCACTGACACACTTTGCTCTGAGACTCTGAAACCACAAACATGGTTGCCAAGAGAACCTTTAAGAAAGCCAGTTATACCCAGAGGATATGTACTTGAAAAAAGCATATGACACTGCCTCTGAAATCTATACAGAACTATCTGATTTGGCTCTCTGACCTAATGTTAACCAAGTAATCTCCAGAGCCATAATTAATTTTCACTTAGGAGGCCTTAGTCTATGTCTGGGAAAAGATGATTTCCCCTCTCAAATTGTTCCAGTAACGCTTCCATGTACCATTAAACTGTTGGCATGATTTAGTCCCAGAGGATAGATTTTTGTTTGGCATCCTAAGGAATTTTGATATATTTAAGAAGGTGAGAAGTACACATTGGCATCATTTAAACAACATAAGTCTAAACCCAATTGGCTTTTACATGCCAAAGATGTGGAATGTGCCAACTGTTTAGTACTACACACTAACTGTTCAACTCTGTAAGTGAATTTCAGCAAAATGGTTTGGTGTATTGTATTCTGAGCTGCTTACATGCAGTTATATCATAGGTGCCTCACTGACAGACATGGGTGTCGATAGCAAGAAACAGATACAAATAATGGAAAGGTAGCCACTCTAGAGCTCCGTAGAGTGTGAGTGTAAGGAGCCTCTACAGCAGTTTCTATACTGCCAAAAATCTCTCAAAAGGCATACTATCTTCTCACAGCACCTCAGTTTGTATTGTCTGGAGGTCGATTGTCCTTTTTTAAGTCAGTGTACTCAGAAGGCAGAAGTGGAAGAATCGCTTGAGCTTAATCCCAATAATAACTTAAATGTGTCTGAAGAACGGGTGCTGTAACACAGCTATTCTCACGTGAGGGGATGGGGAGCCATGCAGAGCATTGCAACAGTGATTAAAATGATTTTTGCAAGGAACATAAGAACCAGGTGACAGAAAGTAGAGTTGGAAGATAAGTTCTGAGCCCTCAAAGCCCATTTTATACTTAGCGCCAGACAGCTCCCACAAAATGAGCCTAAAGTGCAGCTATTACTGAAAATTCTATTTGGGTGTAGCCAACCACATCACTTTTTTATAATATTTAAAACAATAATTTACAGCTCTAGATCACAAGTCCCATGAGGTAAACAGCTGATAGTAATTTTAAAACATCTTTTTCTGAATGAGCAGGCTCCTTAATTGCATTCCCTCAGAGTGAGGGAACAGTACCTAACTATCCAAGATCTTACAGCATAAACTTCTGAATGACATTTACCTTAATAGACACAGAAATGAATATTATTGATGTCTTCTCAAAAAATTCTCTTCTTTCCTTAGCTTACTAAAGTAAGCAAGTTGACGTCAGACAACCATCCAAATAATAAAACGTAAAATTGTTTAGTGTTCTATGTGATCATGGCTCAGCAAGAAAGGGTCATCTAGGGCTACAAGAAGGAAGGTGCTAGACTTGGCCAAACTGCAGTGTGGTTTAATGAGGATAATTAGGATAAGGCTATTGAAAAAGGAGGATCTTCCCAAGAGAAAAACATAACTGAAGCAAAGAGGTATAACCACCAGTCACACACTTGCAGTCTAGATAATGGGCATGGTTAAAGAAACAACTTATTGGAAAAAATAACTGATTCAAGAAATACTTTGAAAGCCATGCAGCATACAAAGAACTGCTATGGGGTCATGGCAGTGTCTAAAAGCAGCCTCTAACACATATTAACTTAAGGTAGTACGCAGCACACGGGTGAAGACAGCAAAGACTTGGATGCTGTTATGTCTGAAATTATGAAAGCATCAAAAATTCTGTTAAAGGTTAGGAAGAAAAGAAATGTATATACGAAAGACCCTTTCAATCAAAAGTTAACAAAACCTGTTTCAGAGAATAAAGTAAAATAAGATCAAAATGTCGCTGATAGATACGATAGATACACATATGCACATGATCGCCTGCGCACACATGTGTCCCTTTACAATCATGCTGTCTTCATTCTGAGATATTTTCTCAGCAACTTAGACCTAAATCTTTTATACATGTCCATACAACTGTCTGTGTGGTTTCTAAGTGTAACTAGGGATTTGTAAACACACATTATTTAACTTTTATTTCTATTCCATCTTTGGAAGTTGAAAGCTTCTCCATGCCTTTAAGCTTTCTCTGGAGTGTGGCTCCAAGGAAATGAGGGATTATGAGTGAAAGAAAGATATTCAACAAATACTCAAAACTAAATGCATAAATTTAGCCACATAGTCATTGCTGCAACTGGAACACTAAACTAAACAGTTTAGGGGTTTGTTTTGTTTCTTTTTGTGGATCATGTTTTAAAGTGCTATGTTCACTGTCAGTTTCCCAAAATCTCTATGTCTTGTATGATGTAGGTGAAGTACCTCCTGGGAGCTGGCTGGCGGCTTGCTAGGTAGGCAGGTAAGTGAATAGGTAGGCAGGTAGTCATTCTCCAACTTTATTAATGGTACAAAGTAGTGATGGAAACCGTCCTCATCATGGGAGTACAGGCCCTCAGCAGTTACAGTTAGGGTTTTTTCTAGACTGCATAGGAACTATTTTGGGTTGTTTTGGTTTTGCTTTAGTTTTTCCTGGAGCCTCTACGAAGTGCAGCTGTTTCACTTTTTAGCTCTTCCATAACTTTCTCAGAGACACTTTCCTCTCCCTGTCCCAATAGCCTTTTCTTGGGCTACTCTGAGTCTGTCCTTATCTTGCCTAAAGGAACAGCCTGACCTAGATGGCTGTGACATGCTCTTGTCCTTTGCTCAGTTCCCTTCCACAGAGATTTTCTTCCCTGAAAAATTAATTAATTACATTTTTAAAAGGTGTTGCGCTCTGAGATATTGTTTTACTTGAACATTTCTACTTTCTACCCAATTTCTCAGAGTTCTAAAAGAATAAGAAATATATCCTTTCTTACTTTTGTTTCTAGTTGGGGTATCTTCCTGGTGGGTTATTTTTTGTTTTGTTTTGTTTTAAACAAAGTTCATTTAAACATCTTCTGTTGTAAAAATAATAATAATAAAATAAACACTAAAATCTAGGCTTTTTATCTTTGTATCTTATGTTCTCCCTAGGTGTTCAGCTCCCAATCCATACTTAGTTCCCTTTATTCATGATTCCCCTTTCCTTTAGGCAAATGGTGTCTACTTGAATATGCAGAAAGAATATACCTTCTCTTCTGTAAAGATCTCTGTAGGACTGTTTGGACTTCAGCATTTACTAACTTGTCGGAATCTTCACATATAGGATATCTTACATTATAAAGACTGAGAGAACCAAGGAATCATAGAGAACAAACACTCTTTTCTGTATGAACAAGTCTCTAAATTTCTGCTGTTCGTATCCTGAGTCCTCCCTCCACTCATAGTAAGATGCATTTTTAAATGATGCCTAACATGAATGCAGTTGGCTTTGGCCTCTGTTTATAATGCTGTGATAGCTAGAACGAATACAAAGCCTCAAGTTCTTTCAACCACCAAATTCCTGCATATGCCCTGCAGCATTCCCATTGCAAAACAAATTTCAGATAATCCTTAGTAATCATCTTTCAAATCACCATCAGTGTATCTTCTTCCAGCTCCACATTTTGGAAAAATCTGGTAAAAAAGAGGGAACCAATAAGTAGCGCTGGCTGGCCTGAAACTCATTATGTAGACCAGGCTAGCCTTCAATTCATAGAGATCCACCTGTCTCTGCCTTTTTGTGCTGGGATTCAAGCGTGCTACCATGCCTGGCTAGAGACTAAAATTTTAATTGAAGAATGTGAAATGTATAGGAAACATATCTGTTATTAAAATCATACAGAGTAATGCATCATCCCTGGCAGAAGGAACTTGGAAAGAAGACAGCATACCCAGCCTTTAATGTTAAGTAGGCACTGGTGGATGTTTTTGAATGAGTAGAATGTATCAATGAACCACAGCCTCAGGTTCTGTCTCCAGCATGGTCTTCTTTCTAGTGTCAGCCAGTTTTATGTTAATAATCAGAAGGTCTGATACAATGCAGTGATTTGACAAAATTCCAGTGGAAAACTAAAAGAATCACCAAAAGATATGTTTTACAGTGCTATGGGCTGCCTTCAGGAATGCAGAGTTATCAAAGTCCGCATAAATGCCTGATTCTCGGCTTTTCTGTTCACAGTCACTGAAAGGGCAAGTCAGTGTTTACTTTCCAGAGTGTAGCCGCAGTAGAAGTCTTGGAAGGATTTAATAATACTCCCCTGGGATTTGGGTTAACCTCAGGAAAAGCAGATTTCAAAGCAAGAGCAAAGGAGTCTAAATCTGGTGAAATGGGGAAGATCTTGGTTATAGGTTTGCTACTCTGAATTCTTTCCAAATCAGACTACAGACTTTTCTCCACTCTTTCCCAACAAGCCTGATCCTTTTAGTGACAGTAGTGCTGAGTGGCAGCCCGTCATTTGGGAGCTTACCAGTGTGTGTGTTGCTCCTCTGTCCCACCCATCCTCACAGAAGCTCGTTACCTCTCTGTGTTTTGTTTTGAGATGACAAGGGGCAGTGGCTAATAGGCTCTTGGGTTATTGCGCACCTCTTCAGCCTCATTTTCTGAAGCTGAAACACTCATGCATTACACACGCTAAACTTGTCAGGGGTGAAGTGCCTCCAAACACCACTTGAGTGTCATTGAAAGACCCTGGCCTGAAGGGAATCCTAAGAGGCCTGGCCTGACTGCCCACACCATCCTAAGGAAACATCCTGGTTAAAAACAAAACAAAAAACCCTGGTTTATCATCTCTACCCGAGAGGTAGAGTTAATGGCTTATTTTATCTTTATATAAATATGTGCTAATAAGTCGTATTAAACAGAAAGTAATGAAATGCTTTATCGTGGAGCAAATACTAGAAGATTGTCACCTTCCTCTGGCTCTGTCTGATGAATCAAAGTTTATTTAACTTAATGCTTTAAGTTTTAAGTCTATAGTTATGTCTTTTTTTATCCTAGTCAATATAATTCCTAAAACATTTCAAGACAATATGAAGCAATTTCATTCTTAATGTCACTGATAAACCTTATGTTTAATTTCAAGTCAAGATGTGGTTAATATTGTTGCTGTATTTCATGGTTCTGGAAGCCTGCCAGCACAACCTGTTTACTCAGCTCGGTTTTTACCTTCTGATTTCAGAGAGTGTCTACAGTGCCCTCCCATAGTTGAACTTCCTACCCCTAGGTAAATTCCTCAAAGATTATCATAACATCTTACCCTCTAATTTAATCTGTGGGTCACACTTCTGTTTGATGCTTATCACTCCAGGGATGGAGTGTGTTTGTGCTGTAAGGGAAGGGGCCATGTTTAGGAATCACGTAGATAGACTTGCAGGAACCTGGGATTATAGCAACTACGTTTTGTAGATGGTAATTGTACCACATGTATCAATTCAATTAGACTATTAACCCACAAAAGTTATCAGCCTGGAAGGTTCTCTTGTTGTGCATTTTTTTTGTACCCAGCACAAATTTTGTCAAGTAATGCTTATCACAAGATACTATACAAGGTCTCACCTCATACTAAACATTTTGGATGAAAGGATTTGGCTTTGATTTTTTTCATTCTTTTACTGGTAAGTTAAAAAGGTGGTAAAACTTGTAATAAAAAATATAACGTTTGAAGACATTAAATAACATCTAGTTGTCTAGGTGTAAGTTCCAATTCCTTGATATTTTAGTTAAATGACTCTACATGTTATGAACTAATCATATACGCTGGTGCCTATGAAGCATCAGGCGGAAGAACATTTTGCCAAGTGTGCCCACGCAACATCTTAGTCCTTCCAGTGTTCCCATGCATAGTTCCTTCCATAGAAACAGCAAAATTAGAGAGTTTATTAACAGGTTTTTACCATTCTGAGTTTTCATGGTGGTCTTATGTGTAACTAGATAGAAACCCTCCATTTAAAATTAATCCTACTCTTATTGACTAAAGACAATCATAATTAACATTACTTTACAAGGGTTAAGAAAAATGTATCATTTATAGAAATTCTAATTATCCTTTCACTTTTAAAAAGAGTTTGTCATTAAAAAAAAATTTACAGTTAGAATTCACTTTCTTTATAAATAAGCCTCTAAAACATCTACTTCTATGCTGTGAATGCTTATCTTCTCATACCACTCAGCAGAGTATAAAACAGCCCGAAGCTATGCTTTTTGTTAAGTCTTGTTTGGAGACTTAAGAAAGATGGTTCTACAGTTAGAACAACGGTTGTTCTTTTAGAGCACCCAGGTTTAATTCCCAGTACCTCCATAGTGGCTCACAACCATCCATAACTCTGTAACCCGAGAATCTGGATTCTATGGCCACCGGGCATGTACATGGTGCCAAAACTGCATGCAGGTAAAACACTCATACACACAAAATAAAAATAGTTTTAAAAGACTTGTCTCTTACATTCTAGTAGCACTGCATTTTGTTTGATGCCTCATACTTTTAATGTAGGCTTGCTTTGTTTGCGCCAGGCTCTCGGTATACAGCTCAAACTTTGTGATCTGTGATCCTACTGCCTCATCTTTCTGAGCACTGGGGTTTATGTATGTCACCAAGTTCTATGTCCGTGATTTTAGTTAGCCACTTGAGCAGTTGCTATGGATCAGTCCGGTACCCAGGTCACATCATCAAAACTAGTGGCGAATCTGACTGCAGTGCTCTTTGCACAGTGCTGCAGGGTTAGAAACCGGTTCTGTGTGCACGGGGACTCCAGAACCTGAGACTTCAGCACAACACTGTCCTTTCTTCAGGCTCTTTAAATAACTCAGCTTAGAGAGCACACACCACCCCACTGCATGTAATCCTGATATTGTAGGCCCAAGGGCGAGGTTTTTTTGTTTGTTTGTTTTTTCCTTGTGGACTTTTTGGTGTTTTTCAGGATGTCTCTGTGCCTTAGAGGAAAATTGCTTGAAACTCTGTTTTAAAAGATTGGATTATATCTTCCTGCTGCTATTTTCTCTTCATGCATTGGCAAGTCATTTCCTTGAAAAACAAATGGTGTTAGTTTAAGTACGCTGCATGTTATTTCGTACGGAATTTTAAAGACATAGGGGAAATGTTTGTATTTCAAAATGACTTTTCACTTTATACAAGACATAATATATTCTACTTAGATATATAATTCATAACAAATTCAATTTAGATGTAATTTCTCAGAACTAAAACTACTTGAAAATCCCTACACCCTGGCAACTCCTTTAAATATTCCATTTGATTCTAAACAAAAATTAATGGCAAGTTATTTTTAACCTGTGTGCATTATACTTGTTAGAGCCAAGCTCAGGAATCCTTGTTTAGCAAAATTTTGTGGGTTTGGCCTTTTCAATCCAAAATTGTCACATACTAGCTATTCACTAATTGTTTTCAAACATGTTGCTTACTACATTCCCAGTAGCCAGCAAGCCAGGAGCAGGGAACTCAGTGGCCTGTTTCTTAATAGTTTATGAAAACTTAGCTCTCTTAAAAATTGAGCTATGTGTTCTATTCTGTGTGGTGACATTAGATGTTGACTCTTTAGGCAATTTTATCAACTCAAAGGCTATTAATATGGTACTTTGAGCTATTAAACAGTTCTTTTATAGAATGATATATTCAAAATTCAATTTTAATATTTTAAATTGCAGGAATAGAATCAAAAGGAATAATGGTTAGTAGGCTTTGTCACTGCAGTAAAACCACAACCTGTTATGTATACAGCAGTGGCCATGTAAAATTGGTATAGGCAGAGATGGGTATTTCTGAAATCAGGAAGAAATTGGATTAAAAAAATACTGCTATGGGCAACATAGGCTAGGGATAGGGTTCAGAAAGAATGATAGGAAGATGAACCAAAGAAAATTACAAAGAACATATAAGTCATTTAGGAAAGAAATTAGGGGAAATGATTTATTAAGCTAAACAAATAAGAAATTTCTTAGTAAATAAGGACAGTTGGCATGTATGTAGGTGTGGTCTTGGGACTTTGCCACCCAGACCAGGGATTTGGGCTGTGGGGAAGGATGATGACCATCTGCTCCAAGTGACTCCTACTGGCTGATCCACAGAGCTCAGTTGGCACTGGTCTCACAGGAGATTGCCAGCCTTCCTATCGGGAAGTAAGCAAAACAATGGAATTGCTGTCAAGCACAGAAATGAAGTTTAAGATTTAAGTAATAAGTCGAGCTTCAACAGGGTCAAGGAACTTTGGAGTGTGTAATCCAGGCAGATGGAGGTTGGCATGGCCCTAGGACAGACCGCCCTTGAATTTAATGAAAGATACTTGAAAAGCTAGGAGAAAGTGATCCTCAGTGAGTGTGGTAAGCAGATTGAAATGATCACTACCCACAAGATAGTTAGCACAACCTTTGTCATCTAAAACACAAACAAAACAATAAAGCTAAATACTAAAACAAAAACTCTCCACAAACTAAGTCCTGTGGTAGCTTCAAAATAGTGAGATCCTGACAAAATAATAAAAAGTTAGCTTTACCTACCTCCCTGGCACACAACAAACTTGGTGCAAATCACTTTTTTTCCTAACC
>CM053748.1:27690352-27736553 GCA_028658305.1 Pachyuromys duprasi
GCCAAACAAATGGAAAAAAAAAAAACTAAAGTAGAGCCAGTCATTAATCTGTATACTCACAGATATTTTGTTATTTTTTTTTTATTTTCCATCAGTAGTTTTTCTTGCTTTACTTGCTGTGTTTCCTTCATTTTGCATTATTCATGGAGAACCTTTCTATCTAATACTGACCTTTGTCATTGCATGCATCTTACATGTGAAGTCATTTCAGCAGAGAGTTCCTCTTTGGAGTTGTGCCCACCTCTAGTCTGTGTCCCTTAGCCAGAGTGCTGAGTCTTTAGCTGCCCCATCACTACCCCCAAGGCATGTGGAGAGGATGCTGGCTGTCTCTGCCCAGTCTGTTCTCAACTTCCCTCCCAAACTGGGACAGAAGGAAGGCTGGAGAGGAAGAGGTATGTGCAGAGAAGATGTGAAACCAGATTCATTTATAAATTTTCAGTAACTTTTCTGTGGTACTTGAATTTGGGGTTTTCAGGGGTAAACATGCTTTCTGAAATCAAAGAGGAAATGGGAGTTTCCAGAAAGCTCTAATATCAATTCGTTTCTAAATTTTACTAAAACCTTAGCAATTAATTAATGTACAGATTTAGTAAGTTAAGCTACTATGGCAATACATGTATAACACTTAATACACATATGATAACAGGCATCAGACAGCACTACCTAGTATCACCTGGCTGTTAATTTGGTTTAAAGGGCTCACCACCTAAAAAGTATGTCCATGAAAAGTAAGGAAAAGCTTGCTGTGATAGATACTATCCATTCATTATGGACTGGTTTTGTCCAATGAAAATAGAGTAAGCAAGCCACATTTCATTTTGTCAAGCCAAAAACCTACTACCAAGCTACATTTGTATGGAATCTAGCACAACACATGACAGAAATAATAGCCCAGCCCTCAAAGCACACTGAACTGGTGAAAGAAATGAGGAGTGGTTTAGCAAAGATAAAACATAAAATTAATTTTGTGTTATTTTCTTTTCATTCACATTCATACCAGGTAGACTGTGTCAAACACCTACAGTAAAGGAGAGTTTGTTCATGCGTGCAGGGCAGAATAAAGATTAAAAGCTCCAAGGAACCATTAAAGTGTGCCTGTCCCTCAGGCTTCACAGATGTGTTGATCATTGCGTTTCAATCATGTAAATATGTTACAGCATAAAGTAACCAAGATTCCCTGTTATAGAAGTGCTCCTGTCTGGGGGTGTGGGGGCAGGGAGGGACGAAAGAGGACTAAATAACACCCTGTAATGAAACCTGCCTTTGGGCAGCACATGCTTCAGTTTTGAATGCCCAGAAATACTTCGTGAGCACTCTAGGCTGCCTAGCAATGGGGATTTTCTAATTCTGGCGAGCTTGACAAAGTAAATACAACTCTTGAACATAAGGCAGCTCCTAATAAAAAAAATAAAAAAAAACAATTCCCCCTTGTAAATACCTACATTTGGCCCCATTAAAAATTCTTTCTTCATACCCAGGAACCAGCAGACCCTTAAATATGGGGATCTCAAAGTAACTGGAGAGTAGTTGGGAGATTTAGAGCTGTCAGGATGTTTTACGTCGCCACTGCCACTGAGCACTTCATACACCATCTCGGGGCATTAGAGAATGATGTTCTGCATACACTGTAGGCATTATACAGAGAAACACTCTGGCCATTATGCTCTTGGGAGTCATTTGCTTGCAGCCAAAAGGAAACCAACGCATGTTCCTGAGTATGCTATCCAGGGTATAAAAATGTATGCTTGACACATTTCTGGGCTGAAAAAAGTACTCTTCTGAGTTGCCAGGTCTGGAAGTTAGCTAGTGGGCTAGCAGTAACATGCTTACCTAAGCTATTTGGAAAACTGTCAGATTGCAAAAGTCTCTCACGTCTGCCTTTTCACATCTTCAGATTCTGGTCCGTAGCTAAGGGTCGGTCATGCCTCTGCCAAGTCCTGAATTGTGTCATGGGTCTGCTATTTCAGAATAGACCTGGGTACAAACATGCTCATTTATCTGCGAGCAGTTCACGGAGTACACAGCTTCAAACTGGCAAGGAACAGGCACCACTTTGAATTGTAGTGACAAATTACCTTTACTACCACAGTGCAGTGTCCATATCATATGCTGAAAAGGAGAAAAGAAGTGGGTGCAAAGGAAGTCTCATGTCATTAGCATTAGTTTCAATATATTCCTAAAATAATTTTTTAAGTTTAACATTCAAATCTAAAACACACACATAGAGTTGTTGGATTTTCTGTTTCCTTATCCATCTTACTATTCTTAAGATACCTGGCAGGTAATCCCCAAAATGCTGCTTCTAATTTCTTTTCTCATTTATCTCAACCAGAAAAGGGACTTGCTGGGTAAAGTGCGCCTGGGAGAACTGTCATAGTGACAATCAAGATCCCCTGCCTTCTTCCCTTCCCTGTGATAGTAGTCCCGGCCCTGGAGTCTCTCTCCCTGCAGACATGGGACATCTGTGCTCTTCTTCTGCGCTGCGCTTCAGAGCCGTGCAGACTTTGAATTAAAGAGCAGCTGGGACCAGGGAAGAGGTAACCAGAGTGAGAGTCTCTGCTACACAGTTCAGGAAAGATGGATGAAAAGGAGTTGGTTGGGAAATAGGAAGAGCCCATTTCACCATTTCACACAGAGGATCACAGGGATGGCAAGCAGGCTAGTGAGATTTCACATTCCTATGCCCTTTCCCAAGAAGCAGCAGGATAGGGAGGTGCAGAAGGTATATGGCATGGTGGGGTACAGTGGTACAGCAGGTGATTGGGTGCAGAGGGTACATTGGGTGGTGGGACACAAACGGGTGTAATGGGTATTGGATGCAGGACTATACAGCAGGTGGGGTTGCAGCTGATTCACTGGGTAGTGGGGTACAGGAGGATACAGCAGTTGGGTGCACTAGATAGTGGGGTGCAGGAGACTATAGCAGGTGGAGGTGCAGTGGGTAGTGGGGTACAGGAGGGTGCTCAGGGGTAAGGCATCTTTTTTTTTTCTTTCCAACTTTAGATAATAATTTAAGTTGTATTATTCTGTTAACCTAAACGCTTTTTTTTTTCAGACCATCACATTAATAGAAAAGGACAGGGGAATCCAAAGGAAAAGAAACTATCTTTAGTTTATTTTTTATGTAAACTAAAGATAGTTTCTTTTACATGATGGCTCATACCTTAAATCTCTGCTTTGGGTAGGCTGGGCCGGGAAGATTGTTACAAGTATGACACTAGTAAGCAATTCTAGAATTATTACATGAAATAGGGAAAACAATATGACTTTTCTGCATCTTAATTGAAAGTTTGAGAACATGAATATTTGAACATGTTGCTATTATTGCTATGCAGTCCAAACAATTCCAATTTTCCTTTTAAGAGAAGTAAACTAAGTAATTTACCCCCAACACTCTGTGCTGGAGTTTCTCCTTAGATGTGTCACACAGAACTTAGTCCCTCCACAAGGAAAGCAGGCAAGAGAAAGCTAGGACTGTCCAGGGAAAACACTGAGTCACTTCATTGCTGGAATGTTTCTTCTGAATCAGAAGAAAGCATTATCTAAAACAGCCTTTTTACACTGTTTTCTGAAAATGGATCTCCCATAAAATACAAATGCTTACAGTAACTATTGTTTTCCCTTATTGAAAATATCTACACATGACTTAATAAGGAAATAATTAATAACCTTACAAAAATGTTTCTACCACTTCTGTGATAGCCCTTACCCTTGGGAATTAAATCCAGACCCATTCTCATAATGTACAAGCCCCACCAGGCCTGCTGCCTGCCTGCAAGCTGTACTTAAAAATCACTCGTCTAATGCTCCAGAAAGGCTAGGATCTTTCTGCCCTTCCAACACGCCAAGCTTACTCCTGCCTCATCACCTGGATCTTCTTTCTCCAAGTCTTATAAGCCCCTTCTCAAAATTAAGATCTTAGCACAGGTGTACTCTTGAAGAAGGTCTTCACCAATTAAAGTGGAACCCACAGCCAGTACCATATCACCATGTTTCCTTTCAAGCATCCTCACTATCTACATGGTCCACATTTGCCTGCTCAACTATGCTTTCAGTCTCTCCTTTAACTATGGGAGTATGCATTGTCCCTTCTTGGATGAATTCCGTGAAAGCAGGGATCTTGCGTAATGTCTCTGACACAGAATTAAAAGTGTAGATAGTAAAGTCACACTGCCTGAGTTCAATTCATTCCAGCACATTAAGGTTATGACATCATTCTTGCTTTCATTGTTTTGGATTTAGTTACATAGTCCATAGCTAGCTGCAAGGGAAGCCTAGAAATCAAACCTTTATTCCTAATGGCCTTGTATTCAAGGTCTCAGTACTAAAGGAAAAGGAAGAATAGATATTGGCAGGCAATTTTCAGCCTCTATCAAATAAGACAGCCCTTTAGAACACAAGACCATGCTCACATTCTTCCCACAAATACCTACCACCTTACCCAGGGATAGATCAACAGTCTGTCCAGCTAGAAAATTCAAAATTCCTATGCCTTGGCAGTTTGTCGAAAAATCTTCCTTTTGGCTTGGGATATAGTTAGTAGTTAGTAGAAATGTTGCTTAGCATGAGTTCCAAGTCCTCAGAATCTAGTTAAAATGGGTATGGTGAGAAATACCATAATCCCAACACTTAGGAGAAAAAGGCAGGAGGACCAGAAGTTCAAGACCATCCTCTACTACATACCAAGCTTCAGCCTCACCTGGGGTACCTGAGACCCTGAAAGGAATGAGGGGAGGGAGAGGGGTTTCTCATCCGTTATTTCCCTTTTCTTTAAGAACTCATTCCTTCGGCCATTATGAGATATAGCTATGTAAAGTTGACATTGAAAGATGTAACTTTGGAGGTTTGAGGACCAGGGTGGCTTTGGGGAGTTGAATAATTCTAGGCTTCTGGCTAGGCTTGTGGTTTCTTTGGCAATGCAGTTCTCTCAAGAACTAAGAACAATGTTTCTCAACTTGTGGGTCTTGACCCCTTAGAAGTCAAATAACCCTTTCACATGGGGTTGCCTAAGACCACCAGAAAACACAGATATTTAAATGATTTATAACCATGACAAAATTACAGTAATAAAGTAGCAACAAAAATAATTTTTCTTCCTGTTTTTTTTTATTTAAACCTCTTTACCACCAGATCCCAGCCCCCTCTCCTTCCAATCCCACCCTCACAGCCCCTTTCCCCTTTTTCTCTCTCGCCTTTTTCTCAGAGAATGGGAGGCCCCCAAGAGGTATCAGCCCACCCAGGCACCTCAAGTCACAATAGGACTAAGTGTATCCTCTCCTGCTGGGGCCTGACAAGGCAGTCTAGCTAGGGGAGAGGGATCCAAAGACAGGCAACAGAGTCAGGGACAGCCTTACTCCTATTGTTAGGAGACCCGCATGATGACCAAGCTACACATCTGCTACATTTGTGTAGAAGGTTCAGTCGTGAATGCTCTTTGTTTGGTGGTTCAGTCCCTGTGAGCCCCCATGGGTCCAGGTCAGGCAATTCTGCAGGTCTTTTTGTAGTGTCCTTGGCCCCTCTGGTTCCCTCTATTCTTCCTCCCACTTTTCCACAAGACTCCCGAAACTCAGCCTGTTGTTTGGCTGTGGGTCTCTGCATCTGTTTCTGTCAGCTGCTAGATGAAGCTTCTCAGAAGACTGTTATTCTAGGTTCCTGTCTGCATGGATAGCCGAGTATCATTATTAATGTCAGGGACCCATGTGATGGGTCTCAAGTTGAGACAGACATTGCCATTCCCTTAATCTCTGCTCCATCTTTATCCCTACACTTCTTGTACGCAGGACAGTTTTCTGGTCAAAGGTTTATGGGTGGGTTGGTGTCCACCTCCCTCTACTGGAAGTCCCACCTGGCATACCACAATTTCTTTGTTCTTACTTCAGTTAAGGACATCTAAGTTGTTTCCAGTTCCAGGCTACTAAGAATGAAGCCAACAGCATAGTTGAACAAGTGTCTTTGTGGTATGTTGGAGTATCTTTTGGGTATATGCCTGGGAGTGGTATAGCTGGGTCTTGAGGTAGAGTTATTCCCAGATTTCCAAATTTCTTTTCCACAGAGGTCGTACAAGTTTGCACTCCCACCACCCCTTGCTGCACATCCTTGCCAGCATGTGTGGTGTGCTGTCAATTGAGTTTTTTATCTTAGCCGTTCTGACAGGTGTAAGATGGAATCTTAGAGCTGTTTTGATTTGCATTTCCCTGATGACTAAGGGTGTCGAGCATTTCTTTGAGTGTGTCTTGGCCATTAGAGAATCTTCTGTTGAGAATTCTGTTTAGCTCTGTTTAGTCCATTTTTTAATTGAGTTATTTAGTTTGTTAGTGTTTAATTTCTTGACTTCTCTATATATTTTTTTGGATATTAGCCCTCTGTTGAATGTAGGGTTGGTGAAAGTCTTTTTCTAGTCTGCAGGCTGCCATTTTGTCCTATTGACAGTGTCCTTTGCCTTACAGAAACTTTTCTGTTTCATGAGGTTCCATTAATTAATTGTTGATCTCAGAGGCTATGCTGTTGGTGTTCTGTTCAGGAAGTTGTCTCCTGTGCCAGTGAGTTCAAGGCTATACCCCACGTTCTCTTCTATTAGATTTAGTATGTCTGGTTTTATGTTAAGATCTTCTTTGTTTTGTTTGTTTATTTAAGACAGGTTTCTCTGTATAGCCTTGTTTGTCCTAGACGCACGTTGTAGACCAGACTGGCCTCAAATTCACAGAGATCCACCTGTTTTTGCCTCACAAGTGCTGGAATTACAGGTATTTGCCACCCACCTGGCTTATGTTGAGGTCTTTAAATCCACTTGGATTTGAGTTTTGTGCAGGGTGATAAATATGGAAGTTTTTGCATTCTACATGCAGACAGCTAGTTAGACCAGCACCATTTGTTGAAGATGCTTCTTCCTCCTCTCTGCCGACCCCCCCCCCCATTATATGGTTTTGGCTTCTTTGTCAAAAATCAAGTGTCCATAGCTTTGTGGGTTTATTTATGGATTTTCAGTTTTATTCCATTGGTCTACTTATGTATTTTTATGCCAATACCATGCAGTTTTTTGTTACTATTGCATTTTAGTACTGCTGGAAATCAGGGATGGTGATACCTCCAGAAGGTCTTTCATTGAACAGGATTATTTTAGGTATCGTGGATTTTTTTTACTTTTCCATATGAAGTTGAGAATTGGCCTTCTCAGGTCTGTAACGACCTAGTTTGAGCGGGGTGGTGTTTCATCATAAAATTAGGAACTGTATAAAAGAGTTGCAGCATTAGGAAGGTTGAGAGCCACTGCCTTAAAGTTCCCAGACCACTTGCTTCCTCACTGTTCCATGTGCAAATTATCCCCACTAAAATGGTTGTCTGCATGTAGCTCTAGGGTTTCTTTGCAAGAAACAGATACCGTCTAGTTATTTTATTCAGAAAAAAATCTATACTAGAACATTGGGTGAAGTAATTGGAGGAACTGGAGGCATTGTCACCAAACTGGAGCACAGAAAGGGGAGGAGCTGGGAGACCCCTACTGAAGCTACTGACTGGACACAGCTCTTTGGCCACAGCCTTGAAAAGTCCCACTTCCTACTGCAACTGCTTCTTGACTCTCAGGAAGCAGCTAGTTGGACACTTAAACATTGGTCCAACCTCCACATGCACAAAGGATTCCCGACACTTAGAAAGCTGGTGTCTAACCCCTGAATGCTGGTGCCAGAACAGTCATCTCTGCATCAGTGCCTGCCAACTGCACTGCTTAACACAGCATGAAAACTGCTCCTCCTTCTCTTCCACCTTCTAAACCTAGTACACAGGTGCATTGAGTTGGATAAACCTCATCCTCATTCAGCCCTGCAATGAGGAAGGAACACCAGAAGGCAGTTTGAATGGATACCAAGTACCTGCTCTAAGACTTAAGTCTTATTTTCTGGGATCTCTTTCATTTTATGAGTAGCTATTTTGAAACCACATGAAATAATAGGCTTGACTGATATTTTGGCACCCCTCCCTTGACTGTTTTCTGGCTATGCCCTTAGTGAAGGTCTTTTAAAAAACTGAGGGACACAGATATCATTGGCGAATGTTGTCACCCAGTGCACAGATGCAAGAGCACCCAAGTGTTTGCAGATTAGCAAGGCCCCCAAATCACCAAGCCTTCGGCTAGTCGGCTAAGACTGTGAAGTCTAGACAGGGTACCTCCTTTAACAGAACTATAGTCCCTCCTTCCTAGTGTGCTAATTCTGGCATGAGTTCATCTCTTTTATAGACACTTTTGAAAGAACCCACAAGAGTCAACAGGCACACTAATATTCTAAATTTTTTCAACATTTCATAGAAAGCCACTGTTTGTTGGGTCTAATATTTGCCTTCCAGGTTATCTCAGATATGTTGAGAACAACACCTACAATCTTTGACCTCCCTGCCCATCTTACATGTGTCATTTGCCAAGATCTGTATTAGTTAATAGGGTGGAGGTTAGGCTGTTTGTTACAGTGATCCAGTGCCTTGGATAATACAAGAAGGTCTGTGTCTCTCACATGGACCCAGTTGGGCAACCCAAGCCCCTTTGGTGACTAAAAGATTCTACACTCATTTTGTCCTTTTGCTTTGTTTTCAGCACATAGCTTCCATTTTATGACCAGGATAGTAGGTTCAGCACCTGCCCTCAAGTTTATGTGTCAACAATTGAAAAGAAGGAAGTTAGGTCTCTCCCGGACACTTGCAGAGCCAAGAGCAAGAATGCAAAAAAAAAAAAAAAAAAAAAAAAGGACAACATAACTATGCTGGAACATTTTAAATCTGTCAAGCCATTAAATATGTCTCTCTTCTTTCTTCCAAAAATATGCTTTCCTTGGAATTTACGTTAAGAGTTCTACTTGAGAACATAAGACAGAGGCAGCTGTGCCACAGGCCCCTCCTTTCTCTTATATATTTGAACTTACCCAACCTGCATAGCCATAATGTGTCTACTGCCCACTAACAGCCATGCCTTTCCTACTCGAGGAGCTTCAGAATACACACACAGACAGGACAGTGTGCCCTGGAATGTACACACCCGAAAACAAGAATAGTGTAGGATTGTAGCCATCCAGACATGAAATTCAGAGTTTCTGTACCCCTAGAATATATTCACCCCAAAAGATACAGGGTTGTTTTTTGTTTTTATTCTTAACCTTTTCTGGAGGGGGGGGGAAGCAGGCAGAGTAATCCAGGCTAATAATCCAACTCTGTGTATATCTAAGGATGGCTTGAACTGTTCCTCTTTCCTCTACCTACAGTGACTTGGAATTATTGGCATATGCCACCACCAACTATGCAATTGATACAGATTCTAGATGCACACTGCACTAGCCCCCTAATTACCCAGTCCATGGGAAAGAGTCCAGCCAGAGGAGAGGTAGATGAGCCCTCTTGGTGAGGTTTACTAACTATCGTAAGAGGAAAGGGAAGGTGATTGTGCCTACAACTCGTCCTAACATTAACCACGGGACTTCTGCCAAAGATACAGTGACCAAGATGTGGTCACTTAACCCCCCTTATTAGCAAGGGAGCTGGGAAATGCAGTCTATATTCAGGGAAGTCATGTGACCTTCTAGGATGCAGGGATTCTTTTACTTTCTAAAGAGAATAGGTATTGGGAGTAAACTAGCACTCTGCCACAGACACATGCCTTTTCACAAATCACACTTCTGTTTAGACAAGTAAGTTCTTCACAGTCTGCTTTCAGAGAGGTGAAAGCAGATTTGGAGGCAAGACAATACTGTCAGTTATAATTGACGGTCAAAATAATTGCACACCTGAGCATTTTTCAATGGGCAGCCAATATGCAGTGTTCCAGCTCTGAGATGTTGTCTAATTTGCAGATCAATCAAGAAAAGCCAAAACCAAATGAGTTTCTTAATTCAAAGAATAGCGTAAAATTATGGCACTGATTGAAAACTGTTCTAATCTTAACCCTGAGAATGAATTGGACCTTAAGAAAATAAAAGAATAAACCAAAAACCTCACCATGTGTAGCAGAATATTTTCCAGAAATGCTCAGCCACTACCAAGTGAACACTTGCAAATCCAAAAAGAGAAAAAGGAAGGTGGGATAGGGTAGATTGGTTCTGGCATTATTTCCACGCCAGGCTGGGTATGTGCTCGCGTACAATCATGAAAAAATAGGCAGAAGCATAGCACACTGTAGTAGTTTAACCAAATGTAGAATGCTTTCAGTATAATGTTGTAATAACATAATCATTATTGAATGATGTAAATGTAAAAGAATAAAATATAATAATTAGGGGTTGGAGAAATGGATCAGTGGGTAACAGCACTGGCCTTGCAAACGTGAGGACCTGGTTTCAAATCCAAAGCAGCCACCTAAAAAGCCAAGCATGGTGCGAATGCCTATACCTCATTGAACAGGTAGCAGAGGCAGTCAGATCCCAGACTCTGCTGGCTGGCCAGCCAACTAGTCAAGTTGACAAGTTTCTAGTTCAGTGGGAAAGACAAAAAGGATGGAGAGTAATAGAAAACACCCAATATCCTACTCTGGCTACTCCACACACACACTCACATGCATGCACTACACACATATCCCAGACCTCACCCAAAATAATAACAATGTTATTATATGATATGATATGTGTGTGTGTGTATATATATATATATATATATATATGAGATACTGACATTTTTACTAGTTGAAGCAACAATCTGAAACCTTGTAATAATGACAGATGTATCCAACCTGCTGCATCTTCTTCTCTGTGCCTCAGTTAGGGAATTTATCTCTCCTCTGAAGAAAGTCTCCCTACCAGATAGAACAAGAGCTACACTCTAGGCTCCTGGGGGGAACCAGATGACTGGTCAGAAACTAGAAATAGAGCCACAAGCAGTGAACTGTGGTTTACCGCAACTATGTGCTCCCGGATGCTAATGGTTTTGTTATACAGTCTTTCCTGTAACCGTGGCATAGTACTGATTGTCTCCAGTGAGCTTGTCTCTCAGTATGCATTTGTTCTTCCTTTGATAGTAAGAAATTTGTTCCATAAATTTGTTTTTACATACATTGAAATGAGAAGCCTCTTTTGCAACCCAGTCTATGCACGTCTAAGTTCAGGCTGTGAGTAAAGTGACATAGATAACTTCCAGGTCTTCCCTTTTGGCTGCATCTTTCTTTCCCCACTCAGCATTAGTCTTGAAGCCAGAAGTGGATTCCCTTACTTAGAAGGCAGACCCATCCTCTGTGCTCAGAATTGCCTACTCGTGGGAGTAAAGTGGAAAATAAATACACTTCTCCCTTTTTAAAATATATATTTTTTTTACTTTTGCTGTTTGTAATTGTGAGCATGCTCGTGCACGTGTACAAGTGCCTAAAGAGGCCACCTGGACCTGGAGTTATGGGTGGTATGATCAGGGACATTTCTCCGTTTTCAAGCTGTTCTCAGGACAAGAGTGCCACTGTGTGTGAGGGTACCACAGAGCTGAGAAATTCTGCAGGGTAGTGAGATACGATACATGCTCGCTGTTCACGTTTCCTCCCCTGTGTGTGAAGAAGGAAAAATAACTATTAAAACCCAGGTGGAGGCACTTCATAGTCTGACATTTCCTTTATTCGCCATTTTGTCAGCAGTGCAGACATGCAAAAGAAAATTTTAAATGATATGGTCTTGACTTGCCTTCTGGATTACTTACTATTCTGATGTTGTCATCAAACACCATAACCAAGGCAACTTATGTAAGAGAGAGTTTAGTTGGGCTTCCAGTTCCAGAGTACTAGAGTCCATCCATGATGGCAGGGAAACAGGACAGCACGCTATAGGCAGTTGGAGAGGCAAGCATGAAGCATAGGGGCAAACTAGTAGATTAGGCATTTACTTTCAAAGCCTGCTTCCAGTGACAAACTTCCTGGAGCAAAGCTGTACCACCTAAACCTTCCCAAACAGCACCGCCAACCGGGGACCAAGTGCTAAAATGCCCAGGATTATAGGAGACATTTCTCATTCAAACCAGCATACCTTTTTGATACAGCCATGCACTTTGGCACTGGCCCAAAGCCAAGCAAGGAATTGTGGGTGCATCTTCCTTTATGTTTATTTACAGAGCTGCAATGGGATGGGGGTAGTATATACTAAGTACTGAAGTTCCGGCTTACTTCCTGAGACCTAGTAACCAAATTATTGTATAGTTGTGTAGAGTGAGTTATACTTCTAGGTTCATCTTCTTGCTTTAGTAAACTCATTTCTGTTTATCATGTTATACTACATATATTTTTCTCAGCCCCCTGAAGTCTATTTTGTAAGCAAAAGAGGTTGAAATCTGTTAATATAGTACTTGATAGTTCACAAAGAGTCTGTACATGTCATTTGATCTCCATGGCAGTCTATGAGGGGACAGTTATTCTTTCATATGGATGAGCACACTGAGGCCCATCAAAGGTCACCCCAAAAATGAAGGGTAGAGGTGGGAATCACACTGCCACTCCACCTCCTGCCCAGTGCTCTTCTGCCGTGGCTTCGCTTTGTCTCTGGCAGGGCCCTGGACACTGGGGAAGAGCGGCAGATTTTCAGTTATGGGGATGACATAGAACCCATCAGATATGAGCCAGTTTTCATTCAAATTTGTTATATTTAAAAAAAATAAAAGTGTATTAGAAGCTATTCTCAAAGATTAATGTTCAGTGGTTCTGAGCAACACAAACTGGCTTTCCAGGGAATATGAGAAATTTGTAAAACAATCCCTGCCCATCTGCTAAGGGTTAAAAGGGACTCCATCAACTTTTCAGAAAACATACAGTGCCTGGTGGTTTTCTCTTGGCAAAATAAGAAAAATATAAATTGGTTAAACTTACTTTAATGAGTATCTTTAATTTGTCTCAAATCCAAGTGTAATCTTTGTTCATTATCTTGGCCCTTCTCTCTGGGGACTATGGGTGCTAAGCACAGGTCTGGTGGTCTGGGAGAAAAAGAATTAGGAAGGGAACCACAGAGCCAGGAAATCCCTCTCTGTGTTTCTGTAGAATCAGTTTGTTGTTGACCTAGAAGGTTCATAGGTAGTGGCTAAGTCCAGCAAAAAGGAGAGGCAGGCCTTGGTAAAGAACATCAAAGTCCTGTCCCCCTCGGGAAGCCCTGGGTCCTCAGAGCAGTTATGTATGGCATTCTTATTTTTCCTATACCTTTACCCATACATAGTCATGGTACTAAGAGAAAAACTAGAATTCCAGCCAGCCAGCTATCACTCCCTGCCTCATCTGCACAGTCCTTCCCTCTCAGAATCTGAGGAAACAAAATCCGATGGAAGAAATACTCAGCTTAGGATAAAAGCTCCATTTTTGCTTTGGCCTTTGCTCGGGACCCCAGGTATAAAGAGACAGATGAATCCTTTGGTTGGGTTTATAATGTTGAGAATCACTTCATGCATTCATCGTATTTGTTTTTATTTGAGTCTGGTTTTTTGTTTAAATTGTTACTCGGAAACCTCAACATCTGAAAGCTTATCTACCCTCCAGGCTTGCAGTTTATCATAAAGAAGGTCGCCACGCAATACACTTTCTCAGAAGACAGATCTGGGATGCAGCAGCACCTGAACGCTTACATGTCAAGTGTGTTCAGGTTTTGGAAGCCTCAGAGGAGAGCTCCCTGACACACCTGGCAAGGCTGGAACCTAAGCTTCTTTCTTCCTTGCTTCACATCACACTGATGTGGCGCACACACAGAAGAGGCTTCTTAAAAAATGAACAAAACATTTTGCCCAAGAGTCTGCATCTCATAGTGACCACATTCAGGAAGTCAGCAAAAGCAAGCAAGACCACACACACACACACACACATCCACAGGATGCTGAGCCTGCTTTGGGCTTTCTCAGAGGACAAGAATATATAACCAGCTTTGTATTAAAGTGTTTGTCGAGGAGCGGTTACTCATATCACACCCCACACCAAGTCTTTCTGATCAGAAGTAGCACTTGTATAATATGTGACTTTTGTTCAAAGCCGTTCAACCCAAAAGATTTCCAAGCATGTCACATGTCACTTCCCCCACCCCCACCCCCAGCCAATGATGGGCATTTAGCCAGTTGGCTCACACTCATTGCCTACATAAGGAAAGAGATGGGGCTGAGGCTCTGTGTGGACAACACAGGTTTTCCAGACCCCATTCGCCCTCCTGACATCGTTGCTGACCATGCATCTGTACAACAGTGTTTTTCCTCTGAAATACATTTGTATTTGAGGCAAACAAACCAAGGAAGAACCTTTTCCTAAATTATCTTAAATGTCTTTAAATATTTTGATTATTTACATACAGTTTGTGTTTACATGACAACAAAAAAAAGTCTCATATGACATCAGGAAAGCATCTGGCAGGAACACATGCTTGTGAGCAAACATTTTAACAAAAATGGTCCTAGACTTTTTTTTTTTCACCATTAATGAGAGTTTTCCAAATGAAGGTCTCAGCCAGGTTGCCTATGAGAGAACCCAATCCTGTCTTGCCTTTGTTACTGCCCTCCTGTTTTATGCCTCACAACACAAAGAGTAATCTTTTGTCACCTTGGAGGAGGAGTTCTAAAACCCCTGCAGATTTCAAAAATCTATGGATACCAAAGGCCCTCCTATATGGCATAGTATTTGCCTGTGATTACGCATATCCTCCTACAGACTTTAAATCATGTGTAGGTTATAAAAAATCCCTATTACAGTAAAAATGCCAAGTGGATGAATGTTTTTGCTATGTTGAATAGAGAGTAATAATAATATAAAAAGTCTCTGTGCTTGAGTATTTTTCAGCCTTGGCTTATTGATATGGAAACCACTGCTGTAGAAAGTCAGCTCCTACTTCCTTAACTTTGCATTGGGGTGGGATGGAGGGAAATGGTTTCACTGTGTAGCCCTGGCTGATTTGGAACTCAGTTTGTAGACCAAGCTGACCTCGGACTCACAACAGAGATCTGTCTACTTCTACCTTCCATCTAAATTTGGATTTCTGTGTGAGAGAGTGTGTGTGTAAGACAGAGAGAGGTGTTCGTTAAAATAATTTTGCATTCTTTTTTCTCTTTTCCGGGGGAGGTGGAGGCAACAAGTGAGACAAGGCTTCTCTGTGGAGCCCCGGCTGGCTGTTCTGGGACTCACTCTGTGGAGCCCTGGCTGGCTGTTCTGGGACTCACTCTGTGGAGCCCCGGCTGGCTGTTCTGGGACTCACTCTGTGGAGCCCCGGCTGGCTGTACTGGAACTCACTCTGTGGAGCCCTGGCTGGCTGTTCTGGAACTCACTCTGTAAACCAGGCTGGTCTAGGACTTAGAGATCTACCTGTCTCAGCCTCCCAAGTGCTGGGATCGAAGGCATGTGCCACCACTGTCTGGCTTATATTCATTTCAAAACAAACAAAAATCTCTTACATTTAAAAAATAATACTTAAAAATGTAAATATCTCTTCCTGATCACAGTCACACCTGCAGTTCAGCTGTGGGGATGGGCCTACTTTTAAGAAAGCTTGGATCAGGGGGAAGATAAAACCCAGGAGAGGGGGATATTAAAAGCCAAAATCTATTTTTGAAAGTCTATTTTCGTGTTCTGCAATGAGGCACACCTGTAGTGGATGCTGTGGCTTGCTGGCCTGGACATATGAAAAGCACTGCAGTGCAATAGCATTGTTCTCCCTATGCCAATACTTCTTTGAAAATAGAAGTTCCTAGAAATAGTCGTGAAATAGAACCATCAGATCAACTTATACACACAGAGAAGCAAGCATCTATGAGAAGCCACCATTCCTGAAAAGCTACACTTGATTAAAAAGCATTTTGGGATAACCCTGGCAAAAACAGAACCAAAAAAAAAAAAAAATCTGCTGTAATTTATATTTTTTTAAATTTGTGCATTTGCATGTTTTCACTCCTACCGAAGAAAGAAAAATCTTAATAGATTTAGTTTTGGATTCTGAATATATTCCACTGAGACTCTTGGTCCAGTTTCTAACAGTAGCTGCAATTTGTAAAAATCTAGTAAGAATAGAATGCAATGATAATGGCTTCGTCTGAGGGATTGTTTTAGCAGAGATTTCATATGCAAGGCTAAATGCTGATCAACAGAGCATAATATTGTATTCTGAAGTGTGCGGGGAAAGCAAAATTAATTTCTTCTTCTTTTCCTTCTCTCTCAATGTGCCCCAGCGACTGCATTTGCCTCCAGACTTGTCAGACACAGTGGGCCGTTCAAGCAAACAGGATCTGGCAGAATCCTCGCCGCGGCTGGGTGCAGGCTGTGGCACAATGGCCGGAGGCAAGAAGCACCTGGACTTCTAGGGTTCCTCCTTAGCTGCTGCCTGCGGAATTATCTGACACTGTAATTAGGATTGCTAATAGCTTATGTAAATATTTTTCTTAATGATCTGGCCCTCCAATCTTTGAAAAACACAGGATTGCAAAATGGAACCACCAGTCTCCAGCTGAAGTTGTTTCGTTGTTTGTTTTTTTCCACTAACTTTTGTACAGAAACAGTACAGCAGAAATACCATCATTTGACATTTAGCTGCTGCTGTATTTTTAAACATACTAATTAATTTTTAAATAAACACCAAAAAATGCCCAAAATACAGTGTGCCTTAGAGTGGTCATTAGTTTCAGTGGACTGTAGCATTGGGCGGGAGTGGGGGGAGGGATGGCGTGCATCTGATGGTAACATGCATGTCACACCCCATAGAGTATAGAACATGGAATTCAAGTTGTGTAGGAGTACATTTCAGAATACTGTTTCTGAAAAGGTCACCAAAAACTGCTAAGGCTTTTTTTAAGGAATGTTTTGTTTGCTAGTATATGAAACAGTTTGCATTAGTACATCCTGTTATTGAAAGTGGTGAAGATGAAAATCCTGTTTTGGGGATTTAGTCTTGGTTGCCCCACCACCGTAGTCAGTCCATGCAGAACTTGAAGGGATGCACAGAAGAAGCTGGGCGAGCTACTTTTGTGAAGTTCTAAATCACTGACATCAGCGCTATGAAATTATGTCAACAGACACAACGCAAGAGTGAAGCTCAGGCTAGCTGCTACACTAGAGCTGGGCTCCTTGAGAGACGTGTGGAAGCCTGCTGAGCAGGTTGTGTCACGTGGCTCTAAGACAGTGAAGAGCTGAGATGAACTCAGATTTCCATCGTGCCACCTAAAACCTTTGTGAACTCTGAGCGCTGGCTGAACATGTAGATGAGTTTCTAACCGTGGGACCTGGACCAGGGACACAGCATAGGGAACAAGTTTTCATGTGAAACGCTAAGGTTCGGTGTCATGGGTCCATATTCTTGAAGGGTTTGGCAAACCATATGTAAAAAGTAAAAATTTGTAAGCAACATACATGTATTTAAAGGCTCAAGTCTTAAAAAGATGTTTAACATCTGTTGGCAGAAATTGAATTTCCAAAATGCATTTTCAAATAAATTAGAATATTTTGAAGCACCTTTAACTAGCATTTTAAGCAGTTTCCTTTTAATATACCACAAATTATACTCTATTTGCTCTTGACAACATAGTAGAAAACAAAGACTAGGTTTTTAAAACTGTCTAACCAATATGATGAATGTCAGTCACTTAAAAAAAAAAAAGCCCACTGTAGCATAAACACACACTGTATACAGCTCTTATTCAAAATTAGAATAATTGAATCGATGACAGTGATTTGCCAGGATGTCAAATCTCTCCATCATATCCTGCCACTACCAGTTTATTTTTTGTGATAAAATCAAAAAGACAACTATTTTGTCACCAAGACTTCATTAGCACTAAAAAATCAGGCTGGTTGTTTTTTTTTTTTAATGTCTGGTTTATTTTTTTTTAATCCCTTTTAATTCCAAAGACACAAATTCTTTCCCATTTTCTTTTCAAAATAAAGTTTCAGAATTGATCTGTCAGTTAAAATTAAAGGGCTTTTTTATTAAGGAAAGGTACTTTTATGATTTAAAACAACTTCAGAAAATTGATTTCTTCCATAGATACTAAACCATGTTGCGCAGGTACACCATGAAAGCCCTGCTGTCCTTTAATGGATTGCAAATAAACTAAAGTGAAATGTTTGCTTTGATAAGTAACCTTTCTTTTTACCCTGTTGTGATTCATTTTACACAAACACACAACAGCACAGTTTTATGACATTTGACTCTGAAAAGGAAGTCTGAGGCCATTAGATATGTAATTGGCTGTACAATATTTAATAAGTCACTGGCTTATTTCTTGGTTCCTGTATCTCTAAAATTATCAGCTATTAGTGGATATGTGATTTACAAATAGATAAATTCCCTAGAAATTTAGTGAGCCTATTTGAACCTTTAGTCTAAATAGAAATTAAACTTTTCAAACTTAATTTAAAAACACATTTTTAAAAAAAACAGAGTACCCGGGTTTTTCAAATAGACTGCATCCACCACTCTGTGCTTTTCAGATACACTCATCATATTTTAAGAAGAAGCTATTGGGAACAGATGTATAGTGTATTTTGTTTTGTTTTCCTCTGATAAAATCCCAATTTTCCTTTATCTGGAAACTACTTGTTTCTCTATTACTCCAACAGCTTCCTACATGGAAATATTGGTCTTCAGGGCTGGAGGGAGAGGTGGCTCAGCAGTTAAGAGCACTGACTGCTCTTCCAAAGGACCTGAGTTCAATTCCCAGCACCCACATGGCAGCTAACAACTGCAACTCCAAGATCTGACACACAGACATACATGCAGGCAAAGCACCAATGTACATAAAATAAAAATAATTTTTTAAATTCTAAAAAAATAAAATAGTGATCTTCAAAATGCTAATACATATGCTACTATATATATGTACATCCTGATATATTATGAAGTGTACACTCTATTCATAGATTTTAACTTGTCTTGAGCATAATTACTTAAGAACCCTGTTCTGAATGTCTTTATGTCAGTGTTCTGATGCCAGAACCCTAAGGTGCTGTGCAATATTTCTTGTGCTAGATCTGCCTTTCTTTAACCTGAAGTAAATATTGTGACTACTCTAGGCTTAGGTCTGGTTCATGGCTCTGAGGCCATCTGAATTTTTTGTTACTACCTGCTGGACAAGATCACATTTCTCACCTTTTTTGTTAATTCTTTAGCACTAGCCCCAGGATCTTTTAGTACTAACACCAGAACAAATAAAAAATGCTTCGAAAGTAAAGGTTATTCTACTACTGATGCCCTGGTTTTTGTTTTTTGTTTTTGATGTTGGGGACATACACTGACATAAACCAACAGCAAGGGCATGTAGGGCAACCCATGTGGCTTTAGCCCATTTTTAATGTCATCTCCAAGATAACATGCTACTGTGTGCCAAAGACAGTCACCATCAACAGTGTCATAATTAAGCAATATAAACCCTAAACATTGACACTTTGATCTTGAAAAACGAGCAAATTGATCATCTGTGACCAAGGCAAAAAAAAAAAAAAATCATTGGAAAACAGAATAATACATATTTGGCCTCGATCAACCAAACATAGAGGCAAAAAAGACCAAAAAACAAAAAACCTTTTTCTTGATCACATTAAGGCCCAGAACACAAAGAAAGGAGTGAAAGTGATCAGTGCCGTCCTGTGATGGCAAACATTCACAGAACAAAGCCAAATGTTAACACTCTAGAAACAATTTCTGGAAACCTATTTATGATGTTCCCATTTAAGTAGAAAGAGGAGATGACGTAAGCAGCGTTGAGAAGCCAGTCGGTCACCATATGAATGGTTTAAAGGTATAGCTTTTGAGAAGAAGAAATCCTTAGAATTTCATTGCAGTACATTGTAAAGTTATTTTCACCTAGAGAAGTAGTTCTCAATCTTTGGGGTCAAACAATCCTTTCCCATAGGTCATTCCTACATACCAGACATTTCCATTACAATTCATATCAGCAAAATTTCAGTGATGAAGTAACAATGAGATCATACTGTGGTTGGGAGTCCACCACAGCATGAGGAACTGAACTAAAGGGTCACAGCATTGGGACGGTTGAGTGCTACTGCCCTAGAGTGATACAACTCTAATTCTGTCCACCTGATGTCCCTAAGTCAGATAAATCTTGAGATTAAATTGTAAGATTCTAACACCAAGGATGTCACAAAGCTTGATCTTTGTCCTGGAAAATGGCACTAAAACATCCTGCAGATTTCCCATTGACAAATCTTTAAATATACCTGTCAGTAAATAAACAAATGAAAATGACCACTGGAAGTCAAAATCCAACTCCCGAACACTGGGACCACACAGCTTGGGATACAGACAGCTCATCACCCTAAGGTGCATATGAGCAGAAAGCAAGACTGCTTGCTGGGCCAGAGGCTTCCCCAGCATCCTTCCTTCTGGATATACCAAGCTGTGCCACTGCACCCTAGCAGTCTTGACCCTCTAAGGACTTTTATAGGTGCCCACCTGCACACATCCAGACTCTCATCTCTCACATCAGTCCCCGATACTGCACCCAGAATACCATGTGCCATTCTTCCTGTAGTCTGTGTGCTCTACTTGACAGAGCCATGGGCCAGCACAGGCTGCCTGACAAGCCCAAATCACAGCCACTTGGAAACTGCTCTTTTTTTTTCCAAGGAAGAAGTAAGCCAGCCAGCAGCGGCTGCGACACAGCTCTTCTCTGACAGTTCCCTCCACACACGTCCCTCAGGGAACGGAGGCTGCAAAATGTCAGGAGGTGGAAATGTCTGCAAGGACGGTTGTACCAACAGAGTATACATGCTAGCCAGCAGTGCTGGCTGGCATGGACAATGACAGCAAGCACACACACAAAAACTGCAATCCAGTTAAGATGGCATCTACAACTCTGCTAGAATAAGGTAGGTTCCAGTGATCTGTTTATAAGTACCAAATGGGAAATGTTGAAATCCTCCAATCAGTTTATATCTGATCATTTGCCTTTAGGGATTTAAAACAAAAAACAAACAAACAAACAAAAAATCAGAGTTCAAGTCAATGGAAGTGTCTTTTTCCCCTAGGGTGTTTCTCCATGTGTAAGTATTTTTAATCCAGATGGCCAGGACCCCCAGATTTTTCACTCAGGCTCACTGAAGAAAATGTGGCCATGCTGAATTCAGTGTTGCATAGAACAGACAGAAAATAACAGGCAGGCCTTTTTCTAACCAACAAAGGCTTATTTTTTTCCATCCACTGCTTGGGCTCTGGCACTCCGGCCCCGCATGCCGCCACTTTAAACATGATCAGATCTGTGCTTCTTTGCAAATAACAACCGACCGACAATGGGCCCTGCTTCATAGATTTGGGAATGTTTGGCTTAAGCTGCCAATGACTGAAGGCCTTTAACTCCCACTGGCCAGTCACAGTCCGCTTTGTTGTTGTCTGTTGATGTGTCTGTGCTCATTATTCCTTGACATGCAACATTCCCCCTCCACCCTCCAACCACCCACAGCAGCACAGAAAGGAAGACTCAAATGGGAACAGCTGTAGGGGTTCAGTGGGAAATGATGCCCCTGTGCAAAGGGGAGGGAGACAGACAGGGAGAGGGTTTACCCGAGAGAGGCGACAGCTTTGGGGGAATCTTGCTTAAGAACTCCACCTGTGAATGTTCCTTTAGTGGCATTATTGTGGAGATTGGCTGCCCCGGTGGAGGATGCCAGCTGTAATTCAAAACATGACTCCTGGCGAGTCCCTTGTTGCATTTTTTAATTATTTCTACACTTTGGGCTTTTAAATGAAATATATGGATAAATTGGAAGTATTAGCGTTTTCTGTTATAGGAGGCAGCTGTACACAGCTGTAAGCGTTTTGTTTGGGTTTTCTCTGATACATTGCCAACTTCTGATGGCTAAAAAATTATTTTCTATAGGACCATCAGGTTATAAAATGAAGTGTGTATGACAGTAACCATTGATTTAGAATGTTAACCTAATGTGGAAACAAAATTTGTAACACCACACTATCAGGTTAAAAAGAAAATAGTGTAATAAAGAAAATACAAAGGCTTTGGCATGGTTTTTACAATCAACAATGGTTAATTTTGATATGTATTTGTGAACAACTGCAAAACACTTAGGTTTAAAACTCTTGCAAGCACTTTTAATTGATTAGGAATGAACTCTAGATGCACAAAATGATTGGACTGTGAACAGTAATACAGCTATATCTAAGAACAATTAACTTTTGCTGGCCAAGAAAGAAACAAATGATTGCATGAAAATGTGTATAAAACATCTATAGAGTATTCTTGTCAAATATAAATGAAATTAACTTTATTATAGAAATCATTCTGAGGATTTCTAGGGAAGACAAATACTTACATTTTGACATAAAACAAATTGGATTATATCGAAGACACACTCTACCTTTTAGCTATCAACTTCTCCTTGAATTTATATCTTACCCTTTTTTGCACATAAACTTCATCTGTTAACAACCTTTGGAAAACCAACAGATATTTCTTACATATATCTAGTTTGTGTTATTCCATGTT
This sequence comes from Pachyuromys duprasi, assembly GCA_028658305.1. Lineage (NCBI taxonomy): Eukaryota > Metazoa > Chordata > Mammalia > Rodentia > Muridae > Pachyuromys > Pachyuromys duprasi. The sequence continues at coordinate 27,712,754 of CM053748.1, forward strand.
TAATTATATGCAAAGGAATGATACAAACTTGGAACATCGGTCCATAAGCTATGAACAGATGGGTAGAAGTATTCGATATATCTTGATAAAACTCTTAAATCCGTGGCAAATCTTGTAGATCATGGTTTCCTTTAAACAACCACATAAGCCAACACAGATCCAAGATCCACCGGCCTGTGTTGTTTTTTTTTCTTCATTATAACATACAAATGCCCATTTACAAATAATACACCAAAATGAATAAAAGTTTGGATACGAAAATGAAGATTTGTTCCAACTGATACCGTGCCTTCTGTATGCAAAGGTCCTTGTTTCTAGTCCATTCCCGGGCTCCAATACAGGACACAGTTGCAAAGTGAAGTGCCTCTAACAGCCATTTCTCTTTCTTTCATGAACACCCACTGTTGTATCCACATAGTCACTGACTGAGTGAACACAATTTCCTCTCTCGATCACACACTCTCTCTCTCTTTACTGTAATCGGGGCCAATACTGAGACATGTCAGGTTCACTTCCGGGAACTTGGACGGGAACTGACACTCCAGGGGAAATGAGTCCTATAAATGAATACAAAAACAACCACATGGGTAGATTCTAAAGATGGGACACAGCATGAATACAAAGACTTTCTAAAATTTCTAACACTTCATAATATTTTATTTTACTTTATATTAAAAAAAAAAACTTTCAACCATTAGAAAGAAAAACAGACCTTTTGCGACTAGAGGCCGTGTTTATTATACCTCATGAATCCCAAGTCTCCCTCCCGAACACTTAAAAGTTTCAGTGCAGCCATTTCTGGAAGACATATGCTATGCCCTCAGCTGCCATCCAGAAGATGTAAAAGTCTTCCCCAAAGTACCCATATCAGGCTCAGTAAATCCTCACTGTCCAGCTCTGGCTAAGATACCATCTGAAAATGTAATTTCAGGCCTTATCTTCATACTCCGTGATCACATTCACCACCATAAATGATGACTCTTTTATCTATATGGTGTCAACTCACTATCCTAACTGAATTTCTCTCTTCAATCAGTTTTCTCTCAAGACAAGAGTAGTAAAATGTTCACCATGCCCCTTAATGCAAGGCCAGAAGTTTCTTTCTGAGTCTGTGGTAAGCACACTGTGGGAGATCTGCTGGCCACAGAGGCCCAGTAGACCCCTGTGCGCAGCCGCAGAGAGCTCACCTGTTGAAGTGGTCCCCGAGGTGCCCATGGGCTGACTATTCATGTGTGTTTGCATGTGTGGAGGAGTGTAGGTGTCATAACTCCGCCCATTCACCGAAGGGCTGGTGGGCAGCATGCAGGAGTACGAGGAGGTCTGGCTGGGGACTGGGGGCTGCCGGGAGAAAAAAAAAACCTGTGATTACTGCAACCACATCACACAACCACATCCTAGGCTACCTCCTCCCCAGGGCCTGCCAACAAGCCTGCTCCTTACTAATGCCTCTTTGGAATGTACTAAAATTCCATATAATGAGTCTAAGCCTGGTTCTTCATTGAGCAACTGCAGAGCAAAGCTAATTGTGTGCCAAATTTCTGAGACACAGTAAATTGAAACTAATGTCCAGTTTTGGCAGCCTGTGCTATCTTTTTACCTCTGCTAGAGTAACTAGCATGAGAGATCCCCTTGCTCCACAAACCTGGATCTATTTGAGGGTGCTATGATCCCCAAATTCCTTAGCTCAACTTTGGGGCAGAAAGCAATAGAACTCTAGAGAGTTTGATGTAGGGAACTTGGGAACCTTCCAGTGCTGGACTTGGAGGTTAGAGGGTTTTTTATGCTGGTGGTGTTGTTTTGTTTTGTTTTTAAGACACAAGCATAATGAACTCAGGTTAAAGAGGTCAGAAATGTCAGTGAATGTAACTTACACGCAGCCTGAGAATTAACTGTGACTTCTGTGCCCTGATTCAGTCTCATCCATAAAATTGTATTGCTATTGTCTAAGCATTCAAAATGGAAATGTTGAGGAGATAAACTCCTCTCATAACTAAACAAGAAATATGAAAAGCCAGGATAAACCCCCCAAGGGGCCTCTCATGGTTGTTTGAGGTCAAAATCCTCATGAAATGAACCAATAGCATCATAATGTCAGCAACAGCTGCTCCGCTCTGCAAATACCTGACATCCTCAAATCCTCACTCACGAAGACTGACACTCGCCAAAAAAAAGTCCAGAGGAAGATGCCCATTCTTTGCAAGACACAGAGGATTTGGGTCAATAGGATGAAGCTATCGACAGAGAAACTACCCCTCCCCATTCCAAAATTTAAAGAGTAATTTTCTCTGAACAATAAAATCACGGATTATTTTAATTTTCTTTGTTTAATGGAGCCATTTACTTTTGTGACTGCACAGTCTCTGTAATTTTTAAAAGTCAAAGTTTGAAATAAATCAACCCAACATACTTCTTTGTGAATGGAAGCAAGCTTAATATAACCCATCATCTATCTAATATTTCATTTTGGTTTTCCATGTGCACACTATGTCACCCTCACAGAAACCTAAATGTTGCAATAATGTATAAAACTGCACAAGATGCTCTGTGGCCTCATTAGAGTCAGATGATGACTGCTTGTGTGAAGTTCAGAAAGGCAAACAGGCCTGAAGGGCCCTGCCAGAATTTCAGCTTGCATTTGTTTCTAATTCCTACAATCACTTCCTCTAGGCACCCTTACTTCTGGAAAATTCTAGGACAGTTCTTGCAATACCAACTAGTGAGCCGTTGGTCCCTTCATCTACAACAGTTGCACTATGGCCAAAAGAAACCAGGTGCAATAGAAAAGACACATGTGACAAAGTGCTCTGAAGTTGTTTATCTACTTCCAATATTGGTGTGAAGATTGGTGGACTTTTATTTTGCCATTATTTGAATTTCAGACAGTAAAAAAAAAAAAAAATTCAGTGGAGAATAAATCTGTGTTACCCCAGAATTGTTTCCCGCAGGGGCTCATGCCAGTCTATGTCATTAGGCATATCTAGTAGGTTGCACAAGCAGGAGACTTGGGAACACTGATGTAGAAGAGCCATCAGAATCTCCCCCAACAAGAATCCCCGAGGAAAAAAAAAAGTCTAGCATATACCAAGAGCCCTGTACAATTTAGGTTAGAAAATGGCAACTTAATCTAGAACTTCCCCCTAAGGACACAAGCCAGTGTATGAAGAACGCCATCCAGCTTTCTAGGCAGCAAGGATTACCACCAACCTGTCATGTCATCTACAGCAGATACACATTAAATTCTAGCAAATACTTTCTATTGCATTTTTACTTTTAAATATTAAAAGAACTACTCTCCCTATGTTGTTAAATGTATTTCACTGAATAAAGGAAGAATCTTATTTCTCAGTCTCTTTTTTTTTTCTTCCTCACTAGCTTCTCACATGGACCAGAAATAATCTTTTAAAATTCTTATGCTTGGTCTTCAAAATGTTTATGCACTAACATAAACACAAGGTTTTTAGAGCTTACTACCTTACATTACTAACTTATATATTCCAGCATGATTTCTACTTTGTGGTGCAAGCTTCACTGGTCCCCAAAACAAAGCTCACTACCCCTCAGCATTATCCAGCTAACAGGATGATAAAAGGCACATTAACTTCACTCAACAGATCGAGTGTTTGTTTTTCAAGGGCATGAATCCATCAATCAGTCAATCAATCACCTAAAAGTGATTGGATTGACTGTCTCAGAGTTGACTGGTCAAGCCAATCACTGTCATAAGAAGGACTCCCAAAGGAGTGAATGCAACTGATGTGGTCTGCAAGCCCTAACCCCTTCCTTGCCCTGTGTGGCAGGTGGCCAGCCTCTCTTACTTGCATAGGCAGGTTGTTTGCCATGGTAAAGCTGGGCATGGGTGGCAGAGCGCTGTACGTGTTGGTGAGGGCGGTGTCTGTTCGGCCCAACATGGAGCCTGATGTGAAGGAGGAAACTGCAGAGAAAGAGAAAAGAAAAAGGAGGGGTGGAAGGTCATTACAGGACAAGGGAGAGCCCAGGGCAAACAGGTTTAAGAACCTTTCTTGGCAGTTGGCATTTCAAGTTACCAGGCGTGGTGGGCTGTGGAATTGGCTGATAGACACTGGTGCTGAAACTGCTGCTGATGGGAATGTGACTAGGGGTGTTGCTGGCCTGTCTTCTCTGGTTTCTCAGTTTTTCTTCTCTTCTCCATTTGGCCCTTCGATTAGAAAACCATACCTGCAAATGTGGGGAAGCGGTTAGGCCTGTGCTTGCTACCACCCTACCACAAACAAAAACCCTTCCATTTCCACCCTCCTTTGCCCCAGGAAAAGAGAGTCTTTGCCAACAGACCCTGTTACTAGTTTGATACAGACAAAGCAAAGTATAAGAACCACAATGCAAAAAACCAACACAGTCCCTAGGTACCTGTATTCTGGCTTCAGGGAGATCTATTTTGGCTGCTAGTCTTTCCCGGGCAAACACGTCTGGATAATGGGTTCTCTCAAACTCTGGAAGAGTAAGTTGTTTTTATAGATTATACCAGAACATAAAATGTTTGAACACTGGATCAAGCTGGCTTTTGCCACCCGATTCCCATCTCCTCCGACCAATTTCCTTTCAAACAACCTGACAGTGTGTTGACTGTACTTGCAAGAACTTTTGCACCAGAACCAAGTTAAGTTTTCTTTGGAATGACCTTGAGGGATTTTCTCCATCTGTGGCCTGAGACGACCAGGTCATCATTTTCTTTTAATCTTTCGGTTTACTGGTATGTGAAACAAAGGAAGAAAATGCACACACACATATACACCCTGAAAAGATGGTGAGGGGGCAGAGGGAAGGGAGGTCTTTTCAGCCCTCTATGCAAAGGGGCCTGGCTAACTTTAGCCCTTTGTGCTGTTAGTGTATTTACTCTGACTGAAGGCTTCTCTACATTGAAATTTTCCCATCACCTTTCTCCAGAGCTTCAATCTGCTCTTGGGTGAAAGATGTTCTGTTTCTTTGCAGCTTCCGCTTCAGCTGAAGTCGCATTTGAGCCTCATCTGAGTCTTCTCCATTGGAACTGATGGAGTTGGTGTTCTCTCCCCCTCCTTCCTGTTGCTGGCAGCCATCTGCAAAAAAAAAAAAAAAAAAAAAGAATAGGACAATAAGCGAAGTCAGAATGACATGGGACTTGGTACAGTTATAAACTCCAAGGACAGGGTAATCTGAATTTCCACAAAGCCTCCCTGAGCTTTAGCCTTCCTTTAGTGACACTGTCACCTGAGTCCTTTATGCCTTTGTCTAGATGAGACCTGACAATGCTCTCACAAAGTAACATTTCTCTGAATGACAAAGCAAGCCAAAAAGTTTTCAGGCAAAATGAATTTTCACTACTGACGGACTCCTCACACGCCATACCCTTGCCCTGCAGAAAGTATTTACCTAGGGCTGTGTTGGGAAAATAGAGTGATGTGCAAGATTTTAGCTGATCTATAATCAGTAATTCCTATCTAATCAATTAAATGTTGATAGGTTTGTAGAAAATGCTATTAAGAAACCAAACCAAGCTTGTAATCTTTTTAAAAAAATATTTATCTAGTTTTTATTTGAATTCTGCACAGTCAATTTCATTTTAAAGGTTGGGAATTTAGAAGTGCTTGCATTGTTCTGCAGTTTTATTCAACCATTGTGTGAGTGTGTTTCGCCTTGACACCTATTACGAGCACAGCTGTAATTATATCATCACCAAGAACAGGCTATAATTGCTGAAAATGGAATTTTATATTTAGATAAAAGGACTGTCCATTCTTTGTAATGTGTTGCACCAGAGAAAAGTAAGATTTCTTTTAAATTTTTAACGTGTAATTTTAAAAAAAGAAATCGTGGAGAGTTCACTAACTAGCTAAATATGCTATGCTGCAGCTGAGTCCTTGGCATATCATTTAAGTGGTACATTTTTAATTAGGGCATTTCCACCACTTTTAATGTAATTTCTATCATTAAACAGGGAAAGTTTCATTGTTTTCCCTGGTGGAGAGATATGTACTGGGGCTGGCTGACTCTGTGGTGCACCTTGTGGGCAAGGGGGCAGCCTGCGGGAAGGGAAGGACTCAGGCGTTGGCCAAGCCTTCCCAGGGTACTGCAGGCTGAGTCTGGGGTCCTGAGGCCTGTGTCCCCCACGGGATACCAGCAAGGCCTGTCCCCTCCCGATTCTAGAAACTTGGCCGGTTTTGGGGGGAGGGGTCGCCGGGCCTCTGTGGGAATCGACTTGGCCAGGAATATCATTTATAACCAGGAGACAATAGGCAGTGCCTTCAAAGCGTTCAGGGAATTGTGACAGGATCTAGTGGGATCTTTTCAGGAACTTTGAAATGTTTTAAAACCCCAACTTTCTCCCCCATTTAAACAGGCGGATTCATCGGCACTGGCCACCATATGGGCCCTTGGAGATCTATTGAGATGACCACCAACACTTGAATAGCGAGGGGCTGCTTTTCAGCACCACACAATGCCCCGCGAGTAAGGGAAACTATTAAACTCCTGGGGCAGGAGCGTTGGCAAACTTTCGTGGGCAGAATTTTGAGGCCACAATGAGCACGGACAACAAAAGGATTCTCTTGAGGCGTGCAGCGGGCCACATTGTGTTACAAGAAGCCCAGTCAACAGACTTTTCAGCGAAGTGTGTTAACCCCTCTGCTCCGCTATCATTAATCACTGTCCGGAGAGCGGGCGCCTCGGTGCTATTTAGGGCGCTTGTCTGGGGGGGGGGGGGGGGTCAGGGGTGTGTGTGGAAGCGAAGTATGGAGGTGGATGGGAGGGCCAGGGTAGGGAGTGGAGGGAAGCTGGGAGGGTGGACGGGGACCAGAGCTGGGGTTGAGGGGAGGCGGAAGGAGAGAGGCTAAAGAGAGAGAGAAAGAGTAGAGAGGGAAGAGGAAGAATGGTGTGGGGGAGGGGCAGAGAGAGGCGGAGGGCTCCGCAGGGATGATGGCCAAAAAAAGGTAGAAGAAGGGACAGAGACACAAATGTTAAGAGGGAAAAGAGACTGGAGACCGGAGGGTCGACTGAGATGGGAGGAAACGAAGAAAAGGAAGAGGAGGTGGAAGCGTGTATTGGTAAACAAGCCGCGGGCGTCCTGCCCTACAGCAGATGAGTGGGGGAGGGGAGGGTCGCCTGCTGAAGAAGACGCACCGAACTCACGTGTAGGGGGCACAAGTGGCTGCACTAATTTGCTGCCCCAGGCCTCTTAAGGACTTTTCAAAATGCCCCCCACGGGAGAAAATGAGGAGGGCCTGTCCCTTTTCCCTGTTATTGTTGCATTCGATAAAGGAGGTTTTTTTTTTTTTTTTTGCTTTGTTTTGTTTTGTATTTTAAAGTCCCTTGGGTTTACTAGAAAAGTCCATCGGTTACTGCTTTTGGAAAACACAAACACAATCCGGCCTAGTCACTCAGTGCCTCCACCCGAAAGAAAAGCCCCGGCCCCACCCCTGGCCCTTCGCTAGCACGGTAGATCTTGCCAATTAAACAAAGCTGAGGGTCTCCCTCCGTAGAGGCCTGCAGATAGCACTCTCTAGTCTCGCCTGCTTCTTTGACACCCCCCTCATTTTAAAACGGAGGAGCCACAGCCCTCTCAGCTCAGGTACTACTCCCTACGCAAGCATGCGCCAGTGGCAGAAACCTAAGGCTTGCCCCAGCTTGGGAAGTGATATTTAAGGAGAAAATCAAGTATATGGGAGCAGGAAAACTGCGTTTTATTAGATTTTTTTTTTAAAGTGGAATCAGAGTAAACAAGGAGACAACAGCTGCAGGATTCACCACATCTTAACAAAGCCAGGGAGAAACACTGAAAAACTGCTCACTGCTTTAAAGATAACAAATGTTTGCAGCCAGGTGAATGAGTCCTCACTGAGACAGAGTTGGGTTTTGTCTCTCCCCCCCCCCTTTTTTTCTTTGGTGACTTTACCTTCCACCCTTAAATCTTTTAAGAAACTAAGAATAGGAGTCAGCTCTCTCTAATTCCCCACACGATGAACTTAAGTGCCAGACAATTAAGATATCTCCTTTAAAAGGCGTCCCCTCCTAGCGGCGCAAAGAAGGGGCCTTCAATGGGCTCCGTGCACCTCTCAGGCTAATCCGAGAAGAGAGTGAAAGCGCCTCCCATTATTCCAGCCCCAGGACCATCTGACGCAAGGGATAGGATTTGCTTCCTGGGAGAAAGAGAGGAGAGGAGAGGAGAGAGAAGAGAGAGAGGAGAAGAAGAAGAGGAGGAGGAGGAGAAGAAGAGAAGAGAGAGAGGCAGACAGAGAGAGGGAGAGGGGGAAAACCAGAAAAGAAAGAAGAGGGAAAAAAGGACGCTGGGAAATAAAATCATTCCTTAGTTTCTTAGTGTCTTAATCAGTGAGGCGGAAAACAAGCAAGAAAAGATAGCAACGCGGTTGCGGAACCTTTTCAGCTCTGGAGCGCGGATCAAAACATTGAAGCATCTGTTGAAAGCGGGCTGACTAAATCCTATAGAGGGCCTGGGTATTATGGGGGTTGGGGCGAGGGGAGGAGATGAGAAAAAAAGTGTCTTCGTGATCCCTAAAACCACCAAATCGCTGGAGGATTGGGGCTGGATAGAGTCGTCTCGTTACTGTCAGCCCACGTCCTCGGGATTTTATTCACTGCCGCGTGGCGCACATCAGATGGAAACCATATTTGTCTCCCTCGGAGACCTAACCTCGCCTTATGCTTCTGGAAATGGACTCTTTTACAACCCAGGATCGGCCTCCTGGGCAGGAAAGAGGGCCGGGGAGGGAGGGGGGCCCTCTTAGCACCAAAAGGCCAGAGGACTTTCCAGGAACTGTAGCCTGGAGAGCTGACAGACCCCCGAGGGTCCCCGCGCAGGATTCGAAGCCCCTTTCGAGCCACGCTTCCTGAGGGCGGGGCAGACAGCCTGTGGGGGAGAGCGCACTTAGGTGGGGGTAAATAAGATGGGCAGTGGGACGCTCGAGAAGGATGCGAAGCAGCATCCTCTAGGAACTAGCTGCCTACAGTTAAAAAGTTCCTGGACTGGCGCCACCTCTCGACCCCAACGGTCACCGTTTTGACTCTGGCTCTCCTGCTCCCAGGGCTGAAAACCTGCCCTAAGCTTCCTCTGCTGGGAACCACTGCCCTGGACTTTAGTCTAGGCACCGAGAAACAGGAAGGGGTGTTTGTTACTTGAGCCCCAAACACCAGGGAGGCCCAGGGGTGGGCTAGGTCTGGGCTTCTGGGCCCACTTCCCACCACCTTTGATCAAGTGCGCCTGGGAGAGGATAGCGGGACTCCAGAGCGCTGGGGACGCAGAGCGGACCGTCAGCAGCAGCTGGAATTCGGGCGTTAAGGCGTCCTGTGCGTGGGGGAATCCTGCAGTTTCAAACTTTAGGCCCTGCCAGGCTAACTGTGTCTCTTCCCTAGACGATCTCACTAAAGACGGGAGAGGCCTGGGCCTTCGAGCACGCTGAGCCCCAACTCTCCAGGCTGCAGGCACGAGGTCACGTGGGCAGGGGTCACCCAAAGGAGTCGGGAACTGCGCGTCAGAGGACAGCAGTGGCCAGGAGCGGCGGCAGCGCTGGGAAACCAGCAAGGAGCGCTCTTCTCCCTATCGTCCTAGTGTCCGTCCTATATTGTTTTCTGCTCTTAAAACTGACATGTCTAATTGGCAATTGGTGCCGAATCGTGTCCAGAGGTCTCTTGTGGAACATTTCTACAGCTGTCTCCTTCAACTAGACGCTTATTCATGTCGCCTTAATGAGAAACAAAACGTTCTCTAATGAGCAATTACAGAGCGACAGGATTGTTCCCATAACAAATTCTAGCTAGTGACAGAAGCATCTTTTGTACCAGATATTTCGCATACTGTTACCGATTTTTCCCTTCTCTAACCCGGCTCTGTGGAGGCGCCCTGCACTCGGGGCCGGTCCAAGAAGCTCAGAGTTTCTTAGCAGCCCCTCCGCAGTCCCCTGCGCCGCCCCCAGCCTTAAGGCCCCCAGGCTCTGTGGTGCTCCCGGGAGTGAGACGCCACGTCCCATTATCCCTCATATTATCTCCTTGTCATGCGGACAACAAATACCGATTAATCTTCGGAGTAAACTGTTTCCTGTTCTTGACCAAGTTCCCTCGGTGTGAGTGGGAAGGGGAGAGAGCCAACCCACCTACTCCTCTCCCTGCATTCTTCTCTAGACCGTTCCCATCCGCGCCCCCTGCCCCAGAGCCTCTCCCCGGGGCCCAGTATTCAGTTTCCCCACCCCGCTTCTAACCAGTTGCCACCCACAGAGAATAAGAAGTGGAACCCAAGGGTGCAGAACAGGAGGGGACCAGGTAAATGGGTTAAAAAAAAACTGAAGTTGTTAAGCTTGAGGGAGGGGACCACCACTGGAAGGCTCCAAATCACTCTCTCCTACCACCTTACTTACTCAGAGTCACGTAATTTGTCAGTTACTTCAAAAGCAAATGATACAATTATGTTTACCTAGCAGTCTGTCCCTGTGTGAACTTGCCACACTTGCACTGCAAATGCCCTCTACTGCATTTTAATGCCAAATTTGAATAAGGCACCACCAGGCTCAACCTTACACATGCACAACCTACTAGCCACTTCATACAACTCTTGACATACAAAACCCTTACAGTTAACAAGATGGTTTCACATGAACCAACTACAATAAAGTGTGAGTTGGGGTACCCCTAGCCTTCCAGGACAGTGCCCTCTTATATCTCCAAGGCCCTGGGAGCCCAGAGGAGGAAACATTTCAGGAAGACGGCTGCGTGGGTTTTACCTTGCGTGGGTTGCCCTGGTACTGAAGTCCCGGGATACCAACCAGGCCGGGTGCCCCAGCTTCCGGTCTGGCCGTTTAACATCCTTAGTTTATCATACATGCCGTCTGCGCCCATCTGTTGCTTTTCGCTAGCCAGGTTGCGAAGAACTCTGTTTATTGATGACACCTGCAAATCAAGCCAAATGGTAGAGTCTCCAAAAGACACATCTTAGATGCCCATTTCAGCTCTCCCAAATGTTAAAAAGAATGACATGCAAAAGCTCCTAGCCACCCTGGGATAGTCAGGATTTATAGGTATGGAAAGCATGACAGTTATCATTTTGTTCCTGGAAATGAAGTTGGGTAAAAGGGAGCATATATATCACTAATGAACGCTCACCCTCACCGGGGTTGCACAGCTTTGTTCAAAGACTCCCTGATAAGACATTTCAGCTTAACTTAGAGATTTACTTTATTGCAGAGAAATGGATGCTTGTTGCCTGAAAGGAGCTTCAGGCAGGTGCTTGGGTGGGTGGGGGGGAGAAATCTCATTTTTATTTTCCTCCTTGACTCAAGTCCCTTTCCCCAGTTCCTCCAACCCTTGGTTTGGGGTACACAAATGAAGTGAACAAGTCCCTACACTTGCCTCCCATTTTTTTTTCCAGATGGTCAAAAAGTCAAAGCCGGCCTCTCAATATCCCCTAGGTATTTTGGAGACCGGTGCAAATCAGGGAAGAGAGGGAGAGAGCAAGACGCTGGCAGGGGAATGAGTGGGATTCAAAGATGCCAAAGATGCGGAGAGAGTGAGGAAACTTGGGGGCAAGGGAGGGAAATGTTCACAATGAACTTACACTGGGTATGTTATCGTTGGTACAGACCCCCTCGGATAATAATCTGTCTCGGATTTCCCAAGCAAAGATGGACGGGCACTCTCGTTTATACTGGGCTATTTTGCTTACAACTTCTGGAGTCGCTACTCTTGGCTTACTACCTCCGATTGCCCTGGGCCTGATGGAGCCAGTCTCGTAATACCTGCCCAGAATTTTACTCACACATCCGTTGGACACCTGCATTTGGGGAAGTGGACAGAAAACCACATTATTAATAATTTCAAGACAAAAATAAAATTGTTGAAGTATGCATTAAACAATGTCGAGCTTACGTTTTCATTGTCCAGCACTTGGACTTTTGCATCTGCATGGTTCTATAACACAAAAATATACCTTCAATGGTGCGAGAACTTACTGGAGAGCACTTGTTTTTTTCTTAAAATGACATTTGTAGCCCCAAAACTACAAATATGATGATACTTTCAAACACTATGAGTTATTTTTTTAAAAAAAAACTTTAAAAACTATTTCCTAAACACTTCGTGAAGATGCATCAAAATGAGGTCGGGTTAATTGTTTTTGTGCTGCTCTTGCTTAAAGTAGTATTAGTTGTGAAGAACAAAGGGAAAAATAACTGAATTTTTATATTTTCCCTTAAATTTTTGCCCAGTTGAGCAAATGTGAATTAGAGGAATGAATAGCATCCGCCTTCTAAAATCCATATACATTCTTCATAAGTATGAAGAGTGCAAACAAATCTCCAAAATCTGAGGTTAGCACGGGGTGGGGAGAGGGGAATGAGATTATCCCAATTTATATAACTCAGCTCATTACAGGTTATATACATTATTACCAGAATGGATGTCTTTACCACATGAAAAGACATATATTTTTAAATTCACACACATTCTTTTTCTTACGCAGATGAATTATCTTACATAACTGACTGAGGTTGAAAGACAGGGACCATGATGGAAGGAAATGGGAGAGCCGGAAGGTAGGGAAGTTGGTGGGGATGGAGTCCGTGTTGGGGGGAGGTCTGTAATTAGTAGTATTTATAGTAAGAAATGAAGAGAGGGCGCTTAGAGTGGAGGGCCTCGGGTGGGGGCGGGGTGGGGACGGCCGAGTAGGGCAGCCGCGGGAGGATCACCTGCAGAATTCGGGAAATGTCGCACGGCCGGGCCCCGCTGTGAGCGAGTTCCACGATCTTCTGCCGGGTGGAGTCCGGCAGTGGCCGCCCGTTGACGAAAACGCCACCAAGCTGATTCACTCCGCTGTGACCTGAAGGAAAGGAGGAGGAGAGGAGAGCCGAAGAACAGAAGGAAGAGGAGAAGAGGAGGAAGAGAAGAAGAAGAAGAAGAAGAAGAAGAAGAAGAAGAAGAAGAAGAAGAAGAAGAAGAAGAAGAAGAAGAAGAAGAAGAAGAAGAAGAAAGAAGAAAGAAGGAAAGAAAAGACCACAATGCAACCTCAGCTCCCTGCCAATCTGTGAGAACCTCAGCAATCAGGTCCTGATTTAAAACAAAAACAAACAAACAAAAAACAAAACAAAACAAAACCCAAAAATCTAACAACAGAACTGCCAGCCACACAGGGCACTGGGCAGCCCAGTCTCAAATACAGACTGACCCTGCCCATTGAACTGTTGTCAGACGGGGGAAGACACAGGAACACAGCCACCCAGCACCACCACCAGCACCCAACAATTCTCTGAGCCCATTGCCCCCCCCCAGAACCCCTTCAGCCTTGCTTGGATCCCACCAGGGGGCAAACCACAAGCTCTTAAAGTCTCCTTCCTACATCACCTCTGCGGGTCACCCCAGAGTCCACACAGAAGCCTCTGCAGTGTTGGACCGGCACTGCAGATCCTGCGCTCTGCAACAGCTTAGCAGAACGTTTTAAAACCTGAGCGTTTGTGATTTAACTCTGGCAGAGGCGCACAGCACATAACACCGTGTGTGTGTGTGTGTGTGTGTGTGTGTGTGTGTGTGTGTGTGTGTGTGTAAGAATAGAAAGGAACCAGAAAGACAAATTTGTAGCTAGTGAACCCCAATCCGTGCCTCCACAGCAGGCATAGGGTTGGAACCCTTCCATCCACACAGTGGTCTGCCTGCCCCAAGTGGTCCGCAGATCCTGGACTCTTCACACCCGCCACCACTCGCTTTTACTTCCGCTGCTGAACTCCGCCCTCCCGCTCAGCCAAGGACACGAATATTAACAGAGACCCAAACCAGAGAAAGAGAAAGACCACATCCCAGTGTCAACAGTCTCCCTTCATCTCCTGCCTCTCCCAGCCTCATCCCATTGTCTGGTCTAAGAGACTAGGGCGAGGAAAGAAGCGCCTCCCTGAATTGTCCTGCTCGGAAACCACAGGAATACAGATAAAGCCAGTTCCCTCTTTCCATTTCCTCAGACATCTCCAACCTGCAGCCCCGTCTCTAGACAGAAGCCCTCTCAGGAGATGTGGCTCTCAGCTCCTCTCTTCTCTCCTCTCTCTTCTCCTCTCTTCTCCTTGGAGCCTCCTGATAAATTGACTCCAGGAGCCTGTGCTCCTTAGCAATAAATAAGCTCCAAATATAGAAGAGGGGGGAAATATGATGAGCCTCTCTGACATTTGTCTTTAAAATAAAACTAGCTGCACGTCAAGTTTGAGCTTAATTTCTGGAAATAGGCGGAAGTCGCTCCGGATCATGCATGGAAGGCTAATTGAAAAGATCAGTCGGGGCGCTTGTGGCAGCCCCTGTCACTTTGTGACAGTGCTCCGCTCCGGGAAATTGCATCGTCACGACAAACGGGACCGTGATAAAACGACCCTTTCCGTCCCTATTTGTAGATCACTCAGACGAGAATGAACTGCACTCATCTCCCCTTCCAGGGGAGCTGCGGTTTTCAGGGTAGCCCGAGGCTTGGGGCTGGAGGGGGGTTAGGGCTCACCGAGGGGGGGCGGGGCCTCAATTCGATGAGAAGTGACAGGCGTTTAGGGATCTGGGCTCCGACCGGCCCGGGCCACTGCAAGAGGGTACACTGCACATTGCAAGGGACAGTCGCTTCTCCAACAGGGCAACAAGGCCTACCCTGCGCTTCCGGTTGCTCCTACATTCTCTTGACCATCTACCTTGGCTTCTTAAATCTCGTCTACCGAGCAGGTTTGGAGGCCCTTCTCAGGGCAAAAGAAACCTTCCCAGAAAAAAAGAAAGAAAGAAAGAAAATAAAGAAAGAAAGAAAGAAAGAAAGAAAGAAAGAAAGAAAGAAAGAAAGAAAGAAAGGCCATCCCAGAGAAAGCAAAAGAAAACTCCCCAAGCCACGCCAGGGTGATTCTCAGTCTCCACATGCTAGAACTGGTACAAGGCCTCTCAGCCTTTCCTTATCCCCTACTGCCAAAATCCCGCGGCCATCACCTCCACAGCTGCAGCCTGCGTGCGCTGGCCTGGGAGACACGAGGCCGGGGCGTCTCTGCCAGCATCGAAATGGCAGCGAGGAAACATTGCTCTAAATTCCCCTTTAGAGGTTAAGCCTCAATCATTGTGTCCCTTCCCCAGGGACTGCCGCCGTTCTCGCCCAGTGGCGATGATTATGCGCCCAGAATTCGACCGCAAAGCTTCTAATACGAAAACATATGGTGTCAATTTGGAGTCTCCGCGCCTCGCGCACACCCGGGAACCAGCGGCACAAAGCCTACAGGCCAACCCGCGACCCGGGCCCCTGTGGGCCTGCCAGCCAGGCCATACCCGGGCGAGCGAGCGGCAAACGCTCGCCCCGCCGCCGAGAGCCTCGGCCCACCTGAAAAAAAGAAAACCTAGGGCTAGGGAATCTGAGCTCCGCGGTGTAGGCCCGACAGGTTCGGCACAAAAGCAGCTGCAAAGGTCACACCTCTGCCCCCTTCCCTGAGCCTGGCGGGATCCTGAGGCATCGACAGCTGCTCCAGAACACGGATCCCGGGCTTCCGAGCCTGTACAGTTCCACAACGGCAGGTTTCTGGAAGACCTAGGCCTCTCCACGCTACCCAGCATAGCTGCAGCCTTAATTAAGCCTGCTTATGCTCCTCACCCTTAACCGGGCCTAGTTTTATTGGCAACCACGACTGACTTTTAGGCTTAAGTCTATCACATACCAGCAGCCATTGGCTGAGCAGAAAGGTTAGGGGCCCAATGGACCTAGGCAAAGGTGAGAAGAGAGGCACAAAGGCACCAACGAGCACCAACGAGCCTGGGTCAACCAGGACGCACGCAGTTGCACTCGCTGGTGCAAGGCTTTTTCTAATTCCTGACCCGCACAGCCTGCACGCTCTTCCCAGACCCAGTAAAGATGCTTTTCTGCACCGTGTGTTCTGCACTTCCCCACCAGGGTAGAGCCCCTGGGTGTCCACTCCCCTTCCCTTCTGGGCCTGTAGCTCGGGTGAGGAGGGGAGGGGCTGGCCTGAGATTGACTAGGGGAGAGAAGCCCCCCCACCCCTCCGGGGTCGGAGGAGCCGTTCAGTCTTGGCCAAGCCCAAAGGGGGCCTCCTTCTCTTCTCAGGGGAAGCCTATGCCCCGCCCTGCTCGGCCCAGCCCCTCTCTCTGGGGTCAGAGCCCGGGCAGGGGCGGGGAGGAGGTATGAGTTACAGGATTTGGGGGGGATGGGGTTTCTCCACTGCAGCTTCAAAAACTCGGGCGAGTAGTTTTGAAGGGCCCCAGACCCTGCCCTTCTGGAGTACAGCAGCGCGAACGCCTCCCGGCCCTCACTCTCGGGCTACTTGGCTCTCTCTTCACTCTCGGGCTACTGGGCGCTGCCCGGATAGATCCCAGGCCTCTTCCCTCCTGCCCAGTGAACTGGACTCCTCTGGGCCCAATACTCTGTGAGCTCCCCTAACCCACCGGTCCTGTCCGCACGCCTCCAGCCCAAATGTCCAGGGAAAGATCTGAGACACTTACTGTTCTGCATGCTGGCTCTGGTTGGCGGCCTCCTGCTCCCACGGGGCTCGAATATGGGGCTCTGTTAGCAAGAAAATTGGAGTTAATCCTGGGCTTTGCACAGGTAGGCCTACTGAGGAAGACCTGGTGTAAGGACTGGAGAATCCTCCTTTTCTTAGAAACTGAGCTACTCAGCCGCTTAGGGCCATCGGAAGGTCACCTAACCTTGCCCTCCTCTGCATGCAAAATGTACTTTGATGAGCTGCGAATAAAATAATCTAGCATTCACAATCAGTGTCCCCAAATTCTTTAATAGTTGGCCTTTTCCTCAGAAGAAAAGATGGCCCGGTTTTGTTTTCCCACCTGAACTATGGTTTTTGAAAACCCTTTCAGGTTTCGAAGCCCAAAACAGCACGATGGAACTTGCCTGAAAACTGGGATATACGTCCACTCTTAGAACAGGTCTCACACATCTGCTCGTCCCTAGTTAAAGTCTTCTGCCTAAGACAAAACAGAGGGAGAGAAAGGTGTATCAAAATGGCCCCAACGAATAGGTTGACTGGTTGGCTGAGACCCACTCTCAACCTGAAGTGAATCTGGGGCTAGATCCTTCTCCCCAGAAACGCCAAGCCCACCCCACACTTCCAACGGCCTCTGTCACAGAAATCCACATCCTCTGGAAAAATGCTGCTTTGTCTATGGAGGTGTGGGGGATCGAGAGTTGGGGTCTTACTTTGGGAAAGGAGGAGTCTTAAGAGAAGGGGAGAGAGAGAGCTGGGGAAGGAAGGTGGCTAACCCCTGACCTCTGGAGGGGAACAGAAGCTAAGTGCGGTCTGAGGACTCGCCTTAGAAAGTCTAGATGAGCCTCAGACTGAGCTCTCTCCCTTCCTAAGGCATTCAAGCACCTCACTTGTCCAAAGACCCTTAGAACCAAGTTCTTTGGTTACTCCTTTATCCGTAACCACACCCCCCACAACACAACACACACACACACACACACACACACCACACACCACACACACAAGGCTTTCCAGTCAGACCTCCAAAATCAGTCTCTCAGCTCTTTCGGGATTGAGAAAGTGGTAAGCCCAACTTTTTACCTTAAACCTTATTTATTGTAATTAACTTGGCTTTTAATGTGTAGGTCCTCCTCTTTTCCTGTACTGTGACACACGCTGTCTACCGTGCACCACTGCTTTAAAAAGTACAAACAGGAGGGGGTGAGCACAGTCAACAAAGTCTACAGACACCAAACAATGGCTTCTATTCTGTGGCTCCCCCCAAACCCGACACTCTCAAAGCAGCAACACCAGGTCCAAGCAAGGGAACCAACAACTCTCCAACTCACAAAGAGAGAAGAGGGACTCTTCTCACTTAAGTCCTGACTCACCACAGCTCTCTCCAATACTTTCGGTCCGCCCACCCTCCCTACCTTCCTTCCCTCAGAAAGAGGGTTCTTGAAAGAAAGATGGAGAAAATAGTAAAGTAATTTCTTGTTATAAATATCAGGAGGTAATTGTGTTACTGGTGTGAGTTGTTAGGGGCTATAAAAGGACACAAGGACACCGTGGGGAGCTCAATTGGGAAGGGAGAGTCACAATAAAGAGCCCATTCAAGAGGTTTGCCAGGAAAAAAATGGGGGGGGGGATAAAATAATGAAATAGTCACAACATCATTTTGTTTTTTTTTTAAAGAAATCATTCTTTTTTTTTTCCTATTTCGGCTGTGATGGTGATTAATTTTGCCACCCTGCAAAGAATACCAAGAAACGCTGTTTTCTTTTCAAGACCTTCTACGATCTAACTTTAAAATAACGGAGAGGCAGCTTAAATCCAAAAAAAAAAGTACAGAACGAGGACTTTTTCTCAGTGTCTGGTTATGACTAGACATAGCAGAGAGGTAGATGCCTCGGCTTAGTTGGGCCCTTAAAGCCTCCCTCTGTCTGTAGATCAGTCCCTGAATCTATGATCATGTCATGAACAGAAACCACAGTCGGAACAAAATGTCCATTCAACCTGTATATAAGACTCAAGCTGCAAAAGACAGGACTCTAGCTGCAAAAGGTAGCAGGTGCAGGGGCGGAGGGGGGGGGGCGGTGGTGGAAGTCAGCTTGGAACAGTAAAACTTCCTGATCTCCTCTCTAACCACATTTTACACAGCCTAATGTCACATCCCGGCCGGGACCTCCGTGATGCCATTTTAGAAAATTGTCTAGCTGATCCTAGTAAGAGCTAACTGATTACTTTCCCAAGCAACGGGGAAGGTGATAGCACTTCAGGTTCCGGTTTTGCTCTGTTCCCACCCTCCTCTCCTCTGAGAAGCTATCTAATTACCTAAGTAATCGTTAATACTCGACGCAAAAGCACTCTGGGAAGCAGAGCACACCCTGCACCCGGAAGCAGTCCTGTTCATGGAGAAGCTAGACCCCTCCGCCTCAGCCCAGACCCCCAGCCCGGGCTAGGGCTTTGTATCGCCTTGGAGAGGCCAAAGGCGTGCATCGGGAATGAAATAGTCTCCAGAAAGCTCCACCGCCACAAGGTGGAGGTCCACAAGCCCCCTGGACTCCTTGACCTGAACACCAACCGGAGCTCTCAAACTATGCTCTTGTTTTAATTATTTAAATTTCAAAATCCACCCCCACATTCCTTAGCTCGAGGGTTCGGAGAAACTTGGTTTCCCTCCTCCTAGAAATTAGCAATTAGGAGGACAAAGTTTACTCTGCAGGGCCAAAATGATAACAACTCATCAATTGCCTTCAAAAGCATGCAAAAATCACGAGTAACCCCCTCCCCCTGTCAGCGGCAACAGCTATTCTTTCTCTTTAATAAACTTGCTAGGTTTTCAAGCATTTTAACTTCTGGCTTTCTGTTCCTACATTCTCCTCAACCCTTCCCAAGTTCGAGTTTAACATCCAAAATGAAGAGAGAGAGAGAGAGAGAGAGAGAGAGAGAGAGAGAGAGAGAGAGAGAGAGAGAGCATTTACTTTGTTTTTAAACTTTCCAGAAAGCTCATTAATGAAAGGCCAGGTTTTTTAAGCACTCGAAAAAGAAAGCATTTCCACTTGAAATTCAACTCCATTTCCCTCAATTCCACTTGCTAAAATTCGAGGCTATTGTGGGGCAGGGAGACTGAGGAAATCTGCCCCGGGAAAGAGGCAACAACTTTCTGAACTTTGAAAAGCCACTTTTCCTCCTGGGGTCTTAGAATCCAAAAGCTCTCGAATTACTCAGACTAATTAGCTGGGAGAGGACGTGATCCGACGAGAGAAAGCCAACGCTTTTATATAGATTTTTTTTCTTCTTCTTCAGGCCACACAAAGAAAAAGAAAAAAAAGAAAAAGAAATCAGTACACTCGAAAAGAGAGGAGCAAACCACCTTTCCATCCAGCTCGAAAACTTGTTGGAACGGCAACACCGGGTACAGCCTGGTCAATGGGAGACGTGGAGAGGCCCGGAGGTGGGAGTCTACAAGGACAGGGGACACCCCAACTTTCCCAAGATGAGAGTTGGAGGAAGCCGGGAGAGCCAGGGCGGTCGTTCCCGAGTCCGGGCTCCGCGCCGGAGGGTGAGGCTGGAGGCGAGGGCCCTGGGGCTGGCTGGAAGCTGGCAGTCCCGGGCATCGGGCTGGAGCGGGGCTCCCTCGGAGGGCGCAGCCGACCGCCTCGGCCTAGCGGCCTCCTCCGCAGTCCGCGGGCTCGGCCCGGGTTTCCCGGCGCTGCGGCGCCCGCGGGGTCGGCCGGGGCTGGCGCGAGGCGCGCTGAGCCCTCGGGCGCTGGAGCTCGGCGCCAGGGGAGGGTCTCGCACAAAGCCCCCGGGCGCGGGCCGGCGGGAGGCGGAGCGGAGAGGGAGCTCTGCGCGCGCGGGGCTCGGCCCCGGCTGGACAAAAGCATCGCCGCGGGCGGCTGCTTCCCCGTGCTTTCCCCGCCGGCCGCGAGCTCTTCCCGCGGGCGCTGCGGCGCGGAGCTGCGCGTCTGCGCCGGCTCTGCTCTCCGAGGGCTCCGGCCGCCGCGCCGGCGCGGATGCTCCGCCAGCCCAGCCCGGCTCCGCGGCTCGCTGCTCCCCGGCGCGGGGCCGTCGCTGGGAGGAGAAAGTTTGGGCTCCAGGCGTGCAAACTTCTCCTCCCCGGATCCCCGGCTCTCCCGGCGTGGCGGTGGGGGGAGGGGACCGGCGAGAGGGGAGGAAAGGAGGAGAGAGGGAAGCGACCTGCCAGGATGAACTGAAATAGAAAGAAATCGAGAAGAAAGAAGCGGACTCACCTTTAAGAGGCATCCTGTCTCCTCTCTCTCTCTCTTTCTCTTGTCGTTGCCCAAAGCTCCTGTCAAGAGTTTTGTTTGGTTGGGTGTTTTTGTTTTTTTGTTTTTTTTTTTGGTTTTTGTTGCTTTTGGGTTTGTTTTTTTTTTCTCTTTTCCCCCCCTGTTGTTGCTTAAAGACCACAACGGTTTGAAATGACGGTGTTTTTTTAAAAGAGTTGCTCGTGAGGAGTTTTCTCCGCGGACGCTGGCGGCTCGGTGTGTGAGAGCAATTCTCAGATCCCTGGGAAGGAGACAGAGATTGACAATAAAATGGGCTGTCAGCGGCTGGAGGGTGAGAGAGAAAGTGTGGGTGAGGGAAGTGGCTGCAGCCAGCACACCTATGCTGATTGGTGATGGCTCAAGTGTGTTAATGTGTGTGTGCCGGCGCCCGGCCTCGCCTCCATCGCTCCTCACTGGCCCATTAGCGAAGCCTGACCTCTGTCATCATCCTCCAGCAAAACACTTCCTCCTGCGCCTGAACCAGAGCGGGAAATGAGGCCGAGGCACGGTTCGCTTTTCAAACCCACTAATCACTCCGCAACATGCAAATGCACCGCTCGCTCCCACACGAAATATTGCTTTATGCAAAGCAGCGCCGGGGCCTCGCGCCCGCCGATTGGATGCTCCCTCTCCCCGCCGGGTGCAATTGGTCGGTTTGTTTGAATATGAATACACTTGTTTTCGGCCCCGCCGGTGGGTCCGGGCTGCTCTCTCGCTCCGGTTCGGGGGCCCCCCGGCTCCCAGGCTCCGGCGCTCCGTCGGGGGCTCCGGCTCCGCGCGCTCCGGCGGCCGGCGCTGCGGCCACGGACTCCATCAGTCTGATGGAGGCCTCCGGGCTGGAAGTCGTGCTGCCCAAGCCGGGCCAGGGGCTCCCAGCCCGTGGAAGTAGCAGGCTTCATCATCAAGACGAGGTCCTTTTCTTCTTCTTTTCTTTTTTTCTACCAATGTTACAGCGGCCTGCCGGTCCACCCTGACCTCCCACCCCTAGCCTAGCCCCGGCGTTGGCCTCAGGGCACAAAGTATACAGCGGTGGCGGCTCCCAGGCTCACCTGGCCTTTAGGAACCGAGAGAAAGAGGCGGGAGCGTCCCTGGATGCCAGCAGCCCCGCTCCGGCGATGGTGGCAAGGCGATGCCTAGGCCTGAAGGGGGCCAGGCCGAGACTCAGCGAGGCCCGCGCTCGCCCCGAGGCCTGCCCACTCCCCCACCCCGCTCTCGCGCCCCCGGCCTTCTGCTTCTCTCCTTTCTGCCTTCCCCGAAGCCGCGATGCTCAGCCGAGCGAGCGGACGCGCTGGCCCAGCCTGAAGAGGCCCGAGTAAACACGCCACTTACTTTGTGTACAGAGGATTCTTGTGAAAGGCTCTGAAGAGTCCTCACCAAACACTCTCCAACTTCTCCCACGTGCCATTTGTTGACTAAGTGCGGCTGCTTTTCCAGGCCCTCGCAAAGGAGGGGAAGATGAGAGGGGAGGGGGAGGGGTGGCGGCCCGGGGTGGGGGGTGGGGTCTCACTAAGGCTGGGAGAGCTTTCCGCGAGTGCGTGTCCCCGCCGGCTTTCTCGGTAAGTCAACGTGGGTCCTTGCGAGGACCCGGTTATCTTTGTGTGGTGCCTCTGTGTCCCCGCCAAGATTCCCTTCTCTTGGGTCAGCTCAGTCCTCGGAGCCAATTCCCCTTCAAGTGTTGCCAGAAAAAAACGGCGAGGAAAGTAAGTAAATGGCTTTTCCCTTCTGACCACACACCAGAAGTCCATTTGTTGAATGCCGGACATTAGGCTACACCTCAGTACACTCCAAAGACGTCCCTCGGAGGCTGTGGTTTAGGTGACAGAGGAGCAGGCAGCTGCCTTGTCCTGTGCTGTCCGGAGCTCTCCCTCGCAGCCTGCGGGCCTTAGGGGCTCAGAAGTGGAAGGTCTGGGATCCGGACCACACTCGGGACCCAGGAAAGGGCAGTGGGGTTGGAAAGGCTGAGGCAAGGAGGCTGAAAACCACCAGCGAAGCCTGCGGTTCTTTTGACTTGGGGAAAAGAGCCAGAAGTCAGCGTCCAGCAATGGCCTGCTCAGGCAGTTGATCCCTGGCAGGCCGCGGTCGAATCCCCTGGGGAGTTGGCACCAGGTGGGAGCTAGCTGCAGGCCGCCTCTGGGTCTGGTGTGGGCATCCACCTCTAGCCCCAGCGGCACAGTCCCAAGGAGCCACAGCAGAGGTCGGGTACAGCAGAGGCCTTCCTTTACCCGGGCCAGAGGTGGGTTCGCACCACCCGCTCATCTCCTCAGCTTGGGGAAGGTGACTGGCTGGCCTCCTTCCCGAGGACCGAGGGCACTGAGTCGGAGCTGGAAGGCAACCCAGGCCAGAGGCTGAGGAGGTGGCGCCACGGGCCGAGGAGGCGGTCTCCGGTGAGAGGTTTCGTAGGACCGGGACTTTCAGAGGATCCTAGGAAGTCCGGCCTGGAATGCGGGGTTCCAGATCAGAGGAGTCTTCATTCTCCTTTTCTCCCTTTTTACATCTCAAGCAAGCATTAAAGAAGCATGATGGGGGGGGGGAGGCGAATGTCCAGTGACTGTCCCAACTGGAGGCGGGCGAATATCATTTTTACAACCTCTCAATTAGCGGCCCAGTGGATTAGCACCCTCTTAAGCTTTGCCTAAGAAAGAGGCAGCCAGAATCTTGTTGCTATTTCCCCCCAGGGCACTGGCTCTTTCAATCAGCTCCTTCTCCCACCCACAACCCCCACCTCACCTCAGAGAAAAGTTTTAACAACAACAACAACAACAAAAATCAGGAGAGGCTAGGAGCCCGCAGTGAATGCCGCTGACGTCATTGGGTGGGGATGGGGGCTCTGAGTAGGACTCTTGGAAAGTGCACAAACAAGAAATGGAAAGGACTTGGCTGCGTCTAGTGTGTCAATATTTAGGGAGGGGAGCTGAGGAACAGAAAGAGGCAGACTTTCTGAAGTTTAAGGAGAGGGATGAGAGCCAGGCGCTCTCTCTCTCTCTCTCTCTCTCTCTCTCTCTCTCTCTCTCTCTCTCTCTCTCTCTCTCTCTCTCTCTCTCTCTCTCTCTCTCTCTCTCTCTCTCACACACACACAAC
>CM053748.1:27736653-27753304 GCA_028658305.1 Pachyuromys duprasi
TCCTCCAGTTCGGGACTAGACAGGCTGACCAAAGTCCGCGTCGGCTGTTCTGTTTTTGTTTTTGTTTCCCGCCTTTTCACCGCCACTTTTCGCTACCCTTCCCTCCTTTCCCCTCTCCTGGCAAGCGCCGGGACCCCCTTCCCACTGGCGGGGATGTCGCCCCGCACGGGCCGCGCTGTGGTCCCACGGGGTAGCCGAAGGCTGTTGGTGTGGAGGGAGTGGCTGGCGCTGAGGGCATCGCCTCCGTCTGCCAGGCTCTGTTCAGAACCTCTCTGGCCAACGCTGAGCCGCAGGCATGAGGTTCCCCTAAGAAGCTCACTCCAAAGAGCCCCTGGCACTTGCCCGTGCCCACCGCGCGTCAGGTCTCCGTCCCGAGAGCGGCCCCTGGCGAGGCAAAGGAGTGCCCAGCTCTCCGGAGAACGCGCTTTCGCCTCCCACCTTCAGAAGCAGCGTAGTTCACTCCCTGTTCCGACACCTCCAAGCTCCCGTTTTGACCCGTCCAAGCTGAGGTGCGGTGCCGGCACGCTGGGAAGGGTGAGGGTGCATTTCTTTGTAGGAGGAGAGTCTCAACCAACACCCGAGGCATTTTAAAGAACCCCAAATAGGTCTCTAGCTGCAGGCCCTGAAAAGTGGGTTCCACGGAATGCAGGGACAGCAAACAGGTTAAAGGGTCACACAGAAAAATCCAAGGCCTCCCTCCCTAGCCACCCAGTTTCGGGATACGTCCCAGGCTTGGGGCTTTCTCTCGCTCTGCTTTCCCCAGCAACCTGCCGGAATACTGTTCACCAGCCAGCCTAGCCAAGCCCAGAACAAACAGTACAGCAGAGGCCAGACGGCCCAGGGACACCTCCAAGCTGTGGCCACGCTTGGCTTGAAAAAGCCACGGTGCCCACGCATTTCCTAGTCTCCTGCCAAATGGTTAGTGGACCTGGCCGCTTTTAGGGTCCATTCCTCTTATGCAACATCTCTCCCCCACTTCCCTTCCACCCATACCCCCAAAAGGCTTAAAAACAGCTTGTCCAGATGGGTGTCCCAGCAATGAGATTTCTTGCAGGAAGCGAGTTAACTTTCAAGTCTGTCCTGGCCCTTCTTTCCGCGGTTGTCTCACTAGAAACTAGGTTCAAAGTCCCGAACGCAGGGGAAACTCGGAAATGCCACCGTTTTTTTGTTGTTGTTGTTTTGTTTTGTTTTGTTGAGGTTTTTGCAGACAGGGTGTCTAGGAAAGTTCTCTTTCCATTCCTCCACCCCAGGACAGTTCTTCAACTCTCCTTTCCCTCTTTCCCCTCTGTACGAAAGAGGTAAGAGTTCAGTTTTAAATGAAAAGCTACCTAAGTCCAGCTTCGTCCTCTCTCTCTAAAGAACAACTCTAAACAGCTGTCTAGTGTAAAGGCCAGGGACGGACTCTACAAAGTTTTGTCCAGGGGCTGGAGACTTACAGGCCTGGAGCTCCAGATTTTGAGACTGGGAGGGAGGGAGAGAGCAAATGTCAGAGCTGGCTAACTCCAGCAGCCAGAATCAAACTAAGCACATCAGGCCGGGCTTTTAAAACGACATTGATTGGGACAATCTGTTCCCAACCCCAGTAAGGGTTAATCTGCCTGTTAATCAAGGCACTAAGGGAGCTCAATGTGAGTTTTATTGGTGGCTGGAGAACAGAGGTAATAGGAGCAATGGATCAAAAGCTGGGAACCCAGATATTTTGTCAGCCCACACTCTTCCAAAAAAAAATGTATTTTCAATTAGAGAACAATTTGGTGCTTTTTCATCATTTCCTAGCCCAGTCTCTCAGACGGTGACTTAAAAGCTCGCCTAGCACGCGGTGGGGGTTGGGGAGACTATGGAGGTTGGTAGTGGGGGACTCAGCGCTGGTTGCTTCAGCGGAGAGCTCCAGGGTCCACCGAGGAGAGGCCCTAAGCCCAAAGCCCTGAAGCCAGACTCCCTCCCGAAGAGAAAAAAGAAAAAAAAAAACAACGAAAAGTGGAGCAACAAATAATACCACTAATACTGGCACCCACCCTTCTAGGGCTGCCCACGCCTTCAGGCAGGAGTGGGGTCTGGCCCAAGCACCACTAGAAAGTGCTCATGCAGCTATGCACAGTCTCTCTCTCTCTCTCTCTCTCTCTCTCTCTCTCTCTGTTCGGAGAGAAGCCGGACTCTCTTTGGTTTTCCTTTCGAAGTCTACAATAAATAAACTCCTGAGCACTGAAGAAATTTGACTACTAAATCCTCGATACGAAGTCTGAGGGGGGGGGGGGACCAGACACGCCAATCCGATTTGCCCTCTGATCAAGGAGGGCACCGGAGTGAGGCCGCCGCAGAGGAGGTCCCTGGCTCGCGGGGCGAGGGCTCTGGTCAGAGGTAATTATGTCACTGTATTTTCTCGCCATGACAGCCGAATAAACACAATCTCCAATAAACATCTCTAATGAGGGAGGAGGCCCGAGGCCGGCTGAGTTTGATTTATGACTGGAGGAGAAGGTCCAACCTGCTCAGCGCTCGGCTCTGGGGAGAGGAACTGGCGGAGGATGGCACCCGAGTCCAGGTAAGGTGCGCGGCCGGCCGGGGGGCGGCTTGGCCCAGGGCCTCGCTCCTCCGCGAGGAGCGGGGAGGGGGTTCTGCTGGGAGCCACCTGTCACAGGTGCCTGGGAGCCGGACGAGGGGGAGTGGGCGAGCCCCAGGCCCCGGTCAAACTTTCCGGCGGGGGGCTAAGCCAGGTTGAGCCTGGGGCCTGGCTGCCAGATTTTTTTTCCCCAACCCTGTTGAGTCTGAGTTTGAGGCGATCGCTGTTCTGACTCACTTGGGGAAAGTTTGGGCCTTCGGGGCGCCGGCTGGGAACCCCTCTCCAGGGCACCCGGAGGCCAGCTTCCCCTGGAGCCCACGCGCTGGCCGCCGAGGCCCGGAGCCCGGCGCTGGCAGCTCCCCCGGTAACCCGAGCCCGCGCCCTTGCTCCGCGAGAAGCGCTAATTGCTGGCTCTTCCGAAGGGAAGCTCAAATCACACGCCGGGGCCTCCGCGCGCGCCGCCGGGCTCCGGGGCCCGCATTCTTTCGTGCATTTGCTCCTTTCAGAGGACGACGCGGGGGGGGGGGAGGGAGAAGGAATGAACCGCAAGTCTCTGACCCCCGTTACGGAACACGCGTCTACGCCTCGCACCCTCGGGGAAACTTCGGTCGCGCCTCGCCCGACCTTCGGCGGCGGGGCGTCCCGATGGGCCGTACGCGAGGAGGCTTGGTGGCTTCTCCAAGCGTGAGCGTCGCCGGTCGCACCGGGGAGGGAGGGGGAGGCGTGTTGCAAACTGCACGCCCGTCGCCTGCTTTCTTAGGACCTCGGCGATTTCTTTAGACCGCAGTCACAGAAAGCCCACCACCACCACCACCATCACCACCTCCTCCACATCACCCCCAGCTCAGGACCAAGCAGGACGTCCGCTCCTGAGACCAGAGCATTTTCTCACTTTTACAAAATAATAATAATAAGCATGCTTCTCAGAGACCCCCCCTATTCCCGCCGTCCCCCCCCCTCGTTAAGAAAAAAAAAAAGCCAAGCCAGGGAGGGCTTCTGAGACCTGAAGACCCCGGCTGCGGGCAGCGGAAAGGGGCGCCGCTGCCCGCCGGGTCTCGCCTGGACGGTTACCTGGCAGCCGAGGAGCAGGTGAGCCGGGCAGCGCCGCTTCCCGCGCGTCTCGCGGCCGCTCTTCGGGGTGTGGGTGGGTGGGGTGTGTGTGTGGGTGTGGGGGGGGGAAGGTAGCAGATCTGACAGCCGGCTTCCACGCGAGGACCTGCCCCGGAGTTTAAATGTCAATGATGAGAAAAGAGGGTGCTCCGGCGGGCGCTAACTTTCCTTAATAGCCACGCCAGCGCCGCCCTCATTGGTCGCCGGGCGCGCGTGACGTCACGGCGGCCCGGAGTTGGGTTCAGCTCGGCGGAGCAGCTCTCCGGCCCGGCAGCGGGAGCCTCCCTCCTGTTCAGCCCGGGTCCGGCTTGCCCCATCCCCGAGAGTCCTGCCGGGCCTGGCTGGTCACTGCAAGCGCCCGGCCTGCCTCTGGCTGGTGTTGTCCTCCCTGGGGCCCAACCCCATCCCTAAGTAAACAGGTCCGTGTCCCGAGGTCCCTGCCCTTAGGCTAGTCGGTTCTTTCTCTCAGTGACCCCCCCCCCCCTAGCCCTCTCTTAGGTTCTCTAGGGAGTCTCTTCTTACGAGGGATGAAGACCATGTGAAGGTCCCTTTGCCAAAGGGACCTTTGGCAAGTTCTTCTCACGTGGAGAACCAGTGGCTGACCCTATCTGGCCCTTGCTTCCGCGAGTCACAAGCTGGGCACAGGTCGAGGATCCAGCAGCCGATGAGCAAACACATCTTCCAGACTGGGCCAAATCTAGACCTGTTAGCTTCCCCCCCCCCCGCCCCCCAGGGAAGTCCCAGAGCCAGCGAGCTCCGGCCTCCCTCGGCTGTGGGACTGAAAAGCTCCATTCATGTAGAAAATGTAGATGATGGTATTTATCTGTGACTTGGGGGTTAACTGTTGACTTTGTGGCCTAGAGGGGCAAAAGCATGGACATGGAAGCTTCGAAGGTTTAAGATTCCCCCCTTCCTCATGCTGAGTGAGCGAAGAAATTGGGGGCAACGTCAGCCGGATGTTGATCCTGAGGGCCTCACGCGCTCTGTGGAACCGAAGATTTTGCTAAGCCTGTCTATCTTGAAATAGACACCTACAGCCAAGCCGAGATTTCTGCCGGTTCGCCCTCGGGGGCTTCTCAACTTCCAATCTCCTCCCTCTTAGGCTTGCTTTGGGTTTGGAATTTGGAAACGACCGAGGTCCTGCCCGGAGGGCCGGGAGGCTCTTGCGGAGGCGGTGGCTGAGAAAGAGAATGGGCGTGGAGCTGCCTGGAGGCAACTCATGGGTGAGAAGGCCGGAGTGGACCAAAGTGTACACTTGTTGGAACTAGAAGAGCACTTGAGCAGGAGGAAGGCTCGGGGGCCAGAAGCTGCACAGCTTGGCCGGATGAGGGCGGTGAAGGGAGAGTCTTTCGCAGAAGGCGCTAGGGTGCAAGCTCTCCAGCTTCTTGCTCCACCCCCAACACACCTGGACAGATGTGAAACTTTGCAACGGGGCCCAGGTCAGCTCCACACAGCTCGCTGGCCGGCTCCTTCGGGGTTGGCCAGCTTTCAGAGTTTTTGTTTGTTTTGTTAGTTTGTTTGTTTGCTGAGCGAGCTCTTCCTGGAGGTCTTATTATGCAGGAAAGGAGAAAAAGATCTTGTTGGAGAGGTCCCAATGGGATATTCTTATTTGCAAAAGCCTTCCATTCTTCTCTCTTCAGTCAAGAGCATCTACTTCCCTAGAGCCACTGTAGTGTGGGCCTGGATTCTAGCCTGGTCCAGTAGTCCTGCGAGTTCTAATAGTTTGGAAAGTGATGTTGACGCCTTTTGCTCTGCTTTCTTCACGGCCGCTGACACCTAATACCCGGTTTCAAGCCAGAATCTGGCCCAGTCCGGTCCTCGAACGTCTTGTGCCTCCATCCATTCCACCATCCGCCTTGGGCTGTGGGTGACCGGTGGGCCTTGGGCCTGCAGCAGGCTGTCCCAGCTTCTGCGTGTCTGTCTGTCCCAGGCTCTTCACCCACCCCTCGTCCCGACCCGAGGCTGCAGTGAGGGCTGGTGAAACTTGTTTGGAGCCATTAAGCGTGCGCGGATCCCTGCAACCCAGCAGGGTGCTCAAGAGCGAAGCTGGAAACGCCACAGCCATCACCAGCTTATCTAGCCGTCTGTCAATAAAGGGCGCGTTAGGGCCGGGTGAAAGCGCGGGTGATGGAGGAGAGGCCAGACCTTGGGCCTCCAAGCTCCGGGCCAACGCAGAAGCCGCTCTCCATTTGCCCCCGGCACACACCGAAGGAAGGCTGGGAGAGAGGGAGCGGGCGCAGGGGGAGCCACCTGGTACACGTAGCCACAGCCCGAGCCTGGTTCTCCGGGTGGCCGTCGACCTTTCCGAACTCTGAAGACCCTACCAGAAGTCTCGGGCCCCGGGGGGGGGGTGACGGTGGAGCCTCACCATTGGTGCCTGAGACTCCTCAAAGGCTTGCCCGGCCTTTGGGCCTTGCCCCTCCTGGACTAGGCCTTACTGCCTGCCTCGGGGCCTGGGGGTATTGCTGGCAGCTTGGAGGCCTGACAAGAACTTCTAACTCCCCCGAAAGCGGAGAGCGACCTGAGGCAGGCTGTAGATGGGGCGACAGAAAGAAACTTTTCTACCAGGTTTCCTTGGTACCAGGCTAGCCTAGACTGCAATTCTCCTGCCTTGGGGCTAGGGGGTGGGGGATGGGGGACCGATCCCAAGTTCTGTTTCTCGGCAACAGCAACGCGGCTTTGGTTGCCAGTAGATGGTGGCCACAAGTCTGTGAAGGTTCCTGAACAGCTGTAGTCCAACCCTCCCTGGGAGCCTGGCGTTTCCTCTCCAACTAGTGGAAAGAAGGTGGAGAGAAGGAAGGGGATGAAAATCAGGGTGGAGAGGGGCAAGAGAGATGGAGAGAAGGACATAGATAAGGAGGTTCACACACACACACACACACACACACAGAGAGAGAGAGAGAGAGAGAGAGAGAGAGAGAGAGAATATGCAGTCTTGAACTATAGCTAAGACCTGTTGTCCAAGGAACAGCTGGCTCACCCACCTCTCCCAGATGGACACATCTGGCCCTTTCCTTTAACTGCTTTATGAAAATGAAGCATTTCCTGGATTGGCAGAGCCCACCTACTGGGTCTAGACTGCAGGATGGGCGTTTATCTATCTTTTCATTGAGAATACCTCTTTACAAAAAAAAGAAAAAGAAAGAAAAGAAAACGAGAAAAAGCACACACACACACCCCATTTAAATATTTCAGTTTTTATTTATTAAGTCTGGACCACAATTCACTGAAAACCTCTAGCTTTAAAGACTAGTATTTCGGTGAGGGGGTGCTAATTCATAAAACTGGTTTCATAAAGCTCTTTCAGCACAAAAAGTAAAAGGGCAGAGAAATGTCCACAGATAAATTGAAAAAAAAATCTCTGTGTCTCATTGCAGGTCATTTCAAATATCTGTACAAACCAATCAAAGTCGAGGTCACTTAAGCAATCAGATTAACTGGGCACTGTATGTATTCCTTGGTTCTTTCCCTACCCTTCTCTTTACATCCTCCCATTTAAACAGCAAACTTGTTCTAACAGGATTTTTATTTTAAATCAAAATGGGAGGAAGATTTTGTGAATTCAAGCATCAAACAGGGGGATATTTAGCAAAGATAATATTTGCCACTTCTTTACCCCGGTCTAAAGGACTGCATAATGGCTCGATTATATATGATTTTGCAGTTCCTGTGCTATTCAATTATTTTCATGCTCTCATACAAAGAGCTGCCTCGCTTAGCTGCCTCTCTGCTTGTCTGTTCTGCCACACCACAAGAAGTTCTGCTGAACCTTTAAAAAAAAATTTCAATCCTTCCAGTTTCTTTTCTCCAAGAAAACCTCCGCTGCCATCAATTCAAGAACATTCCGCTGTCCTTTTTTCCTTTTAAACATTCTCATATGAAGTCAGTTTGCCATACCATGTTTGATTTCTTTCTCTGCCTTGTCTGGGTGGAGATGGAGACATTAGCTGAATTCCCTGGGGGTGATTGGATGCAATTCTCTGAAAGTAGACAGGCACGTCCTGGATGTTAGAAATTCACTTTTTCTCAACCTGACAAGGCCGGCTTCGATCTACAATTGTATTTGAATGGGCAATGAGCGGAAAGATCTCTCATCATTAAGGCTGTGTCGACTTTAGCAAAATAAGGAGAGCCTTCATTTGCACACAAATTCTCATAAAAGTTGAATTCTTTGCAACACTTTAGTGAAAAATAAAAGGATGGCTGCATAATTTAAATGGGAGGTGAAGGGAATGGAGATGGGATGTTTCAAGTGTGCTCCTCCCTTCCCCCCAAAGGGTTCTGTGATCAAGTTGACTTTTTTACTTTAAATCTTAAATAAGATGTGAGGTTGTAACAAGAGGATTGGCGCTTACTCTGTGACCCTTATAATTGGATTAAATATAGACTGAGACGCACAAAAACACACCAAGATTGACACCTGCCAACTGGACTTCCTTATGATTGATTGTGATGCTTCGTGCTGGCAACAATAATGAAATAAATTGTACGGATAAAACAGCACATTTGTCATTTCCGTGCCATGAGTGAGGAAGTCAACGAGTTAGGCAAGCTGTTAGCTGACAGGCACAAGCAGGAGGCAAGCTAAAGAGATAAATAAGGATTCCAGGCATTGACAGGACAAATTATAACTTGTCACAACCTCTTTAAATTCAGAAGTTTTCAATTAACATATATATTGCTGTTACATATAAGATAAGGGGACACTGAGGTAAACACACCGGGATTACAGGAGATCCCCTCCTCATCACAAGCTCCAAGGGCTTGAGTCCAGGGACCTCTAGGAGGGCACCAGAAGTCCAAGACCGCTGGTCTGGTCTGTGGGGCATAAATGGGCAATGAAGCTCAGTTGTGATGAGGCTTCTTCTTTAGCTCACATAGCCCCCTTTCCACAGACCCCAAAGAAAAAAAGCTTCTACGTGGAAAGATTGCCTGGGTAAGGCAGTCTGTCCAGATCTGGCACACTGAACCCTGTTGTCTCCTTGAATTCAAGTATGGAGCTGGAGGTAGAAAACTCAGTGTTCCCCTTTTGCTGTCCTAACACACACACACACACACACACACACACACACACACACACACACACACACACACACACACTTTCTTTTCTCTGTCTCTACCCCCCCCCAAATCTTCGGTATTAACAATGGCCATGGCCTTGGGGGACAGACCTAGGCCACTGGACACTCCTTGGATTTGGATTCTCAGCCATCCAGCACTAGAGGGGGGCACAAAACCAGCTCTATCCCCTCTACTCAAGAAAGCCAGTGAGTCTTGTTTAGCCATGGCACTTTGAACCATTTCAATGGCTTGAGAGAGTGGCGTGAGAGAAGCCCACCTGTGCTTTGGTGCCTAACTAGAGGCTTCCATACAGTTAAGTGTGGTGCAAAACTTCAGAGTAAACCAGTTAGTGTGACCACAGAATTTCTGGAGACTCTGTACCTGAAGTTTGATAAGTGTAAGAGGGAATGTAAATTCCACAATCATTTCTGCTATGAGGAAAGGAGGCTGACTTCTTAGGTTTAAAGCTCAGCCTCACCCCGGACTGGAATCAGGACTTTCTGGTGTTTCTCTGAACTCCCCGGGTCCCAGGCCACCCCCCCCCCCCAACTCCAGCTAGAATGGAAACTCTGAGGAACTGAACTCCCCAGGTTTGAGGCTGCTGGGCAGAAACAAGCCAGAGCTGTAGAAGAGGGTACAGAACAAGGCCTGGTCTTGGTTTGTCTGAAGAGCTCCAGGGCCAGAGAAGACGGAGATCCATCCTTGGTGGGCTGTTTCTTCAGGCTGCAAGCCTGGCCCAGCGTGCGAGGCCAGCTAGCTTGGCCCGTCCTGTGCTTCCTCCTGTGCTTCCTCCAGGGGCTGCCTTCTGCCTGGGCGTCCTGGGCAAGCCTCATGGAGAGGTGCCTTCTTTCCGGTCCTTGTTGGGGAGAGGCCAGCCTTGCTATGGAGGCCACAATGCAGACACTACCGGAACACGCGTGTCAAGCCCGGGTCCCAGAGCTAGTCCTAACCTTCTGGCGCCTGCACCAAATTAAACATCGCGAAAGCCCTGGTCCCTTCCTTGCAAAGACGAAGCCCGGGAAGAAAGGGAGGAGGAAAAAGAAGTTAGGTGGAATTAGTTGGAAGCTGCAGCAATCCCCAGCGACAGCAGCCATTAACATTATAATCTCAAACGCCATTTTTTTTATGTAACACTATTGTTAGTAAATCAACTCCTCAGGTCCTCTGAGACGCTGACCCCTCGCAAGGCAGTGAAAGTGTAATTATCTCTCCGAATCTTGGACAGATTTAAGAGATTACATTTCAACTAAATCTATATCAATGCTAATTCCCTTTTCTCCCCCAAGCCTGCAGGTGCTAGGGCACCGGGGAAATGGCATTGGGCCCCAGCAGAACGCCTCACAAAGAGGAAAGGGCTTGCTGTGTACTAGGCCAAAAGAAATGAAGCCCCACATAAAATTACACCTTAAAAAAAAACAACTACAAAACCTGGTTCTTATATAGCAACGTTAAACAAAGCAGTTATGCTAAATTAGCGTTACATAAAGGCGAGTTTAATGCTCTGCTACAGTCAACTGGTGTATCTCTGATGGCTAATTGTCTATCAAAATTAAAGAGAAAGGAACAAATGATTCGTTATAAGGTGTTAAAAGCCTCCACAAAAGGACATTTCACAAATATAATATCGGCAGCTCGGGAACTGCCCGCGGGGCTGTTCAGGCCCCGGACCTGCTCAGCTATGAGAAGCGAGGTGCTGTTTGCCAGGCAAGAGCTCATTTCCTTCCAAATGAGTACAATAACAACAACAACAACAACAATAATAATAATAAACCCAAGAGGCGATATTAGTGGAAAGGTCGGGATTAGTCTTAATCCGGGAGAGACTGGACCAGGGCTGACAAGGCGGCCCTCACTCTCTCCCTGAGAGCCCAGGCTGGGATGGCAGGGCGCTTCTCCAGACCTCCTCCGTTCGCCACTAGGGTCATCACAGCCGGCGTGCCACCGTCCGACCATGGGGGGCAGGAGGAGCAAGCCCCCGGCGGAGGAGAGAGGGGGCCGCTGCGGGGCCGGCTCTCCCCGGCTCTCCCCGGGTGCTCGGAGAACCCGGAGCCCCGCGCGGAGTCTTTCTGCTGTTCTGGAGCCAGCACGTGTTCCTCTGCCTCGGGGGGGGGGGGGGGGCGCAGGCAGCGCTCACCACCTCCCGCTCAGGGCCGGGAAGGGCACGGGGTACACCGCGGGCCCCCTCCCTCCCCTCGAGGCGCCACCAGATCAAGAACCCAGGGGCACGTTTGTCGTCCAAAGTGAAGTAAACCCGAAAGCCACCCCACACCGCGCGCGCCAGGTACGCGGAGGCCGGCTGTCCACCCGGGGGCCGCGTCCGCACAGCCAGGGAAGCCACGAGGGCCGGCTCTTCCCGTCCCGAGGAATCTCCGCCCGAGACTCCGAGGCCGGGGAGTAAAAGCCGAAACCAAATCATGCAGCAGGAGTAACAAACCGTCTGGAAAATGGACCCACGGAACCGCAAGAATGTACTTCCCTTTAAAAAAAAAAAACATCTTTGACAACTTGTGTCCTAGGGAAGATATATTGAAGATAATTGAAATGATTACAATTCGCTGCTGCCCGACTTTGAATACGAGCAGTCACGTCAGGACGTCCCCTCCATAGAACAACAGTTTAATTTCCATTTTCCAGGTTGTGTGTGTGTGTGTGTGTGCGCGCGCGCGCGCGCCTTGGCCGCGCTGTGCAGAAGCAGAACTCTCGGCTCCTGTCTGTGTTGTTTCTGGGGGTGTGGGTGTGAGTGGGTGAGAAGGGGATGGAGAGAGGGTTGAAGCCAGACCCCCCACTCTTGATCTGGAAATTCCCAGGGCCCCGCGGACCCCAGGGAGCCGGGAGAGTCTCCGGCCTGGGCCGCCTCGCCCGTCCAGGCTGCGGGCGAAGGTGCGGTTGGCCTCTTTGTCCCGGCCCCTCGGCTCCCACCTGCCTGGACCGGCCCCAGGGATGGACCTGAGCCGGAGCCCTGCGCTGGGCAGGGCCCCGTCTCCCATCCTTCCTTCCCTCCGCCATCGATCTGTCCCTTTCTGTTTCCCAACCCTCAGGGTCTGTCGCAGAGCGGGGTGGGCCTTGGCTGTGGGGGTGTGGGGCGGGGTGGGGGGGTGGCTTGGTGAATTTGGAAGTTGTCCCTGCCTCGATCTCATTCCAGGCACCCCGCGGACACTCCGAACCTCGGGAAAAGACAGGAGGACGTCTGTTTCCATCTAGCGCAGGACGCCACGCTCACCTCTGAGCCCGGCCTCCTCGAACCCCCAAGGCCAGGCCGCGGGGCTAGGAGGGAGTCTGTGCGCCTTGGGCCCAGGCCTCCGCAGTGCGCAGGCGCGGATCCGGCCGCCGCCCCCCTCTCCGAAGCCCAGAGTTGAGGGGGGACAGACCCTGAGCCCCTGTCTGAGCAACTACTGCCTCTTAAAAAAAAAAAAAGACCATCTGGTAATTGTCTTTCTTTAGATCTTCCCTTAATTATGCTTTTAATTAAAGATGGTTCAAGGCACCGGACCACATGAAGGGCAGTAATTACAAATTACATTACAAACCCGACAGATGTAGCGCGATCTGCTGGGAAAAAATGTAGCGGAATAAAAAAAAAATTTTTTTGGACTAAACTTTGGGATAAATTAATCGGCGGCCCCGAGAAATAGGAGCGCGGAGCTCGATCGCGTAGCTCGCGAGCGGGATTTCAAGTTTTTGGTGTCACGACTGTTTTCATATTTCTTTGACGTCTATTGATTTGGAGGCAGCTGCGAGCCTTTGTCACAGGAGAGAAGAGCAGTCACAATATATTAGCTTGATGGCATAACTCGAGCCGGGGAGGCGAGGGGGGCCGCGGTGACGGGGGTGGAGAGGTGGGGTGCACGTGACCCCCTGCCCGCGGCTCCCCGGCCCAACCCTCGCTCTAAACTTGTTCTAACTGGAACGCCGGGTCGGTGCGTGGTCGGAAGGCGCTCTTCTGTCCTGGGGGGCGGGGGCCAGGGGGTGCCTGAGGGTCCCGCACCACCTCTGCAGGTTCTGGGGGCACCTCTGGCCTGGCTTTTTTTTTTTTTTTGGAGGGGGTTCCAACTGTTGGGTTCCAAGGCGCCGGGCCAAGCCCTGGCTCCGTCTGGCCTATTTTAAGGGCCTTCTCGCGGGGACGTGGGGCTGAAGGACACGTGGCTGGGGAAGCCACTGCCCGCAAGGTCTCCCCTCTGACCCCCTGTTGCCAACCCGCTACCGGACTGTGCCGGGCTGGGGAGCAGGCTGCCAACTCCAGGGAGGGAATTGGGTCACTCTCTTCTCTAAACCTCATCCAGACTTCTCTAGCTTCAATTCCGTCTCGCTATCACCGCAGCCTGGAACGTGTTTTCAAACCGGGGTCCAGCCGCCCCGCTCTAAGGAGAAACTAGTGCGCATCACTCGCCCACCTCTCCGCCACACCGGTGCAGCGCCTCCGGAACGTGCCGGGACAGTTAAACACGCCCACTCAGGAGGGAGGGTGTAGCTCTCCACGAACTACGCCGTTCAGAAACTGACGAAAACCTGATCTTGGCTTCTTGCTGGGGATGAGTGTTCCCAGGGAAGGTGTGTGATCCAGCTTGCCCCGGACGGGGAGGACCAGACGGCCCTTGCCTGGCACTTTCTCCCTCTTCCCCCAGGAAGGAAAGGGAAGTTTTCCTTTCGATTCACCCTCTCACTGCGTCCTTCTTTTTCTTTGTATTGCAGTCTCTGGGAGGAATGAAAATATTTTGACTAGACCTCCCCAGGGGCCTTTCAGTACCATCACCCGTTTACTGTAGTTCATAGTTCCAAAATTTGGGTGTAAGATTGTCTCTTGCTGAGGAAAACCATGTAAGTGCTCAACGCCTTACACAGTGAAGCCATGTGTTTCCCTAGAGATGGTTCAAATTTGAGGGCTGCTACTTTTCCAACAGTTTGGTTTTTTTTTAGATGGAGGAGGGAAAATTCTAACAGACCTTCGTTACAGAGTCACAGCAAGATCATATTTCATTGTTTCACTTCCATCTCTTCCTTCTTATTGTTAGGGTGGATACAGGAAACAATCAGAAACAATATTTAAACGACTAAAAGCCTGTCTGGCTTTCCTACATATTTGAATGAGGACTCCCTGCCTCCACCTTAACACAGAATGTAAAGTAGATCTGCTGAAACAAATATATTCAGAGTTCAGAGGACTAAATTTAGAAGGAAAACAACTGTACTAGGAAGCTCCTACTTTCTGTGTCCAACACAGGTGACGTATGCTTTTGCATTCAAAAATGAAGCAGAAGGTTGCCAGAAGACAGTCTCCCTTTCTGTGTCTGCCTCTCACTGTCTCTGACTCTCTCTCTCTCTCTCTCTCTCTCTCTCTCTCTCTCTCTCTCTCTCTCTCTCTCTCTCTCTCTCGTGTGTGTGTGTGTGTGTGTGTGTGTGTGTGTGTGTGTGTGTGTGTGTAAACACTTCCCAGGTCTTCATGATTTATAGTCAGAAACTTTCCAAAAACAGATTACCAAGCATGGTGGCACACGCCTTTAACGCTAGCTCTGTGGAAGCAGAGGACTGCCGGTGTCCTTGACTCCAAGCCAGTCTGGCCTACATAGCAAGTTTTAGGACTCTCTGCACTGTATAGTGAGACCCTGCCCCCAAATAAATATGTAGACAGGTCATTAAAAATTTAGCCTCCCCTTTTGTGAGTGGCTGGGTCTTTGAAGTAGTAACATATTAGTCATGATTTTTAGATACTATCTATCACGTTAAATGCTGGTTGTGACCATTTCAGGGCCTAGGTGCTCTTACAAAAGTGTCCATGCTGCCTTTGTTTGTTTCTCTAGCCAGATCTTCTGCTGGATAAAAAGCAATTTTAGATAAAACATCTTCGCCATCTCTAAATTCTTTTAAAATACTATTTGTGATATTTTTTTTGAAGGCAGAAATTTTTTTTGCTCCACTTGCAAGCAGTTTTTAATAAATAAAACACAATACCAAGAACTTAGCATAATCATGCACAATATCCAAAATACTCCAGAGTAGGGAGAAAAAAAAAAAGAAAAAGTAAAATACTAAAACGGCCTATGATATTGCTTGTGATGCTAATCTCTTTTCAATGCGAATGGGAATGGGAACATTTCAGCTGCTCTTCTCTTTCCTCACTTTGTGTCTTCTCTGTAATACTGAGCATCACTCTCGCCACCTTCACTCTCTTCCCACAGCCTGTGTGTACACCATGAGCTTCAATAAATATAAATTACTGCTTAAAAGAGTAATGAGTGGTTACTCTATGTCTCATTATTGTTCTTCTACAGAGTGCTCGAATTTTTATTTTATTTCACAAACTCCATTATATCCCTTTCCCCTCAACTCCATGATGAAAGTGAATGGCAAATGCCATTCAATCTAGAGGAGCTCACACCCAGATAATATAGATCTGTTCAAGGCTTCTGTAACATCTACTTTTACACTTGAAAACAGAACTCGTCTGGAGGCCACATCAGCACACATCTCTGATGCTTATGAGGCTGCTCGAAGCAGGTGGCTTTGAGTTCATCTTGGAAACAGGAGACAAGCATGGAAGTAAATGCTCATTCCTCAGAGACTGGCCCTGCTGCAGCCACCCTCAGGAGGAACAGAGAGCTCACTCTGCAGCTGCCTCTCGTTTGCAGACCAGAGAGACTTTCTTCTGATTTCCCTTGCCTGCATTACTTGTTCCGTGTCTGCCAGCCAAATGAGAGAGAAGCCTGCAACATCTTGTCTTTGGGGATTTTCTGCAGCTTTGCTACCTTCCCTGGAGAAACTGGCAATCCTGGAGTTGATGGAGGGATTATAGAGAGCCACAAACATCATTCCTTCTCTAATCCATCTGGACCAGATGCAATATTGATAACAACCTTTACTTGACAGTTACAGGCCATTCAAATGAGAATAATAGGTAATGGAGGTGGGAGAGAGAGGGACAATGAGAGTCTCCCAGCTGAAAGGATTTGTTTTCAAATCATGGAGCCAAGCGAAAAAGGAAACACTTCCTGCTCAAGCCTTTTGAAGTGATTTTCTCTCTTTCTCTCTCATTTTTGGTTCCTGTTGTACATCTGGGTTGGAAAATGGATTCATTTAGTTACCAGGAAACCCTACTTTGCTACTCTGGCTAGTCTGCGTTCAGTTGTTTGGCTGTTGTGACGTAAGTTTACTTCTCTTTCCCTGCTGAGAGCTGTGGCAATAAGGAATCTTAATTTGCATTAGATAATAACAATCAGGGATGCGACAGACTCAATGCTTAGTAAGTATGGGCTCCGTTTTTGAGAGCTTCATGATAACCGGAGCCACAGGCCTACTGGCAGGTCAAGCAAAAATCTGAGGATAAAATCAACGTCACTTCTCTGTCACTGTGACAGCCAAGAGACCCACCAGAAGCATGTCATCCCACCAGTCACCCTCTGCAATGAATTCGGTTCCGCTGTGGATCAGGCTGAAGTGCCACGGCCCGGCTTGCTCTGCACAAACCCGCACAAACACAGTGCTAACACTCAGAGCTGTCCAACGATAGTCCCGGCTGCCTTGCACAGTAAGTGAAGTGTGCCCCCGGCTGGGGCGGGGGTGGGGCGGAGCAGCACAAATCTGGCTGGTAGCAAAACCTTCATGGAGTCCTTAGGAAAGCTGGGTGGCGGTTACTTTAAGATAGGATTCTAGATTCGCAAAGTTCAGAGTTGTAAAGATTAAAAATTAGTTTTGAAAATTTTTTTTCTTTCTGCCCTGCCATCCCATCTCCTTTGTTTGTTTGTTTGTTTTGTTTTGTATTGTTTTGTTTTGTTTTGAGACAGGGTTTCTCTCTGTATAACCACCCTGGCTGTCCCGGAACTCACTTTGTAGGCCAGACTGACCTTGAACTCAAGGATATCCTCCTGCCTGTGTCTACAGAAGGCTGGGATTAAAGGCCTCCACACCCAGCTAGCTACCTGATTCTTT
>CM053748.1:27753404-27811959 GCA_028658305.1 Pachyuromys duprasi
GAAAGCACCTCCCTTACCCCCTCACCCACCAAAACCAGTTCCTTCTAGGGAACTTTGTTAGATTGGAATTAACTACTTCTATATTCCCTTCAAATACAGAGATTCAAGGAAAGCGATATTTTATTCATTAGTATTTGTTCTATAATTCACTCAGGGGCTGGAGAGATGGTTCTGTTGTTAAGAGCACTGGCTGCTCTTCCAGAGGATTCTGGTTCAATTCTCAGCACCCACATATGGCATCTCACAACCATCTGTAACTCCAGTTTCAGGGGATCCAACACCAATACACAGACATGAAGGCAAAACACCAATACACATGACATATATTTTCTTTATTCAATGTATTTTCAAAATCAATATATTTTTTAAAATTGTATGGCTTTTTAAAGTGAGTTTTATTTTTATTCCCTATCCCATTTGACAAGGAATAAATACAAAATTTCATTTTTAAGCAACTTGGCCAAGATAACTCAGCTAGTACATAGACTCAGTAAAGGCTATCTTATGACTTGAGCCCTTTCTGTGAAGGTTCTGTCCTACCTCATATCAAACAATCATTGGTACCTATACATTTCCACAGAATTAAATTGCTATAAACTATTGAAATAGAAGTGGTTTATCTTTATGTTGTAAACTTTGCTGCGTTGCTGCAAGGTTGTGCAGCAGCCTGAAAACTGATGTCATAGAAAGGTCAATCATGATGACATTTGTTGCTGATGACTTGATGGTGTTCTTGGTTTTTGGAGTTACTAATTTTGGAAGTAGGCCAGAATTCAGAATCTTTCAAGTCCTTGAAAAGCCTGTAGGCTTCAGATTCTGTCCTTAGGTGCTCGTTCTAGTGATGATAGGGCTGGCTTCCACAACAGATGGCTGCAGGCAGGACTTCAGTGGGTTAAAAGGCTCACTTCTCCCTTATCTGATGTTTGTGTTGGGGGTGGCAGCGTTCATGCGGCTGTCCAGAGCTACAGATTCCTCTTGGGCCATTGCTTCTTTTCTGGGCCACAGGATCATTCCAGGTCCCAGCTCATGGCAGTAGAAATAGTGCTGGGGCCATGTTTGTGCTCTAGGTCCATGCTGGAACTGACCCATGTCTATCCCTTCTGCCCTTTCTCTTTGTCCAGAACTTAGTCATTAACCCAAGGCAAACTGCAAGTAAAACAGGTCATACCATATCAGTCTGCATAGACAGGGAGGGAAGGAACGATTGTGCTGGGTGGCCAGCAGCATCCAGAGCAATGTCCAGTCCAAATGGGACACAGTTCCAGCAAGCCTCTTAAGAGCTGGTGCTGGAAGCAGGGGTGGTTTTGTGATATGAATAGGCTCTGATAATGTGTTCAGGGATTTTTCTGCTATTTTGATTTTTTGAACTTACCTTATTTTAAATTAGTGTGTGTGTGTGTGTGTGTGTGTGTGT
This sequence comes from Pachyuromys duprasi, assembly GCA_028658305.1. NCBI lineage: Eukaryota > Metazoa > Chordata > Mammalia > Rodentia > Muridae > Pachyuromys > Pachyuromys duprasi. The sequence continues at coordinate 27,754,819 of CM053748.1, forward strand.
GTGTGTGTGTGTGTGTGTTTGGTAAGAGGATATGCACACACCAGTGTCAGGGGATTCTAGAAATGTTGAATTCATTAAAGCTAGAGTTACAGGAAGTTGTGAACTGCCAGATACGGGTGCTAGGAACTTGGATCTTCTACAAGAACAGTACGTGCTCTTAACACGTGAAACCATCTTTCCAGTTCTTGTTTTGACTTTTTCTTTTTATTGAAAATAGATATTTTTCAAAGCTGGGTATGGTAGCACATGCCTTTAATTCTAGCACTTCAGAAGCAGAGGCAGGTGTATCTCTGAGTTTGAGATCACTTTAGTTTACAGAGTGAGTTCCAGGCCCCAGGGCTGTTACACAAAGATACTCTGCCTCAAGAAACAATACATATGCAAAGGACTTGTTGCAGACCTGTACAGGCTCTGAGCATGCTGCCTGCTCCTCTAGTCTTTGTGTGCTCATAGGCTGTTTGATTAAGTTGGTTTACAGGGCCTTGTTTTCTTGGTGTCCTCCATCCCCTCTGGCTCTGACACTCTGCCTCCTCTTCTGCTGAATTTCCTGAGCCCTGGGGGAATGCTGTTAGGGCTGAGTATTCCAAGGTCTCTGACTCTGTATAATGTCTGCCTATGGGTCTCTGTTATTTGTTCTTATCCGATCTAGGAAGGAGCTTCTCTGATGGCTGAGCAAGGCACTGATCTGCTTCTCTGGCTGGAGTGGCCTGAGGGTTCGCAGCTGTTTTCATTTCTGAGACAGGGTTTAGCTATGTTAGCCCAGGCTCGGCTCAGACTCCTGATATTCTTACCTTCATTTCCTGAGTGCCAGAATTACAAGTCTGTGTCACACCATAAGGCTCGATTTTAAAGGATTTTCTAATGGATTGGATAATGCATGGAGGAAGACTGGTCGATAAAAGCATCAAGGTTTTGGCCTCAGAAACAGAGAAGAATGGATTTCTGAAGATGGAGAAATAAGAGGGAAGTTTACAGGGAAACATTTTCATTTGGAATTCAGCTTGCTGAGCAACCACATAGAAATGTCTTGTAAGATCTGAACTATAAATCTGGGGTCTGAAAAATATAAGACTGAATGAAATCAGTGAGAGGGTTGGTTTCAGCAGAGGAGAGGTCTAAGGATCAAACTCTAAGCCACATCATCTCTTAGGGGCCTGGGAGATGAGGAGGAATCTGTTTAGGGCAACAGTTCTCAACCTTCTTAATGCTGTGACCCTTTGGTACAGTTCGTCATGTTGTGATGACCCCAACTATAAAATTATTTTTGTTGCTACTTCATAATTGTAAATTTGCTACTGTTATGAATCATAAACATCTGTACTTTCTGATGACCTTAGGCAACCTCTGTGAAAGGGTCATTTAATGCCTCCCCCCCCCAAAAGAAAAGGGGTTATGGCCTACAGGTTGAGAAACACTGGTTTAGAGGATTGAATGCAGCAGCTAGTGAGGCAGGCAGATGACCAATGAAGGGTAGGACATAAGCCATCAGTGAGGAAAGCGTTTGAGGAAGGAAAGTATTCAACTGCAGATTGACTGCAGTCTCAAATGCTGTAAGTAGGTTAGTTTGGATGAGAACTGAAAGCTGACTGCTAAATTTACCAACTTGGAGGATATTGGCAATCTTGTTACAAACTGCTGGGTAAAATGACTAGCAGAAATACAAAGCTGGTTGGAATTAAATGGCAGAGACAGAGTCACACAAACACACAGGATGATCACAGCGTAAGAGAAGGGGTCCTCTGTTGCAGGATATTTGATTCTATTGTGAACCCCCAAATTGTGAAGTGTAAAACCTTGTTTCTTGTTGGTGTGGTTGAGCCCTATCACACGTCTTTAATCCAAGAACTTTCTGTTTGTTGTAAACAGGTGATTATGGTGTGGTTCAGCCAGCCTTAGAACTCACCTTTAATACAGGAGTTTTTTGTACACAGGATTTCATAAGCTAACCCTAGACCAAGAGGCAGAGCAAGAACCCAGTTGACAAGGATAAAGAGTAGGAGGGGCTTTGAGTTGAGGGGTATTTAAGAGAGCCATACAGAAGTAGATAGAGCTTTAGTTCTCTAGCATTTGAGCTTTAGTTCTCTGACTTTTTGAAATTCTTGAGCTTTGATCTAGCAAGCCTTTGGCTTTAGTTTTTTTGTTTGTTTGTTTGTTTTTGTTTTTTTACCTTTTTCTCCTGGGCTGTCAGCTGAGCCTTTTGGGCTTTTTCCATCCAGATGTGAGCTGAGAAGGAAGATTAGCTGGGTGCTTTCTCTAAGCTAGCAGGTTTTCACCCCAGCATCTGGCTCCTGTCTTTATTGGTAAGATGGAACGATTGGTGTTTTCATTTTTTAAAACAACGGTCCCCGTTATCTAATCTGAGCGGCAAAAGGAACAAAACCCTGAGGGGTGAAGGCCAGTGAAAAGGAGGCACCTCAAGGTACAACTGGAAAATAGGGTCAACGGTGGGAAATTCTCGGGAAGATTGGGACGCAGGCATGAGAGCACCTCAAAAGTTAGGCTCTGCAGTTCTGAGGGTGTGGGGAAAGTCGGTGACCACTTGAGGGGGTTTCAGAGGAAGAGCAGGGTGTCAGGACAAGAGAGTGAAGGGGTCCTTCAAAGAAGAGGGTAGAGGTAACTGTTCTGAAGGCACCACAGAAAGAGCCAGGAACAGAGTGAAGTTTAGACTGAGTGGAGTGGGACCCTGAACCTATCTGCTAGCCGCTGTGTTTATGTTAACATCTTAGGATTTTTTTTTTTTTTAAGACAGGGCCTTGCGTGTCCCAGTCTGTCTGGGACTCACTGTATTGTTGAAGATGGACTTCTCATTTTCCTGCCTCTATTTCCTGGGTGCTGGAATTACAGGCATGTATTGCCCAACTACAAGGTGCTGGGATTCAAACCCAGGGTTTCATGCACACTAGGCAAGTATTCTGCTGAGCTGCCTCCTTAGTCCTGAGGCCTTAGGATTTCTGATTTGATGCCCCCTGTAGCTCCTTTTCTCCATGGGACCATCTCTGCTGGCCATCCCAAGTTCTTTCTTTGTCTGCTCTATGGTCACTCATCTGTTTTTCAAGTTTCCTACTGACCTTTCCCCTCCCCTCTATTCTTTTTCCTTCCTTAATTTTTTTGGCATTCTCCTTTAATTATCTTTCTTTGCTTAGAAAATGAAGCATAAAGTGACACACACACACACACACACACAGAAAGGGTGAGTTTCTCCATCAGAAGTGAAGAATTGTGTCCCCAAAGCAACACCATGCTGACTCCTGCTTTGGTCATCATGTCCCTGGACATTAATGTCCTAGCCATATTAACTGGACCCACAAAGAGGAGAGAGACTCATTTAGGAAACTCTGTAACCAGGTATCCACAATTAAGTTTGTTCTGTTAGTTGAGCACTTATAGGACAATCTTCCCCGTGCAGGACACAGGAGGAGGCTCTGGGAGACATTGTGAAAGAGGCTGTGTGAGAGGCTGGAGGAAGAAGGGCTCTCAGAAGTAGACGGCAATCAGCACCATCTACCTTGGTCCTCCTACAATGCCAGTATAGCATTGTAGTGTATACAGTATAGTATCAAAAGGTCCCATTAGAGCCAGCCACTGAGTTACCACTGATAATTGCCCAGTAAAGGAGTTTTTGTTATTATTATTATTAACAGGCATATCCAGTTTTGAGTACATAGATCAGAATTAAGGCATATTAAAATCAGAAGAGGCTTCAGGAACATCTTTAGAAAAGACAGCCCTCGGGTTGGTGCAGATCATTTGGTGGTAATTTTTATAGCTGAGGGAATGAGAGTGTGACCTTTGAGAGGATTATGGAGCAGTGTGCGAGAAAAGGTACCCAGAGAATAGAAAACATTGGCTCCAGGATCCTGGGATGTTACACTGTGCCTGTCTTCCATGGCTCAGCTGCCTCCTTTAGCCCAAGGACACTGGAAGAACCAATCTGGTTAACTGAGGGCAGGAGCCTGCATGCCAATGTTTTCACCACCTCTGGCTGCTTAATGCAACTCATTTCACCATTGGTGGGCTCAGTTCCATCTAGACTTGAGAACCAAGTGGGCTCAAAGACAATCTCTGATATCCGAGGTTTCCACTCCGTGTGGCTGCCATTGCCCACCCGACCTGGTTCCCTAGAAGCATCAGGCACCTCTATATTTGAGGCCCTATATTCAGTCCCCTGCCCCCAAACTCAGCTCACTTTTCATTAGCCAAGGTGTTACCCAACTTCTCCCTAGAACTCATGTCCTCTGGGATGGCAAGGACTGAGGTCACACACAGTTTGTGTCAGACTGAACAGAACCTCAGTATGAACTGCTGACTATACAGATATAGGTTTGGCTCCTGAATTGTTTCGAGTCCTTTAATAAATAACAAGAGGGGGCCAGTGGGTAGCCATACTAGGTAAAAGGTACTTGCTGCCAAGCCTGAGGAGCAGAGTTGGGTCCCTGGAACCCACAACTGCTGCAGCTCTAACCACCATGCACATGCCATGCATATCCCACCCCCCAGCATATACACAAATAAATACAAAATATTGCAAAAATAAAGAATGATAAACACAACAAAGAAAAAGTCACATTTAAGCTACAGAGATTCAGAAGGTAGGAGGTGAGTTTTTACTTTTTCTCAATCCAGTCCTAATCTCATTCTCTTCTAGAAGAAGCCATATTAATTCTTTAGCATGTAACCGTTCAGAGTCTTTCCACGCTAAATAGAAAAAAAGATTCCCCCCAAGGGGGTGTTATTGAAAAGAAATTGCTTTCTAGCATAGGGATGCATCTTAGCTGAGGGGGTGCTTACTTAGCAGGCATGAAACCCTGACTTCAATCCCCAGCACCATGTCAAATTAGGGGTGGTGATAACCTGCTTTGTATACTCAGTTTATGGGAGGACCAACTGGGGCAGGAAGATGGGAAGTTCAAGGTCATCCTTAGCTCCTCAGAAACTTGGGGATCAGTCTGAGGTATGAGACTATCTGTTGCCTGAACCCTGACTAGGGCCAGTGAGGGAATGGAGAAAAGTCAGAACACACAGACAAGCAGTAAAGCTGGGGTCAAGTGGGGCGCTGCTACCAACCAACCTGTCAGCATGTTTATTAGGTACGGCAAATGGGGAGGGCTTAGCTAGTGCCTGTAGGCCAACAGTCTTCGGCTGTACTCGTTCAGAGAGACACCACCGTGGCTACTGTTTGCACGCACTGAACAATCCCCCGTAAAGACACATACAGACTCCTGAGGAGAGTTTTGCCATTTCTCTTGAGTCTGGGACACAGAGTAACAGCTCTGTCAACTTCCAGCAGGTCCAAAGTCCTTGAGTCCTCTTCATGGCTTCGCATTATCTCACAAGTCTTTCATTTTTAGCAGCCACATTGCGATTCACTGTGTGATCACAGCATACGCTGTGTGATTATAGACACACAGGCTGCTTGAAACCTTTTTCCGCTATAAACGAAGCTCCAAGGGCTTTGCTGGGCAGTATATTCCTCTTAGTGCTAGGATTTTGGAGGCGAGATCTCTTACAACTGAACAGGTCTGGGGGGTATGGCACACTAGATGCACATTTCAAAACTTCTTAAATACCACCTGTCTGTCCCCCCAAACCATGCACCAGTTTACACATCCCTAACAGTATATGGATGCACTTTTACCCACATCCCACTAATAACTGGCCTCCCTCTGAAGGTCTGCAAACAAGCAATCTGTCAGATGGAGGAAGAGCCAGATAAGAATACGTGTAGGCTGAATGTACCTGACACCTTGTTGAGTCCCTGGGCTTATTCTGCTGATCTTGCTGCCTAAGGCAGGGTGCCCCTTCTCTCTGGACTCTGTGGGAATCCTGGCTGAGGGACAGTTGATGAGGGGCGTTAAAGCACTCTCTTTCACTTTGATTTAGGGCCTGCTTCTCAGCTCATGGCCGCTCAGGGTGGCGTGCTCAGATGACTGTGAGGGCTCTGTGCTTGTATCCTAGCTGAATGTGGTAGAGACAAGCGTTTATTCATTTCCATCAGGCAGTGTTTTCAGGCACAGAGTGCTCACCTTAATCTCCACTGTAATCACAAAATTGAAGCCCTTCTGTCCCCGTAAGGGCTCACACAGATCCGAACATGCGCAGGTCTCTTGCTCTTCCTTCTACACGTGTAGAGACGTGGAGGGCTCCATTTGAGAAGCCCCTCTCTGCTGCCTTGCCCCTGATTTAAAATGAAATGCAATAGGGGAGAAAGGCAATGGAGCTTGGGACCTTCTGAAGCACCAATAATCTGCATGAACAATGATGCCCACTTTCGTTTTTTAAGGCCACTTAATAGACTTCATTCCTCAAACCCAAATCACAGATTAATCTTTCCCAGCTACATTCTTAGAGGGGAAGAGTCATACATTTATTCCGAGGATATTAGGCAGTAAAAATAATGTGGGTTTTTTTTTTAAGTGGGTAGTAAAACTCTTGAAAAAAAAAAAGAATGAACCCACACACAGAGCGGGTTTTTCCAAAGAAGACCCGTGTTCCTCTTTATTTTTTTTTGTACGTGTCTGTGGACACACATGTGTGAAGATGTACATGGACATGCGTGCAGCTGTGTGTGCCAGAGGACACCGTCGGGTGTCACCTCTCTTCAGATGTCGAATGCCATCCATCTTGTTTTTTGTTTTTAAATAGAAACAGACAGTTTTTAGCGACAGAAAAACTGAAAGGGAACCGGCGAGCTAAAGAAGAAAACAAGCAGAAATCTCCAAAAGTTGACCCCCCCCCTTTTTTATTTTAGCCCTGGCTGTCCTGGAGCTTGCTCTGTAAACCAGGCTGGCCTGAAACTCACAAGATCCCTCTGCTTTTGCTTCCAAAGCGCCGTGATGAAAGGTGTGGATCACCACCACCCAACTAACCCCCTCCTACCTCCTCAGAATCTCTTACTGGCCTGGAGCTCACCAAGTAGGTGAGGTTGGCTGGCCATTGGGTTCCAGGCATCCACTTGGCTCCACCTTTCCAGGGCTTGGATCACAAGTGTGTGTGTTGTTTTTAGCTACACCATATGTTTTAGGTGGGTTCTGGGGAGTCTGCCTGGGGCCTCATGCTCATACAGCAAGCACTTTACCAACAGGATTATCTGCCCAGCCCACGCCATCTTTTCTTTTTTTAACTTTTACCTTACTAGAAGTATTTAGTGTGTGTGTGTATCTGTGTGTGTGTGTCTGTCTGTCTGTCTGTCTGTCTGTCTGTCTGTCTGTCTGTGTTGGATCTCACATTACAGGCAGGCGTGAGCTGTCCAATGTGGGTACTGAAAACCAAACCCCGTTCCTCTGCAAGAGTAGCAAGCAGTTGTAATTAAAGAACCTTCTCTTCAGTCATCCTCTTTGCTTTTTAAAACGGGGAGTATTTTCTTCTTTATAAAGTTGACGCACGGACAGTACAAGTGAGAAGGCCAAGCCTGGGGCCTCACAGTTTGTGCTTCTAAGCTCAACACTCAGTAGGTGAGGGGAGAGGATCAAGAGCTGGGCTACAAAGTGAAACTAGGTCTCAAAATAAATGAATAAGCAACTCGCAAAGTTTTAAAATACAAAACAATATAAGCAGAGGAAGTCTGTGAGGTTTTTTTTTTGTTGTTTGTTTGTGTTTTGTTTTTGAGAGTGTCTCACCGTGTAATTCTGGCTGTCCTGGAAGTTACTATGTGGGTCAGGCTGGCTTCCAACTCACTGAGATGCCCCTGCCTCTATCTCCCAAGGACTGGCACTAAACAAGTAAACCACCATCCCTAGTTTTGGAGGAAATTTTTAAATGTGTAATCTGTGAAATTCTACAAAGCAGAAAAACATCACATTAGTTAATGTTTTGATCCCAGATTACACTTGTAACCCCAGCACTTGAGAATCTAGAAAGCAGAACTCAAACTTCAAAGCTAGCTTGAGCTTCGTGACAAAACTGTCTCAAATAAAACAAAAGAAAAACCAAGCAAACAAACCCAAAACATATCTGTCTACCTATCGACTATCTGTCATCTGTCTCAGTTTTAATTTGTATTTTTATTAATAAAGTTTGACCCCGTTATTATATACTTAACAGTACTTTGTTTATTGAAATGGAGCTTTTATTAATTATGAATAACAACCAAGAAGCCAGAGAAAGACAGTTAAGTGGGCAGCCATTCCTAGAAGCCATGTGTGTGGCAAGGAGTTTTGTTTGTTTGCTTGCTTTTGCCCTTGTGTTTTTTTCATCAATTGGACAGAAGCCAGAATCATCTTAAAAGAAGAATGATAATTTAGGCACTGCCTACATCAAATGGGTGTGTAGGCAAGCCTGTGGGGCATTTTCTTGATTAATGATGGATGTGAGAGGCTCCAGTCCACTGTGGTCCTGGACAAGAGGCCCTGTGTTGTATACAAGAGGCAGCTGAGCAAACCAGGTAGAGCAAGCTAAGAAGCAGTTTCCTTCCATGGCGTGTGCTTCTGTTCCTGCCCTGAGCTTCTGTTCTGATTTCCCTCAGCGATGGAAAGTGGAAGTGTAAAGATAAAATAAACCTTTTATTCACCCAGTTACTTTTGGACATGATATTTTTCACAGCAATCAAAAGCAAAGTAGGGTGTCATGTAAAAAAGCTGGGCATGCTGGCGTGCTTGTGTCCCATGTTGGAGAGGCGAATAATTCAGGTGGATAATTCAGGACCCGATGGCCAACCTGGTTTACAAAGTGAGTTAAAAGGCTGGTGAGATATCCGGCTGTGTGTGTTGTTCCCCCCACACACCAAGAAAAGGTAGATAGAGCCAAGGAATGACATTTCGGGTACACACAAGAATACACACCCCCATAACACACAAAAAGAATAACAGCCAGGAGTGTGAGTGTACCTTCACAGGAGAGAGCATGACTAGTCCAAGTTCCCAAATATGCAAAGAGAAATGAAAAAAGAAAGATGACAGCAACGATTTGGCATGATTTTTTTATAGACATTTTTCAGATGAAGACATACAATAGGTCAACTAGCATGTGAAACAGTGCAGGCGTACCTGACCATCACAATCGAAAGTGTGATGAGATGCAATCTCATCCATCAGACTTGTTATCAATACAGAAGGAAGTACCAAACGCTGGTGAAGCAACAGAGGAAAGAGAGCTCCGATGTTTTGTTCTATGTGTTGTAAGTGTATGAAAAACAAAGTAGAAGTTTCACAAAAAAAGCAAAGCAAAGCAAAACAAAACCTAAAAATAGAGTCTCCCTATGACCCAGCTATCCCACTACGTAGCCACAGGAAACAAACTCAGGATATTGAAGAAGCACCTTTACTTCCCCATTTACTGCAGCGTGCAATTCACAAGGACCAAGATTTGGAACTGATGAGTAGATAAAGAAAATCTGGCACATACAGAGACAGACAGACACACACACACAGGAACACAATTCAGCCACAAAGAGGGACAAAAATCCTGCTGTTTGCTACAAGACAGTTGGATCTGGAGACTATTATGGACAGTGAAAACAATGAGGCAGACGCAGGACGGCCAACAGCAGGCAATCTGCCTCATCTGTGAAATATAAAAGAACCGACCTTCTGCAAGTACAGTAGAAAGTGGTTGTTAGAGACTGGGAAGGTGAAGAGCTTGAGAAGGTGGTAGGCGGAGAGGATAGTCAATAGGCACAGTCACAGGTAGGCAGAGTAAATCCGGGGTTCTACCACACAGTAGAGTGAGTACAGTTAGCAGTGCCATGTGTTTTCAAGTAGCCAGAAGAAAGGATTTTAAATGCTTTCACTACGTAGAAAGGCTAAAGGTAGGAGAGGAGGGACATGCTCATCATTTTGATTTGATTATTGTACAATGTATACATGAACCAAAGGCTGAGGTGCACCCATTAAATATGTAGAATTATTTACATGTATCAATGATCAAAACAATAACTACTCAGCTATCACATACACATCACATACACTTCCCCAGTTAATTTTCTGCTATGTACGTGTCTGAATATATGTATCAGTACTAAGGACTGAACACAGAGCCTTGGGCATGCTAGCTCTGCCTTAGAGATATAATTCTTACAAATATTTTTTCTTTGCATTTTTGAGACAGAGTTTCACTTTGTAGCTCTAACTGGCCTGAGCTGAATATATAGACCAGGCTCGCTTTGTACTCATGGAGATCCTCCTGCCTCTGCTTCCTGAGTAATGAGACTTATGTGGCACCATACCGGGCCTACTTTTTAGTTTAATTATGCTTAATCAATCATGTTTTAGTTAAAAATTGAAAAGTGCGGTTTGGAAGGGGAAACGGCATGACAAGAGCTTTGATAAAGTAAACTTGGGAGCAGGTGGCAAAGTAGGACAGAGGGCATTCTTTGGTCAAGGATGCAGAAGTATTTGCTTGGCAGTTCTCCAAACTGGAGGCAGTTTTCCAGAAGCAAAGAAAAGAAGAAGCTAAGACCAAGCATCTGAGGCTGGCACGTTCACTTCCCCTTGCTTCTGCCTCAGCTTTGTGCATTTCTTGGGCCTCTGAAGAGATGGCTGGGTGATGATATAATTAGAGCTGGGTGTAGTGGGTGAACTGGGAGTTCCAGGCTAGCCTGGTCTACATAGTAAGTCCCAGGAAAACCAGAATTACATAGTGAAATCCTATCTCAAATAACAACAAAAAGAAACACTCCCCTCAAAAAAAAAAGTCCAACTATGACTGGATAGACCCCCTCTTGCTATGATTTGGTCTCTTCCAGCCTTGTGAAGATTTCAGCCTTCAAAACGGCCTAAAGATGAAATGTGAGATTCTTTGCATATGGCATTGACCTAGATTAGTTTTACTTTACAGTTAAAGGTTAAAGATGAGAAGCCAAACTAAAAATAAAACAACTTCAGTAAATGTTAACCTAGCCTTTGATGCGCTGACTCAAAGCACTTTACAAATGGTGCTGACTGAATAGGAAATTGTATGCATTTGGGCTCAAATTGCTTTCAAAATTATGTAGAAGTTCCATTGCCTGCTCCAAAGAACAGTTTATCCTCAAATATCCTAACAATTTTGTTTTGAGAGGTGAATAAGTAGCATGTAAATTGAGGAAATATTTATTAGGCACCAGACAGTGCTCTTAGTGATTTATACACATATTTATTAAAAATTTTATTTTCATTAAACCAAATTATTTTCTTGACGTTTGGTGTACACTCATGCATTCACACATAGATTTGTGATTTGCATAATATTTTCTCAAAGAGCAAAGGAAGGCTTAGGGTGACCTGGAAGTCCCATATCAGGAAATGTATAGTCCTTTACACCGACTTCTACATCTTAGGAAGTGAGTGTAGGCATGCAGAGCTCAAATTAACCATATGTGAAGTCTATGTTAGGAACTCATGCACAGCTCTCCCTCCCTCCCCCTCTCTCTTTCTCTGGAATATATATATATATATATATATATATATATATATATATATATATATATATATTTCAAAGCAGGTGTGTTGCTGGGTGCTGGAGAGGTGATTCAGTGGTTAGAGGTATGGACTCTTGAAGAGGACCCAAGTTTGGTGCCCAGCACCTACATCAGGCAGCTTAAGGCTACCTATAACTCCAGTTCCAGAGGAATCTGCTGCCTCTGGACTCTAAGGGTACAGTACTCATGTGCACGTACTCACACAGATGCACAAAACTAAAAATAAATCTTTTATACATTATACGCTGAAAAATGTCTTCTTCCCTTTCTGTATCTCTTCCTCCTCAGAGGCATCTGTCACTGACTTACATGTTTAACTAGAAACGCTTGATACACTCACACAATGATGTTCTCTCCCTTCCCCTGCCTCTTCAGAAATAGTAGAAATGCAACATGCAGTGAATATTGTATCCTGGAGTACCTTTTTTCACTTAACACTGCGTCTTGAGGATGCATTGTTTTATTCCATCTTTTTTGCTGCGTCAAATATATAGTATGTTGATTGGATTAAGAATGGGCATTTTAGAACCATCAAGCTGGATCATCTGGTAAAAGCGCTTGCCATGCAAGCCAGATGAGCTGAGTCTGACCTTCTGACCCCATGGTGGAAAGAAGAGACTCTTGAAAGTTGTCGTCTGAGCTCCACATGTGTGCTGCGCTGTTTGAACACACACAACAGCAATAGACTAATATAACACTTTTAAGGTGTTTTTGCTGTTACAAACCAAAGGGGCCACAGAGAATGGTCGTGTGCACCTTGATTTCTAGCACTTAGGAGGCAGAGACAAATGGGTGAGATCAAGGCCAGCATGGTCTACATAGAGAGCTCCCAGCTACATAGTCAGACCCTATCTCAAAAAAAAAAAAAAAAACAAAAAAACAAAAAACAAAACCAAGATAAAGCAAAGTGGTTGGGAATGTTATTAAATACACCCCATCCTGTGTGCATGTGGGTGCCTGTGAAGGACAAATTTTGGCAGGTAGACATTCTGGATTATAGGGCTCATTCATTTTTAATCCATAGAGAAAGCAGGGATGAGATTTAGCACATGTATTTAGTAAGCTCTTATTTAACAAGGTCTCCCTGTTAAACACAGTGGCAGTATCCAGGTTGAGTGAACACAGCAACAGTGTCTAGGTTGAAGGGGACACCAAAGTTTCTTTCTTGCAATGTCTCAGCTCAGTACACACAAGTGTCTGGAATTTGTGGAAAAGTGATCAGACTCGGTCTGAAGTCACCCAGAGGAACCTATCGTTTTTGATGGGCAGGAACAAGGGACTTGGAGGCTCTGAGACATGTTTTACCCTGACTGCCGCTGTTACATGTTACAGTGATGTTACTTGGTATCATCATCATCAACATCACCACACCATCATCATCATCAATCACCATTATTATTGTGAGACAGGGTCTCAACTATATAGCCAAAACTGCTCTCAAATGCTCAATCCTCCTGCGTCAGCCTTCTGAGGGGTGGGTCACTATGCTTAGCTCTTGTCTGCTGCCAACTGGACTGAATAATATGGATTTATAGGTATCAGATAATCTTTTACCTACAAAATGACAATTTTCATTATACTTTGTTAACAGTTCAACCAATACTGAGTTTGTTTCTTGGTATTGAGGGAGAATTCCTTATTAATCTTGGGAAGCTTTCATAAGGAAGATATGCCTAGAACCGGGAAAGGAAAGAGATGATGTTGAAGGTAGAAGGTGACAGAGGACCAAGAAAGGAGGACAATGAGAATGGGTGTACAATGGCAGAAGTGCAGATCACGAGAATGATGGTTCATTTTTACAAATTTTCTTGAGCTGGGTATCCCTGTGTCAAGTAGACCCCTTCAGCCTCAAGGCCATATGAAACAGGCCCTGATGGCTTTTTTTTTTCTAAATATATGCAATCTATTGGGGCCTTGACCTCAAAATAGAAACTGAAAGAAAATGAATTTACCATTAGGTACTGAAAAATTAGTTGAATGTAGGATCAAAATCTGCCCTGTAGAACTGGGCGTAGTGGTTCATACCTTTAATCTTAGCCCTTGGGAGGCACAGGCAGGTGGATCTGTGTAACTGAAGGCCCTCCTGGTCTACATAGCGAGTTTCAGGAAATCCAGGACTACTACATAGAGAGGCCCAGCCTCAGACAACAACAACAATAACAACAAAAATGTCCTTGTTAGGCTAGTCCATTTTAAAATTTATTGTTTTATTTTTATGTCCATGAATATTTTGCTTGCATGAATGTATATATGTAGCAGGTTGAGGCTTGGTGTCCACAGACGTTAAAATAAATAAATAAATAAATAAATAATAAAAATTAAAAAAAAAAAACGGGTCAGATCCTCTGGAACTAAAGTTACAAATGGTTGTGGTTAAAAATTGTTTTTAACCACTGAGCCATCTCCCCAGCTCCATCAGCTAAGACCGGATCATTCTGGAACATGGGAGACATGCCTGGTGAGGGAATGTGGTTTTTGTTTTGTTAAAATTATAGATCTGATATCACATGGTTTGCACCCAGGAGCAGAGGGGAAACCCTGCCTATACTTACTCTCTAGAAAATAGTTCTGATGTTACAATTTTCTTGTCTGGCTGGTGTGCGGTTTTTCATTTTTTTAAATTTTTATTTAGCTTTTTATTGGTCCTTTGTGAGTTTCACATCATGTACCTCAGTCCCACTCATCTCCCTGTCCCCTTGTGTCCACCCTCTGCCTTTGCAACCATCCCCCAAGAGAAACACACACACACACACACACACAGCATAGGAAACATCTCATCATGGAAGATGGAAGCTGTAGTGTGTCACAGTGTGTCCCTGAGTATATCATTCTGTCCACAGATCTTCACATGCAAATGATCATTGCGATGAGTCGTTGATCTGGTTTAAGGCATTGGCTTCTGTCATACCATCAATATTGGATCTTCACCCAGACTCCTCCCAGCTATCCTGTTGTTGCCCCATGTGATGGAGATTCTGCAGCTTTATATCTACAGGACAGGCCCCTTTACCTGCTCCAACAGTTCACAGATTACATCTATTTTCGGGTGAGCCAACTCAAAGTACTGGATCTAGGCCTGCACAGCAGCTGAGTTGGTCAGCATGCCAGCTCTCTGCCATCTACACCACAAGGATGAGCTCTCTGGCTCTGCTCTGGCAGGACCAGCTCTCCCATTTCCATACCCTCAGGGATGGCTCATATGTGGCCCCATCAGGGCCAGCTCCACTGAGTTACCCCATTGAGGTGCAGGGCCCAATCTCCCAAGTGTTACAGGCAGTGAGGTGTAGGGATAGCTCTCCTGCTCTCATGACCTGGGGGCCAGCTCTCCTGACTACTGCATGTGGAAAGGGATGACGGGGGTGGCAGGCATTATCACCATGCCTAAGCCACCTCATTGCAGATGAGTGGTGGGACCAGGTCTCCCATGATCATGCCTTTGGGGCCAGATCACACCTGTCCTCTCCATCAGGGTTATCTCTGTTGTGCTGCCAAGATGAGGTGCAGGGCCCACTCTCCCAAGTGTGCAGCTGGTGAGGGGCAGGGCCAGCTCACCTGCTCTCATGACCCAGAATGCCATACTGGCCAGTTTTATGTCACCTTGACCCAAGCTGTAGTCACCTGAGTAGAGGGAACCTCAACTGAGAAAAGATTGGGCTGCAGGAAAGCCTATAGGGCATTTTCTTACATAATGATTGGTTTGGGTGGGCCCAGCCCATTGTGTATGTGTGGCTGCCCTTGGGCTGGCAGCCCTGGGTTCTATAAGAAAACAAGCTGACTCAGGGGCTCACAGAAACTGAAGCAACAAACATGGACCCTGTATGGGTCTAAATTAGCTCCTTTGCATATACCTTATGGTTATGTAGCTTGGCATTCTTGTGGACTCCAGCAATGGAAGTGGGGGAGTATGTCTAACTCTTTTGCCTGTGCTTGGGATTCTTTTTCTCCTATTAGGTTGCTGCATCCAGTAGCAACATGAGGGTTTCTGTCCAGTCTTACTGTATCTTGTTAGGCCATGTTCAGTGGCTATCCCTAGGAGACCTGCTTTTTTTTTCAATCTTTCTTTCTTTCTTTTCCTTCTCTTCCTCCTCCTTCTTTTTGAAGGAAAACGGAACAGGAGTTTATCTAAGGAAGAAGGGAAGTCGGGGTAGGAACTGGGAGGAACGGAGGGCAGGGAAACTGTAATGGGATGTAATGTATGAGAGAAGAATGAAAGGTTGGTTTGTCTGTTCATTAAAGAAAAAAAGCAGGTTGAACAAACTGTGAGGAGCAAGCCGATAAGCAGCACTCCTCCATGGTCTCTGCATCAGCTCCTGCTTCCAGTTTCTTGTCCTGTTTAAGTTTCTGTCCTGACTTCCTGATGAATAATGATGTACAAGTAGAAAACAAATCAATCCTTTTCTCCCCAGGTTGCTTTGGTTATTATTTTTTTTCATCACAGTAATTGTAACCCAACTAAGACAGTCCTTCCACATCTTCATGACCTGCTTTCAAACCTTTAAACTGCGGCAATTTCAACCTCTTTCCATTTTACATTTTAGTTTCGCTAATTACATCTGAAGTGTCTGCACACCAACCTGTTTTGCCTGTTTGTTTCAGGTTATTTCTAATTTTATGCTGTCATGGAAAAGCATCTTTTGATGCCCTAAACGAACAAACAAACAAACAAACAAACAAAAAGCTACAGTTTCCATTTCCTTGCTTAACAAAGTGGGTGACTCTAGCACACCACTTCTCTCTGGTAACAGAAAAAATTGTTTCTCTATTGTAGTAGAATTAAAGCAACAATACAGCAAAGCACTGAGGAAAGCGGTTGGCAGGCTCCTGAGTGATCAGTGAGGGCTGTCAGGCAGCTCAACAGAGTTCAAACGCAGCAACGAATGGGGGAAACCAAGGAAATATGGCAGCAGGATCTCCCCAAGTCATCCTCCCTACCTGCAGCGTGGTTCAGTCAACATAGGAGATTTCAGTTCAACTCAGCGCTGGAAGGTAAAAAGCAAGCTTCTTGTATCAGCGGAGTGTTCAGGGGAAGCCTTTTCTTGCCATTTTTTTTTCTCTTGTACTATAGAAGTGCCCTGAAATAACAAACATTTAATCTGAGCCTAAGACTCAGACCATCGTTGCAGACTCTGTTTCCTTTGCGTAACTAGCTAGATGTCTGCACCCTTCTCTAACTCCTATAATAAGACTTCAAAGGTTGAGTCCTGCAGTGGTGGCACATGCCTTTAATCATAACACTCTGAACTCAGGCTGATCTCTGAGTTTTGAGACCAGCCTATTGAACAGAGGAAGTTCCAGGACAGCCAGGGATACACAGAGAAACCCTGTATTGTAAAACCAAAGACTTAAAGGTAGAACTGGGATGAAGAATTTTTCAAAAAAGGTCACTAAGTTAGGACTAGGAAATTTGGCCCAGACATAAACATGAACAATGAAGAATATATTAATTACTTGTGTCATAACAGTGACAAAATACCCCGACAGAAACAACTTAATCACGGAAGGGATTTGGCTCACTCTTCCAGGGCACAGTCAATCATGGCAGAGCAAGTCATGGCAGCAGGAGGCTAACAGCTAGTCTCAAGACATCCCCTGTCAGGAAGCAGAGAGAGAAGAATGGGGACTCTAGGCTCAGTTTCTCCTTT
This sequence comes from Pachyuromys duprasi, assembly GCA_028658305.1. Classification (NCBI taxonomy): domain Eukaryota; kingdom Metazoa; phylum Chordata; class Mammalia; order Rodentia; family Muridae; genus Pachyuromys; species Pachyuromys duprasi. The sequence continues at coordinate 27,771,853 of CM053748.1, forward strand.
TAAATTCAGTCTGGGACCCCCTCACCCCCACCCCTCAGGGACCTGGAACTTTGCAGTTTACACTGAGGGTGGTTCTTCCTAACTGATTAATTCAATCTCAACCCCTCACAGACTTCCCCTAGGTGATTTTAGTTCCCATGAGTAGGTGAGAATCAGAGACTTTCAGGGGAAGTAGCTCCTGTTACTTGCACAAGACTGGCACCCAAGAGGTCATCCATCAACATTCTGTTATGGAGTGGGGAGGGGATCATGCAGCTCCAGACCTCTCTGAGCAGTTAATGCTGCTAGGGGAAGGAGAGACATATTTTCCCCCAGAGGTATAGCCCTTGATAAGCTGTCCTTGCTCCTTTAAATAACCCCTCACCCATCCTCCTGTAAGCAACCCTAATGAATCTCACCAGCAAAATAAAAGAAAATATGAAAGTAGAAAGGGGACTAGAGAGGAAGAGGAAAGGCTCAAGAAAGGGTCATGGAAGGTAACCTTAATAGACATGTATTGTAATGAAAATGTTGTAGTGTTATCCACCATATAAACAAACTGAAGGAGAAAAACCACATGATCATCTCCTCAGATGCTGAAAAAGCATTTGACAAAATCTGACACCCATTCATGCTTAAAGTCTTGAGGAGATCAGGGATACAAGGCACGTACCTAAACATAGTAAAGACAATATACAACAAATCTATAGCCAACATCAAACTAAGTGGAGAGAAACTTAATCCCACTGAAATCAGAGACAAGGCAAGGCTGCCCACTCTCCATATCTCTTCAATATAGTACTTGAAGTCCTAGCTAGAGCAATAAGACAATTAAAGTAGATCAATGGGATACAAATCAGAAAGAAAGAGGTCAAAGTATCACTATTTGCAGATGATATGATAGTATACATAAGCAACCCTCAAAATTCAACCAGAGAACTCCTTCAGCTGATAAACACCTTCAGCAAACCGGCTGGATATAAAATTAACTAAAAAAAAAAATCAGAAGCCTTCCTGTATACAAGACAAAAGGGCTGAGAAAGAAATTAGGAAAACAACACCCTTCACAATAGCCACTAATAACACATAAAGTACCTAGGTGTGACTCTAACCAAGCAAGCGAAAGACCTGTTTGAAAAAAAAAAAACTTCAAGTCATTGAAGGAAGAAATTGAAGAAGATATCAGAAGATGGAAAGAAATCCCATGTTCATGGATCAGTAAGATTAACAGTGAAAACGGCTATCCTGCCCAAAGCAATCTACAGATTCAATGCAGTTCCCATCAAAGTACCAACACAATTCCTTACAGACCTTGAAGGAACAATACTCAACATCATATGGAAAAATAAAAAACCCAGAATTGCTAAAACAATCCTGTACAACAGATCATCTGTAGGTATCTCCATCCCTGATCTCAAGCTGTACTACAGAGCAATAGTAATGAAAACTGCATGGTCCTGGCATAGAAACAGAATAGTGGATCAATGGAACTGAATAGAAGACCTAGAAATAAACCCACCCACCCATGGATATTTGATTTTTTTGACAAAGAAGCCAAAACCATACAATGGAAAAAAGACAGCATCTTCAACAAATGGTGCTGGTTTAATTGGATGTCTAAATGTAGAAAAATGCAAATAGAGCCATATTTATCACCCTGCACAAAACTAAAGTCCAAGTAGATCAAAGACCTCAACATAAAACCAGAAAGTAAATCTGTTAGAAGAAAAAATGGGGAAGAGCCTTGACCTCATTGTCACAGGAGACAACTTCCTGAACAGAATACCAACAGCACAGATTCTAAAATCAACAATCAATAAATGGGAACTCATGAAACTGAAAATTTTCTGTAAAGCAAAGGACACTGTCATCAGAACAAAACAACAGCCTACAGACTGGGAAAGAATCTTCACCAACCCTATATCTGACAGAGGGCTAATATCCAGAATATTTAAAGAACTCAAGAAATTAAAAAGCAACAAATCAAGTAATCCAACTAAAAATTGGGGTACAGAGCTAAAGAGAGGAATCCCAATAGAGGAATATTGAATTGCAGAGAAACACTTAAAGAAATGCTCAGCATCTTTAGTCATCAAAATGCAAATCAAAATGACCCTGAGATTTCACCTTACATGCCAAATCAGAAAGTCTAAGATAAAAAAAAAAAACTCAAGTGATAATACGTTCTGGAGAGGATGTGGAGAAAGGTAAACCTTCCTCCATTGCTGGTGGGAATATAAACTTGTACAACCACTTTGGAAATCAATCTGGTGCCTTTTCAGATAATTAGAATAGTGCTACCTCAAGATCCAGCTATACCACTCCTCAAGATCCAGCTATACCACTCCTAGGCATATATCCAAAATATGCTCAAGTACACAACAAGGACATTTGCTCAACCATGTTCATAGAAGTTTTATTTGTAATAGCTAGGATCTGGAAACAACCCAGTTGTCTCTCAGTTGAGAAATGAATACAGAAATTGTGGCACATTTACACAATAGAATACTACTTGGCAATTAAAAATAAGGAAATCATGAAATTTGCAGACAAATGGTGGGAGCTAGAAAAGATCATCCTGAGTGAGGTATCCCAGGAGCAGAAAGACATACATGGTATATGCTCACTTATAAACTGTTGAGCTCCTAGAGATCCACCTGCCTCTGCCAACTAAGCGCTGGGATTAAAGGCATGCGCTACCACACTCAGCCCATGTAATGGTAACTAGCTGGGTCTTGTGAGGCAGGTAGCCACCGACATTGTGGGTTCGTGAGCACAACAGGCATGTCACGTCTGGAAGACTGTTTCCCAGCATGTCTCCCCAGCCTCTGGCTTTTCCATTCTTTGTACCACTTTCCACGATGTTTCCTGAGTCTTAGAGGGAGTGTTATATTCTGTTTAGGGCTGTACATAAAGTATTTTTTTTCTTATTTCCCAAGACTTTCACAAACAAGATTCAGAAAGCCCAGAGATTTTTTTTGATGGGGGGTGTCTATTGTCCCCCAAGAGCATAATGCTCTTGTCTGGAAGAATAACGGAAGGGCAAGCTGCAGCCCCAGTGTGCTCCAGTTCTGCATTTTCAGTGGCATAACGAGAAACATCCCATTCCTTTTATAGAAAAGCAATCCCCTGAGGTTGTCCCTTAAAAGCTGTTTTGATCCACACATATTGTTGCTGCCAAATTCTTCAACTCCCAAACTACCATTATGCATTTTCTCCTGGACAGGGAGTTTTAGGATCATCCCAGCTGACCCCATAATAAGACCATTTATTTCTCCCTGAGATGAAGATTCATTTATTTTTTCCTTGTTTCTCCTTGGCAATTATCTCTCTTACTACCCATAATCTGCCCAATCTTTTTCAATAACATCCTGTGATTAAAGCCAATTGGCTCATGTTGAAAGCTAGAGCATCGTTAACCAGGCGCAGAAATATCACCCTTGGATTAAAGAAAGCCAGCTTCCAGGGGCTGGTGCCTGAGAGATCTCTGACGGGGAAGAGTGAAGGCTGACCTGAAACTAAAATTCAGTTCTGTTGGGAAAAAAAAAAAGTGCTCAAAATAAGGGCTGAAGAACATATGGCAGTTCCTCATGGCAGTCCAAAGGACAGATTTGCCTGCAAATGAGGTCAAAAGACATCTTGTTCATTTTCAGATATTGTCTCAATTATTACACTGGGCAGCATTTCAGAAGATGTTTCAAAAGAAGAATCAGCGAGTCTCAATAACAGCAATAATGGGAGTAGCAGCTGTCAATCAAAGGCAAACACTTGCATTCATTAGCTTACATTACTCTCTTCATAGTATAGGCATTATTATTTCTAATATAATCAAGGTCTTATTTTACTATTTAGTGTAGGCATTTTAAAGTTTATTTTTAATATTTTATGTGTATAAGTGTTTTGTGCATATATATATATATACATAAACATGTAATGTATATTTGTGTGTGTGCGTGTGTGTATCATGTGTGTGCCTGGTATCCACGGATGTATAAAATAGGCATTGGATCTCCTGGGACTGGAGTTAGAGATATTTGTGGGCCATCATGTGGCTGCTGGGAATTGAACCCAGGTTCACTGCAAGAGAAAGAAGGGCTCTTACCTGTTAAGTAAACTTGGCAGCCCTCAAAATTTTGATCAGCGTGTGTGTGTTCCTTGTCCTGTTTTGTTTTTTGAGACAGAGTCTCACCATGTAACTCTGGCTGTCTTGGAATTTACTATGTAGACCAGGCTGGCCTCAGACTTACAGAAATCTGCCTGCCTCTGTCTCCTGAGTGCTCAGATTAAAGGCGGGAATACCAGGGCCTAGTCAGCATTTTCTAGAGAGGCAAAGTGATTTTCTCGAAGTTATCCATCTAGTAATTAGCAGAGCAAGAATTTGTGTGTGTGTGAATGTATATATATGTGGGGGGGTTTGAGTGAGTGTCTGTTTTTGTGTGTTTGTATGTATGTGCATATATTTGTATAGGTGGATTTATGTGTGTACATGTTGGGGCGGCCAGGGGTCAATCTGAGCGCTATTTGTTCCATTAGGAGCTGTCTATTTTGTTTTGAGACAAGGTCTTTCATTTGCCTGGGGCTTATTGATTAAACGAGGCTGGCTAGCCAGCAAGCCCCAGGGATCTGCCTGTCTCTTGCCTCCCCAGAGCTGGCATTATAAGTGTGTGCCATCTTGCCTGACTTTTTTGAAACAGGTTCTGGGGTTCAAAATCAAGATTTTAATGCTTGAGCAACAAGTGCTTTAGCCTTTGAGCTATCCCTCTAGGCCTACATTCTGTGACTGTCATTAGATTACCAACATCACAATAACTATTTCCCATAGCACAATTCTAGATGATGTTTAATGTTAGGAACAAGGATAGAGGCGTAGCTTACACACACACACACACACACACACACCTTATACCCCACCTCCACATTCAATCACTTTCTCACTCATGTGGTATACTACTGTAGAAACTATTACTCATAGCGCTGGAGAGAGAACATAGCAGGTAAAGGAATTTACCAAATGCGAGTTTGATGACCCAAGTTTGATGCCCGGAGTTCAGGTAAAGATGGAAGAAGAGAATGAGCTTCAGAAAGTTGTCCTCTGACCTCCACAGGTTCACTGTGGTGTGTGTTCACACCTCACTCCGCTTAAATGTTCTCTCATTGGTATGCTGTACTTACTCTAGAGTTACACTTTCATGCATGTTATTAGACATTTGTGACACCCGTTCAGTGTGGTCCTTGATTGTGTGTATCCTGTGTTCAGCTTTCTTGAAGAAATACCTTTTCAGGGAAGAGTTGAAGGATTACCTCACAAAGAAATCTCTCACCTGCTCAGATGCCTGCCTAGGTGACAGGGTGTGATTTAGAAAAACAGACAAGCAATAAAGTCATAAACTTCTTCACTGTATCACATGAAGCCAGCACAAGAATGAAGGCATTGATGGGACAAAGGACAGGCAACACACCTTAGTTTGGTGATTGGCTGGCACATAACTTATCCTCCTTCTGCCTCTCCTCCCTTTATTCCTGTATTTCTATTTCTTTATTCTTTGAGTATGCTTATGTGTGTGTGTTACATATATGTGCGCAAATACATATGGAGGCCACAAGTCAACTTCAGCTGTCTATCTTCAGGGACCATTCTTCTATCTATCTATCCATCTATCTATCTGTCTGTCTGTCTCTCTGTCTATTCTCTATCTATATTGTTTTTCAAGATAGGGTTTCTCTGTGTAGCCCTGGCTGTCCTGGAACTCGTTCTGTAGACCAGACTGGCCTTGAACTCAGAAATCTGCCTACCTCTGCCTACCAAGTGCTGGGATTAAAGGTATGTGCACCACCACCACCTGGTCATATGCTGTAGTGAGAATTTTGTTGTTGTTTTTTAAACATAGAAATGTTATGTGAATATGTTTTTTAATTTAATTCCGGGTGTGAGATACGGGGCTGCCTCAGATTGTCCACAGCAGCTGACTATGATTTGTCTCATGCTCTAGCAGGGGCATGATTTTGTCAGCTGAAGATTTGTTTGTTTGCATTTGGAATTCTGGGGACTTTTATAAATGCGAGAACCCTGAGAGGGGCTGAGGTAGCTGCTGCTGCTCCTGCTGCCATTGCTGGTTGCTGGTTAGAGATATCCTGATGAAGATCAGACTCACTCTAAGGAGCACGATGCTCCTAATCAGCAGGATGTGGTCTAGTGATACTGACAGCACTTTTCTCCTCTAACCTTCTTTCTCTTCTACCTAGTGTTGGGGGGTAGGAAGGGATAAGGGTGGTATAAGGAAGTAGGGAAAAGAGCTCAATAAATAGCATAAAGGCTGGCTGCACATATGGTTCTTAATGTGTGCTGTGGAGATGAGACTTAGTTCCTCATGCTTGGGCAGCAAGACTTTACCAACTGAACCCTCACCCAAGTCAGCCTGTTGGTCTGTCTGTCTATATGCCTGCCTGCCTGCCTTCTCCCTTCTCCTCCTCCCATCTTTGAAATCCAGGGCCCTGCAAATACTGGGCAAGTACTCTATCACTGAACTGCATTCCCAGCTGTTCCTATTATTCTATGTAGAGGGAAAAAAAGGACTTTGATGTGGTATTTTGGCTCTCCTTATTGCACGCTTCTGACCCCCCTTTTCAGACTTTTCAGGTTAGGTGTGTAGAACGCCTTTTGCCCTTGGCTAGGGCCACCTCTCTCCATCCTCATTTCTGCTTTGTCCGTGAACGGCAGGTACCAGGGTACTCCAGTTCTCATTCAGTCTTGTCTTTAACAGTTCCTTCCACTCTCTGGAGTTCAAGATTCTCACCTCGAGTTCTGGATCTTAAAGAATGGACTCATGGTACTATCCCTCCCATACTACCATCAGGAATACCAAAGGAGGCAATGACTGAGAAAGACATTTGTAGATGTATATATCTTCCCAGTTTTTAAATGTTTACCTACAAACCAATAGGAAGATGGAAATCTTGATTCTCGCTTTATGATTTCAAAACTAACAGGGAAATACAACAAAGAGATTTTTATGGCAATGGTGAGCAGTCCAACATGTTGTTGTTGTTTGTTTTTATTTTTTTTCAAGACAGGGTTTCTTTGTGGAGCCCTGGCTGTCCTGGAACTCACTCTGTAGACCACACTGGTCTTGAACTCAGAGATCTGCCTGTCTCTGCCTCCTGAGAGCTGTGACTAAAGGCATAAATCACTATGTTATGTCACCATTCTCTTTGGTGTGCCTAGGGATGTAGCTCAGATGGCGGAGTGCTTGCCTAGCATGACAAACCCTGGATTTAATCCTAGCATTGCATAAACCAAGTGCAGTGGTACATGCCAAAAATCCCAGCACTCAGGAGGTAGAGGCAGGAGGATCAGAAGTTCAAGGTCATTCTTGGTTACATGTTGAGTTCAAAGCCAGCCTGGGATACCTGAGACCCTGTCTCTAAACAAAAACAAACAAAGGTAAGTGGAAAGAAAACTGCTTCAGCTTGATGATCTTCTTCATTTAGAATATGAAGATAATTTATTTCATAAACAAAATAAAAACAAACCGGCCATGAAGTCATTACTTTTCAAATATGAGCTAATAACAACAAGAACAGAACAAGAGAGTAACTTTAGGGAATTGATTTCTAGATTCTTTTCAATATTTTCCAGCTTCTTTATTGAATAAGGAGTTATACAGCCTGAAGAGGTGTTTTGATAGACACATGCTAAATGTTCCAAGACAGAACAGTTGCATTGTTTTCTCATCCTATGTACAGTTTTCCTTTAAGGTCACCTTGTGCTTGGCAAAACCAGCTTGGTAACACTAGATGTATCTAGAATGCTTGCCATGTCCTATCCAGTATGAGATTCTGGAACATGTCATTCATCTCTTATAACATGACCAGAACGTAGATATGTTAGGCTGAAAATAGCTTCTCCCCCGCCCCCGGAACCTATAAATGTTTCTTTGTGTGCAAGATGCTTCTTTTACAGATAAGGGAAGCTTTTGGTATTATGCTAGTGAGCCTCTAGTACAGTAAGAAACCCATCATTAGAAGAGGAAAGTGGAGAAAGATTTGACAAGCACAGAAGATTCTGTGATCACACAGACGGGAACTAACACTGCAGCTATAAGCCAGGAAACGCAGGCAGCCATCAGAATTGACAGAAGTGAAGACTGGATTCCCCGAGACCCTCTGGGGTGAATGCGGCCTGCTTGACACCTTGACTCCAGCCCCGTCAAATTGGCTTTGGGCATATAGACTTCAAAACTATAAGAGATTAAGTCTCTATCATTGTGAGTCAGTAAGTTAGTGGATTTTATTTATTTATTCATTCGTCAATCACAGAAAACTTGGTGGCTTGCTGTGAAGCATGACAACCTGAGTTTGATTCCCAGAACCTACATGAAAAAACAAAAAGGTAGTTTCAGGCATGCTGTACCTGTGTAATCTCAGTGCTGTGGAAGTGGAGACAGGTAGACCCTTTGGCTTTCTCTGGCCAGCAAGTATAGACCAATTGGTGACCCACAGGTTCAGTGAGAGACTCTATCTCCAAAAAATAGGGTGAAGACTGTAGGCATGAATTTGTAATCTATTTTATTGGGGTTCTTTATACTTCTACCTTCCGTCTCCACCCCAAACCCTTCCAACAACCCAAAACCAGGTAGGAGAGAAAGAGGTTAGTAGGGAGGGGGGGAGTTCTCTTTTGGGTACTTCCTGCTGATTAGGGCTGTTGGGTTCCTTGGGGAAAGCCTAATCTTTGTTTCAGGCTCTCTCCACCGTTGTCAAGCTGCAACAACAGCAACCAGGAGCCGGGTAGAGCAGCAGCCGCCTGCTCCTTTTGAGCACCTCTCCCCACCTGTGGGCTCTAGCGTTTATATCTTCTCAGAGTCCCCAGAGTTAAACTATCTGCTGCTGTCAAAGATCAGGCCCTTCTCAGAGCCTGCTCTAGGCAAATCGGCTGCTGCTGTGGACAATCTGAAGCAGCTTCATATCCCACACCTGGGATTAAAACAAAACATGTTTACAGAACATAAATGAGTTTTTAAAGGAACCAAAACTCCCACTACAGAAGACTGATTAAGAAAGACACTTGATGCTGACTTCTGACCTCATACTCAGTACAAACACGTAAACATGCACACACAGAGATGACATCACTACCTCATCTTCCTCCCTACTTGCTGTGATCTGAATGTTTATGTCCTTCCACAACACCAGGCATTGAAACCTAACCGTTGGGTGATGTTATCACTGTATGAGAACATTGTGCACTATTAAAATGATGAGCCTGAATCCCCAAGAAGGTGCCGGGCATCGCTGTAGACACCTTTAATCCCAGGACTGGGAAGGCTGAGACAGGTGGACGTCTATGAGTTTGAGGTCTGCTTGATCGACATAGTGAGCTCCCGGACAGACAGAGCTACATAGTGAGATCTTGTCTTTAAAAAAGAATGGGGGGAGGGGGACCAGCACCCATAGAAAAGAAGCACAGAGGGGCTGTCCCTTCCACACTGTGAAGGCGAAATTTAGAAGACAGATCTGCACCAAGCACAGAAGCCACTAGACAGATCCTCCATCCTGGGATTCCAGTCTCTAGAGCTGCAAGAAATAAAACGACAGTTGATTGTCAGCTTCTGAATCTATAATATTCTAGTAGAGTAGCTGTTAGGATTTAAGCAACAGATGCCATAAAATCATACCATGCTTCAGGTTTCAAGTGGGAGGTTTATTGGGAAGGGGGTCCACAGAGGCTGCGTGTTTGTCGAGGGTGGAGGAAAGAAAAGAGTGAGGAGGGGAGGGACTGGCCTTTTCCAGGGGGATGTAACACATGCGGCGGGCGAGGATATGGCTCGTGGCAGCAGTGGGAAGTGTCTCATCTTGGCACCTAGTGATGACCTGTCCTGCTGTCGATGGGTCTCTGGGGCAGGCAGTAGAGATGTCCAATTGCTGACACTAGCTTGTATGAAAGACAGCACTCCTGCGGCTGGAGAGATGGCTCAGTGGTTGAGAGCAGTCGCTGCTCTTGCAGAAGTTCTGAGTTCGGTTCCCAGGGCCCACGTCGCAGCTTACAACCGTCCTTAACTCCAATCCCAGGGAATCTAATGTTCTCCTCTGACCTCTGCCTCCTGTAGTAAGCACTGGAGAAACACCCAGGCCTGTTGTGGTGTTTTGAATGAAAATGTCCCCCTATAAACTCACAGGGAGTGGCATTATTGGAGGTGTGGCCTTGATGGAGGGAGTGTGTCACCAGGAACGGGCAAGGCCCAGTGGCTCAGTTGCTCTTTTTGCTACCTGCTGATCCAGATGTAGAACTCTCAGATACCTCGCCAGCACTATGTCCGCTTGTGTGCCTCCATGCTTCTTGCCATGATGATAACGGACTAAAATTCTGAACTGTAAGCCACCCAATGAAATGTTTTCCTTTATAAGACTTGCTGTGGTCATGGTGTTTCTTCACAACAGTAGAAACCCTAAATAAGAGACCTGATTTCTTCAATGGAAGGAAGAACGATCCTGGTCGCTTGGAATGCTGTCGTAGAAGTGGTCAAACGGCCTGTGATCCTTAGCTATTCTATTAGGAGCCAGCCTCCACCTGAACTCCCCCAAATCCTGAGAATTATTTGGGCCCCGATCCTGGGCTTTGTCTCTCAGTGAACAAGACATCCTTAAGAGGCCCATGTACTGTGCATCCTCCATCGACAACGTCCTTACGCTTATTACAAAGTCACCCTCTCTAGATCCGAGCCCCAGCACTGTTTCCCACTCAGCAGAGCTCACTCTTATGGTAAAGGTCTCAGGTTCTTTGCTCTAGTGGGGTGCTTTACAAGGGGATTGCAATGTAGCCATCCCCGAAACCTTGTTAGGAGAATTGTCACGTGGAGACTTTCTCTAAAGTTACTGTTTGAAATTTTCTTACTGTATAAGAAAATTAAACCATGGGATCATAATCTCTAGTTTTTATCCAGACTGACCAAGTCTGTCTGTTTCCATTCTCACCTCTGCCAGGTCCATTTCCCTGCCAGCCATGTACCTGCAAAGACCACTCTCCCCCAAAAGCTTATGGGCACCAAGCACATATATAGTGCATATACATATACACAGGCAAAACATTCATACATATAAAAGAAATATTTTTTAAAGAGACAGTGCTCCTTCCATGGCCAGTGAAGCCTTTAGAGTTTCTAGACACATTTAAAATGAAGACAGTTGGTTGAGTGTGATATTGGCTTCTGTGTTGGTAGGATTCATACCACTGACTAGGCCATCACATTGATTATGCTGAGAACTATGATTGGTAACACACAGGGGTCTCTTAGCACAACTATCATTCCGGTCTCTCCTAAATAAAGATGGTAACAATTGTCTGTGGTTACCTGGTTAGCATTTATCATTTATACGATAGTGTCTTTGTGTATATTTCTTCTGTGACACTATTCTTGGGGAGATATAAACAAATATCTATTTAGTCCAGCTAAGGAATCAACAACTGACCAAAGAGAGGATGCTCTAAAGTCCAACTTGGTGAACCAATGAGTTTTATGGAGGTTACTTACAAGAGTATGGGTGAGGGGTTATTTACAGGATTAGAGATGATTCAAAGACTCCTTTATGACCAAAAGCCCAGCCCAGCATGGGTGACAGCTCATGAAAACTGAAACACTGGAGCTCACTACACAATTCGCAGAAAGCTCAACAGTTCAGAGACCATCTATTTCAGGCAGTTCAGCTGTTCTGAGTCTCTTCGAGGCAGTCTGGGAGTTTATAGGCTTGGGGAGAAAGAGATCAGTTTCAGGGACTTCCTGAAGCTTCTAAGTTGTTTTCTAGATTTTCATGAGCTCCCTTCAAGATAGAATGCTGTGTCTCATTTTGAGAAAAGTGCTACGAGCAATTACAGAAAATTGCTATTTTCACTTTTTCATAATAATTATATGAATTATTTCCGCTTATAAATTCAGAATTTGTCACAATAATCAAAGGACAAGGTTTTTGTTTTTGTCTTTTAAATACAGTGTCTCATGTAGTCCAGGGCCCACTTGACCTCGTGCAGGTAAAAATGACTTTGAACTCTCAATCTTGTCTTCTCCTCCCAAGTGCTAGAATTACAGGTATGTGCCACTATGTCTGGCTTAAGACAGGCTAATTAAACTCAAATTTGTCTTGCAAGTTTTATACCTCAATTGCTTAACTTTTCTCTTATATGAGATGTCTATTAAAAGCTCTGTGGGATTGTGTATGTGTGTGTGCGTTCGTGTGCATATGTGTGTTGTGAGTAAGATGAAAAGCTGAAATGTTAGCTTACCATCTGGAGTCAGCAGAAAATGTTGACACATGCTTTGGTGTTCTGTATGTTTTCATAAAGCAGATGATACAGATTAAACTTGAAAAATAATTATTTCTTCCAATCAGTGAAAATTTATCTAGCTAAAACTTTGGATCGATTTCTCATGTACTTTGTCTGTAAATATGTTTTTGTTGTATAATACTTTGTTTTTACTTTCTGTGTGTGTCTGCCTGAATGCACATAAGTGCTCCACATGTGTGTCTGGTGCCCAGGAAGGCAGAAGAGGGGGCATTGGGTCACTTGGAACTGGAGTTGTGGACTGTAAGATGGATGCTGGGAATCGAACCTGGACCCTTTGCGGGCACAGCCAGTGCTCTTAACTGCTGAGCCATTTCTCAGCTCCAGGAAAAAGCTTTTAAAGTCCTAAGAAAGACAACAAGGTCAGATGGAATAAACCATCTGCACCTACCCGTGATGGGGTGTGGTCAGGCTTCTAAGCGCCTACGAGAGCCTGCCCACTTTGGTCAGAGTTTACTCTCTTGTCTGGTTTGTCTCGGTTCATCTTTCCTTCCCATTGACACCATCAGCATCTTTTCTAGTGCTTTAACTGTCCTGCCTGCCTCCTTTCCCCCTCATCCCCACCCCCACACCTGCTCCTTTACACACAGCACCTCGTCTTCGGCCTTCCTCTCTCCTACTAGTTTCTTTTTATTGTCCTTTGGGGGAATGCCTATTTCTGCTTCCAGGTTTCTCTCTTAGTCACCTGCAAAGTATCTGCAAAGTACCCACTGACCTCATCTCTCCTGTCTCAGAACCACACCCCCACACCATCCTATTCCTACCATACAGGATAAAAAGACAGGAAGACATTCACAGAAATGCTTACAGCATATGGTGATCCATCAAACGCTTTATTTGCCGGACACTCAGGGGCATGTAAGAGGAACAGGGCAACAGAGAGAAGCTTCTCATTGCTCTGAGACGGCTGTAGCTCACCTGGTGTTCAGGTTCTGGAAACATAGTTGCCAGTGAGAGAGGGTACTGATGCTTCTAGAATGATGGGGTGCTTTGAATAGGTTTGGCCCAGCAGACTCAAGTGTTTGACTGCTTGGCCCACAGGGAACGGCACCATGAGGAGGTGCGGTCTTGTTGGAGGAAGTATGTCACTGTGGGATGGGCTTTGAGCTCTCCTACACTCATGCTCCACCCAGTGTGGAAGGAGAGCCTCTTCCTTCCTTCCTGCAGAAGCCAGTCTCCTGGCCGCCTTTGGATCAAGATGTAGAATTTTTGGCTCCTCCAGCACCACGTCTCTCTGCCTGGATGCCACCATGCCTCCTGCCATGACGGTAATGGACTACACCTCTGAAACCAAGCCAGCCACAGTTAAATGTTGTCCTTTATAAGAGTTGCTTGGTCACATTGTCCCTTTGTTAGGGCTTCACTGCCCTAACAAAGACAGATAATATTACACTGTGGTGGTAAAACTTCTTTTTTTCTGGTTCCACAGTACACCATCCTGGTACTGTTACAAATACTGTAAGTTACCTCATATCTTCCAGCAGATCTAGTATTTCACAGATGGTTCTGTTGTCTGCAACAAAACACCCTAATTAATAAAGTCATTGATATCACAGAGAATTGATCAAGGACCTTTTCCAGTTAACAAAATCCAAGTTAGCTCACGTCCCTCATATAAAATGGCTTGGTATTGATGTGACTTATATACATCCCCTTTCCCTTTCTTGTGATGGCTGGGGATTGAACCCAGGGCCTTGCACATTCTAGGCAGGTGCAATTTACAACCGAATACTGCTCCAGGTCTACTATTAGTCATACTTAGTGTACCTAATGTGATACAGTTGTTAGACTATCTTGTTCGGTCTCGGGCATATTCAATAAAGATGCAGCTTTTCTCAAATGGTCTCCATCACTGGCTGGTTGACTCTATAGATATAGACTCTGTGGATGGGAAGGGAGGGACCCAGGTTCTAGATTTTAATAAGCCTCGAGTTTTAAATGCTCTCCGTGTGGTAAGTGCTTTATAAATGGATCAGGAGGGGGATGGATGGATGCCTCATAAAAGGCAGCCTCCCAAGTTGTAGGTTCCAAATCAGGAACAAATGAATCGTCAGTGACAGTCACAGAGATTGAGTTTAAAGAGAGGGTGCTGAGTAGTAAGGTCACAGGGCCCCAAAGGAAGCCGAGACAAAGTTACCAGCGAGAGCACGGGGTCAGCTTTCATTACAGTGTAAGGTCACGCCGTGCCTACACGCACCATGTTGACTCAATATCTCCAGCAGAAAAATATCTGGTTAATTTCAAAGAAAATAGCTGAGCCTGATGCCTGGCATTGTGCTGACTAAACGCCCAGTGAACTGACAGAATTGTATTGAATGGCCGGGCTGGTGGCACATCAATATACATTCCCAGAGACCCAGCCAAGTAGAAGGGTGTGAATTGGAGATGCGATTGGATCTGAGGAGTGCATTGCAGGGTGAAGGAAGCTGAGCAAGGCCTGAAGTGATAGGGAGTGGGGTTGCGGGAGGGGAGGGGGGGGTTTCATTTTGTTGCTGGTTCCCTTTCCATGTTCCCTGCCAAGGAGATAAATAATCATGACTGGATATTGTAGGTAAGATATATGTAGATAGATACGGCTACACTGATGTACTCACCCTGTTCTACGGCACTAATCATTTATTTCTCTGCCCCACCTACCGTCAGTGCTTAGGTCCCCAGGACAGAGAGGCTAAAGGATACTGGGGAATCCTTGAGCAACAGTGGTCAGTGGCTGGCTGAGGTCATTGCAGGCACTGTCAAGCATGTCCCAGGCCCGGGTCTCTTTCTGCTACTGTGACAAGTACTCTGGCAAAAAGAGCACGGGGGAGGAAACTTAGAACTTCAAGTTATAGCTTAGAACTCCAAGTTATAGTGTCGCCATTCCAAGGGCATCAAGGGAGGAAGTAAGGCAGTTCGTATCATCACATCCACAATCAAGAACAAGGAGAGAACAAACGCATCCTGGCTTGCTTGTCAGCACTCTGCTCTTTTATACAGCTCAGGACGCCCTGCCTAGGGAATGGTGGTGTCCACACTAAGCTAGGTCTTCCTTTACATCAATTAACATCTGGTGACAAAGACGCCCCCGTTGGCCAACATGATCTAAATAATTTTGAATTGACATTCTCCTTCCAGGTGGTTCTATACTGTGTCACCTTGACCTTTAAACTAACCAGCACACCCTGTGTCATTTTCAGTTTAGCAGATGGAGATTGGCAATGAATTCTCACCTGAAGAAAATAATCCAGTCTTAACAGAAATCTAATTTATGCATGACATGCTGGACAGTTGCAAATTAAAAAAAATTTTTTGAGACAAGTTCTGGCTAACCTAGAACTTGATATATACATACATATATATCAGTCTGGCCTTGACATTCACAGAGCTCCAGTCATCTCTACATCCCCAGCTCTGGGGTTAAAGGAGTGCATCACTAAGCTTAGCTGCAAATTTAACTTTGATTTGTATTCCTGCTGTGTCTAGCATCCCTAGGGAGCATCCTATCACCAGTCCTCAGAAGACCTGGTGCTAAGACATATATTAACATCATGAGAGAAAAGGTGACGATGCATTGGGAAGTTTGCAAACCTAAGTTCAAGACACAGACCTTCCAACAGCGTTCTTTTATTCTTATTAATTAATTGATTGATTGATTATGTATATGGCTGTTTTCTCTGCATGTGTGGCTCTGAATCACATGCATATAGTATCAGCAAAGGCTAGAAGGAATGGATAAATCCTCTTGAGCTGGAGTTATAAACAGTTGTGAGTTATAAACTGTAGGTGCTGAGAATCAAACCCAGGTCTTTTGAAAGAGCATCTAGGCTCTTACTACTGAGCCATCTCTCCAGACCCCTGTGACAGGAGTCTTAATCCAGGAACTACATCAGAATCATCTGTAGAACTTTAACAAATATGCACAACTTTGTTACTCATCCCCACATGAAGGGATCCAGTAGGTCCGATCACCTGAAATTTGAAAAGCCCTGTGAGTAATTTAAACACACCCCTGCTGACTGAAAAGCATGAAGTGATGTCCTCAGGCCTGATTCTGAGACTATTCACATGCAAGGAGACAGCCCTGCAGGAGAGGCATGTTGGCCATGAAGTTTAGAGGGAATGTGCTCAGTGAGAGCACACACACATGTATATATGTGAATACACCACACACACACACACACACACAAGATCAGGCTGACGGCAGGAGCTCTGGCAGCTAGAAGCTAGCAAAATTAGAGTAGAAGTGATGTATGCAAATTAAGGGTCATTAAAGGGAAAGGAAGGGCATGTTTTCCAATTCCTTTTTTCTCTTCATGACTGGGACACATTGGATCTGGCATATAATATGGATGCTGTGTATCGAGTGTGGAAAAGCAACAAGACAGAAACATGCCCAACATCATATTATTTGCCAGTTATGAGAGAGAAATGATCAGTCTTTGTAGTTGCTGTTTTTCAAAACAGGGCTTCTCTGTGTGGCCTTGGTGTCCTGGACTCACTGTGTAGACCAGGCTGGCCTTGAATTCACAGAGATCTGCTTGCCTCTGCCTCCCTGAGTGCTGGGATTACAGGCTTTCACCACTGCTCCCGGCTATGGTCAATCTTTCTAAGCCAACTACTTTGATTTTTATAAAGTCACCCTAAACAGCCTTCTAGCCAGCAGAGTTCTCACTATACATTCTCTGAATAGCACATCGACTAGCTGTAGAAGACCAAATTCAAAGGGAGCTCTGTAGGAAGGGCTATGCTTTTATTTGTGTATGATTTTCCTCACGTTTTGCTCTGGAGTGTCTGAGAGAGTGACTTTTCAGTGTCAGGGGCAGTGACCTGGGTGTTTGCAGCACAGCCATAGAAATGATTAGTCAGGAAACTGCTTGCTGCCCAATCGAGAGTTCAGCCTTCAGCACCTGCATAATAGTTAGGTGTGTACCTGCCACCCATCGCTGAAAGCGGGAGGTAGAGGCAGGTAGACCCTTGGAGTCTACTGGCTAGCCAGTCTAGCCGAACCAGTGACCTCTAGGTCCAGTGTGAGACTTCGTCTCAGAAAACAAGGTAGACAGCAGCCGAGGAAGACTGTCCATGCTGTCCACTGACCCCCACACATGGATTCTCACACCCCTGCGCATCCCCGCAGACACACATGCACCCCCTTGGCTCTACCCTCAGAGGTGTCAAGTTGTCTAGCCTGGCACAGGATGGAGGCTAGCATCTGATGAGTGCTCCGGGTCTCTCTGGAGTGGGCAGTTCTTAGGCCATGCACTGTGAAGAGTAGTCTCTACGTGGAGTCCCTCCACCAGCACTGGGCTTGAGGAATTCGGCAGGGAGTTGGCTCAGTGAGCTCCCTAATTACTGTTGGGGATGGTGCTCAGCAGTCTAGAAACAGAGCCTTGAAATGGATCTTTGGCGAAATTTGATGGGACACTCAGTGAGAGGCAGATATCGGGGACATTAGGAAGCATTGCTCTAGATGGCCTGTAAACTCCACACACGCGCACTAATTGGGTGACAAGACATCATTAAATTATTTGGAGTCATGATTGAAAAATAAATATTTTAAGGGACCAGAGGGCACAACTTAAACACTTAACTCTTCATGCTCATTTCTTTAGCTCACACTGTTGACTGAGGAGTTGGCATAATTGCCAGTGATAAAGATGCTGGGTAATTCTATCCTTTCCTCTGTTTACAGTGGGCACAGAACCAGGGCACACACTTCATAAGTGAACCTCACGGATGTCCTTTCACATCCAGGCCTCTGAGGCTGAAGCTCCTACCATAGACAAGCCTCAAGCAGAGTCATCATGATGCCATTGATGGGAACGATTAGGTGCACATTTCAGCTCAAAGGAGCATGATGGGAACAGAGGAGATAAAGAGCCCATCTTGACTGAGGGTACAGCACAGTGGTAGAGCATGTGGTCATCAGCCGTGAGGCCCCGGGTTTGGTGTCAAGTATTACACACGCACACACACACGTACACACACACATACAGAGAGAGACAAAGACACACAAACACACACTGGTACACAGACACACAGGCACACACACAGAGACACACGCATGCACACACAGACTCACAGACACATATACACGAGTGCATGATGCAAACCAACTCACAGGATTGACAGCAGATATTCTTGAAGCATTCCTAAGTGTGTAAAGATCCTGTGCTCTAGACTGTGTGGGTGCATTAGGGGGTGGGACAGGGCACAGGTGAGGAAAATGTGACAGATTCAGCAAGTTACAATATCCCCCCAGAGGATGATCACATCTGAAAGTATCACTATAGCAGCATGGGGTTAGTGTTAAATCAGTCCGCACAAACTCCAGTGATGAGCAGCTGAGAGGCAGGGGGCTGTGGGGTTCTTTAGGTGGGCTCTGACATCATGCATAACAGAAATCTGTTTTCATGTTCTGAATACAAAAATGAGCAAGGAAAGAGTCCCTTTTCTCCCGGGGCTTACATTCCGGTAGAAGGAAACAGGTGATAGAAGTTATTGAGAATAAATACCATTACAAATAGTTCCTGACTCCTCCTCTATGCATTCCCCCGCCCCCACCCCCCAAAACTCCAAATCTTAACTCAGTTGTATTTGTCTGTGTGTGTACACATCACTCACACAACAGACGTCCAAGTAAGGGGCCTTGATCATTCTCCACCTCACTTTTCGAGGTAAGGCCACTCACTGAGCCTGCTGTTCCCACTACCAAGCTGGCTAATCAGCCTCCAAGAATCCACACTTCTCTGCCCTCAGTGCTGAGGACACAGGCACTGTTCTATCTGGTTTTGTTTTGTTTGTCTGTTGTGGTTTTTAGTTTTAGACTTTTTAGACTTTAATCAGTTTTTAGCTTGATCCCAGCCCCCTCCCATTTCTCCTCCCAGTTCCACCCTCACATAACCCTTCCTCTCATTCCTCCTCCTCCTTCTTTCAGAAGGGGAGGTCTCCAAGGGGTACCAACCCACCCTGGCTTTTCAACTCCCAGCAGGACTCTCCCACTGGGGCCTGACAATGCAGCCCAGCTAGGGGAAATGGATTCAGAAGAAGGCAACAGAGGCAGAGACAGCCTCTGCTTCCATTGTTAGGGAACCCACATGTTGACCAAGCTGCACATCTGCTACATATGTGTAGGGGGTCTAGGTCCAGCCCATGCAGGCTCTTTGGTTGGTGGTTCAGTCTCTGTGAGCCCCCATGGGCCCGGGTTAGTTGGCTCTGTAGGTCTTCTTGTGATGTCTTTGACCCCCATCTGGCTCCCTCTACCTTTCCTTCCTCTCTTCCACAGAACTCCCTGAGCTCGACCTTTGGCTGTGGGTCCCTGTATCTGTTTCTGTTTTTGTTTGTTTGTGTGTCTGTTTGGCTTCGGTTTTGTTTTCGTAGGCTCTGGGGATCTGAGCTCAAAAGTCCTCATGCTCAGACATCCAGCAGTTTACTCGATGAGCCATCTCCCCGGTCCTGCTCTGACTTCTTTTCTCAAGTTAGAGTCTTTATGTTCATATTAATAGATTTTTAAAAACAATTTGTTTTCATTTTATGTGCATTGGTGTTTTGCCTGAATGTCTGTGTGAGAGTATCCAGTGTCCTGGAACTGGAGTTACAGACAGCAGTGAGCTGTCATGTGGGTGCTGGGAACTGAACCCAGGTCCTCCGGAGGAAGACCCAGTGCCGTCTCGCCATATTAATAGACTTTCAAAGAACAGCTTTAGGTTTTCTGAAACACAGACCATTACCCTGATACCCTAGTCTTCTCTCCCACCTCTGCCTTCCCTAGCTTGCACCAGCTCGCCATTTGCTCTAACTGATGAAACATGATGATGCTAATCTGAGTCATAGTTCATAGTGTACATTAAGGTCTGAATGTTGGTGGCGAATGTCCTATGAGTTTCTAATGCTATAATCATTTATGCATATTTGACACCCATGTTAATGGATTTCACTGTCAATGTTTTGACCATATGGTGGTGCAAAAGCTATATTTATATTAGTAGAATATATATATATGGATATATATATATATATATATATATATATATTAGTAGAAACTGCATATAGAGTTTGACACTGTGTTCTTGTGTTGGTCTGGCCACATGTGACACAATACTTGAGTGATATGGGAAGACAGCAGCCAGCAGCAGTTCGGTGGCCCACAGGGACGGAAGAGTAAGAGGGTTTTAGTTTGGAGGGAGTTTAAGTGGCTTGCCTAACATCACAGGCTGATAGACAGAAATTATCCTGACTTTAACTCTGATTTCCCTACCCTTGGTGCTGACCTGGGCCATTTTTCAAAATGTCTTCTTTCTTTCTATTTATTTTTGATTTTTTTTTTTTTTTTGAGACTGCATTTCTCTGTGTAAGCCTGACTGTCCTGGAACTTGCTCTGTAGACAAGTCTGGCCTTGAACTCAGAAACCTGCCAGCCTCTGCCTCCCAAGTGCTGGGATTAAAGGGGTGTGCCACCTCTCCCCTGCTTCAATGCGCCTCTTTTTCCTCGTTACCTATAACAATGGATACAAAACCTTTCGTTTCTTGCCTTAATACCATCTGAGTTATGACTTTTGACATGTATCTCTGACCTCATTTTTGTGGGGATTTGTGCTGTGTGTGTGTGTGTGTGTGTGTGTGTGTGCGCGTGCGCGCGTGTCTGTCCCAATGCCTTTTCATCCCCTCTGTCTTCTGGCTTGAGCTCTTCTGATGTGTTCGAGGATGGGTCTTTTGTTGCATGGCTGTCCCTGTGAGAATAGGTCAATGACATTAAAAGCAATTCCATGAACAAACCATCCCAGCTAAAGGTGTGGTACTCAGGTGGTCCCAGATGGGGAGGGGGGTGAGGCAGAGGTGGGACATGAAACAGCAGCAGCCATGTTATACTCATTTACTGTGTGGGGCAGTGGTGACCTTTTTGTTGTTTTGTTTTGTTCTGTGGTTATCTGAGGCCTGAGCTAGGAAGACATGATTGCCTAGAGCCAACTGGAATAGTTGGGAACTCTAGTTTTTACAAGACTGCTACTGGGCTAGTCTGTTGATTAAAGTGGCATGGGCGTGTGTCGCTTTCTTGACTTTACGTGGTTTGGGCTTCTCAACATGGCCTCAGACAGGAAGACTTCTTACACTCAGACTCTCAGGCTTCTAAACACCTGTTCCACGGGACAAGATGGGAGCTGTGTGACCTCTTGTGACCGAGTCTCAGTCACAGCACCATTTCTGACAAACTCATTGTTCAAAACAACCATCCAGGTTTAAGTAGAAGCGACACAGCCCCACTGTCTCAATAGGCATGTCATGGAATTTCTGCGCATGCTTTAAACCCAGCATGCAAACAAACATAAAAGTGAAAAACTCGAGAAAGTTTTTTGTTCCACAGGAATCTCTAAGGCTGGAAATGGCAGCTCCCACGATTTTCCACACAAAGATCTTTCCTATTAAAAATGAAACAGAAATCTCTTACAGAAAATGACTATTATCCGTGTAAGCACAGCATGCACATAGCAAATAATCCATTACAACCAAACATGAGGAGTTTAGCATAATGCAGGGTAAAACCTTCCTGAAAAATGTGTGACCATTGCTAACTTCTGAAGAACCTTCTTTCAGATATTTTTCTATGCATACATACATGTAAACATGTGACTGCTTTCACCAAAATTGGTAACTCCTTGAAAATATTTTTTTCTCCACTTTTCTGTGTTGCAACAGAGACTCTTGGCTTTATATCTAGCATCTATTGTCCTGACAGAAGCTTGCTTTGTGGTCTGTTTATCTGTCTGTCTATCTATCTACCTACCTACCTACCTAACTGTCTATTTTGGTTTTTCAAGACACGATTTCTGTGTGTAGCCTTGGTTGTCCTGGACTTGCTTTGTAGATCAGGCTAGCCTTGAACTCACAGAGATCAGCCTGCCTCTGCCTCTGCTGGGATTAAAGGCATACGCCACCAAGCCTGGCTTATTGATTGATTGATTGATTGATTTAGCCACAATCTCACATAGCCCAGTCTGGTCTCAATCCTACTATGTTGTTGAGACTGGTTTTGAACTCCTGATCCTTCTGCTTTTGCCTTCTGAGTGCTGGGGTCACAGGTGTGCTCCACCCGGCCTGGCAGGTGCTCTATTTTAAACCATGAGTCCACCTTCCTTTCAGTAGAAACTTGTTTCCAGCGATGGACTCTACCACCCCCTCTTGGGAAAAACAGAATTTGCCTTAGCTGCAGAACAATCTCTTCCTCTGACTAGCAATGGGGGCAAAGAGGACAGAATACAAGAGAATTCTAGATGAAGTGACACAGGACTTGGACATGCATTTTTAAAAATGTTTTAATTACTGATTTATGTGTACAGGTGTTTTGCCTGCATGTGTATCTGTGCACCAGGTGCGTGCCTGGTGGCCGAGGAAACCTGAAGAAGCCCAGGAGCTCTGGAACTGGAATTACAGTTGGGTGCTGCCATGTAGGTTCTGGGAATCAAACATGGGTCCTCCGGAAGAGCAACCAGTGCTCTTATTGCTAAGTTACTGCTCCAGCTCCAAGGACATGGATTTTCACAATATTAAGAAAGAGATGGTGGGGAATGGCCACTCTTCCGCTACTGAACATTGTCCTGCTGCCTACCATAGCAGCACCACAACAACCTCAGGAGTTATGAGGTTTGCTTTTCCTCTTTTTTTTTTTTTTAAATAATAAGTTGCTAATTGTTCAACTAGTTACTAAGAAATGGTTGCATCACATTTTTTCTTTTAAAACCAAGAGTATTGTTGTTGATAAATGTCAACAAGTAATATTATGCAAAATTACTACTTACCTTTTTGAATCACTTCATCACCAATAACTATAAAATTCCTTTTTTTTGCCATTTTGAGCCATTTGTTTTATTTTGGGCCACAATAAACAAATAAAAATTGATAATGAATATCAATACTCGAACTAATTGCAGTTTCCCCTTCATGTTTGGTGTCTACATTACCTCTCACCACAATACTCCTGTATGTGACCTTCTAATTGTCCTCTAAGGTTGACATCTTTCATAACTATTGGAGTTTTTCAAAAAACTTTAAAAGAATTTCATACATGAGCACACAGTATTTTCAGTGTTTTCATCTCTCTCCATTCCATCTCTTCCCCCTTTACAGATTCAGGACCTCCTCTTGTATAACTATTGATGTATATATCACATATATGTATATATACACACATATATGTATGCATATAGCTACCGAGCTCATTTAGTGTTTCCTGTATGTGTTTAGAGCTGACCAGTGGGGGTTGGAAAACATATCAGAAGGTTTGTCTCTGAAGGAAACTTATTATTTTTTTCTCTCAGCAGCTGTAGACTGCCTGCAGCTCTCCATTTGCTGTTGGGGCTTTGTCTAATTTTTCCCATCCCCATTGGTACTTTGACTATGTGGGTGGTCACTGTGTAGGTCTTGTTTAGGCAACCGTATCATTGAGACTTCATGGGTACAGCATTCCTGTCATGTCTAGAAGACACCGTCTTACAGCCAGCCTCCTGCTCTTACGGTCTTTCTACCCCTTCTTTCCCAGTGTTCCCTGAACCTTATAGGTAGAGGTTGTGTTGTAGATGAACCAGCTGTACATCTCACGGTCACTTGGTCTCTGCATATTTACTGCTCATGGATCTCTGTGGTAGCCTCTGTCTGCTGCAGATGGAGGCTTCTTCGGTGAAGGGTGACAGCTGTGCTGACCTGTGGGTATACAGAGAAGTGCTTTAGAACACAGTTAGAACCAATACTGACTTAGGACAATGTCAGCAAGAGTGCAGTAGTACATCATTGATCATCTAGGATCTAGGATCTTTCCAGGCATGGGTAGCTGGCTGGTTTGAAGGACTAGGCATGAGTTCCCTTGTATTAAGTGGACCATAAATCCAATCCAACAGCTGTGGGTTGCCCCTGAGAAGTGCCACTATTGATCCACTAGTTTGTCTTCCTGGACAGTCATTTCTGTGCCTCACAGGCTTAACAGCTGGGTAGGATTAATGATTACTTTTAGCACCTGCTAATACTGTTTTGGCTAGCCTTCAGGGAGGAGGACTAACCTCCTTAAGGAGGAGGGCTCCAGGTCAATTCCAGCTCCATTCCTTCAAGTTCTGTGTCTGAAGAATATGTTGTTTTTAGAAAGAGGGGCTTACTGTCAAGTTGTGAAAGATAACCAAGTGCAGCGACAATAGCCTATATTGGGTTTAGGTCTCTTGGACCTCTCTGGGCAGCAACATAAAGGAAGGCTTCTCATGCCTGGCTCAGGATTATTCATTAAATAATCTGTGGCTCCTGGGAAAAGTGTTATTGCTCCATGCGGCATACTGGCATTTAAACTATAATATATTATATATTATTTATATATTTAATAGAATGATGTTCCTGTTAAA
Organism: Pachyuromys duprasi; assembly: GCA_028658305.1. Lineage (NCBI taxonomy): Eukaryota > Metazoa > Chordata > Mammalia > Rodentia > Muridae > Pachyuromys > Pachyuromys duprasi. Next base: position 27,796,515 of record CM053748.1, read on the forward strand.
TTTCTCACCACCGCTTTCCCATAAGTACCTGCAGCCTGTTGCCCTTCTCTCTAGAGCTCTTTCTGAAGTGCATTATTAAAACTAATCAACTGGGCATGATTGTGCACACCTCTGACCCCATTACTCAGAGCCTACAGTAGGAGGACTGACAGTTAGAGAACTTCATAGGGAAGACCCTAGCTCAACCTCCAACAACATCAAAACAAAACCCCTAACAAATTGACATTGGTAATAGTGTTGATTAAGCTAGAAATTATTTGGATGTAATGAATTTTTGTGCAAATCCCTCTTCACTCCAGGAAACAGAGCCAGGTACTACACCATACATTAGATTTTCTGGTTTTTAATAGACTTGACGCCATTTCTTTGGAGAGTGTAACTGAACACACTCCTGGACAAAAAACAAAAACAAAAACATTGAGAGCAAACATATCTTTGGTTGCTTCTAAGACAGTCATTCTTACAACTCTATGGAGCAAGTTGTTCCTGTTCTCATTTTTCAGAGAAGTTGAGGCATGGTAGAGGCAGAGTTCAACTCCATCAGACAGCTGCCTCGGGTTTAGAGGGCGTCATTCCTGATCATTCACCAGAGCCAGCCTGGACAGCAGAAGGTCCCCTGTGGGCAGAGCTAACTCCCTTAAAAAATGAGTACAACACACCAGTAACTGCCTGCCGCTTTGGCCAGGGTCCTCCACGTCCCTTCCTCCCCCACCCATCCCTTTTAACTTAGTCTGACTAACCAACAGCTGCTTGTCAATCTCCTCCAGAGCTCTGGGCCACAATGCAAAGGCGCCTCCTGGTGTTTGCATTTGAATAGGGACCCAAGCCCGGAAAACAATGAGGCTCGTGGTGGGAGTGGGGGGCGAATTCGAGCTAAGCCTCTTCCTGGCTGCTTTGCCCCGTCACGTGGCAGTTCTCCCTGCCCCTGCGCAGAGACCTCCATCCTCCTTCTGAAATGTCACGGACAGCACCCTCTGACTCAGGCCTGTGCATCCGAGGGGACAGTACCTTTTCCTGGGAACAAGAAAATGATTACCTTTCAGCCAGTGTCTCTTTGGCACCACCTCCTGGGTTCCTACTTTCCTGCCTAGGAGCACAAGCCAGAACCCAGGCAAGGATTCCAGGTCAGGTGGCTGGCTCCTACCTCCTCAAACTTTCAGAGCTTCAGGGATGCTAGTGTGTCACTGTGCAGTAGGGACACGAAGGCTCCGGGTGACCCAGCTGGTAAATGATGCAGTAAGGATTGGAAGCTTGGACTGTCTGGCCCTGTGTACAGCCTCAGATCTTCCACCACATCGAACGTTGTCACCATGATTGTTCTACAAATAGGACCGTTGCCAAAGCTAACCTCAGATTCCTGGTGCGGGGAGGATTCTGTGATGTCCTGGGCTGCCAGCCTGTGGCTCTTAGTCCGTGGAGAGCCAGGCTGGGAACAAAGCGCCTTTCTCAGGCACTCTCCTACAGGCGGAAGTAGCCTGGTAGGCAGCAGGGCAGTGGCCAGGGCTGGCATCCTGTCAGGGAGTGGGCATTTCCGCATTCAAGGTGGCACCTGAAAGGACACTGATAGTGAGTTGCTGCCCCGTTGTTTACCTGGGAGTTCCCTGGGGCCTCGCAGCAACGCTAATCCTTTTGTTGGCTTTCAGAAGATTCAGTGAAACCAGCTCTCTCCAGAAAACAGCTTGGGGAAAACAGTCCTAATAGACCACAGCCTGAACTGACTCAGCTCAGAGTCTCTAACAAGGTAATCTTGCAGCCTTCTTGGTGATGAGTAGCTTGGGGGTCACCCTATGAACAACAGAAGTCTTTACTCAAAAGTATGAATCAGAATTGCTAACAGGTGTTGGCCTCTCACTATATACACAAACCCTCGACATGAATAAACTTGGCTAATCCTAGAAACAAATAAGAAAGTAGTGTGTGTGTGTAATTACCACCTCCATCTGACAGGTAAAGAACCTAGGTGCTGAGGGTCTCCAAACTTGTCTGGATGTAGGGACACTGTTGCCCCCACACATGGCATCTTGAGCCCTTGAAAGTTCCAATGACTAAAAGCCATTAAATGATCACATAGTAAGTGGCAGAGGTTGGGGACCAAAATTATCAGAGAGACTACAGGCAGAGAGTGCTCCCCTTTCCCAAGGCTTTGTTTCTGTTTGATTGTTTTTTGATAATATTTTTCTTTTTGTGGGCAAGGTCTCACTATACAGCCCTGGCTGGCCTAGAACTCACTATGTTGACCAGGTTGGCCTTGAGCTCACAGAGATCCACCTGCATGCCAAATACTGGAATTAAAGGCATTTGCTACCACGCCAGGCTGGTACATGTTTTGTGGTGTTAAAAAAATCACAAAGTGGATTTACACCAGAAAAAAAAATGAGTGATCAGGGAGTGGGCATTTGTTTCATGGAACAATGGACAGGGTTTGAGTCTTTGAGTGCCCAAGAAAAATAAGTTTGGAAAGACCACAGTGGCTCAGGTGGACAGAGGGAAGAAAAAAACCACTGATGTGAAGAAGAGGAGAGTTGCTTAGAACTCAGTCATTGATTTGATTGCTGTTCTATTCCCTCACAAAAGCACTGTGGGATACAGACAAGGTGCCTGCCCTCCAGGGCATTGTAGTCTGGGAGCAGGCAAGGGAAAAAGCCATGCCTTCGACTAACCACCCATGAACTTGCAAAGGCATAAAATAACCTACCAATCTGGCTCCTGCTATGCCACAGTTTGAATTCCTGAGGATCTGGTATGAATGCCTGCCACACAGTACCGTCATCTGTGAAGTCAGGTGCTTGGGCATTACTGCATAGTGGTTGCACAGATGTACTTGGTACATTGAAGGAATAATCTATGGGGTTCTGTCTCTAGTTGTAAGAGGGAGAGATGAGAGTGGTGGGGAAATCTCCACTGAGATTTGAGCCAGGTCTTAAGAGTTGAGGAAATTTCCTTGTGCTGCAGAAGTCAGTTCCTGTAGAGAGAAATGAAAACAATGCGTATTGATGTAGCCTGGTATGCCTCAGGAGCTACCAATAGTTCAGGTAAGTTCTGGGGAAACTGGGACTTCAGTCCTTAGTGCTAAGGAGAAAAAAAAAAAATCAAAGGAGAGAGGGAAGGATATGTCCGTAGGTGGGGCTAGGCTCACTTGAGTCTTACCACCATGGTGGGTGGTAAATTGGGTGAGTCCTCTGACCACCTCTCAGGAGGAGTGTTGAATCACAGAGCTCACTGGCAGGCCTGAGAACTTCAGATATATTCAGAATTTATATATTCAGAATATTTTTGATATATTCAAAAGTATAAAAAAGATGTTCCACCAGAAATCATCCATGGGGACAAAACCAAGCCTTGCACAGTTTTCCTCCATGCAGAAGGGCAGCGTGGACATGCCCCATGTGTATGTGGAAACATTTGATGTACATAAAGACGATTCTAGTGGCCGAGCGGAAGCCTTCCTTTGCCTTCTTCCTGCCTCCCTTAGTCCCTCTGGGTCCCCTGGAGGGGACATCTGCAGATCCTCCCCAGAGTCCCTCATTTAGCTCCCAAGCCTGGGTGCAGAATGTTGGTGCAGTTTTGACAAGATGCTCACCGAGGTTCAGTGACTAGTTTTAATTAGGCCATCTTTGTTTACGTTTGATGTTTATCAGCTAATTGGCATGGCAAGGTGTGAGTCACACAGCTTTCCCCTGGCGTGGAATCAGTTTGTCAGAGAAAAGGCCAGGAGAACAAATGATCCCAATTATGAGAGAACCCACCGGGCTAATTATCGTCCCACGAAGAACAGAACATCTCCCTCCTGCTGCTCCTGCCATGGCTGCACCATGAGCCTAGGATCCCCCAGCCTCCTCCAACCCAGGAAGCCAAGATCTAGGCCCAGCTGGCTGCCTGGAGATTTTTTTCTCTTGAATTCAAAACCCATGTGTTCCTTCTGCTTACACACACCAAGGCGATAGATCTCCTTTACTCCAAGATCAGTCTTCCCTTTAGGCCTTGCCACAAAGTTTTTAGAAGCGTTTATAATTATCTTCCCTAGTAACATAACCAATCTTGTTATAATCACTCTCTTTCATACGGAAGAGGCTGAATAGAGAGAGCTTATACAATTGATTGGTTCAAGAGCAATGGCTGGAATTGGCTTTGGAAGTTTGTGATCCCTCTTCTTAGCATTGCTCTTGACCAACACAAGATCCTCAGAGGCTCAGACAACCCAAGTATCAACCAATCAGAAGTCTCCGGGTAGATTTTCTGGGGTGACACTGCCTGTAACGAGGTACTAGAACAATACCGTCCAGAACTCTCTGTGACAGTGGAAATGATCATTTACTGACTTATACAGTCAGTATCCACGTGGCCTCATGTGACGCAGAGGGCTGAACTGCGGGACTGAATTTTTCATTGTATCCGGTTTTAATCGAAAATGCCACAGGCGTCTAGCTAGCTGCTACCTTTGCTGGACAGCACCGGCTTGGCTGCGGTCTTCCCCCAAGGCAGCGATTCCTCGGGAGCCTGCACCTGTAGCGTTTCTACCCCACACTTTCCTGCCTCCTTGTGGGCAGCACAGGGCTCCTAGTTTTCGGCAGCTTCCCTGCTGGTCCCCGAGGCCCCTCCAGCTGAGGGCTCGTGCGGAGGAATGCGGTTTGGCTGCCCTTGAGTTGAATGATGATCGAGGACCTTTGGAATGTCCACAAAGCCCCTGCACTCTAGGCCTCCTCTGTCTCTCTCCCTCACCGGGGTAACAGATGGCCCCGGCTTTCACCAGCCGGGCCCGAGCACATTGTCACTCCCAGCTGAAAGTGAAATATTCAGTGGCATTTAAATTAAATAGACTCTAATGCTTCAGTAATATTAATTACGTTTTCATTCATCCCTAGCCTAATAAATCAATGCGTAAAGAGGGATGCTCGGGAGGCTGGCAGCCGAGAGGGGCCACTGGGCCTTTGTGTGAGGCCGCACACAATGCCCCCATTCTTAGCGGGCCCGGCTTGCCCCTGCAAACATCTGTGCTTAGCGCCTCTTGAGGAGGAGCCAAAGTGGTAACATTTACACTCTGCGTCCAATTTGTCCCTGTACCGGGGCTTGAGTCAAGGCAAACGGAAAGCCAGTCACAGTACACACTACTTTTTGAGACGCTGCGGCTGCTGCCGCCTCGTGTGTATACAGCTGAGGGGATTAGAACATTGGGAGCCCAGAGAGCTAGGGACGTGATGCAGAGAGGTGTCTGTTGGTGCTAAGGTATCTCTCTTCCTAGCTGCAGCCAGCAGAGGAAGGAGACAAGCAAAGGCGGGGAAAGAGGAGGAAGAAAAGAGAGGGAGGGAAGAGGGAGGGAGGGAGAGGAAGGGAAGGAAGGAGACCAGGAAGTCATGACTGAATGAAGATGTGGTAGGGACAGTAACCGGTTGCATTTTATTCCTTCCAAGGCCCTCTAACGTGAAATAGCAACCACCCAGTTGTTTGAGTTAATAGAAATAATTTGCCCTCACCCGCTATTGGGGTCCATGTTTCCCCCTTCTGAATTCTACTTGTAAGAAAGGAAGGGGATGGATGTTGGGGTTGGGGTTTAGGTTGGGGGCCAGTGGCTGCTGATGTTTGAGGCGTTTCCAGCGTTCCCCGGGTTTCTGCGGCTCTTGGCTTTGGGGAGGTCCAGTCCCTAGCGAGTCGCGGCCCCACCCTGCTCCCACCTATACATATGTAAAAGAAGCTAATAAAACAGTCCAGAGGGCTTGCCCTCCTAAATCTTGCGGCGACAAAACCTCCCACTCGTGAAGCTTCAAAGCTGCCCAGAGCTACCAGTCTACCCCCAGAAGTCCTTACTCAATGCCTCTGATTGGAAAATAAATAGCCTTGCCCATAAAACCTGCAGGCCAATTGTTGGCCCAGGAATGGGAAAAGGTTGTGTGCACCAGTGGACGGAGCTCTGGCCTCTCTCTCCTCCCTCCGGCTGCAAAACTTCTACCAGGTCTGGCAGGTTTTAAAAAATAGTGACCGCTAAGCTGTTCAGTAAAGCACTCGGCAAAATTAGACACACAGTACTAGGAAGCCATGCTAGCACTGTCCGTGAGAGAGGAAACGAGATTTTGGAGGGCAGGCCCTCTGGATTGTTTTATCACCTGGCCCCTCCATAAGATCTGGCTGGAAGGCATTTTCTTAATTAGTTATTGATGGGGGAGGGCCCAGCTCATTGTGGGTGGTTCCGTCCCTGGGCTGGTGGTCCTAGGTTCTAAGAGAAAGCAGGCTGAGCAAGCCACAGGAGCAAACCAGTAAGCAGCATTCCCCCAGGGCCTCTGCATCAGCCCCTATCTTCAGGATCCTGCCCTGCTTGAGTTCCTGTCCTGACTTCCTTCAGTGACCAGACAGTGCTGATGGAAGTGTAAGCCAAATAAACCCTTTCTCCCCAACATGCTTTTTGGGCATGCTGTTTCTTCACAGTAAGGGAAACACTAAGATAGTGGGTATCAGACTCAGTGCCTCATGCTTGCACAGAAAGCACTTTAGCAACTGAGCTGTCCCCAAGGCCCAGTTTCTGAGCATTCTGTTAGAATTATTAGAGAGAAACCACCAAGTCAAAGTAAACGCACACGTGTATTCTGAGAGAAGAAATCCTGAGCATGTGTTTTGGTCTTTAAAAATTGATTTAGAGGGCTGGGGCTATAGCTCAGTGGGGAAGCACATGCCTAGCAACTGTCAGGCTCTGGATTCAAATCCCCAGGATAGAGGGAGACAGATTTGGAAAGTTATGTCTGAGCCCCAAGACCCCATCCTACCAGAATAAAACCCCTTACTTCCAGTCATCTGGCTGGAAATTTCCAAGTTTGGAATCTTTGGGTCACCTTGCTGGTGTTTATGGTGCAGCCTTGCATATTCAGGGTGAGGTGGTACCGGGGCCTCAGGAAAGAGATGTTCTTTAAGCTTGCGCATGATCCGGATGACCCTCAAAGCAGCCTCTTGGTTGTTCAAGTTGCCAGCCTTTCCGAGAAGCAGCAAGAAAGACCATGAAAGGCAGCTCACACCACAGAGTGATTTCATGCACCCTGACATTCACCGATGTCCTGCCATTAGCTGGCTTCTCTGCTGCGCATGCGTACAGGGAGTTGAGTTGAATGTACCCCAGGAGCTTCCGGGCTGGAAGGAAAGGGAAAACAGCAGAGATTCAGATCCAAGGCGCCAACTAGGATCAGAGATGCAAGTGACAAGGGGCTTTTGGAGGAAGCAATGCAATGACAGGGCCACACAGTCAAGGCTTTGCTAAAATGGGGGGCTGGAGTTAGACTTGAGATCTGCCTGGCTTAAAAATTCACGCATGTTTCCTCCGTGTTTATCAGACAATACAAGGTTAGCGTGCCCCTGGGGTCTGTCTGATGAGGTCTGTATTTTGTGTCGTTTTACATGCGGGCCTTGCGGTATGGCAAGGGCGACTGAGGAACTGAATTTTAGCTTCCACTGAAATGTCACCTGCAGTTGACATGTTAGACAGCATATTGAGACAAGGAGGATGCATTTAAAGGGGAGGACCAGTGCCTTTAACGTCTAGCAAAGTCGGAGGATTTAAAAAGTAAAAGTTCAATGAACAGACTCCAGTGTGAAAAGGCCCCTTCATAGCCACCAGGCTGTTTCCGTGGAGGCCAAATCTCTTGCTCCTTCTGAGCCACACAGGAATTTGGTTGCTGTGCTCTGACCCTGCCATTTTTGTGGCTCTTTGTCAAACGGTCTGGGGCCACGCCAGAGCCCGTGGGGAGGGCTCTCTTTGGCAAATGCACTTCCCCTTCTTCTCTGTTTGTATTTGGCATTAAACCGAGTAACTGTCTCACGCTGAAACCGCCACACGTGTCTAATTCCCATTTTGTTTTCTGTCAGACTCAGGCAGAGCACCCACGGAAGAGCTGGCACTTTCGGGCCACAAAGAGAATCCTATCTGCACTTGCTGAAAGTTGAGGGTGTGCAGACACAAACTGGGCAGCCATCGGGGACTGCAAGCTTCCATCAGAAGTGCTAGAAGTCAGAGTTGAACAGCCTTGGGCGGGTGTGTCCAGCATGTGCTATCAGAAGGAAGAAGACGAGTAGCTAGAATAAAAAGCCTTTCCCTTACTGTGCTGTTTTTCTTTATTCTTTTTCATTTCTTTGCCCCTTCCCTCCTTTCTACCCTCTTTCTTTCTTTTTTTTTACTCTCTTTCAATATGCTTTCTCACTGGGATCAGGAGCTTGCTGATAGACCAGGCTGGCTTGCCAATGAGCCAGAGAGGTGTGCTGGGATGGCAAGTGCTTGCCACAACACCAGCCCCAATCCCCCCTTTTAAAAATGAGGCAAGATCTGATGTAGCCCAGGATAGCTACAAACTCATCACATAGTGGAGCATGACCTTGAACTTCTGATCCTACAGCCTGCTCCTCCTGAGTGCTGGGAGTATAGGCTTGTGATGCCATTTTGCCCAGTTCTGCAAAGCCCAGGACTGCATGTCTGCTAGCCAAGCATTATGCCAGCTGAGCTGAAGCCACAGCCCTTTATGCCATTTTTAATTCCCAAAGTCATAGTCTGTAAAGCAGGCCTCTTTGTCCAGTGTCAATCGTTCCTCATTCTCACCTTCTAGTCAAGATCAAGGTGAAAGCAGGGACTTCTCGAGGGCAGGCCAACACACACACACACATACACACACACACACACACACACACACACACCCTGCCACACAAAGGACTGCTTACTGTAGTAGGCACAGGACAGGTGTTCAGTGAAGAGTGCTTACTGCAAGAAAAGATCGCTTAGACCTCTATGTCTTCACAAAACCATTAAATGCCAGTTTGGCCTGGGAATGTGGCTCAGTGTTAGAGTGTCCATCTAACAAATGTGAGCCCCTTCATTCTACACCCAGTTCTGCAAGGAAAAAAAATGAAACAGCAATCTTCATCCACTGTGGTAAGAGTGGGTACGTTAAATTCAACAAAAGTTTGAGCTTGAGCTCCAAAGGAATCCACTACTCAGATTAAAGAAGCACCCACTGCAGACCCATTTTATATAATGAAATAACTACTAATCAAACCTGATGTGTCTGAGGTAGCCACCAACAGCCCTAATTCTGTTAGTTTGCGAAGTACATGGACACTAGCTATGGCTGCTAAGGGTGGATTCATGACAGCTGCTAAGGGAAAACTCCCTTTAGGGGAGGATGGGCCTGGAGGACATTTTGGTGATCTCCAGGATATTTGAACGGTGGTGAGGTGAAGGTGTGCCTCCTGCCTCTTTGTCAGAGATGCCTCATATCTTGGTGAATCTGAGTGACTGCCAATACCACGGGCATTCGACACAACAGCTGGACACAATAATGTCTCCTCCTCACCCTGTTCCCAGTTCTTAAAAGTTCTTGTCCACCCATGAAAACCCATTAGTTTGGTTTCTTCAAACTTTGCAGAAATCAATTAAACTGCAATGAACTTTTTCAACTCTTATCCACTGACCAAGTTCCAAAGCCTGCTTATGTATCTATGAACCAAGACCTTGTTGCAAGTGGCAGAAACTGAATATAAAGTGGCTTTGCAAAAACTCAGCCCTGAAAAGCCAAGCTTTCTAGTGCAGCTGGATCTAGGCACTCTGAGGCTGGCCTTAGGAATGTCTCTCCTAGTTCAGATCCTCTTTCCTCTATTTGGCTACAATGTCAGCAATTCCAGCTTCTGGAGAATTGCTGCAACTTTACTCTGGTAGTTCCTGTGCTGAAAGAAAGGTAGCCGTGCTGAAACTCTGAGCTGCCTGAAGCTAGAAGCTTTGGTCTTTCCTTTGAGAGCTTATTATACTTCCTAGCAGATTGGAGAGTTCTCTGTCCCAAAGTTTAGGATAGGAGGGTATTGGCTCACCTTGTCCCTTTGCCTGGCCTGTAGCTTCTCCTCCTTCCTAAATCCTGGCCTCAGCACTTTCTGTCTGTGTGGTAGGGATTTGAATCTAATTCTTGATTTTTTTTCGCACAGATCATCTTACATATCTTATGCCCTTTCCTGCTGTAGCTCCCCATGAATGAGCAGTAAGTACAGTATTCATCTGGAAGGCTGTGCTGAGCTTTTAGGGAGGGCCTGTATTTAACGTGCTGAGAGCAACACCTAGGACACAGTGCCATTCAAAGTTATAGCCATCGTTCTTGTTTGATTACTAGCAATTCTTTATGCAGATGTGTGAGTATTAAGGTTATCTTCCAAAAATCACAAGAGGAAACATTCAGTAAGTGGCTTAACTAATAGAAGTTTATTTCTTTCTCAGGAAAAAGTCTGGAAGTCCAGGGCCAGTGTTGTGCTACCTAGTATTAGGGGTCTAGGCTTATTTTATTTTAATTTTATTTGTGTGTGTGTGAGAGAGAGAGAAAGAATGCCTCTGTGTGTATGTGTGCATGTGGAAGCCAGAGAACAATATTAGGTTTCTATTTCAGGCACTGTTTACTAGTTGAGACAGAGTCTCTCATTGGACTGGAACTCAAGGATTAAGCTAGGTTAGCTAACCAATGAGCCCTCGGGACCTACTTGTCTCTTCCTCCCTAGCACCGGAAATGCAAGTATGGTACCCCATCCTGCTTTTTTCCTCCTTATTCACTAGCAAGTACTTTACCAGCTGAGATACCTCCCCAGTCCTTATCTACTTTATTCATCCAGGATTTATAGTTTGTTCTTCAGGGACACCTCATCGTCCAAAAGGGCTGCTCTAATTTCAGCTGTTATGTTCCATGCCAGGCAGAGGCAGAGGAAGGGGAGGAGAAATTCAGGTTCCTTTTCTTCTGGAAGGTGCACACTGCGGTTCTGCCCGATTCTCAACACCAAAACTTAAGACATACCTAGCTCTCAAGGAAATGTGTGGATGTAGCGTTATTGGCGGAGCAGGAAGGGTTGGCTCTGCCGCAGCCAGCCTGTGAGAAAGGGCTCAGTTAGTTGGGTGCAGTCTAGACACAAGAGTGCAAAGAAAGCCCCACTTCGGGCGTGTTCTGGGAAGCCCTGTAAACTCCCCCGGCACCTGGAGAATGAAGAGGCAGCTTCAGTCTCTGTAAGAAAGTCAGAAACTAAAATGCAAGTCTGTAACTGTTCTCTGGGCCAAGGCGCTTTGCTGTCTTCCCCTCTGCCTGGCAGCGGGGCTGAGGAGAGGCAGAATATTGGCCCCAGGCAAACTTGGTTTGAGGCCAAATTCCAGGACTCTTGGGGCTGACTGGCAGCCACTCTGTCTGAGCAACCTGGGAGATCCTGAGAAAAGAATGAACATCCGAATCCCAGAACAAAATCAGCAGCGATGATGCTCCTGCTGTAGGCTCCGGCTGGGAGGCCGCGCGGCAGGGAGGATGAGGTCATGGGGACCCGCAAGAGGCTGGAGGGCGCCAGAGCGCAGCCCTGCTGCCCACGAGCTGCAGCTGGAGCCCAAAGAAGCGCCAACTCTCGGGGCGGGCACTGTCTGCCACCGTTTCTGTGGAACCGACTTGAGCTTGGGCGCTGGAAAACGGGACCGCTGAGGCAGCTATTGGAGCCAGCAGCTAACGGGGCTCTTAAAAGAGAGGGAGGGTTGGTTGTAAGGAACGAGGAGGGCAGGATAAGTAGACAGAGCAAGAGGACTCTCAAGACAGGGAAAACTGTCTGTAGGGTACTGTGATAGTGGATGCCTGTTGTCATTCACTGTCCAAACCGACAGACAGTAAGGCTGGGGGCCGGAGGGATGGCTCAGTGGTTAACATCACTCCTGCAAAGGACTCAGATTTCATTCCCAGCACCCACACAGTGGCTCTTAATCATCTATAACTCCAGTTCCAGGGAATCTGACATCCTTTTCTGACCTTTGGTGCTACCAGGCACATACATACACGCAGGCAAATCGCTATAACTCCAGTTGCAGGAGATCTGACACCAAGACACATAAAGTAGAATAAAAGTTATAAAGTAACACCAAGGGCAAACCTGACAAATATACTTTCTGGACTTGGGTTGCAAACCATGTCAATGTATAGTCATGTACCGTGACTGTCACAAATGGTGGTGGTGGGGGTCGTTGTGGTAGGAAAAGGAAGGAACTCTATTCTTGGTTTTGCTATGAACCTAAAACCGTCTGTGCAAAGAAAGCTCCACTTTGGGTGTTTTCTGGGAAGCCCTGTAAATTCCCTGGCAGTTGGCCACCTGAAGAATGGAGAACACCCCTCACCCCCCACCCCAACACTTGCTCGCACCAATAAAAATGGGTGGGAAGAGAAAGACTGGGAAGGATGGAAAAAGATGTTGATTTTGTGAGTAGCGTTGTCAATTTGGGTACATGAAGAATAGTTGAGCCACTGTTGAAAAAAAAAAGTTTTACTCATTTACCAAGTGGCTGCAAAGTTGATGACAGAGTTACAAGACAAAGTTACCAAATACTAGGTAAACAGTGACTGACAAGGTCAAGGTGTTAAAGAGATTAAAGAAACTCCAGCCGGCCAGTAACAAAATGCTGTTTTGGTGTTGAATGGTCCCTTTCGATGGGGATAGTTTAACTGGACATTTGATGGAGGAACAGAAGGCAAATGCCCTTTATCTGCAGCATCCATGATATGCTCTGAAGAGCTCCCCAGCCTCCAACTTCAGGATTCAGGTCACCCAGTTACAGCTTGATGATTGGTGATGAATCTTGTTTGGCCTGTGGATTTCCTGCTCTTTGAATGAAGTCAGGTTTATATGCTGTTTTTAAAACAATGGAATACAAGGTCTAATGTCTAGAATTGTTTTATTATTTCTGATGAGCCGATGGTAGTGTGGTCCAGGAGTGTTGTCTGTGAAGATGTTAGTAATTTCTGTTTGCACATCCAATATAATAACCATTGGCTGCATGTGCTGTGGGGTCCTTGGAATGTGACTAATACAGAGGGAAAATGGAATTTCTTGCTAAGAAATATAGCAAGAAAACTTAAGTAGCCACCTGTGGCTAATGGCCACTGTATTAGACTGCCGGGCTCTAAAGTTATTGTCCAATATTTTTTTCTTTTCACTTTAGTGTCTCTCAAAAGTTTGTTTTAAGCCAGGCAGTGGTGGTGCAGGCTATTTACCCCAGCCCCTGGGAGACAGGGGCAGGTGGATCCCTAAGTTCCAGGCCAGCCTGGTCTACAGAGTGAGTTCTAGGATAGTCAGTGCTACATAGAGAAACCCTGTCTCAGAAAACTAAGAAAAGAAGAAAAAAGTTTGTTTTATATAGGTGTGTGTGATGATGACGATGATGATGTCAGTAGAAAGCCTCCCTGATATGATTCAGACTTCCTTCAACGCACAAACACAAGTCTCAAAATAATGGTGCATGTCTGCACACAGAAAACAGCTTACCAGAGAAAAGCAAAGGGAAGCAAGGGGTCCAGGAAATAGGATGAAATGCTGCACAGCTCATTTCTTTGCTGCATAGCTCATGCATGTTATAGATCACATTGTCTCCATATCATGTGTGAGGGCTCACAGAGTGGGTTACAATGTCATGTCCCTCATGGTGTTGCCATCACATGGCTAGTCCAGTTTGGTACTGGCTGTCTGTTATCTGTAATCAATAAATAAAACATTACATTATTGCCTCAGATCTAAGCAAAATACAGTTGGCTTTTCAGTGAGAAACACGAAGGTAGGAGTCCTTCTTTTGGCAGGACTCTTCTGAACCTGTTTTAAAAATAGATACTTTCTTTTTATATTCTTTCCTTTAAATTTATTTTTGCTTTCAGGTGTTTTGAGATAAGGCCTAGCTGTTTCGGAGGCCGGCCTGGCACTTGCTAGATAGCTCAGCCTGGCTCCAAACTTACTGGCATATGCCGCCACTCCAGGCCTGCTCATGGTTCTTCAGACTGGGCTCTCAACTGCTGCTCTCCTCAGCTGCACAGGTGATTTTAATTTGGGGATCACTGTGCAAAGAGGACCCTGGAACACTCTTTGGAAGTGTGGACCTGGAGGCAGCATGATTATTTGGGGGAATCAGCTCGCATCTCCCACTAGGGTGCAGAGCTGGGGTTCTGCACTCAGCAGAGTCCGGCTTTTTTCTACCAGCTGTAGGCCCCATGACCCAGTCCTCCAGGGGCCCTGCAGCCTTATGTGCTGATGTGACGGTTATTTGCTAATTCCTCCAGCTTCAGTGTGCAAACCCAGAACGGTATTCTTGCTGGAAGGGCAACCACTAAGACCCTCCAGGGAAGCGTGTCCTCTGCGGTGGCTGGTGGCACCCAGGAAGATGGCCGAGTTTGGCCACTTGCTCCCACAGTTGGCAAGGAGTTACACTGAGTTCTGTGAATTCACGGGGACGAGAAGGTCCCCACAAACACGAGATCACTATCGTTATCAGCATGCTTTCCCAAGGAATCCTCTTTACAAGACTTGAAAATGGCTTAATTGCTTAGCCTCTAGAACAACGGCTCTTAGGGATCCTATATCAGATATCCTGCATGTCGGGTCTTTACATTATGATTCATAACAGCAGCAGAATCAATAGCAACAGAGTAATTTTACAGTTGGGGGGTCATCTCACCATGAGGGGCTTTATTAAAGGGTCACAGTAATAAGGAGATTGAGAACCACTGCTCTAGAGGGAAGGTGTCCATAGCTGTTCCCAGAGTGATAAAGAGAGGGCTTGCCCGGGGCTTCTCAGGAGGAGCATGGTGGAGAGGTGCCCTGCAGGACCTTCCCCAACAGGGAGGAGAGAAGGGACATCTGGAACAGATGGGACATTGCCCTGGTAGTCGGGCTGCTCTGCTGCTTAGGCATACTCAGGCGCCCTTCTGAGAGAAGAGAGCTTCCCAGTTTTATTTTCTTCCGATTTTGTCTAGGATCTCCTCCCTTCTGAAGCTGCTCACACTATACAGAGACCAAGACAGCCTCCCCAAAGCTCTGAGCAGAAGGGGACCCCCCCCCCAACACACACAAAATTTCTCCTTGAAGTTTTTTGGCATTTGTAGCCCTGTGACCCTATGAGAGTTCCTCTGAGTTTTCAGCCATAGAATGCAGAGAGGCCAGGACCAAGAGGTTTCAAAGCTGCAGGAGGGAAGATAAAACACATTTCATTTTAAAAGCAGCTCCTTCTGTTTCTTCTATCACAAACTTAAGCCTGGCAGTCATCTGGGGACTAGAAGGGCGGGCTGACTGTAGTTCTCATCAACCCATTATATATCTGGTAGGTAACTAGAAGAGGAGGCTTAGATGATCCAGCCACCATTGGATAAGATCCTGGAAAGGTGAGTTACCAGCTTTGGTAAGTTGATAGAGCATCACACCTCCACTGTACACAGACAACTGCTCTGTGTTAAAATTTTTAGATGGCTAGTTGGTAAAGTGCTTGATATGTGTAGTTCAAACCAAGTGTCTATGTAAAAAGCCCAGAGTGAGCTGGGAACAGTAGCATAGAATACTCAGGAGGCAGAGGCAGGCAGATTTCTGAGTTCAAGGTTAGCCTGGTCCACAGCATAACTTCCAGGGCAGCCAGGGCCACATGGAGAAACCTTGATTAAAATTTAAAAAAAAA
>CM053748.1:27812459-27831712 GCA_028658305.1 Pachyuromys duprasi
AGGCCTGGAGAGCCCCGCCCACCCGCTGCTTTTAACTGGGATCTCAGATCACAGCAAATAAAGGGGGAGGGTTGTGGGAGAGCCGGGGGCGGGGGCGGGGGGGGCGGGGGGGCGGGAAGGGGAAGGGGTGAGAGTAGGGGAGACAGGGGTAGTAATAATTTTAAGTCAGCAGTTGCTGAGCAGGTGCTTGGGGGTTCTTCCTCCAGTCCTGAAGGTGGGGTTTGTCACTCCTGATTTGCACACGTGGAGGGCTACTGCTGATAGTTATGAAAGTGTCCATACACTCAGAACTGGAGTTAGCGTGGGGGAGGCTGGGATCCGCCACGTGACAGAGGCCTGGCTTTTGATTCTTGGCTCCTGTCCTCGGTGTTGCGCCCTTCGGAGCCGTGTGCTCATCTCCACAAACGTCAGTCTTCTCATCTGTTCAATGGGAATAACAGGTGTCCTTGTGCCCTCCCTGGGAGGTTTTGTGGGTGAAATAAGATATGTACGAGAAGGGGAGGGGCGGGTTTTGTTGTCACTGGAGTCCTACCCACTTCAGAGAAGAGAAGGGGAGTGGCCATGTCCGGAGAGGCCGCCGGGATGCTTTAGGAAGTAGAATTTTGGAGCAATGAAGTGTTTTTAGCGTCTCATGCAGACACAATGTAAGGTATGAAAGTTTAAAAAAAAAATCCCTCATGGCTTCAGATGCCGTTCTGTCACCCTGGGACCCTGAAGAACATGTAAAGAGGGAGCAGAGGCTGTGGAGCACATGAGATCCCCTCACGGCCTTCATGACATCAGGCACAACACTGTTAAAGGAGGAGCTCAGCAGTTCCCAGCATCTGCTGCCCTTGCAGAGGACCGGGACCTGATTCCTAGCACCCACACAGTTGTTCACAGCATCTATCTCACATGCTCTTTTGGGCTCCACCGGCACCAGTCACGCACATGAGGCACAGACATACATGCAAGCAAATGCTCAAACTCGTTTTAGAAAGTTGACAGAAATGGTTAAAGGAGAAACACCCAGAGTCCCAAGGGCCAAGGTCAGTGCTCACTAGTGAAACACAAGAGGCATCACATAATCTGTATATCTGTCAAATAAAAGATTTTTTTTTCAGATTGAATCACACACAGAAAGATAACAGACATATCCAGAAGAAGCAGAGAACTTGGGTAGAATGGCAGCCTGATGTCAGGGTCCTGTGCAGGGCACACTAACTCGGCTGGCATAGGAAGAAGTCATGGCTGGGCAATGGAGGACGGTCGTGGGTTTATGGAAAGTGAATATGAGGGAGTAACTCTTTTGACAAAGCCATGTAATTTAAAAATGTGTGTATTTGGAGCCAGGTGCAGTGGTGCACACCTATAATCCCAGCACTCGGAGAGGCAGAGGCAGGAGCTCTGTGAGTTCAAAGACAGCCTGGTCAACAAAGCAAATTCAGGACAGCCAAAACTACAAGAAGAAGCCCTGTCTCAAAAAAAAAAAAATTAATGTATTTTTTAATATATAAAAATACACAAATCTAAAAAAAAATGCCCAAGATGCCCTCTTTCTGGCAACTCACTCATTCTCAACGTTTTGCTACATCTACTTTATCATTTCTTTTCTCTCTTCTTCCATAATTAAAATAATTGTTTTAGGAGTAGCTTGCAGATGCGTGTCATTTCACCTCAGTGTGGATTTCCCAAGAACAGGGTTATTCTTTTAATAGAATCTTAGCTCAATTCCATTGCTAACATTAGAAAATTTACCAAAAGGTTTCATAGAATTTAAGAGCAAACAGGAAAACGGAAGGAGGGGATGGTTAAGGGTCAGATAGTACACTGTCTCGGCAGATAGGCTAGACAGGCCCCGTCAGCACTGTTTGCTTCTGCCCTTGTCAGATAAGAAGCAGTTATGGAAGATCCATAAGTAAATGAACATGGCTGTGTTCCAATAACACGTGAGCCTGGAGAGATGGCTCAGCAGTGAAGAGCACTTGCTGCTTTTGAGGGGACCAGAGTTCAGTTCCTAGCACACCCATATTTGGCAGCTCTTAACATTCTATAACCCCAGAGATCTGATGGTATTATCTGGCCTCTGTGAACACTCGCACACATAGCATACATACATGGACACACACAGATATACACACAAACAAAAATAAAACAGCAATGGCTTGCAAAAATTGGTAGTGGGTCAGATGTATCTATAGTCCATCCTTTTATTTGCCTTTCACGATTGACGTTCTTGGAGGGTACAGTTGTTTCTAGTGTCTGTGTTGTGCTTCCTTCGAATTGCAGCAAGGGCACAGGCGATGCGGCACGATGTCATTGCTAATGTTGGACCAGATGCTATTTGATTTCCATTCTCCTTTTTTGTTGAGAGAGATAAAAGAGAGAGAGAGAGAGAGAGAGAGAGAGAGAACATGAACTTTACTTGAGGTTGGATTCGGGGGGGAGGTGGGGAAGATCTGGGAGAAATTGGGGGAGGCAGAATACGCTCACACTATATTGTGTGAAAAAATATAAATAAAAATTTAAAAAGAAACAAAGCTAGAAATAAGTAAATAAAAACAAAGAATTTGGATAATATCAGGCAGAGACAGAGCACCGGTTGTGGATCAGTCACAACAGCTGCCAGAATAATGGTAAACACTAACATGCCAGCACTAACACATACTTTCTCTCTCTCTCTTGATTTTTTTGAGACAGGGTTTCTCTGTGTAGCCCCAATTGTCCTGGAACTTTGTAGATCAGGCTGTCCTCTATTTCAGGGATCTGCCTGCCTCTGCCTCCCAAGAGCTGGGATTACTCTGGGATTACACCACTCTTGACTTACATCATTTCTTATAATTCTTAAAAAATGTTATGAGGGAGTGTTGCTATGTCATTAAACGTTTACTTATGTGTGTGTGTCTCTCTCTCTCTGTGTCTCTCTCTCTCTCTGTGTGTGTGTATGCCACTCTGCCCATGAGATCAAAGGACAACTTGAAGGAGTTGGCTCTCTCCTTCCATTGTGTGGATCTCATGGGTTGATCTCAAGTTGCCAGCCTTGGCAGCAAGCAGCTTTAACTCTCTGAACCATCTTGGCCGTTCTAGTATTCACATGGAAGAACAGAAGTGTAGGGAATGTGTAAATTACAGTCTAAATCAGAGTTTCACAACCTTCCTAACGCTGTGACCTTTGATGCAGTTCTCATGTTGCAGTGACCTCCAACTATAAATTTATTTTTGTTGCTTCTTCATAACTGTAATTTTGCTGCTGTCATAATGCAAATATCAGATATGCAGGATCTGTGACCTCTGTGAAAGGGCCTTAAAGGACAGGGCATTGCCAGGGAGGAAATGGTCTTTTCCTTACCTAGCTGTAGCTGAGGACCCCCACAAAACTAGATTAACAAGAGAAAAGCATACAAATCTATTTAATATTAATTTTTTAAAAAATCAATTATTTCTTTTTATTTGCATTGGTGTGGGTCCCCTGGGACTGTTACAGACAGTTCTGAACTGCCATGTGGGTGTTGGGGATTGAACCTGAGCCCTCTGAAAGAACAGCTGGTGCTCTTAACCACTGAGCCATCTCCCCAGCCCCCTTAATATTAATTTTATATGACAGATATTCCTTCATAACAATCAGAAGAGCTCCCGAGACAATTTAACTGAGATCCTATGTTACTTTTGATAAAAGGTATACACTCATGAAGAAATATCATTAGACAGAGGGGATGCCATCCTTGACTTTCAAAGGTCATGTGTTGTTACAGAACCATCAACCAACCCTTTAATATGTTGGGGATTACAGATTACATAGACACTGATAATAGCTAAGCTTACCTTTGCCTGCTTGCCAACACATGACCATGCAAACCAGAACACAGGATTTTCATACAATTTGGAGTGATTATATATTCCCCAATTTTTCTATAAATCACCCAGGGTTATATGAAGCAGGCTGAAACATACTGGTTTTATAGAACAGAGTCTGAGCTGGGCAGACATTCCTCATTGCTACCCCTAGAATTTTTATTTTAAAAAAGCCAAGTGGACATGCTCACTTGCTAGTTTCTTTAATTTAGGCAGCATTTCCTTTGATGGTGAGTTACTTTGTCCCCCAAACTTTCTAGCCCATAATCTCTTTGCGGCTTTCTAAACACCCATACCATCTTGGTGGCAGACTAGACATAAGTCACTTTTGTCACAATTATTCTGCCTCTTTCCTTTTCTCAATTGCCATAGCCACTGCCATCTTCTCCCGACAAGAAGCATGTTTTCAGACTGATTTAGACCAAAGAAGCCATACTTCGAATGTCCCAGGCACGCTCTCATCTTTCTCTCCTGGGAGGACGTGGTGTTAGAGTCTTATTCCAGACCACGGTCAGTGCGTCCGATCACAATTAGGGAACCTATGGCACGCGCGTGTGTGTTACGTCAGAAACGAGCTAGAACCATGAGAGCAACAAGGACGAAGGACTCTACTGTGTAGGAAGAGTGTCTTTCCCGGTCATCTCACTGCCTCCTTTCAGCTTAGGGATCAGGTTACACTCTCTCTGCTTAGAGCTGGACAGGCTGGCATCCGAACCTGAACTAGAATCTACACCTATGCTGTTCCCCACTGGCCATTTTTAGTTATTTGGGGGGTCACTGAGATTTTCATTGCTCATACTCACTGAAGTATCCCACGATGACCTGGCTCCTTCCACTCGCATAAACCTCTAGCCCCAAGCATTAAATATTCATTTTAGAAGTCACCATCCTGTTTCATCCTTACCACTTCAGTTTTCAGGCACGGAGGAGCCTCTTCTCTGAGTTCGAGAGACTTTCAAACCGTCCTCTCTCTGAAGTTAACACTCATGAATGCTCATGGACTGGCAGGCTCCCTTGGGAGACAGACTAGTTTACACCAGTCTACTTTTCTTCAGCTGGTGTGCCAGCAAAGGCATCCCGGCGAAGCAATGCACAAGCCGGGCCGTGCTGGCCATCCAAATGCACTCGAATAAAGACAGCTCTGAGGAGGCTTCTCCAGGATAAGTAATAGCATTGGTGCAGTTGTGCAAGATGTGTGCCCACTGTCTTGCAGAATCTTCCCTTGAAGCCATTGCCTTTAGCCTCATCCCCAGAAAGAAGTACAACTTATCACACACCCAGACAGACAATAGATGACTGTAAGGCACACGAGGCAGCTGATAAGACAGCACATCAGCGCATCTTTTGAGAGGCAAAGAAGATAACTAAGAGGTCACCCAGAAATATCAAGCCTCTTATATTTTTGTTTTGAAATTATTTTCTATTTGGGTCCAGTGAGGACAACTCTTATCTAAATGCCCAAAAAAGTAGCAAGGGAGATGGAGAAACCATTACTCAGAAAGCACGAGGGGAATCAGTGTCACCACTTAGACACCTCCATGGCCTGTGGCTTCGAAGCAGCCAGAGTAGGCATAGAAGGAGAAACCAGTCATGTCGCCAGGCCACACAAGGCTTATGAATTTGGCAGAATCATCAGATAAAAACAACCTAACCATTCTGACCTGGGTCATTATCAAGAGAGAAAGCTTGGTCACTTCCCTGAGATAATGCAGGGTGAGTCTTCAACACTGATACAATGGATTGGGAGCAACCAAGCTTCCAGTGTGTGGAAATGTGAAGCAAGGTTGAGCTGGAAGATTGTCAGTCCGTGTGTGATAACTCTGAGTGCCATGTCTTTGCCACCTCTCTTGGGTGGAAGTGGCACACAATGGAAGATGTAGATGGAGGGTAAAGTATGAGAAACCACCCTTGTCTCCTCCATCCGTCTCTCCATATAAGTCATAGAGGAAGTGGGGTGGGATTTGTTGCATCTTTTCACTCCTGCACCGGCCTGCACACAGTTTCTGTTGGAGGCAAGAAGTTACTTGTACCTTTCTCTTAAAATTGTCTTTAAAAAAAATGCTCAACTTCTACAAAAAATGCTTCAATCTGCTCTTTTTTTTTAATTGCTCAATCTGTTCTTAATGTTCAGAATTTCCACAGTTTTCCCACCAGACTTTGTTTGAAAGCTAAGAATAGCAAGCAGGCCTCTTAAAGCAAAGTTAGGAATAGCAGAACTAATTTCCTGACTCTCCCGAGGACTCTGGGCAGCAGGAGGCAAATGAATGCTAAATTGATCACTGATTTGCTAGGAAACTTCAATCTAAGGCAGCTCTGGGTAGTTCTCTTTGGCTTGCTAGGTCCTTGAAGCCCATGGAAGAATTAGCAGGTCTGTCTGTGTATAGATAGAATTTGTTATCTATTACAATATACACTCTACAACATACTGTATTACATCAACTATAACCTGTTTGATAATAGATCTCATCTTTTCCTTCATTTTTGGTGCCTAGAAAAAGCAATAGATGTTGAATAATTTATCATTTGATTTAGAGTACTTTTAAAAACACTTGACAGTGGCTCAATAATTTCATGAAAGCATGAAGACCAGAATTTGGAGCCCTAGAAACTTATATAAAGATCGGGTGCATTAGAGCCTGCCTGTAATTCCAGCCTTGGAAGACAGAGTGTAGGGCAGGGTTTATCAACCTTCCTAATGCTGAGAGCCTTTAAGAAAGCTCCTCAGGTAGTAGGGAGCTCCCAACCATGGAGTTATTTTGTTGCTACTTCAGAGCTGTAGATTTGTTACTGTTACAAACACAATATAAATAATCTGATATGTGACTTCTGTGGGAGTGGTGACCTACAGGTTGAGAACCACTGGAAGAAGGGGCGCCTGGAGCAAACTGGCTAACCAGACCAGCTGTATCGGTAAGCTCTGTGTTAGGTTGAGAGACTCTCCCTCATTGAATAATGTGAAAGAGCAATAGAGGATGGTTCCCAACATTAACCTTGTGCCCTCAGTGCACGTGCACCAAAATACAGGCTAAAAATATGTACATACACATGCACACCACATTCATACACTTGCAAAACGGAAAAAAATTTCTTTGTAAAGGAATTGCTGAAGTGCAGGCATTTGTAGACGTCTCCTCCTTATTTATCTGTTTATTTATTATTGATCTTTCCTTTAAGTCTTAAAAAAAATAAACCTATCAACTTTACAACAGACCACCCTACTTCCTCCCAGATGTTTGTCCAGCAATCCTCCTCTTCTTGTCTGAGGAAGACAAACTCTCCAGTAGGATGAGAAGGTTCATCTGGAGAAAGCAAACTTAGCAATTTGAGTTCTCTCTCTGGAACCCATGGTGGGAGAATTGAACTGACTTTATAGTTGTTCCCTGACCTCCCTACCTGTGTGCAGTAGCATGCCTGTACTCACGTATACTGCATGCTCACACATGCACACATACACACACCATTCACAAACACACGCACCCACACACTGATCATATATAAAATAAAAAAAATTAAAAGAATGTCATCCTTTCCACGGCATTCTTAGGAGCATGGCTGTCATCTTCACAATACTTTCCAAACTACTTTGAACATGTCTGAAAGGTTATTAATGCCAGCCTTTACCCGTGTCATATATGTTGAACCCTGAGAGGCTTCTTACATAATGAAGATTTTATGTACACTTTTGTTCAAACTCCATCCCAACCCCCAAGTGTTCAGAATTTGATTCATAGGAACAGGCTTTCTGCCCGGTGTTATTGTGGAGCCCAGAGTCTCCTGTTTGTTTGGCTTCTGTTGTTACTTAGAACTCCATGACAAAATGCATCCCTGTGCTTTGCACAGAACCTCAGGGATACATGTATAAGGAAGCTGAATCATTCTCCAGGGACAGAGGCATTTTATCTGGGGATTAAGAGTTTGTGTCAGATTAAGGAAGTTCATCCCTTTAAGCATGAAATGTTTTGTATTATTTTAGCAATCTTAGATGGAGATCTCTTTCAAATACATTACACGCTTACCCATCTTCCTCTCTTGTCTTTTCTCCCATGCTTGAGTTCTTGGTGCTCTTCACAGCTTACCTTTCTCCTAGTGGCTCTAGGCAACATTGCGGCAGAGCCTGGCTCTTCTACCAGGAAGCCCCAAAGACTTTTTAGATAACACCCTAAGACTTTCTGCCTTCCCTACCACCCCACCTGTCCTGCTGATTGCAGGAATAATAGATATTTGTCCAAGTTTTAAAACAGTATGGGGCTGTACGAAATGAGACAATTACAACTTGGAATCAATTCTGGGATTTTTAAATGCATACAAATGTATAGTAGTCATTGGCTGTTTAGCTTTGGGTGGGCTTATTAGCTTTTCTCTTCTCTCACTTCCTAGTCTATAAAGTGGAGATAATAGTGACCTTGTAGGGATGTTCTCAGAGTCAAGAAGGCTCTTAGTGGAGTATCTGGCATACAACAAATCCCTAAAAGTGTTCTTTCCCCTAACCTTTCCTGTGGTAAAGTAGTTTAGGAGATCGTATGTTTTTTAAATGGCTCCCTGGGCTCCCCTTCTATCTCTCTGAAGGTTTGTTGATATGTCTGTGGGAACAGCGTGATGGAACCTTTTCTGTGTACTCTTGTCATGGCTCCTGTTAAGCAGCTACTGCTGTCTCATCTGTTTTACAGAAGAAGCTTCAGACTGAATGAGATCAGGTAATTGGTGTAGGGTCATAGCTCTAGCCGAAGGCTAGATGGAGTCAAGGACTTCCAAGGTAGAAGTGCTACCTGCTTAACTCGCCACATCCTTTTTCCACTATCAGACTGAGAGAATGCAAGAAAGAAGTCCATAGAATGGAGCCAAGTAGAGAAAACAGGAAGATGTGCCTAGGCCACTAATTTCCAAACACAAAGCACCTACTTTCTCTTGGGTTTATCGAATTGTCTTGGTTAGCCTTCACTGTCATCTTGATGCAGCCCAAAGTCATCTGGCTGAGAAGAGAACCTTCAGTTGTGGAATTGCCAAGATCAGAGTGACATATATGTGGACAACTTGATTATTAACTGATGTAGGAGGACACAGTCCACTGTGGGCAGTATATTCCCTAGGCTGGTCCTGGGTTTTATAAGAATGTTAGCTATGTACCCCTGAGCATAGCAGGGAGTAGGCAAGCTGCGCCCGTCCATGGTTCCTGTCTCCAGGTTCCTGCCTCGAGCTCCTGCTCTGACTCTCCTCAATGATGGGAGATGACTTAGAACTGTAAGCCAAATAAACCCTTTCCTCTACAAGCTGATTTTGGTTAGAGCATTTTCTCACAGCAACAAAAATATCAGCTGCCCGTCATAAACACAGCTCTACAGGGTTGACCCCGCTCCTCTCTTGTGGAACTTGATCCTCCTTTGTCTTTGGCAGCTCCATTGTTGGTGAGCCTGACCCGCTCTAGCCAAGATCTTCACTATCTGCTCTGGAGTCTTGGTATCCCATCTCCTTTTGTATCTCCTGTTTCCACTCTGTGCCCAACCTGTCCATTCTCTCCTTTGAAAGATGTCCTCAGTCTGCTCTAGGCTTCATCTATAACCAATACTTTAGGTCATGGCTTCAGGACCTCAGTGTAGGAAACGTTCTTGCCTCAGCCACACTGCCCTCTCTGTTCAGCCCACTCCTGTGGAAAAACCATTTGTGTTGGCAGTCCACATGCCTACAACATCAAACCCACACTATCTTCCTGACTGTCCCCGTGTGCTCAGACTCATCTTTTGTGGCTTGCCACCAGAAACATCAGCCATAGTCTCCCTGTTCGACCCCCCCCCCAACTCCTGTAGATATTATCTGCACATGGCACTTTTCTATTTGAAATGCTCCCCACCCTACTTTAGTGAAATTTTCTTAAACATGTATCTATTCCTGTGTGTGTGTGTGTGTGTGTGTGTGTGTGTGTGTGTGAATACCATGTAGTTGTGAGTGAAGAAGTCAGAGAGCACCTCATGGGTGTAGTTCCTGAGAATCAAACTCAGGGCACCAGGTTTGACAGCCAGTACCTTTACCCATAGAGCCATCTTTTTGGCCATTTCTGTTTCATTCTGAAGAAAAATTTATTTATTTATTGAGTATAGAAGTCTATATTTCAGATCTAGCTGACTTTTGGGAAACTATCTACTCAGATTTTTCAAGTGAGTATACCCAGAATACTTTCCTTGTTTAGGGTTGAGGAGGCACTGTATCCATGCAGCTGATTCAACTATCCTATGCTAGTATTTGGAGTTCAGGAAACAGAGTTCCTGTCTTACAGCCCCTGCACACAACACTGGACCATGTGTACAGAGTTTGTTCAACAAATAGTTACTAATTAATGAATCACTGAGGCAGACAATTATAGAAATTGTGAGGGCTCCATAGAGACTATAGTAATTAGGAAAGACTTCATGAAAAATTAAATTTGTAGTGGGCCTTGGAAGATGTATAATTTTGATTTATTTGATTTATTTTGGCCAGAAACAAAACTCAATTTGCAGAAGGTTTTTTCTCCCCTGTGGTTTCAAGGTAGAAGAGGCAGTTAATGGCTGCTTCTACAACTTATATTTTGTCAATCCATGCCCATGGACAATCTCAAATTTTAGCGTCAACTTCCATTTTCTTCCCTCTGGTGTTTTAAAATT
The DNA here is from genome assembly GCA_028658305.1 of Pachyuromys duprasi. Classification (NCBI taxonomy): domain Eukaryota; kingdom Metazoa; phylum Chordata; class Mammalia; order Rodentia; family Muridae; genus Pachyuromys; species Pachyuromys duprasi. Next base: position 27,822,926 of record CM053748.1, read on the forward strand.
AAAAAAAATTAATATCTTTTGTAGTGAACTTTTACTTTTACATATATTTATTTATTTGAGAATGTGCACTTTCTCAAGTGTGCATTATGTGTGCATGCACAGGTGTCTTGTCCACTATATACATATACATATATGTGTGTGTGTGTATGTATATATATATTAGATAGCATTTCTCACTGGCCTAAAATTTACTAATCTGGCTGGTCAGACATCCCCAGGGATCCACATGTCTCTGCCCCTCCAGCTAGGGTTACAAGAGTGTGCCAAACACTCATGGGTGCTGGGGCTCTGAACTAAGGTCCTCACAATTGCACTGAAGTGTACCTCCAGCCTAGATTATAGTTTTTCACTTTAAAGTTTTAATCTCTATATCTCTTTGCAACTGTGAAAAGATGCTGGTAGATTGGTGACATTTTGTTGTTGTTGTTTTAAATCTAAACAGCCAATCTGCATCGTTTAGTTAAAGGGTTACCAATTGCATTCAAAATTATCATCAGAGACATTTACTAATTTCTATCATTTTCTTGTTCGTCTACTGCTGGTTTCAAGTGCCTTACAATATTTTCTTTCTTTCTTCTTCTGCTGCTTCTTCTTTTGATTTTTTTTTTTGAGACAGGTTTTCTCTGTTCAGGACCTGGCTGTCCTGGAACTCACTCTGTAGACCAGGCTGGCCTCAAACTCACAGAGATCTGCCTGCCTCTGCCTCTTGAGTGCAGGGACTAATGGTGTGCACCACCACCCTCAGCATAATATTTTCTTTCTTCTTTGTTCCTTTTAGTACAGCGGTTCTCAGCCCCTCTATTGACTCTTTAATACAATTTCTCATGTTGTGGTGACCCCGACATAACATTAGATCTGTTGCTACTTCCTAATGGTAATTTAGCTACTGTTATGAATCGTAATCTAAGTATTGTTTGGAGAAGGAGGTTTGCCAAAGGCTTTGTGACCACAGGTTGAGAAACGCTGTCTTAGAGTTTTACTGGCTTACTGATTTCTCCCTAACTCTCCTTTGCTTATTTATTCTTTTTGTGAGTTCCACGCTTTCCAAATCTTTTGTACTATGATTTTCTTGCTTTAAAGCATCTCCTACACCCTGACTTAGTGATCACAAATCCCTTTAGTTGTCCTTTTTGAAAGAAGGGCTTTATGTCTACTTTGGTTTTGAAGGATAGCTTTGCTGGAAATACTTTCCAGGGTTTGAAATATACTGTTCTATCCCCTCCTGACCTTCAGAGTTTCTTCTGGGAATTTGCCTACTTTAATGAGTACACGTTGACAAACAGCGAGCTTCTTACTTCCTGCAGCTTTTAGTTTCTTTCTGGTCTACCCTCTGTGCTTTAACTACAATATGACTCTGAAAGTGTCTTTTCTAGCTGTGTCTATTTGGGGCTCTAAATGCTTCCTATACCTGAACATATTGCCTTCCCCAAGATGTGGAAAATTTACTACTATTATTTTTGTGGAATAGATTTTCTTTGTCCGTAGATTATGTTTTGGCACCTTGGTTTAGACCAATATCCTTATCTCCCATCTCTTAATCATGTCCCACAGGTCTTGAGTGGTCTAAGTTCTTTTATTTTGATCATTGCTATTTGAATGTGACAATTTGTCAACATTGTGTTTTATGTCTTGATATTTTTCTCTCACTTCTAGTTTACTGTGGATGTTTTCTACTGTGTTTTAAATTTTGCTTTGTTGAACTCTCTCTCCAAGTTCTCTGATGACATTCAAGGGTCTTTCTGCCTTTGTTGGATTTTTATCATAATGTGTTATCCTCTTCACTTCTGCTGTTACTAGACAGAAAATTTTCAAGGAGCCATGTTACCTTATGTTTTTTTTGTTGTTGTTGTTGTTGTTTTTTTAACTTCCCATCTCCCCATGCTCCACATTTAAGTCATGAAATCTGCATTTCTACTTTGGTGTGTTCATCTTCCACTATTAAATTTTAGTCTTCTTATGGCATAACCTCCTTTTAACAATGTGCCCCAGATTATTAGTTTGTTGTACAGCATTGGATTTAGTTCAAGTAGACCTCATACTGTCACTTTCTGTATCATTTGGGGCTGTATGTGGGCAGATTCTAGCCTCGGTATGCACTGTAAGCCCGAGGGGCTTGCTTTCTCTGAGTAGTGGGAATGGGGTCTGTTTGGTAGTTCAGGGTGTTGTAGACAGTGCAGTATGTAAGTTTCAGTTAACATGATTGCTCCTCCAGAAGTGCACTGCGCAACTTGAAAGGGTGTAGGAGCAACTGATGCATTATCCCTTGTGTGTAGAGTGATGACAGTTATTATTTCTCTTTGCTGTTCTATATGAGTGTATGTTTAGCAGTAGGTCATCAGTCCATCTCATTCCCTACCCCATATTTATGCCAACCTTGGCAGGACATCCCTTAGAAATTTTTGTCTGTCTGTTTCTCTTTGTGCATGTATGTGTGTGCTATCTGCTCAGCCCTTGTCTTAGCCCTAATCCTAAAGTCTGCACCTCACTTTAAATAGGACCAAGGTGTGGATAGAGTAAGATGCATTTTCTTTCAAGCAAGGCCTCAACTCAGCTGAGGTAATATTTAGTGTCTAAGCTCTCATACTACATGTTCGAACTGTTGGCTCAATGTCCAGCTCTGCTTAGGGAACAGAAACTGTTAGAAGGAACAGCTTTATCGGCTGGTGAGATGGCAAGGTTGCCACCAAGCCTAATAACCTCAGTCTGACCCCACAGGGTGGGAAGAGAGAACAGACTTCTGTAACAAAAATAAGCAAATATAATAAAAACGTTGAAAAGCAACAATATCATGACAACAAACATTGTGGAAAAGAATGTGGCAGAGATAATACAGAACAGTTCAAAAGCAAATTTAGTAATGAAATTAGATCAATATATGAAAATCTGTAAAGAGAAAGGATCCAACTTAAAGAATCAACAAATAGATATAATTAAAGTTATGAGGAAAACACAGTGACCGAAAACATAAATAAAGCAAAAATAGCTTTAAAAGTCAAAAATGTTCCTTGCTGCGGAGACCCAGAATCTTCTTCCTAGGCTTTTCGTTTTGGAGTCTACAGTGTGTGAGGCAGAGTGTCACATTCGCTGCTGGCTGTAGTACTTCTATCTTGTAGTCCAGCAGGTCAGACCAGACAAGCCAGTGCGGAGACTGAGCCTGCCTGTGTGCCAGCTGGGAAGGTAGGGGCAATGGCTACTGCAGCTCTGTTCACAACACGGGTGGCGTGTGTAGATCAGGCAACATGAAACCAGAGAAGCTGCCCATGCATGAGCCTCTCTTCCTGGCTGAGCTTGTGGGTGCACTAGGGTGGCCCCTCACACCTGAGATAGTCTGCCTGTGAGCTCATGGGTGTGGTGAGAGTAATCTCTAGACACCCGAGTCAGTGAGTGTGGAGGAGGACGAGAAACCAAGGCTGTCTGTGCTGGGCGAAGGTGGGGACCAATACGGTGGCTCCAACTGTACCTGACTCCACTTCTCACAGGAATCCACTCGGCTGTTCTCTGGAATAGAGTCCCAACCTGTGGGTTTCAGCACGTTGTGTCAGGTTAATTGTCCAAAAGGAGCACCTGGGGATGAGGGTGGATGTGATAGAGGACTTTAATCAGCAGAGCTATGTTTAGAAGATGAACAAGAGTGAACATCTCAACATGTTTTGTAGGTGCTGACATGGGCTTTACGTTCACAGGGGAACAAGATGGGGTTTAGGGGACCAGCAGTCTTGCTCGGAGTGTGGTCCAGCTCATCATCATTATTATCTCTGTTCTGCTTCTCTATGAGGAGGTCTGAAGATATCCTTGTTACTTGATGAGATGATTTGGTTCCCTTGAAATCACTGCTCTTACATGGAGGTGAGCCCACTATCTGGTCAGTCTCCAAAGTTCTGCTATTCTTGATGCAATCCAAGGTGATCGCAAGTTTCAGATAATGGTGGAGGTTCTTAGATGCTCTGGGGAGTCTCAAACAGCAAAGCCTGCAGCAAATGCCTTAGCTGCTCTCATCTTTACACTTTCAGCTTCTTAGAGGAATCAGAGTTGGAACTGTGGTTTTGTTTGGTTGGTTTGATTTTTGACGCTGGGTCCTGGATATCCCAGGCTGGCCTTGAACTTGATAGGTAGCCACGTGTGACCTTGAGCTCCTGGTCCTCCTGTTTCCACTTTAGATAGACATTCCTTGAGTTACCATGGTAACCCCATGTTTGCTTATTTTGTGGACCCAGCTGAGGTGAGAAAGCTTTTTTAGCAAAAACAGCTGTGGTACTGACCTGTCCTCAGAGGCTGGACCTTACCTTTGAAGCAGGAGTGACTCCCACCTCTCTTGGCATCACGGACTACATTTCCCATTATGAGGATGGCTCCACAAATTTGTGTGCAAGTTGCAATCAGTTTCCAGAGCCCACAGCGTCTCTCAGGGGTGGTCACCCACCGATTCAAGGAAGAGAAGAGGTCACTGGAACTGGAAGATGTAAGAATTCGGGAGCCTGTGACCTCAGGCAGTTAGGCCAGACTGGAGGACATCACCCTGAAGACGGTTCCTGTTAGGACATCAGCGTCATGTGATAAAGCCAGAAACACAAGGCTCAAGGGCACAGGCTTGCAGGGCAAGGGATGCTTGCCCTCAGACTTGCCAAGGGATCTCTTTTCTTTCACCCACAGCTCCTCGGAGGTGGCTCCTCCCTGTGATTGCTCACTCGCTTTTCCTTATCATGACCCCAAGCACTTTGCCTTAGAGCTCTCATTTAGCCTATAAATCTAAATCTTGCTTCAGTTAAATCTTGTGGAGAGCCAAAAAAAGCAAGGTATTTCAAATCTACCGTCTTCCATTCCAAAACCAAGTTTTTGAGAGTATGGAGGACTCTCTATTTTTTAAGAATCCTCTCTCTCTCACTGTCTGTCTCTGTCTCTCTCTGTGTGTGGTGTTTGCCTGTGGGTCAGAAGACAATTTGTAGGAGTCAGTTCTCTCCTTCCACCATGAGGATCCTGGAGATTAAACTCAGAATGTTAAATCTGGCACATTGAACCAGCTTGCCAGCCCCTCAAGATACTATTTTGAGCAGCACATAGATTCACAGTTGCTCAGGCTTTGCTAGAGTTTGGGCGTACCTCATCACAAGAAGTTTCTGCACATATCCAACTCTCTATCCTTGCTGGATGCAGAAGCCTTGATTATCCAAAGATTTACTTATGGATCTCTGCATCTCTTTCTAATTATATACGTGACACATGTTGATCATATGACTTAATGGGAATCACTGTGATATTTCAAATATCACATGCAAATATCACATGTTGATTAGTGCCTCTTCTAGTTTCAGTTCATTAGAAACATTTTCTTTTTCTTTTTCTTTTTCTTTTTTTTTGTTTCCTTACATAAATCATGACTTCTCCTGAGTCTGCTTATTTTGCTGGGCAAATCCTCCAGTTCTTTCCATTTTCCTGCAAGCAATAGGGTTTCATTCTTCTTTATGTCTGGATGACTCTTTTGTATCTGTGTCACATTTTCAATAACTGTTCATCTCTTGATGGGCACTGATGCTGCCTGCTTATCTTGGATATTGTGAATGGTGCCCTGACAAACATGGATGTACAGGTATCTCTACTGTGTTTGAATTCTTTCACAATCTACCCAGGGGAGGGATGCCTGAATCAAACAGTAGTTTTTTTTCTTTTTCACTTTCCTAGTGGATGAATAGCTGATGTTCCTACCAATAACGTGTAAGGATACTCTTTTTCTCCCTGTCCTTATTGGATTGATTGATTGATTTTGAGGGATTATTTTGGTGTGTATATTTAATAACAAGCATCTAACTGGGATGAGATGGGGTCTAAATTAGCTCTGATTTACATTTAATACATATATTAATGTGTCCTGAGCCTTTGCTCCCTTCCCATCCATTAATAAGGCCTTCATTTTCAGGAAACAGTAAAATCAAAGCCAGCATCGACACACACACACACTATAGACTTCCTATGAAAAGTCTAATCTTCTTTTCATATTATTCTTTCCGTTGATAACAAACACACACACACACACACACACACACACACACACACACACACACACAAAACCCCAACAAGAAACCACCTGGCTAGCCTCAGGATATTGTCTAAAAGTATAGTCTGACAGTATTCCCTAGACCTATATGGTTTTGGACGGGGACATCAAAAGACCTGGTTCTTCTTTCAGTCATGCCAGTCTCTGTATAACCTTGAATAAACTCTTACTTCTTGGAGCCTTCATTTCTCAAGTACTAGATGAGAATCTTGACTGTTTCTATTAGTATAATTCTTAGGCAAGGCCACGCTGTCTGTTCAGAAGGTGGGTATGTTTGATTCTTAAATCCCTGGCTTCTGAACTGTCAGTACTAGGGGCTCCTCAAGCTCCAAATACCAGTGTCATAAAAGTATGATTCCATTCCCATCTTATTTTTTCTCACATTGTCTCTTCTTTGCTTTTCTTGTCTGTTTTGCTTTTGTCCATGAGGTATCTTGGTCTTTTTGAGGTGATATACCAATCACAGACTGAGTGGCTTATAAACAGAGAACTGTATTTCTCATAGTCCTGGTGTGGCCCAGGTTCACAGGGAGCCAACTTCTCTATGAGTTTTCCCAGGACAGAAAAAGTAAGGAAGTTTTCTGGGTTTCTTTTTAAGACACTAATCCCATTCATTAAGGATCCATCCTTCTGTGTAATTGCCTCCAAAAGGCCCTACCTCCAAATATCTGGGCATTGGGAGTTAAGTGTTAAATTTTCCATAGAAGAGTCATTCAACAGATGAAGTAGGTGAGAACTATGGTCACATGTACTGAAAACCTTAAGTGGCCTTAACATCATCTTTCCTTCTCCATTCACTAACAAATATGGATATCACATATCCATTACAAAAACAGATGACCCTTTTTTGATACATGGTGCTGGGGAATCAAGCCCATATTTTCATGCAAACAAAGCAAATATTCTGCCACTAGGCTGCATGCCTAACCCCTGGATAACCTTCTGGGACCACTGAGCACATGCCATGGAACAGTGTATTTTGCCATATTTAACTCTTACAACCATCCCATGAGGCAAATAGGATAGCTATTCTTGTATGACTTTGGGTAAAGGCCTACAAAAGGCCACATAGCTAGAACAATGCAGAATCCCACCTCAAGCCTGTTGGGCTCTGAAGTGTATACACAGCCTTAAGCAAAGCGAGCTGCTCCATGAGAGCTGTCTTCAAGATGGCGGCCATTAATTTTATCAAGTCAGCCTGAGCTACTGAGAAAGGACACCGGGTCTCTAACCTAACATGATCAATGAGATGATTTCAGGTTAGATAGAAGGAGGAAGTAAAGAAGAGGTGCCCTTCAAGGCTCTTAAGAGCAGAACTTCTCCGGTCTAGGGCATTTGAAGAGAGATAATTGGCTTCTTTGTTCTGCTGAGGGCCAGAGCTGAGCTGGGAAGATGATTCCCACTCCCCCTCTCCTCACCTCAGCTTCCAGGTTCCTTCAGTTTGAAAGCCACTGAAGTGAATGCAAAAGGCAGCAAGAGCCCGAGGCCTTGGCACTTTGGCACGTCCTGCAAACGTCAGCACAGTCTTATCTAGAACACAGCTGAAGAAGCAGTTTCCCCGAGCATGTCTCTGGGCAGGGAGATGGCTTGCTTGTTTTCTCTTTTGTTTTTCTCCCATTCCCACAGGGCTCAAAGATTTTTCAGTCCTGATGACACCTTTGAGCCAAAGGGGGATGCTACCTGGTAGGAGGAGGGAGGGCTAGGTCTGACCTGCTTCTCTGCCCTGGAACGTTCCTTCCTCCATTTGGAAACCTCCTAACCTCAAGCACAAATGAGACCCCTGGGATCCCAAAATAGCTCCCCTCACAGCTGCACAGCATCCGTTTATAGCTCGGCCCTTCTGTAGCATTGCCCTTCCCCTGACAGGCACTCCTGAGGTCAGTGCTGCTGAACACCAAGCCAATGTCATTGGAGTGCAGAAACCTTCATAAAGGACCCATTATGGTGTTGTCACTGTCTTTAGGACTTGCCACAAACCTCAGAGATTTTGAAAGGCCAAATTTGTCTTGATTCAGAGCCAGGCCACTTTATGTCCAAGAATAACCTAGAAGATGGGTCAAGCCTCCGGTCCTATGCCCAGGACAGGTGAGAACAGTATGCTTAGAGCAATAAAACACAATGTACTGAGTTCTCTCCAGGCCGAGAAACCTGTGTTCTCCCAAGGTTTTATGTAAATAACGCTCCCTTACTAGTGATGGGAACTGGGATAATTTGTTCATTCTATCTAGCCCCGCTATTCCTATCCCATCCTGAGTGTTCTGTTGTAGGGCAAACAAACCTAATGACTCAGCCTGATAGTCTATGCTTCTTCCTCAAACTACACCTGAAACGTATGAACTCTGACCCACTTTCTGACACACTGCCAACTTACAGACAGGGCCTGAAATATCCGTGGGAGGCTCTTAGGCCTGAGTCCAGTTACCAAGACAGATAAAAACCTCGTCCCGGCTGTCACATTTCAGTGTGTCTACTTCTGCTCTCCGAAAGGGTCACCAACATTTATTTTTGTAGCACAAGTGCATACACACTATTTCTATTTTACTCTGTGTGTGTATGTGTGTTCTGTCTGCATATGTCTATGTACCATGTGCATGCTCAGTTCCTGCAGAAGCCAGAAAAAGGCCTCAGATCCCCTGGAACTGGGCTTACAAATAGTTGTGAGCCATCGTGACACAAGTGTATTTGTAAAAGCAAACTCAGGATGCCTGTGAAATGCGCCCTGAGCAGTTTTCTTTATT
>CM053748.1:27831812-27866588 GCA_028658305.1 Pachyuromys duprasi
CTTCCATCCAACCCCAGCTTATCCTGTCTCCTCAGGGCTGGCTGCAAAGTCCTCCCCTGGGATCTAGCCAGTCTGTCACTCCCCTGCTTATATGGGGGAGGGTCAAAGAGTCAGCCATCAAGATCATGACTGAAACAGTCCCTGTTTCCCTGAATAGGGTCTTCAGCCCTACACCAAGTTATCATGGGCCCCATCCGTGTGGGAGTTCCAGTCCACATCCACACATGGTCCTTGATTGTAGAAACCGTCTCTTACAAGACCCCTGTGCCCGGCTCAGTTTGGTCTTTGTGGAGCTCTTGTTCTCCCCAAGTCTCAACAACCTCCCCCAGATCTATCATTACTCTCGCCCTTTGTCAGAGGCTTGATCTCAAGTCTTAATATCCGCTGAGCAGTTTTCTTAAGAGTATATTTGTGTTTGCATTTGTGCTTGTCTGTGTACATGTGCCTCTGTGTATGCATGCCTGAGAAGGTCAAAAGAGACCTTTGGGTCCCGTGGAGCTGGAGTTATAGGCCTTTGAAAGTTAGTTGAAGTGATTGATGACATATGAACTAGTCCTCATGACTGAACAGGAAATGTTCTTAACTCAAAGCATGGGGGTGGGAAAGGATTCCTGAAGTCAAGGCATCCCTTCTAACATTACTGAGTGGGAACAAATCTTTAAGGATCACGGAGTGGAGGTCTGGAGTGATCGAGAGGACACCAGGCACGTCTGTCAGAAGTCCTCAAGCCAGGTGGTCAGGGATCTGTGTGTTCTGGCATTTGGATTGCTTCTCTGTGCTAGGTGTATAACTCTTTTTCTTTTTTTCCTTTTTTTCTTGCATAAGCTACTTTTTTTCCCTGAAAGTCACTGCAACTGTCTGTGAAGTTGATATGGCAACATAGTATTCACGTGAGAAACTCGTGCCCTATGGTACACACAGTTATGGTACACAGTACACATAATTCCCTTTGGTAGGCTACCAGAATCATTTTGTGTCAAAAGCCAATCATTTTTTCTATCTTATTTTATAGCTAATGCTTCAAACACATGATACAGTCCTTCATAGTGGGATGAAATGGCTGTCTCCTCTTTTATCCCATGGAATTGTTGTCATTATAGTTATCACTAGAGGTATGTGTCACTGTGGGCCAGCAGGATTGATGCAGGCTGCCATCAAAAGGAAAATTAGAACAAACAACTTGCAGAGTTAGATATGGTTATTGTGCACACAGGAGTCATTGCCAAGAGAACTGCTGTTAGCTCTAGGCAACCTTTGTCTTAAGCAGTGAGCTCCAGGTTAGCTGGTGAGACCATGTAAAACAAACAAGCAAAAAAAAACAAAAGGACAGTGAAAGAGGGAAAGGAAGAAAAAAAACAGGCAAACTCAGATGCTTATGAAATAAAACTTTTTTTTTAATCTGTAAAAGAAGTTGGTTGACTTTTGGGGCTTTGAAGTCTCATTCTGTCTAGTAGGACCCTAAACACAGCCAGTTCAGGGCCTTGCCCTTCAAGGTGGGACTGAGGGTTATTCCCTGATGAGTGGAGAACATTAAGTGAGTGGGGAAATTGGGACCCAGGTCCTCAGTGGTCACCCAGAAGTCCCTTCTGCATCTGCTGTGAGGACCATCAGAGATTCTCCTGAGCTGAGAGGTCACTTAGGGTTCCTTGGGTTTGACATTTTCTCAGTCCCTTCAAGCCAGATGGGCCAGTAAGAACAGGTAGACAATTCTAGTTTAATTTGGATATTTATAAGCTGACATCTATTTGAAATAGGCTCAATTGATATTTTTCCTTAAGCCTATAATGCATAAATATGATTATTTATTGCTAGAAGTTTAGAATTTGTAGAAACTTTTAAATCAATTTTTTATTCTTAAATATTGACTTTTTTTCAGATGTGTTAGATTTTATTTTTTTCTTTTGGGTAGTAGGTATTTTTCAAACTGTATGATGTAATAATGATTAATAGCATCTTCTAAAAAGCTAGTATAGGGCCTTGTATCAATAATGGCTGTTTCTTGGCTGAAGATAGTTAGTTGCCAGGCAATCTGAACTTATTGGGTAAGCAGACACTTAGTCTCAGAAACACCACCTCGCCAAATAAGTTATTATGATAAAAGCGTTGCTGATAATATGAAAGGATTTAATTTTTATTTGTTTAGTTCATGTATCATAATGAAAATTCAGTTCCAGTATTCGCATTAAACTCTCATTCTGTTTGTTTTGGACTTCAAACATCTACCTTGTATTATAAAAAGAGAGTTTGGATGGCAGAGGAAAAAAAGGAAAAAAAAAAAAAACCTAAACAGTCAGGGACTGTGAGAAAGCTGGGAGCTGTTTGAGCTTTCTCTGCCACATCCATGCCACTCTTGGGCTCTCCCTGGCCCCATGACATTCTGTATCTTTGGGAACTGTGTTGGAACAGTCCCAGCCAGCTTATCTAAACACAACCCACTCAGGCCACTACCGTACCTGCATAAGATTCGGCACAAGGACACAACAAAGCAGGAAATTCCCCTGGGCTCGACTCAGCAACCCACAGCCTCTCCCTGACCACATAGATGGCCCTGGGCTTCCCCTCAGGAAACCTTGGCACCCACCAGCGATATTGCTTCTTTCCCCCCTCCCCTCCCAGTTCATGGCATCATTCACCTCAGGATAAACTGTTGAAATTTGCTGCGTCTGTTCTTATAGAACTTCACAGGCACTGCCCTGGGTCAGTGGGATCTTCTCTTCTGACTTGGCTCCGAGCCTCTGGGCTGCTGCTCCCGCTACCTTACTGCCCCTTTGCTCTTGGGCTCTACTGCAGTCCAAGGAATTTCTTTTGTGAGGCTTGGACTTAATCTCATCTCTGATATTTTTCTTCTTTGTGACAAAAAAGTGCTAGTACTAAGTATTCTAACACAATATTTTTTTTTACCAGTTTTAATCCATAATACTTGGAATAACAATGTCAGAATTCAAACTCTACCACCAGTAATATAATGACAGAAAACAGTGGACATACTACAAATGCCCCATAATCACAGAACCTGAGAAACTGAGGCAGGATGATCTTAAAGTTGAGACTAGCATGGGATATGTAGTAAAGACCCTATAAAGATGTCCCATTTTCCGTGGTTTTTTTTTTAACACTTAACGAAGTTTTATTGAAACATAGCCATGCCCACTGGGTACACACATAATTGTGACAAGGTAAGATCAGTGGTTTTCAACCTTCGCAACCCTTTAGTACAGTTCCCCATGTTGTGGTGAACCCCAACCATAAAATTATTTTTGTTGCTACGTCATAACTATAATTTTGATACTGTTACAAACCAACGGACCCACAGGTTGAGAACTACTGGGCAAGGTAGTCCACAAAGCATACAACTTAATGAGACTTTAAATTTACAGTTTAAACATTGGCCAGATACCACTCTTGGTGAAAATGCACTTTTAAAACGAGATTCACTATAATTTGTAACACTTTATTAAGAAGGAATCTATGTCAACAATTCTATGACAAAACAATGTCAAAGAATCAAGGGAAACATCAAGGATCAGACAGTAACTTACATTATTTTTTATATAATCAATGCATATTTAAGCAAAGTCGAATCCTTATTAAGCAAACATTTTTGCATACACTGCCTTCTCTTTATCTTTCTGTGCCTTTATCATTTGTTTGACCTTAAGCATTTCTGCCTGGATAGCTTTATCTCCTGGGGCTATCTCCTGCGCCTTCTTAAGATCAGCCAATGCTTGATCATATTCTTTTAAACCTTGCCATCCTTGTGCTTTGCGGTATAGTGCTTTGGTATTTGACGGGTCCATTTCAAGAGCCTCCGAACAACTGTCAATTGCTCCCTGCCAATCTGACATCTTCAGTTTACAAGCACCAATATTCAGCACACAACTTAAAGCTATAGGTTGCAGTCTGGATAGATCTGCTTTCTCAATGACAACCTTCGAACTATCCATGTACCTTAAAACCTTCGCATATTTTTTAATAGCCATCTCCCAGTTCTGAGACTTGAAAAAAGTATTTCCAATGTTTTTTAAGTCTTCAGCTATTAATAAAATTTTATCTACATCTTTTAAATCTATATCTGCATCCTCGGGGAAATCTGGATGATTATCACCAGACCCATCTTTGGGGAATATTCCCCAGTCATCCCCTTCTTTCAATTCTCCACATTCTGCAATAACACACAGTTCGGCAGGTTTTTTTGCCATTCACTTCTACATTTTCAAGCATCCTTGCCACACCTAGTCCTTTAATTACTTGACCAAATACCACATGTTTCCCATCCAGATGAGGAGTTGGAACTGTTGTGATAAAGAACTGAGAACCATTTGTATTGGGGCCTGCATTTGCCATGCTCAGCAAACCCTCCCGATCATGCTTATAATGAAAATTTTCATCTTCAAATTTTTCACCATAAATACTTTCCCACCTGTACCATTATGATTTGAGAAGTCTCCACCCTGAATCATAAATTTTTTAATAATTCGGTGGAAAGGGCATCCTTTAAAATGGAGCGGCTTCCCAGTTGTGGATCCAGTGCCTTTTTCTCCTGTACACAGTGCACGAAAATTTTCTGCAGTTTTGGGTACAATATCTGCAAACAATTCTAAAACAATTCGGCCAACTCGCTCCCCTCCGATGTCTACGTCAAAGAAGACCTGCGGGTTCTTGGGGTTGGTGGGCTTGGCTGCCAGGGATGGATGCGACATCTTCTCTGCAGGCGCTGGGAAGCAGGACGGGGGAGTTTTCCGTGGTTTTGTTTTGCTTTTTTTTTCTTTTGGGTTATTTCCAAATTACTGTTTTAAAACCCTAAATTAGACTTGTGCCAATTAAAATCTTTAGCTTCTGAAACACTAAAACTAATGATTATTATTATTTTTTGTTATGTTGCCTGGGGAAAAAACCTACCTGAAGGAAATAAATGACACAAATTAAGGTTTCATATAGGGCAGAGGTTCTGGTCTTTGTATAAATTGGGTCATCTGAGAAGAGAGAACCTCAACTAAATACATGCCTCCATCAGATTGGCCTGTAGCCAAGTCAGTGGGGTAATTTTTTGATTAAGGGTTGATGTGGAAGGGCCCAGACTACCATGAGTGATGCATTCTTGGGAGGTGGTCTTGGAATATACAAGAAAGCAAACAGAGCAAGCCTTGGGGAGCAAGCCAGTAAGCAGCATTCCTCCATGGCCTCTTGCTTTAAGTTTTTGCCCTGGCTTCCCTTCATGATAGACTATAAGCTGTAAAATGAAATAAGCCCTTTCTTCTCCAAGTTGGTTTTGGTTAATGTTTTATCTCAACAACAGAAAGCAGCCTAAGGCTACGTGATAAGAGCAGAGCAGAAAGTACCTGGAGAAGACCATTTAGACATTCCACACTCACACACACTGCCAGAGCACGTCTGTTTTGGTTGCGTTTGTTTGCTTTTGGTCTAGCTCAGATGTATGTTAGTCCCCTTACTGGCAGATAAAGAGCTTTTTTTTTTTTTCTGGTGCATTCAGATAGAAGCACCAATTTGTTTACATGTGTGTTATACTCTGAAGAGCGATCCCAGCCACCAGCCATTCCTGTTGTTAGCATTAACAGTCATTTCATAAGAGAGAAGTGGAGCTCTTCCTAAGACTTACCTGACCACTGAACTGATTGAAGAACAAATCCAGAGATTTATGTCTGACCACATTTAAGTTTTGTTTTCATTGACTGCTGTCTCTTCCACTTTCATTTTGTGCTACCTAAGTTGAGCTAATTTTGAGCCAAACATTTCAAAAAGGGCCTGGAAATGAAGTTCATTGGGAGAATGTTTGCCTACCACACATAAAGACCTGGCTTCTATTCAGTACCATATAATAAAACAAAACAAAGGAAATCCTGAATGCTAAGCTACCGTCCAGTGAATACCAGGTAGAAAGCAAAAGCAGAACAGTAGGAGTCAAAGCCTGAACCCCTCTACCTTTCCATTGTAGATCTTTGAGCATCTAGCTTGTACTAGGTCTACAATAGCCATTGGATAGATATGTAGGTTCATTTCCTGCCCAATAATATTTGCTTGGGCATTTCTGCTCCTCTGACCATTTAAACTAACAGTCCAGGGACCACGGAGAGGCAGCAGGTAAGGACACTTCCTATTCTTGGCAGGCATTTGGGCTCCATTCTAGCACTCAGATGGTGGCTCCCAACCATCTTTAACTGAGGTTCCAGAGAATCCGGTCCCTTTGGGCATTATAGGCTCACAGTGCACGTATGTATATGTGTAGGCAAAACACTTATACACATAAAATAAAAATAAATAAAAATCTTTAAACTGACAGCTGCTGGAGAGTAATACTGGGTAGGTGTTTCTCTGGCCCCTGGATGCCATGAACTTCATCCTTTAGGGATACTGCCAAGTCTGGTACTGAGAAATTGGGAAGGCCCTTGGGGAACCAAAGGCATCATCTCACCACCTGCCTCTGTACTTTAATATAATGCCATTCACAGTTTCTGTCTTTGCCAAAAGTAGGACTTCACAGCTTACTACTCATTAGATTATTATATCATAATTATGTTAGAGTAACTACAGCAGTTACTTCAGCACAAAGATTTTACTTATTTAGGAAGAGACATTTCTACTGAAAGGAAGCTCATTGGGAAAGAGAGGCCATTGGTTCAGAAGGTGACTGTTCAGTCTCATGAGGATGGGGACTCATTGTAGAGGAAAAGTAACTTGGTAGGCAGGTTGCTTGTCATTTTCTTTTTCCTCTCATTTTTCTGAAACAGGGACTCACCAGGTAGCTCAGGCTGGCCTTGAATTTGCAACCTCCTTTGCCTCTGACTATTGAGTGATGAGGTTGTAAGTGTGTGCTCCACACCTGTTATCACGGTCTATATAGTTACTAATCAAGCACTATCTGTATTTTCAGAAGTTATGAAGACTGAAGGACCTTCCAGGGCACAGCTGGTTTCCAATTGGTTGCACTATTTCAAGAACTCATTGATTAAAAGCTTTGGCAAAGATATTTTAAAGTGAGTCTTCTTGGTCATGCCTAAATCCCTAACGTACAGTAGCTTATTTGTTGTAGACAAATGTCTGACAAGGTCCTTATTGATTAATATTTGCAAAGGAAGACTTTGAAGAGGCAATTGCATTTCCTTAAAATCCAGATACATGCATTCGTGTTCAAGCTGCACTTAGGCCCAGGAAACAGGGACATCCAACCTCATGTTATTGGGCAGGAAGGACATTTGTGGTCTCTCATGCTCTTGGGCATGGGACCTCTTAGGCAGTCCTTCATTCTCTCCTCCCATAGCATCAGTGCTGGCCATCTTGGTGGAACAAATCATTCTGGGAGGCACAAGGCCTGGGTACCAGTTCTGCCTTCCCTGATGAAAAGCTCTATCACCTCGGGGAAAACAGCTGGATTAGTTCTGATTTCTCCCGGCTATTTAAGTAGGGCCAAGAATCCCAGATCTGCTGTGTCTTAGCAGGTTGTGATGGGGTCAAGCACAAATATGAAAACCTTGGTAAGCTGAAAAGACCCAAATGGGCATTCACCGTTATGAAGCCTTATTGATGATTTTCATGTTAATGTGCTCTCAAACAGCCTAGAAACAGAAGACATTTCCTTTAAGGAGAAAGAAGAATTTCCACTTTGTGGCCTTCAGCCCTTCAGAGTAGCAGTGCTTCTTCATTTCAGCGGTGCCCTCACCTTAGGTAGACTGTGACTCAGTAGTAAGCATTCTCAACATCCCAGGGGCTTGTAGCAGAAAGGTGTCTTCCCTGTGGCATTGACTCCCAGCAGGCAAAATGCTGAAGATCATTTCTCTGCTAACACCTGGGGCTATGTGAACCATTCCTCTTTCTTGACTGAGAAAGGAGCCAGAACTATGCATTTACTCCCCAAATGCTTGCTTAGATGTACTATATGTCACTGTCACTCATCTACCAAACAAGGTCACATGGTCATGTAAGATGTCAGCTGAGTAGGGGTTATAGTCTTTATATGGAGAGGGCCACCAAATACTCAGAATAAGGAAATGATTGCCCATAGAAATGAAGTTTGCTCAACATAGCATCTCCATCGCCAGAACCAAAGGTGACAAGGAGATACTTGAAGCCTTACCAGGTAGACCATCATGCTGCTTGCTTTCATCATTGCCCTTGGATTGTTGCAAGGATGGGTGGATCCTCCTTTCTTCGTTGCGTCCTTCCTCACTTAGGAGAAAGAAATAAAAAAGGACTCAGGGCTTTGGGGTTAAGTTCAATAATAAATAACTTGAAATCCTAGTGAGAAGAACTCCTTCAGAGCATCAAGATGATTTTTAGGGATTGTAAATATCTATATAAGCAAGTAGACAGGAGAAAAAGGAAGGGAGAGTGCATTGGAAAGGGGGCTTGTTCGGAAGGAAGGCTATTATTTAGACATGGACATTCTACTCTAACTTGGGCAAGGATTTGTTGCAGAAAGGAAGTAGCCTGTCTGCCAGGGTTTGGGGTGATCAGGTCTAGCTGACGTGGAATTATCAGAAACTTCACTGGTATTATTTTAGGAGTCACACCAAAGCAACCATTTAGATTAAGCAATAGTTTAGGGTGAGATTTGGATCCAATCAAGTAACATTCTGCTTTGAATGGTTCTGTTTCGTTTTGAGGGAGTGAGTGTTCCTGTACGATATGAGTAAAGGTAAAGAAAGCACAGAAGTGAATGGGGTGGGATGAGGTGAAGATGAGAAAGCCTTTTGTAGCTCATCAAGCTGTGTGTGCCCATCACTAGTACCTCATGAAATCAGCCAAGCTTCCCTTCCTCCCTGAGAACTTTCTCCAGCCAGAAATTGAAAAAAAACTGATGTCCTGGCTACTACTTTTTTATTAAATAAAATATTTTATTAGTTCTTTGATAATTTTATACATACAATGTATTTTAATACTTCCTCCTTCCTCCTCCCCAAACTTCTCCCTGATCCGTTCCCACTCCCCCCTCTCACCACAACTTCACGTTCTCTTGTTTCTATAACCCTCCAAGTGTCTGTAGAATCACGGGTATGGTGCCATTCCCTAGAGCATAGTGAGCCACCAGGTGCCATAGCCTTAGAGAGACCCGACTTTTCCTCCTCCAGAAGCCATCAACTCTCCATACTCTTCAGCTAGGGATGGGAGCCTATGAGTGCCTCTTCTCTCCACAGTGGAGTGGAGATTGGCTTGATCTAATGCAGATCTGTGTAAGCACAGGCTTTCCTTTCAGCTAAACAAGACAGATAAAGTGATAGACAGAATGATTTGGGGAGGATGACATTTAGGAAAAGGGTCCTATGGCTATGGAGGCAACAGGTTGTATTTTCCTTATTGAGCTGTTGGGAAATTACAGTCAAGGGTCTGAAGCTTTCTGGGAAATTCTCTGTTCATTTCAGTTGTTGTTTTAGGTTTTGCTGTGAGGATACTTGTTCATGATGGAACATGGGCACAGCAAGGGGAGACCCAGAGGTCAGTGGATGTGTAGATCTATCAGCTTGCTCAGGTCTGCATGGGCAAACTGTCAACCTTATGACAAGTCCCACAGCATGTTACAGCGGCTCCTGTGCCCTGGCTCTGAAAGTTTCAATAACCCAAATCATTTTCCCAGTGACAAGAGTAACAGCTCTCTTTGACTTTGACTGGTCTTCTGGCTGCTCCAAAAGTCAACAACGTAGTTACTCTTGTTCTGTGGAAGGGAACTAAGCTCCTGTCCACAGTGCCACAGTACCAGATGCATCAAGAAGGCCTGGTGCACATCCAGTGAGAGAGATTGGAACTGAATTTTGACAGACAGCAGGTCAGAGCACAATGCAAGGCACCAGTTTTTCATTTCTTCCGCCATCTTTGAGCCATCCTGTAAGGGAGGCAAACACTGGCGTGCTGGGAGGAGCCACCTGTGGTGGTTTGAACAATAATGGCCACCAAAGACTCAAACATTTGAGTGCTCAGTGACCAGGGATTGGAATTGTTTGAAAGGATTAGGATATGTAGCCTCGTTGGAGTAGGTGTGGCGAGGCTGGAGTGTGTCACTGAAGGTGGGCTTTGAGGTTTCAAATGCCCACACCAGGTCCAGGATCTCTCTCTCTCTCTCTCTAACTGCAGGTTAGGGTGTAAAGCTCTCAGCTACGGTTCTAGCATCTGCCTGTATGCTGCCATGTTCCCTGAAATGATGAAAATAACTAAAACCTCTGAAACTGTTTTTTTAAAAAAGCCTCCAATTAAATGCCTTCCTTTTAAGAATTGTTGCAGTCATGGAGTCTCTTAATGGCACTAGAACAGTGACTAAGACACCTTCTTTTCCGCTCTTCCTAAAGAGTCATGATCTAATAACCCATATGGTTATTAGAGTAAAAAGCTAAAACACTTTATTTTTATATTTGTTTTATATAAAAAATAATGTTAAGATTGTATGAGAACAACCAGATTATTATTGTTGTTATTATTATTATTATTATTATTAATGTAATGATAGCAATTAAGCCCAGGGCCTCATGTATTTTAGGCAAGTGTTCTACCATGAAACTATACCCCGAGTCCTAAGGATGATTATTGTAACTGGTCTTTGCTACTTTGTGGGTTCTTCTTTCTCCCACCCTTTCTCCCCCTGGTTTCACCACTATCACTAGCTAGGAGAGAAAGAAGGGTAGAGGGGAAGAGAAAGAGGTAGAGATCTTTGAATCTAATTTCTATCTTCTTGTTTCTTCTTTGAGCACAACTACTAACAAACTGCAACCAATACCTCTGAATGACCAACCCTCTGACTACCAACCAACCCTCTCAAGGCCCACGCATTTAGATACCCCCTGAAAAGTTCCCAGAACTCTAAATGTCACTCAGTCACAGACACTGTCTGCAGCTGGCAAAACTATGCCTCTGCTAGAGCATGAGGCAAATCACAGTCGGCTGCTTCACTGGTCAGGTGAAGCACCTGGGATTAAAATGAAAACACAGTCTTACAACATCTCTGTGTCTTTTTAAAAATTTATTTATTTTTATATCAATCACAGGTTAGGTACTTTGCATCCCAGGCATAGCCCCCTCCTTCATTCCCTCCCACACTCCCCATCCCTCCCTCATCTCCTCCCCGCCCCCTCCAAGCCCACCAACGGGGGAGGACCTCCTCCCCTTCCATCCAACCCCAGACCATCTTGTCTCCTCAGGGCTGACTGCAATGTCCTCCCCTGGGATCTAGCCAGGCTGTTACTCCCTGGCATGTATGGGGGAGGGTCAAACATCTCTGTGTCTTAAAAGAAACCAAAACTCAAAAATTCTCACTACAGGTTATCATAGTGAACCATCATGTGTTGGGGTCATTTGCTACTTGGAAACTGAAATGGCTGAGACAGCGGTCTCTGAAAGTGAGGACTGACCTGTCTTAAAGCAGGAAGTGTCCCAGCTTCAGAGCACTGGACAGAAAAAAGAATGTGATGTTTTCTTCCCTGTTCTCATAGCTATCATTGATTTCCACTGATTTTCTTGAGTTGTTTGGGAAGATTCTCATACTGAAAGTTCTGCCATTCCAGGGACTTCACTTCTCTTTCCTTCCTCCATCAATTGCTTCCCTTCTCTCTCACTCCTGAGAACAAAAAGAGCTACACTTGTATAAAGCTTGTGATTTTAAGTTCCCTAAAGTTAAAGAACAAACTTTTATTTAAAAGAAAAATTAACAGCAGCAACAAGGGAGAAATTATTTAAGACAAACACTGTTTACAGGGACTTGAGTTCAAGACCTTGGCCAGATCTCTTTTCCTTTTTGTGTCTCAGCATTTGCAACCATAAAATGAGAGAGTTGCCTTTGATCCCTAAAGAATTTCTCAACATCTTAAATTTTTAAAAATCATGAAGGACAGATGATGGGGCGGGGGGTGGTTGTGGACAAGACAAGTTCATTTTATAGATCACAGCCCCGTAAGGTGAGAAATACATTTGACTTTTATAACTATGTCTCAGGGCCTAGAAATTAACTATCTAAAAGGGAGTAATAGTAACCAGCAGTATGAGAAACCAATATGCCGTTCGGTATGGGATAGTGCTCAATCAATACAGCAGAAGCTGTCTTGAAGCAGTCTGGACACTGCTGCATGCTATACATAGTGTCATTTAACTCTCACAATATTCTTGGTAGCCAGCAATTAGTGCAACTACTGGTGTGCAGAGAAGAGAAGACTGGGAAGTGAGAGTTGAGGTGACATACCAAAGGTACAGAGACAGTGATCAGTGGAGCAGGAAAGAAAACCAGCCCAATGGAAAAACCCTTATTTTTGATCACGACATTTTAGGAAGAATGGGAAGGATGGTGTATTAGTCGCTGTTCTAGTTCCCATAGGAGGGAAGAGGGAAGGAAACTGCACTGAAGGGCAGTTGGCTCAGAGAAAAGCTGAAAAAGCCCTAGAACAATCTGATGAGACAGCCCATTTCAAAATAAAGGGTTAATCTCAAAAAGCTGCACTGTCAGCATGGGAGGAGGGATGGGCCACCGTTAGGAGACCATCGTCAGTTTGCTCAGTAGTCATACAGCGTGTGCCTGCTAGTGGTGTGGAACAAGGTTAAGATGAGATAGGGTGGCATCCTATAGAAATGATAGATCTGAGGTGTTTTAAAGAGGCCAACATTCCATATGGGATGTACTTGCCTCATATGAAACAAATTCTAAATATCTGGGCTCCTCAAAATAGAATTATTCCCCAAGACTGGAAGGCATTGGTAATAGCTGTCCTAGAGACCAGTCCGCAGTTGAAATAGTTAACACGGTGGAGGGAAGAAGCTGAAGAATAAAATAGAGTGAGGGGAATGCATCAGTTGCTAGGTGAAGGGTGATTCTGAAATACAAGGACAGATTCAATCAGATGATGTTGCCATGGAAAAATGTCGATTCATGCTTTAAGAGCTTGGGACAAAGTTGAGGAACCCAAGATAAAGGGCACCTCAGTTTCAAAGATTACACAAGGCTCTGGAGAACCCTCACTGATTTTTTTTTTTTTTTACAAAGATTAGTCTCACCTGTTAACGAAGCCATATCAGACCCTGATTCAAGGCAGGTGTTGACAGACACCTTGGCATTTGAGAAATTGAATACCGAATGTAAAAAATGTTATTAGACCATTAAAGGCCTGGGCAGCGCCTATGGATTACTGGATAAGGGATACAACCTATATTGCTTCTAACGTGTACTATGCTAAAATAACAGGCCAATCTATAGCTAGAAATCTCACTTATCAAAACGCCTGGTACTTCAATGGTGGGAAATACGGTCATTTGCAAAGAGACTGTGACCAAACCGCTAAAGATCTTAGATCTCAAAGTGCCTGGTGCATTAACTGGAAGAAATAACAGTACTGGAAAAGTGCTGGAGAAGTGAAGGAGCGTGTCATAGGGGCAATAGTTTTCCTAAATCTCAAACAGAAGGAATGCCTAGGCTTCCTGGGGTGAGTATGTGAGCGGCAAAGGCTGCCACTGGCTTCAGAAGAGATCTTCAAGGCAATTTTTACCTCGAGGAGCTATTTGCCTCTTGTCAGCCAGGAAATAACAAGCAGACAGAAAAACCTCAACTATAAACAGTACAGATCTAATGGATGCTTCTGCAGGCAATGCTGCTCTAGACTTGGCCACAGATAACTGATAAAGATGAGAATGAGCAGGAGAGGTCTCCTGAAAGCCTTGGCCACTAACCAGAAAAGCACGTATTCCATCGAAAATGTCTTTGCTTATAAATTTCCTGATACACACAGCACAATGGCTTAATAAAGAAGCGGGGGGAATGTGGTGAGAATTCTGGAATTTCAGAACACAGAAATATTATATGTTTTCATTTTAATTCCATCACTCTGGCCATAGGTTATCAGTCATAGCAGTCACAGGATAGGAAGGAACGTGAAGGATGTTAAATGTCTGTAACACCAAGGGGGGACCCTCAATATCTCTAAATGGTACCCACAAGTAGTCATCATTATAGACTGCTATAACAGAAACACAGAGCCTCCTTACCTGGGAACACAGCTTCCTGGTAATTCTGGGCATAAATCAGTATTTCTCCTCAGTTTAACAAATACATCATTGGACAACTTTTAATTGAAGTCTAGTCTTGTGATAATTGCATGAGACATTTTGCATGACCATTCTGATGTTTCATTTCTACTTTAAGACCCTGAAATTGAATTACTAAGCCTTTGGCTTTAAGAATATGTTACCAACAAATGAACTCTGAAGAACTCTTTGCCCATTAACTGAACCTTAGACCACAGGATAAACTAAGACTTATATATGTTCTTACTTTATCAAACCAATTGTGTCATTACTATTGATGGTAACTGTGCCCAATACCATGCTGGATGCCATATAAACATGATCTGGTTTATACATCTTACTAGCTCCATGATAAGTCTATTTTTTCCATTTTATAGATAGAACCTGCGGTGTATGTAGAGATGTAAATAACTTTTTCAAGATGTACTTACTAAGTGACTCATTCATATATTCACTCAACAAATTTTATGTGTTTTGCCTGCATCTATGTATGGACATCATGTTTGTGCCTGATGTCTGCAGTAGCCAGAAGAAGGTGTTAGATCCCCTAGAACTGGAGTCACAAACAAATGTGAGCCCCCATGTGGGTGCTAGGAATTGAACCTCTGCAAGAGCAGCAAGTGCTCTTAACTGCTGAGCCATATCTCCAGCCACTCTACAAAGATAATAAATCTTTACTTATTATGGGGCAAGCATCCTCCTAGTGCTACAAGCTCAAGGTTGTAACAGTGAGTGAACAAAAAAGACAAAGCAGCCTGCACACTTAGAAGTGGAGAACAGGGGAGGCAGACAATAAGAAACGATCCATCCATATATCATGTTAAAGAACAACACATTACAGAGAAAGAAGAAACAGTCAAAGAAGGGCTATGGGTTGCTACTGTCAGTGGGTTGCCCATGTTGCTCTGTACTTGCGCATCATAGTGCAGCAGACCACTCACTTCATGGCCAGGAAGCAGGACAGAGAATGAGGAAAGATCTGGATCCCCAAATCCCTAATCACCTAAGAATCTTTCATAAGTTTCTACCTCCCAATGGCTGCATTACCCCTGAGAAGTACCATCCTAGGATCCAATACCTTTGAGAACTTTCAAGATACTAACTATAGGATCCCATTTTGCTGTGCTGTGGTCCTGCAATTGCCTAGGTGGATGTCCCTTAACTCCTCTGCTCACATTCCAGGAACAGTGGGAAGTCTTGTTCACCTGAGCTTCTTGGCCCAGCCTCTAGAGAGCCTGGAGACCATATTCCTGAAGGGTCTGGAGCCTTGCCTTTCTATCACAGCTTAGAAAATTCTGGAGCTACAGTCAGTACTGTTAGAAGTTAGTGCAAGAAACAGATACAGAATGCAAAGATGACGGGGTACTGATGGTGTTCATTAAGGTTCATTCCAAAACCTCCAAGCTCCTGCTAAATACACACACATGTACACACACACAAGTACACACACACACACATACACACTACTACAAAATCCCCAGCAACTACAAGCCCAGATAACATTTCGTTAAATGTTACTGAGAAGCTAGGATCTAAGTCAGGAACTCTTGCCCAGCTCATTCAATCTTTGTAACTTAACCAAGTTTTTTAGCTTCTTTGGGCCAATTTCCAGATAGGAAAAAATGACCCGATGGGGCTTCCTGGAAGAAAACACCGTGGGGCAGGCTCTTGGACACATCTCCACGGTTTGGAATGGTTCTGAGCAAAAGAACATTAATGTAAGGATGCCATGGCCCAAAGACTGATGCTTTAAACGCACAGAAGTCTTTAATTGTAAGGGCTGATAAGAGAGGAAGAAGGCATGTACAACTTATAGTTATGTGGAGAGAAGACATAAACCTCTCCTCACACAACAGCGGCTGTCGTGTGACTGGGGAGACATGGACAAAATCACTCCAGACCAAAAAAACCGATTACAGATCGAAGTAATCATCCAAGAGACCATCAAAACTCGGCTTGGTGAACTGTGACTTTTATTTACGGGAGCAGAAATGACTCAGAGATAGTGTGGGTGACAGTTCACAAAAGCTGGAAGCCGGGAATATACTGTACATCTTCCCAGCAGCCCGGGTGCTCCGAGCCTCTCCCCGGTAGCTCAGTTACTCAGAACCTTCTCCACACAGCTCAGGTTCTCTGAGAGTGTGCGTCTCTCAGGCCTGGTGTACCTGGTCAGTTTCCTGGCCTTCCTGAAGCCTTTGAGTTACTCCCTGACTTTAACAGGCTTCCCTGTAGGATGGAATGTTTCACTTTCCCTTACAAATCTTGTATCTTAAGGGGCTTCCCGCCAAGATGGAAGGTTTCTTATCTTCGAAAATTGCTCCATAACTGCCCACCCTATTAAGTGGGTGAATGGCTTTGAGAAAGAGAAGGAACAAAGCGATCTGGAGGAAGCATGCTCAGGATTTAAACAGTAAATGCCTTGCCGTTAGCCATTGTACCCCAGCCCCTCTGCACACACACATGCACACATGCACCTTCCAATGTATTTCTAAGTTTTCCCAGTTAGAGGAACATGTTTTTATTTCTTCTTTTAAAAACGGATTTATCATCATTACTCTTGTTTATTATTTTAGACAATGTCTCTGTTTACCCTTGACTGGCCTGGAACTTGTCTTTGTTAGTTTGTTTTTCAAGACAGAGTTACTGTCTTGGCTGTCCTAGACTCACTTTGTAGATCAGACTGGCCTTGCACACACAGAGTTCCACCTGGCTCTTCCTCCATGTGCTGGGATTAAAGGCACATGCTATCACACCCTGCTTGGAGCTTGCTTTATAGACCAGGCAGGCCTTGAACTCATAGAGGACCCCTAGACTTGCTTCTGCCTGCAGAGTGCTGGGATTAAAGCTGTGTACCACCTTGCCTACCACTATTTTTTAATCATGTATATTTGTGTATGTCTGTGCTTGAGTATGTGCACATGACTGCAGGTGCCTTCAGAGTCTAGATGAGGGAGGGCATCAGCTCCCCTGGATCTGGAGTTATAGGTGGTCATGAGCTGCCTCACTCGGGTCCTGGGTTCTCTGCAAGAAGTGGCATTGAGCCATCTCT
Organism: Pachyuromys duprasi; assembly: GCA_028658305.1. Taxonomy (NCBI): domain Eukaryota; kingdom Metazoa; phylum Chordata; class Mammalia; order Rodentia; family Muridae; genus Pachyuromys; species Pachyuromys duprasi. The sequence continues at coordinate 27,848,863 of CM053748.1, forward strand.
CCAGCTCCTTACTGTGTCACTGTGGAGGTTCACAGTGAACCCCACCCTCTTGAGACCAGATTATTGGTAACAGCTGTGCTGTTTGTTGACTTGTCTCCAGTCATTGAGCCGTGCATTCCAAGTGGTGACAAACTGAGCTTCTGGAATCTGTAAACCGATGCTTTCCTGTCAGAGCTGTTTATGGACAGGAAGCTGACATTCCCACAGTTTGGTATCCATTGAGATCCATCTGCTGGGGCTGTAGTTCTATTCTATACCCAGTGTTCTTGCATTTGCATTTGGTTTCACTCTTCTTTTGGAAACTGTCCTCCACAAATTGCTGAAATACTGACTCAACATGGATGCCTGCTGCTCTTTTCTCAAGAAGCAATTTTGGATGATCTGTAGTGTACGCTACAAGGCCGTTTCTCCCAACACCTCCTTCCTGAAGAAAAAAAAAAGGGGGGGTGTTATTACCAGCTGTTTCCTCATATTGAAGGGAAGAAAGCGAAAAATAAAGTCCAAGCTTCCAGACCCTCAGCCAATCACTGAGGTCCCTGTTCCCTGCCTCCCATACTTAGGGCCCCAGCCTGCCCAGCCTCTTTTGGAAAAGAAGGACAATCCAATTGTAAATATGATCTGCACTTCTAAGAACATTTGAATGGTAATACTCAAGCAATTACTTTCTTTTCAAGATCATTAAACACAAATCAGACTTGTATTTTAATAGGGCTGCCAATGCGAGTAATGGCAAGAAGGGTAGCATAAGGATACATTTTTTTTCCTCTGATGGGTGAATGTTTACATTATTACCCTTTCTGAGAAGCAGAGTTGGGGAGGGGGGGGGAACTGCTCCGTGCTTCAGAACCATTTTCTTTGCTTTCTTGCACTCCACAATTCAAGACCTTTCTTTTGTCAAAAGACACCTTCAGAGAACTTGTGAGGGATAGCCATTGTCCAGAGGGCCAGGGTGGCTTGCTCCTGGTCCTTTCTCTCTGGGGCAGTCATACTCCAACTTCCTGGGTGACTCAACAGGGTATGCACAAAGGGAATGGTCTCCTGGGGACTGAGGAGAGCAGGGGCTTCCCACAAGAGACTCTGCTCTCACATCTTGGGTCTCAGAGTGACACCATTGCCCTCCTGCTATGGTCCTTCCCTCGCTAGGACCACAGGTACTAGTGCTATCTATGGAGGCACATCTGGGACGAGGAAGACAACTTCTTTTTTTTTAATTTATTTATTTTTATCTCAATCACAGGTTAGGTACTTTGAATCCCAGGCGTAGCCCCCTCCCTCAGTCCCTCCTACCCTCCCACTCCCTCCCTCATCTCCCTCCTCCCCGCCCCCTCCAAGTCCACCAACAGGGGAGGACCTCCTACCCTTCCATCCAACCCCAGCTTATCCTGACTCCTCAGGGCTGGCTGCAATGTCCTCCCCTGGGATCTAGCCAGTCTGTCACTCCCCTGCTTATATGGGGGAGGGTCAAAGAGTCAGCCATCAAGATCATGACTGAAACAGTCCCTGTTTCCCTGAATAGGGTCTTCAGTCCTACACCGAGCTATCATGGGCCCCATCTGTGCGGGGGTTCCAGTCCACATCCACACATGGTCCTTGATTGTAGAAACCGGAAGACAACTTCTAACGATAGAAGTTAGATACTGGGGTCTGCAAAGACTCTTCTGGAAGGCAAACTTACCAGAGCTGCTGGAGCCGGGAACATCAACAGACTCAGGGCGTCTATGAAACCTCCCTCAGATGCTTCTGAAAGTGGCGTGGCTGCCATGGAGTGAGGCCTGAGATTCACTCAGGGGCCACCCAGTCCCCACACAGTCCTTAGCTGGCGGTGGAAGCTGATAAGCTCACACCAGGATCTGATGCCTTTCATGGCGTATTGGGTAACTGGACTGAAGATAGGAACGTTGACTTCTCAGTACAGTAGAGGATGCTCTGTGAACACGGGGTTTGTTGTCCAGATGTACGCTTCTGGGCATAGGGCAGCGTATGTGTGTATTCTGCTTCCAGAGAGCTAAACAGAGAAAATGATGGCCCTTGCTATCAGAGTCTAATTGTCTTAGGTGTCTCTGCGCCACCTCTGGATGCTTGTTTAAGCTCTTAGGGGTTCAATTTCTTCATCTGTAAATGGAGACGGAGCATCATTAAATGATACTCGCCTCAGCTGGTTGCTTTGCATCTTAGGTAGACATGAGGTCCTCTGCATAGGCAGCTTCCTTGTCCTGAGCCATCTAACCAAGTGGTGGAGTTGGTTGATATTCACAGCCCATTTATACTACCGGCTTTGGAGGGAAAAAGAGACAAAGCTTCAGAAAGGAGCCTCTGAGACCTGCAAACAGCTCTGCCTCACAGCTCTGAAGAACCTACTGCCTTCTCTGCTTTGCATCAAGACAATGTAAGAGCACAGCAAGGCAAGTTTACAATGCTTGTTTGGGTAATTTCAAGGAAGTTTTGTATCCATATACTTCCGTATACTGTTCTACTGATGGGATCCAGAATGCACCCTATATTCATACGTCAGTAGACAAAATGGTGGTCAGGATAAGTTCTAGTAGGCTCAGAAAGGCAGCAAACTCGGCACTTAGAGCGAGGGCTGGGATAGTCCAGGATTGCTAGTGAGGTTCACATCTCTGGAGCCATCAGCTGAGAATAAACGTAGCCAAGCCTATGAATTCATCAGTCTGTGCCCTAGCTTATTCTCTGGATTGTTGCATTTTATTTTCCTGTAGTCAATAGTTTAAAGGGGGGGGGAGGGGAATCAAACTCCCTTTAGTGCTCAGCTGCTTGTTTCCTTAAGACTAGAATCTTACTTCTGTCCTGAGAGGGCTCCCATGTGTCCCTGGAGAGCAGAAATACCCAAAAGCATCATTTTAGGAATGGACATTTAGGCCTTTGCCTTGACCTCTCTTGACAAATGAGTTTAATAATAAAGGATCCTCCTCCGGACAGTGGTTACTTCTAAGCCCCCATGGAGATGGAGTGTGTTCTCAGCAAGAGCTTTCAACATTTTAAGCTCATAGAATGGGTGACTGGTGATTGCCAATGAGTCAATTTGTGAGAGATTTGTGGATGGAACTCTGGTTCTCACAGCCTGACACACTCAAGCTGAGGCTGGCTGACTTCTGTCAGGGAGCTCTTTAGGAATTTAATAATAATGTACTTTCCAATATATAATAATGCTTTTTAATCATAGAAAAGTTATATTCTACAAATAAGAAGGAATAGGTGCATGCCTTTAATCCCAGCACTTGGGACAGGAGGATGTCTGTGAGTTCAAGGCCAGCCTGATCTACATTGCCCATTTCAGGCTAACTAAGGCTGAAACAAAGCTCCATCAACAACAAATGAAAAAAAAAAAGAAAGGAAGGAAGGAAAGGAAAGAAAAAGACAATATACTTCATTAACCCACCACCCAAAGTTAACTAATGTTAGCATTTGGAAGATTATTTTCCTGATTTAACATGTCGTGATAGCACAATATGTAAAAACATGCCCTTGCCTCATTTCATATACACTATTGTATAAACAACAAGAGATTTATTTAGTTAGCTTTTTAGATTTCTTTTATTATTTTGTATGTATGCGTGTGTTTGGGCGCCATGCTTGGTGCCAGGGGAGAGCAGAAGATGGTGTCAGGTCCCCTGGAGATGCGGTTATAGACATTTATGAGTCACTGCAGGGCTGGGAATCGAACATTGGTCTTCTGTAAGAGCAGCAAGCACTCCTCACTGTTGCGTCAGCTCTCCAGTCCCTATTGCAAGCTTTCTTTCCCTCTTTCTGCCATTTCTCTGTCTTTCTGTCTCTGTGTCTGTGTTTCTGTCTCTCTGTCTCTGTCTCTCTTTCCCTGCAAGGTCTCCTGGACCACAGGCTGGCCTTCAGTTATTGAAGGAAGGGAAGACTTTGGGGTATCCCCTCCTCAGCCCTGCTGGGATTACAGCACGCACTGTCATGCCCTGTTCGTGTGGTGCTGAGGATCAAGCCCAGGCCCTGTGCGTGCTAGGCAAGCATTACATGTTGAGGATTGTTTGTTTGTTTTGTTTTCTGAAAGCGGGGTCTTACCATGTAGCCCAGGCTGGCCATGAACATCCCACCCTCCTGCTCCTATTTCCTAAACGCTAGGATCACAGATATGTGTCTGCATGTAAATTTATTTATTACCTTTTTCAATGTGCATTGACGTTTTGCCTGAATGTACGCATGTGTAAAGGCACCGATCCCCTGGAACTAGAGTCACAGACAGCCACAAGCTGCCATGTGAGTGCTGGGAACTGAACCTGGGTCCTTTCAAAGAGCAGCCGGTGTTCTTAACCACTGAGCCATCCCCCCAGTCCCTGCATGTAAACTTTTCAGTGAATAAAATTTTTGATAACTAACACTTTTTTTGTAAAGTCTGTTTAACCATTTCCACATGGTTGGGCTTTCTGACTTTTCTGTTGCTAAAAATATTACAGAAAAACACCTATAAGAATTTAACTTTTTAATTTTTTTGGAATTATTTTCTTGGCCAGAATCACAGCATTGGACTTTCTGCTTCAGAGGAACAAACATTTCACAGGTCTTATTTAACCTGTACTGCAAAGTAGACACCATGTTGGTAAGGAAATAAATGGACTTGGTACATTCCAGGTGCTGACACCACAGTTGCATCCTATTTCTAGAGTCTTTCTTCTCTAGGGCATTTAGGATGCTGGGCTCTGAGCTCAAAGCTGTTCATGCTAAACCACTGGGCCACACACCCTGTGCCCCCAGCAGCCATACCTATGAATCTATTAAGACACCGAATGACTGTGGCTTGATAAACTAATTTTCTTTCTCTCCTTTCTCTTTCTTTCCCTCCATTCCTCCCTCCTTCCTTTTCTTCCCTCCATTCCTGTCTTTTTCCCTTCCATACTCCTCTCTCCCGTTCCCCCCTCCTTCCCTCTCTCTTCCTATTCCTCCTTTCTTTCACAAGGGTTTCCAGAGCCCGGGCTGGCCCTGAGCTCCTGCTGATCCTACCTCTGACTCGCAAGTGCTAAAATCACAGGTGTATGCCACCATATTCAAACTGATTTTCCAGTTCCATGCAGCTGAAGTAGTGTATGAAATAGTCTCACTCACCTAAAAGGATTTATTTAAACAGTATATATAAATAAGCTTTCTAAATCAAGTGCATTTAAGTGTAAGAAATTATTTGTTTGATGTGATTAAAACTCAGAGGAGACATCCATCCAGGCTGTTTGCTCCCTGGCCTTTATTTGTTCTGTCTTCTGCTGCTTGCATGGTCAAGAGGGTCTCCCCTTTGCTCAGAGGAAAATTCCAGAAGCTCCATTACTTTCCCCTATCTTCCCAACAACTTACCTCCTTCCTACAAGTTCCAGTAAAACTCCAAGATCTATACTTAATGATTTTAACTAGCCTACTTTGAGTCATGTGACTGGCTGCAGACTATTAAGGTTTCTTTTCCCCTAAAGGCAGCCAGGAGTCATCTCACCTCAAGCCAAGCTGAGGGTGAGAAAGTCATCAAGAGAGAATGAGGCAAGTGTTACCTGTAGAGGCGGTCATGAATCACAGCCAAAGGAAACTTGTGTGTCCGTTAAAAAGCACTTTCTTTTAGGATATTCCCAGGGGCCCTTCCTAGAGGATGTGGCTCTTAAGCATGGTGTTACTGTCATTTTAAAGTCAGGCTGAGAGGCTAAGGAGACAGTTCAATCGATAAAGTGCCTGACTTACAAACTCAAGTAGAGTAGTTTCATCTCCAGAACCCACGTTTTAAAATGTGGCATGGTGATGCACACTTTTAAGTCCAGTACTAGGGAGGCAGAGACAGGGGGCCCCCTCCAAATAAGTCAGCCAGTCTAAGTTGCTTGGTGAATTGTAGGCCAATAAGAGAACTTGCTAGAAGAACAAACAAACAAAACAAAACAAAAATTGTTGGGGAACATTGTCTGAGCTGAGGAATATATACCCTTGAGATAGTTTTTTGATCTCCACACCACATGCACAAACGTGAATGTGCACCTGTCTATGTACATAAGCACACATATAGTATGCGCTCACACACACACACACACACACACACACACACAGCTAAGACCCTCCAGTACTTCCACATACATCTATACATGGTTTAATTCCATACTTCCAGTGGAAAATCTTGAATTTGAGGCTAGCCTGGGCTACATAGTAAGGCCCTGACTCAAAAAAAAAAAAAAAAGAAAGTAGAAATAAAAGGGAAGAAGGAAGAAAGAAAGCTGAGGTCTCCTGGCCCAATAGTGAAGAAATCACATGACTGTTAGCGTCAGGTTAAACAGGCCACCCCTGAAGTCATTTCTAGAAAACCAAACCCATGTCTCCATTTAACTAATATTTATCATCAGTTCAACAATTCCCAAGCTGCCAGTGTCCTGGGTGCCGGGGACACAATTCCCATGCAACCTCCCTTGTGGTTTAACCTTTTGAGGGAGCTGATGAATTGCCTGAAATGTCTGGATGCACCCTGGCTGTCCTCAGGCAATGCGTATGTTTATTTACAGTTGGAATGGCTCATTGCTGTTCTGGCTGGCTGGGCTGTAATTTGCTGAGGCACTTAAGCTTCACTATTGGGGGGAAAAAAAGCACAACCACAAAACAGCTTCTCTGCTAGTCCTAATTTGTCTGTAATGTTTGTACTGAAGATTGTCTGGTTAGCCTATTCAACTGAAATGCAGCAGAAATGTAAGATAGAGCACATGAAAGAAAATAGGTATAAATCGACAATAAATCCCATCAAATGAAGAGAGCTTCTCTGGCAGCCTTGCAAAGTATTTGCATAACCTAATTCCCCACACCAAGATCTTTGCTGGTGTTTAAATCGCTCCAAAAGAGAGAGTAGTTATGTGTGCTCTGGCTTGAATAATGGTTATTTTAAAATTCACCTGAATATCCTAATACATTTCTGTGAGACGTTCATCTCATAGTATGAAGCCATAGAACACTGACTGAACTCATTGTGCTGAATGAGTTTTCATTCTTTCAATTAATGTCAGTTACACTGTGTGCCAGGCTCTGTTCTGTGTGTTCTTGAGCCAAGTGAAGAAACCGCTGAGAACAAATCGTTCAGAGCATAATGCCTTCAAATTTTAGCAAGCAAATGTGGACTGTGAAGACTTGAGAAAAGTTTGACAGTCTTCGCTGCCACATACTGGCCACATGGTCTTGGGCAAGCTGATTAGTCCTTCAGGTTTCACTGTGTTGTGAGGTAGAACAAGAACAGGCAATGTGAGAGGATTAGGAGCCTGTGTGATAAGCCCTCTGAGGATTGCATCCAGGGTCCCAGCCTCCCTTTGTAGCCCTGTGGCCTGTGTGATCTCAGTGTTTTCAACCCTCAAGTGGACTTCTATGAAGTCTAGCTTAAGAACCCCTTGAGATGCTGTATTTTCAATGCTGGCCTTGTGCCTGGCTTGGAAGTAGACTTCATTAGCCAAGAGCTGCCTCTTCTATCATTACTTATTGTCATTATTATCACTTGACTGACCCCTTTCTGATTACAGTAGGCTCTGGACTCACTCATTTGAGACCTACTGGTTATGTATTGACTAGGTATATGCTCAGTGATACAAGCCCATTCTGTGCTGGGCCACAGTTAGGAAGTGACAGCTAGTTCCCACCTCTAAAACGAAGGCATCATGATGGAGAGAGACAGGTGTTACGTTAGCAAGCAAACCATCAGCATAAATAATGCATGCTAAAACAGTGATGCCTACTGTTAAAGAAATTAAGTGGAGAGACTGAACGTACAAGGAGGGGAGTCTTTCACAGGGGGGGGGTCAGTTTGCATATGAGGTGAATGCGAGATGACAGCATTGTGCCAGGGACTAGGAGAAAGGTTTTGAAGCAGGGCAGAGAGCTATCTCATAGATTTCAGCACAAAAGTGATCTCATCACGAGGGCAAACAAGAAGTTAGCTTGTGTGACTAGAGGGTGGCTAACAACTCAGGAAATGGTCTAATAATTGGAGGGCAGGATGTTGCTCAGTGGTAAAGCATTTGCCTAGCACATAACTGATGACTTTGAACTTTGGATTTTCCTGCCTCTGCCTCCAGCATTGTGATTACCAGCAAGACCACCCCCAGTTTGTGTGGTGCTGGGGGGTTGAACCCAGGGCTTCCTGCATGCCAGGCAAGCATTCTACCAACTGAGGTCCATCTTTCCAATATTATTAGATCTTCAGAGCAGAGATAGCTGTCAAAAAGTCTTTTAATTTAAAAAAATTAAAAATGATCAGTGTCATTTCTATCTGCTCGTTATAATCGTGAATATACCTGAGAAGAGGCAATCTCAACTGAGAAATTGCCTCCATCAGACTGGCTTATGGGTTTGTCTGGGGGTATCTTCTTGATTGCTCATTGACATGGGAAGACCCAGCCCAGTGCAAGTGGCACCATCCCTGGGCAGATGGGCCCAGGCTATATCAGAAGCTGTGGGGAGAAAGCTAATAAGAGGAATTTCCCTGTGGTCTCTGCTTCAGTTCCTGCCCCTTGGTTCCTGCCTTGAGTTCTTGCCTTGGATTCTACCAATGATGGGCTGTCAATGATGAGCCAAATAAACCTCTTCCTCCCCAAACTGCTTTTGATTATGGTGTATATCACAGCAACAGAGGATCAAACTAGGATCGACTATTGCAGGGCTTTCTTGGCTCCCACATGAGGTCTGATTAAGACACAAAAACATCTATATAGTTTAAGGCCATTGGCCTTTTTCTGGAGCAGTCTCTCAGCTAGCTACTAACTTACTCCGACTTCTCTGGGCTGTCTCTGCACATGGTTCTTATTGCCTACCTCCCTGTTTCATTTTGTCTTTCTTCTGTGTCTGTCCTTTCCACATCTTCTATTATCCCAGGAAGCTTTCTCCTTGGATTATTATTAGAGAAAATGTTATCCTTAGGCATAACCTGTTTATGGTTCTTTAGGAAATGACCTGATCTCCCACAGACAAAGCATTGGACATTTTGAGCTCTCTTACTTTTAGCAATTGCCTGTCCTATCACAGCAATATTGAAAATATTAAATCCAATATTCACAGTAGTTTTAATCCATTCATAAATAGGCATGGATCCGGCCTTAAAGTTTGAATAGCCTTTTTTTTTTTCATTCAGTGCTAGCATTCTCAAAAGCTGAAGACTCAATTAGTACTTCTCTCGCATCTGGATCTGCTATTGCTCTCTTTACAGCTGAAGTTAATCTTTGTAAAAAACTAGTAAAAGATTCTTCTGAGCTTTGGGTTATCTTGATAAATGAGTCAGATCATTTTCCCTGTTGTTCAACATTGTTCTAAGTATTTAATGCTACTGTATGACATTGCTCTAAGGAAGCATCATTAAACATAATTTGCATTCATAAATCAGCATATTGACCTACACCTAGCAACTGATCCTTGATAATATTAATACCTTTAGTCCTATTAACATTGCTCATAGCTGAAACCTCTTCTCTCTACCATATCATCCACTAGAGTTGAGGGCCAGCTTTTAAGATAGATAGCTGATATTATATCTTTCCAGTCTTTTGGAATTATACAAATTTGCATGGCCCAGTTATTTAGTACCCATTTCACATAAGGTGAGTGAATGCCAATGGCTGTCATTGCATCTTCAAATCTTTTTAAAATCTCGCATCTCTGTGGGCTACCATCCAAATTCTTCATAACCTTGTAATAGTCTCTCGGCAGCTGTAAAAATTACTGTAGGTTTTCCAGCAGGTCTGGACTGTCATCCTGCAGTTTCGTCATAAGGTGTCACTGTAAGTTTTAGATCAAATTCCTCTGGGTTAGCTTGAGAAAATTCTTTACTCTGATTTTAAAGATCTTCTAATTTCCGTTATACTGCTTTTAATTTAGTAACCCACCTGTCATCGTCTCCTTATCTAAGTCCCTGTGAATCTGAGGGAGAAGGACAAGAAGTTTCTCTCCTTTCTTCTTTCTTCTGATTTTTCTAAGCGAGGACATAGAAAATGACAGTTTCCAAATATAATTAGTTATATGCTGATAAAACAAAACTGTACAGGGTCCAAATGCCTTTTGCTATATACCCTTTTACATTTTTTAAAATCTTGCTAATTCATTCTTTCAGAGTTTCACTTTTTTATATTCAAATTCAGTATAATTTGTCACATACTGTGACTAAAGGACAGAAGGCACATGATCATCTCTATTGACACAGAAAGGGACTGACAGAATCCAATAAATTAAATTAAAAAAAAAAACCTCAAAGCATTCCCAAGATCAGGAGTAAGACAAAGATATTCACTCACTTTACTCCTATTCAATAGTGCTTGAGGTCTTAGGTAAGGCAGGAGGAGAAGAGAATTAAAGGTATATAAATAGGAAAGAAGCAGTCAAAGTATCCTTATTTGTATATGCTATAATTCCATCCATAAGAAACCCAAAGATGCATGCGTGTGTGTGCACAAGTGTGTGCTTGTGTGTGCCTGTGCACATGCGTGCGGGAGCAAGCACGCGCAGTCATGGCAATGGTGCACACGTACATGTCAGAGGATAACTTTTAGGAGTTGATTCTTTTCCGCAACTTGTTCCTGAGGCAGGGGCTCTGTTTCTGCCATGAGTCACACTCCAGCCGTTCCATACCCTTTACCCATATTTCCCGTCTCTGCCTCCCACCTCGAAGTAGGTGCATACACCATCATGCCTGGCTTTTTGTGAGGGTTTTGCAGATTGAACTCAGGTGGTCAGGTTTACATGGCAAGCACTTTTACCTGGGGGCAGCCCACCGGCCTACGGACCTCATGTTTTTAAACCCTCTACAGTCATATGGAAGTATTCTCCTTGCAAAGGGATGAATTCATCTTTGTCTTTTAAAATCCAGAGACCTAGAATTTACAACCACACTCCCCAAGCCCTTTATATGTGCTTCTTGACTGCTCAGCCCAGAGCACCATTATCCATCATCAAGGCAAAGGGCTTGCTTGACATACGAAGCTTCTTATGCTAGAAATCTAGCTCAAAAAGCAAGATTTCTCTTCTCTTCAAGGGGCTGGAAATTTTGACTTTGATATATCATTTATGCATCTCATCCATTATTGACGAACTACAGCTTTGACATGAGGCAGTGACCTTTTAAAATCAAAACGAAACTGTCCTGACCTGTTTCTTATCCATACTCTTTTCAGAACACAAAAAATTCCAGCCTGCAGGAGTCACTTGGAAGCTTTTTCTTCTCTTGCAAATGGCAGGGAGGCCCACACCCAACCTGAGCGTTCCTCTTTGGTGGAGGAGCTTCCAGCGTGTGTCTCATTTAAAATTCTGAAGTGCAAATGTCATGTAATGAAAGTATCAGCAATGACTTAAATGTGGTTAAATATGGAAACTCGACAAAAAAAAAGTCGGTGTTTATTTGCTGCTGGTGACAGTGATAAGGCCAAGAGCCTTCCCGATAAGTGGCTTTCAGCCATCGTTAATCGGTTGATAGATGGATAGGAGAGGGGCCGGTCACGGAGGACGCTGTCTCGCCCTCTGTAATGGAACAGGCTTGTCCATCTCACAGAGGGTGAGAGGGAGACCACGTGGGCGGCGGATTCCATTATTCTGCCCAGAGCAACCTCTGCGGCTGAGAGGAGGCAAAACTCAGGAGACCTTGACCTGGATCGTCGTGGAGATTCTGAGACTCCCAGGGTGTCGGAGCTGGATGGGGTTCGAGGTGATCCTTTAAGCCAACCCCTGCATTTTTCGATGAGGAAATTTCCGTGAGTAACCACACACCAGCATTTATTAATCAGCACACATGTATTCATTCCCTGCGTAAACCCTTTGGCTGGCTGCCCACTGCCCTTAAGCAATGGTCTTTATTTAGACAGCGAGACCCTCCTTCGTGTGCCTTTCTGCTTCTCTGCCTCTTTCATCGCTCTGTCTCTCCCCATTTCAATGAGGCCGGGGGAGAAAAGGGACCCAGGCAGGTTAGCTTGCTGGGGTAGCTCTTGTAAAGCTTTAGGCGTCCTAAATGCTAGCAATGCAATGTTTTTTCCCCAAGTCCCCATCTGGCAGGCTGCTCTCTGCCTCACCTTTCCTTATTTCCCCCTCACAGCCATAGCACTAACACACCTGCCCATTCCCTCATCTGTTCCCTACGTGACCAGTCAAGGGTGTTATGTACCGGCCATTTGCCTGGAGAATTCTGCAGAGTTGCCTGCACATAGTAGGTGCCCATTTCATGCCTATTGACTGAATAGATGGCTCCTTACATGCCAACCACAGTGGTAGAAATCAAGAAGGCAGAACCTCGCACGACACAGCCTAATTGTGGAATAAATCAGTCTAGTCCATTCAAATCATTCATAACTCTTCTTCCCTAGAATAGTTTTCAGTGTACCAAATTTGAGAAGGGCACATTTTGAGATGCATTGGGGGGGGCATTTATAAATCCCCAAGTTTTGCAACAATGCTTAAGGATACCATTAAGAGAGCGGATAAAGGGAAACTTAAAGTAGGCTCTGATTAAGCCATCTCCTTCCAAGGGATAAGAAAAGCCTATTTTCATCACACAGAAGAGCCACCGGAAGGCTGACATGAAGATAAATATTTATTTTCTCTGATCTAGCCTAAAAGACAAGTATGAGAAATAGGAGTCTGTAGGATGTTAGGACATGATGGGGGAAGCAGGAAGACACTTGGGATCACCTAGCCATCCTCTTACTGCAGGGAAAATGGCACACCAGAGATGGACAATGCTCATATACAGCCACCAGACAAGTCGGTGGTCCCCACGGCCCTGTCACCCCACCTTGGGCTCTCTCTCTGATGAGGACCTTGGTTCTATACCTCTGAGGGTTTCCGGATGTAAGGAGACTGCCCTTAGACACAGGGATAACTTACAGGTGCCAATAAGGCTCCCTAGTGACCGAATGAGATGACTTTGTCAAAGGCAGATCACAGCCGGAAGGAGTTTCTCCGAATTCTAGACGTCAGCATCGCACCTTCACCCCCTCGAGCTCACGTGCTGAGAGTTCCTTTTATTGCTTTATTATAGCCAACATGGTTTCTAGTTCAATTTTCACTTGCCAGTAATCTTCAGTTTCCCCATCTATCAGTTATTTAACAAAACAATCCACGAAGCCAGTGAGTTCATGGTGTCAGATACGCTGGAAAGATGGACAAAGTTGCAGCTGATCCACACAGAACTATTTGGAGGTACCCAAAGACACTAGCTATCAATTATTTGCATAAGTAATTAATTGCAGCTTGAAAACCCTTTATTGAGCGCTTACTGTATGCCAGAGCTGCAAGAGAAGGTACAGAAATGAGTAAGATGTATTGACCCACAAGGTCAAAGGGGGCATCAGATGGATAAAAATTCCCCTCATCTCTTATCACAACCTTCCATTCCAGTACCAGGAGGTTCTGGCCTCAGCTTAGGCTGACCATGTTTAATTCTCTTACAAAATATATTCATAATAATATATTTTTGTAATAATATTTGTAATAATATCTATTTGTAATAATAATTCTCTTACAAAAAATAAAGTCAAGGGTAGGATTGTCACTTTTACTATCTGTCACATCAATATTTGAAAAATTTTAGATTTGGGAACATTTTGGGTTTTCACATCAAGGACGTCCAACATGTGTGTGTGTAAAACATATATGCATACATATATGTATTTAGCTTTGTCAGAACATACTCTCCTGTTACTCCCTTCAACAGTGTGTTTTAGTGATTTGTTCACATTGATTCATGCTGTGGTTTCTTCTACACAGTTGCTACCTGGCTCTCCCATGCATGAGTGTGTCAGTATCTAGTCATTCTATTTCTGATGGGAATTTGGATTGTTCCAGCACAGTGAGCAGTGTTGTAGGGAACATTCTTGAATATGCATGTTGCTACACTGTGCAAGTTCCCCAGAGTAAACACCATCGGTGGGTGGAGTTACTAGGTTTCCCTGCACTGCTTGCGTTCAATTTGATAATGCAATGTGTGTGCTAAAGGATCTGCACCAATTACATTAGTTACTTTGTGGTGGTGCAGATGGAACCCAGGGCCTTGCACATCTGTCATTTACCACTGAGCTACACTCCTATAAATGTCTCCATAGCCAGCCTTGGAGAATGTGAATGACAAAGAGTATTGGCCATGGGTAGAAATCAGGGCATGGTGTAAAGGAAGCGCCCAACACACGGGACAGTGGAAGCACCTACTTCTCATAGTTCCCGTGCAATCAGGGAAGGCACAGTCTCCTTGTTCACTGCTGTTTCCTTTTCTTCTTGATCCCGATCTGCTTGACCGGCCTCATTTCTTACCCATTGTGATACCCTCCCTTTCAGGTAGTGTGCTCACTCACTTCTCTCTGCTTACTGTTCTTTGGGCACATTCATATTGTTGTACAAGTTTCCTATCAACTGCATGAGTGCAGCAAGACAGAACAAGTCAGGCACAGCAAACTCGTCACTCATGATGGGCAGCAAGGATTCATAATAAGCTACGCTCCCAAGATATAAGGACACTCACCACCATTGAGGGACCTCAGAAGCATTCTGTCCCGAGTTTATGTGCCCTGGGAACTACCTGTCTCACCGATCACAAGCGTTGTCCAACTTCCTCTCCCAGGAAGACCTCCCTTAGATCACTCTGTACCTTTTCTTACTATCACAGGGGGCTGTGTTCTCAGTAGACAATCCCATGCAATAGAAAAGGTAACTAAGATAACTGATATAGAACTGTAACCTAAAATAAATCGTTTCCTCACCAAATTGCTTATGGCCATCGTGTTTTATCCCAGCAATAGAAATCCTATCTAAAACACTTCCCTTTTAATTGCTCCCAGGACTACCAGCCCAGGAATAGCCCAACAGTGCTATTCACCAGTGCTATTCACTGTCAACAGGAGCTGGGTCCTCCCACACCCACCAGTCAATCAAGAAAACAAACCACAGGCTTGTTCACAGGGCAACCAGAGAGGGCATTTCCTCAGTTTAAGTTTCCTCTTCGTAGATGACTGTGGCTTGTGTCAAGTCGACATGAAACTAGCCATCGCTGAGAGGAAACAGGTCCTTGGGTCTATGCTCTGGAAATGTGAGTCCCCAAATGTGAGTCCCAAATAGGTTGCCTTGGCTGTGGTGCTTTGTCACAGCAACAGAACAGTAACTAAGGCAAACTGTGATATGAAACTAAGCTAAACCAGCACTCCCTAAGTTGCTTATGACCGTGATCTTTTATCACTGCCTGCCCTTTCCTCTCCACCAGTGGGGGCCACCACCACAAGAGGGAAAAATTCCAGTTTAACTCTTCTTACTTCTCTTGCAATGGAGGGTGGCCATATGGTCGTTCACTGGTCAATGAGACGTAAAGGGAGAGCTCTAGAGACTTTCTGAGTAAGACTTTGCCCCCACTCAGCAGAGGGGGACATTTAAGAGAACTGCCTTTCTTCCTCCAGGTACTTCCTGCCTGGGACACCATCATGTGATTCCCAGAACTCAATGTACAGATTGCCCCAAGGGTGGTATATTTACCAAGGTAACCTGAGTGGACTGGAGAAGTCCAAGTTCTCTGTAACACTGCTAAAAAGAGAATTCTTTTTGGGCTAATGATTCGGTGCTCTTATTACTTAAGGGGCTATTTGTTGACTAGTCTAACAAAAATTGCTTTTTGCTGTTTTGACAAGAGCTCTCTGAAAACATCGCAAGTGTTAAATGGTAGAGTAGAAAAGATGGGTAAGAGGGCCCAATAATTGTTGTAGGAGAGCTGGCAGAAGGTAGAGAGAGGACTATGAGTTCAAGGCCAACAGGTCCAGGGCACTAAGGTGGAGGGTGTTGAAAGCAGCAAGAAAAGATAAACCTTGGCTTTGGTGAGGAGGATTTACTGAATAGAGTATGGAATCTGAGTACTGCCACAGGGAAGCCTTAGACCATGAAATCTGCAAGTGGCTCCATGGTCAGGTACAAAACAAGCTACTTTTATAGAAAGAATTTAATAAAACTATCAGGATCTGGAGGTGGGGACATCAGAATGAGGGGCGCAGTGCCATGGAAGAGGTGTTTTTTTGTATGTATGGTTCCCCCCACCCATCCCGTGCTCAGCCAGCCCTCTGGAAGAGACTTTCAGGATATGTCTCAAGTTACGATGTTTAAGAGTAGGCCAAAGCTCAGGGACCTGGAGAAAGAAACGACGCCTGAGCCATGTTTGGTTAAGTCCAGGTGGTGATTGTTTTGTCCAGAATAGCCAAAATTTTGTCTTTCTTTCGTTTTAAAGTTTCTGTTTTGCAGGCCCATTTCTAGACCCTGGGTAATAGAATTTCTGAAGATGGACAGAAGCAGTTGTTGGGGGGTAAATATGGTCTTAAGATGCAAAGCCACATAGCTGGTCTCAGAAAAGAGATGGGAAGTAACGTAACGATTATATCCAAACCTCAACTTAGCCCATCCAGTTGATATTAATGCACCCAGTCTCCTGCCTGGTAATTATCACAGAACATCACCATTAGCTTGACATGAAGATTATTGAAAGTGTGGGCTTTTGCATAAACATAAGAAAATCCTGTGAATATTTCATTCAAAATAAAAGTTTCAAAGTTAGCTCCAGAAACTTCCGAAATGATGCTGTTTTCTTAGGGTGATTGAAGCATTGGACTTTTAATGGGACACAGAATAACTACAGTCCTCCTGACACTAGCTTCCCATAAATTGTGTGGCAGCCTTACACATCATTTTTTTTTCTCTTTCCCATCTTTACCTCTTCCAATAGCTCAGGCATTTCATACAGCATAACAGAAGTTATGAATTATTGCTCAACATCATGTTTATTTTTTTCAGCAGAATCCTCAAATATTTTCTAAGAATAGAGCTGTTCACTTAAAAACTGCATTTCCAGCCTCCCTTGCAGCTAGCATAGCTCTATGATCCTTTCGTTCCTAATGGTGCATCAATGAAGTGATACATTCAGATTTGGGGAATGTAATTAAAGAGAATCAGGCCTTGTCTTTCCTCCACTTCTGTCCTCCATACTTACTTCTTCTTTTTTTTGGGGGGGTTGTCTTTTTTTAATTACTTAATTTATTTATTTTATATTAATCACAGGTTATGTATTTTGTATCCCAGCCGTATCCCCCTTCCTCTTTCCCTCCCACTCTCCCCATCCCTCCCTCATCTCCCTGCCCCTTTCCAAGTCCACTGATAGGGGAGGACCTCCTCCCCTTCCATCTAACTCTAGCTTATCAGGTCCCTTCAGGACTGGCTGCAATGTCCTCTTCTGTGGCCTAGCAAGGCTGCTCCTACCTTGGGGGTGGGGAGGAGGGTTGAAGAGCCAGCCATTGAGTTCATGTCAGAAACAGTTCCTGACTAGGATACCCACTTGGATACTGAGCTACCATGGGCTACATCTGAGCAGGAGTTATAGGTTATATCCATACATGGTCCTTGGTTGGAGAAACAGTCTCATAAAAGACCCCTGTGCCCTGCTATATTTGGTCCTTATGGAGCTCCTGTCCTCTCCAGGTCATACTAACTCCCCCTTCTTTCATATGATTCCCTGCACTCTGCTGAAGGTTTGGTTGAGTCTTAATATTTGCTTTGATACACTGCTAGGTAGAGTCTTTCAGAGGCCCTCTATGGTAGGCTCCTGACCTGTTACTTGTTTTCTCCTACATCCAATGTCCATCCCATTTATCTTTCTAAGTGAGGATTGATCATCTTACCCCAGGTCCTTTTTCTTGTTTATCTTCTTTAGGTGTATAGATTTCAGTATGTTTATACTATCTTATAGGTCTATATAAGTGAGT
>CM053748.1:27867088-27883220 GCA_028658305.1 Pachyuromys duprasi
TCTTCAACGAACTGAGTGAATTCAGATTCAGTAACCGGAGGGCTCAGACTGAAGCCCTGGAGGAAGAGGTGATATTCTGTTCTGGGGGACACTGTAATAGTCAGGCTGTGACCCCGCAAGTGAAGGGCCAGCAAAGCGTGCTTCTCGTTCATCACAAAGAAGTCATCTCTGGGTTTCTCCAGAATGGTATCCTGGCAGGGCGGGGCTGGAAGAATGGCAAAGATGCTCCGAGCACATAGTACAATTGTAGAGGACCAAAGAGTTCAGTTC
Organism: Pachyuromys duprasi; assembly: GCA_028658305.1. Taxonomy (NCBI): domain Eukaryota; kingdom Metazoa; phylum Chordata; class Mammalia; order Rodentia; family Muridae; genus Pachyuromys; species Pachyuromys duprasi. The sequence goes on from CM053748.1 coordinate 27,867,359, forward strand.
CCAGCACCCAAGAACAGCTTACAACCCACTGCAATTCCAGCTCTAGAGGATCTGACACCCTCTCTGGCCTCTGCAGAACACTCATGTGCAAAGAATGTGCATGTGCACATAAATACAACATAAATTCTCCCACAAACACATGTAATTAACAGAAATCCTGGCAAACTGACCTTGGGCAGGCCACTTCACAGAGGCCTGCTCCCCATTCTGAAGAATGAGATGGGGAAGCTCAGTTTACAGTTTTAGGAAGGCTAGAAGAGACATCGAAAGAGAGTGCCAAATGTCAGGCAGTTTGTCGGAGTGCCTGGCATCTCATAGATGCCAGGAAATATTTGCCTCATCTGATCTCGCCATTTGGGAAGTTCTTCAACGTCCTGAAATCCTGGCTTTCCTACCAAACAGCTCAAAAGCCACTTTAAGGATTGATTTTAGTGTTCAGTTTCTTGCTTTACCTACTGAAAAAAAAAGACCCTCAAAGTTGCCAACTTTCCCATCTGGCTCTTTCTAGCCGGGTTTTACCTTCTGAGTGGCTGTTCCACCCATCAGCATAAGGAAGATGGTGCCAACAGGAGGGGAAGGGCTGGGCTTGAGTCACTGTGGAAAAGAGGGAGAGATGAGGGACAAGCCTAGAAGCATGCAGTATATTTTGCACAAGGTACTGTGTTTTCAGATGGACCAGGACTTGCCAGCAGCTTTTATGGCTGCATTACTGTGCCCATTCACCACCCCTCAGGACTGCATGGCAAGAAAGCAGTTGCTTCTGCATAAAAGCTGCCTCTTTGGTCCATGCATCCACTCATCCATTTAATTCCTCTTTTATTTGACACTTTTTCCATGAGCCTGTTATACCCACTTCCTGTCTTCACCAAGTTTACAGTTTGTACAGAGTGGCAGAGGCGAGGGCATTTGGGCATGCAAAGACCCTTCACAATGAAGCTGTTTGGGGACACAAGAACAAGTTTGATTTGGAAATGACACTGCTTTAGACACTGCTGGGACCATAAAAGGCTAAGTCTTGGGAGAGGGCTATGGAGGTTCTGGATGTTAACTCATCACTGATTACTGTTTTCCGGGACCTCAATTTTTGCAGCTGTAAAATGGGATTAGACCCCTTCTTGGTAAGGTTGGGATCAGCAGCAGCTGTGAGGATATCAAGCCCTTTTTCCACAGTCTCAGGCAAGAGTTTGGAGCTACTGCTCATGTGAGTCAGAGAACTGGCTGCCATGGTGACTATGGGTGATTGCTGCTCCAAGTGGACAGCATATGCCCAGCAGTGACCTGAGCAGCTCTCTTGTCTCTGGGTGCGTGGGCACAGGGTTCTGGGAAGAGGGGCCTGCCCTGAGGACCAAGTGACCACTTGGAGCTTGTCTAGTCTTGCCATCTGGCATGCACCAAAAGTTTCTGCTCTTTTCCAACCCAGAGTTTGCTTGATGACACACGGGATGCCTAGAATTGCAGCTAATGTCCCTGAGACAAACCCGGCTTCTAAAAACTGACCTGCTGTGTGCTATTGGAAAAGTTACTTAACTTCCCTGGCCCTCTGCTTTGTCTTCTGTAATATGGGTGTAATATCCGTCCCCCACAGGTTGCTGGGAAGCTTGAAGCATGTCTAGCAGGGTTCCAGCACACAGTAAAACTTAATGTCTAGCCATTCTTTTTTCATTTGGGCCTTTGGAACTTTAACTTGCTTTCTCAAGACCCTTACCTCTTCCAGTAGCAATGAAGAAACCATAGATGCCATTGCCTTTTGGGATATTTCTTACCTGTGAGTGGTCATGACATAGGGGGATTCCTGAAGTCACCACGCTGATGCAGTTGTGAATGACACTCCGTTGGTAAACAACTTTTAATAAGTGCCTAGAAAGTTCATCATAAGAAAGTCCATCTTCAAGACAGACAAGTCTACCCACCGACCAGTTAGAAGTGGTGAGGTGGGTAGGGTGAGAGCAAAAGGCGGTGAAAACAAGAACAGTATATGAAGAGCCACAGAATACAGAGGGCCCTATGTTCATTAGTGCAGTGAAGACGTGACCTTACCCAGCATCCTGATGCTTCCAGACTGTGTGCTTTGGGTTGAGTTCACAGGTGTTTACTGAATATTTACTACATACTAGTCTTGAGTATACCAAGTATGAGCCAAATCCACACATGACCCCAGTGGCAGCCAAGGCTAGTCAACTGCCTCAGGACTCAGGCTAAGTCACTGAGCTTACTGTACCTCATTTCCTCCACAGGACAGGATGCACCTACAACCCTCACAGGCAAGGGTTGTGAGAAGCTGTGGCTGCTCCCCTGTTCACTCCCAGAAGCTAAGCGGCTTGTTCCAAAAGTCCAATAGAGCTGTCCTTCTTCAACATCCGAGCAGCTTCTACGACCTCTGAAGACTGATATGATGGGCCCTTGAGGAAACACAAGAAAACGAGCTGCAACCCAAGAGATGTGTGCCTTCGGGCAAATCCTGGTGTCAAAGGTTATGCCTGCACTCCATGGCACTTCCAGGGCTAAGGAGTATGACTGGAAGATGATGATGCCACTGGGAGCATGGGATGGGGAAAGAGGGGGAAGAAAAAGATGGGCGCTGATTTGAACGATATGTCAGTGTAACAAGGATGTATCCGTACAGAGTGTGTGCTCCTAGCAGACAAAGGTTTGCTGGCAAAACCTACACATTCTTGTCCCTATTGGAGATCAGAGCTGCATTCAGGGGTTAGAATATTTGGCGTGGTGGGTGGTGAGCGTCTGAGAAACGTAAAAGAATAAAGGCTTAGGAGCGACAGGGGCTCCTGACTTACTAATGTTAATACTCAGGGAATTTTTGGTCTGAGACTAGTCATCTTTCTGGAGGAAAGCAAATTATTGTCTAATTCTAGATAATATGCTTAATTCACCTCAACTTTTCTGAAATAAGCCCAAGCTAGATCATTTAGGTAAAAAGAAAAGTGAACCTTTGAAGAAAATACGTTTAATCTCATTCCGACTTAACCAATGGAGCGTATAGCCTCTTAGAGTACCTTCTCTCCCTTGCTCACTACGTCCTCCTCTCTCACACACTCACAGTTTTAAAAGGGTTGTGGTACAGTACATCACAATATCCTGTGATGAACTTTCCTGATGGGAAGACCAGCCCATATTATTTTACATTACTGCACTATCCCATCGTATCTACCTATGCAAATTCAATCAACTCACCCCCAGTGGTTAAGCACTAATTTAAATATCTCCACACTGACCCTGTAAATATATGCCCACACCCTTGATGAGGTAGCAACTTAAGGGGCCCAGAAGTGCTATGTGGACCTCAAAAATGGAGCTTCTTGTGATCTTGTTGTGATCTTGATTCACAGTTCCTGAGGAGGCTTCCTGTCCTGACTCATGAATTTAGTTAGATTGGTAACAATGCCCACCTTAAAGGGGATTTCAGGGAGGAAATCGTGGATAAGCATGGATGTGCCTCTGCCGGAGCAACGACTGCTATGTTGCCAGGACATTGGCCTATTTAATCCTCAGGGGGACATGTTATCATCCCTCTCTTGTAGAGCTGGAAGCTAAGGCTTGTGAGGCTAGGTACATTGCTCAAGAGATGGAACTGGTAGTCGGTCCTTCTCTGTCACCCCAGTCCACCTCCTGAACAAGATTTTACTTGGATAACCATAGCAGCCAAATGACCCACTGGCATTTTAATGGCCAAATCCCTGGAATCTGAGGCCTTTGCCACCTTGGGTGACAAGATCAGGTCCCTGAGGGATTCTCTTCCCCCTATGGTTCCAGAACTAGATCATAGTCATCCCCACTGACACTTGCTGTCAGGTCACATAATAGACATTCTGGAACCAGTGTCCACAACAGGTCTGCTTAGGCTGGAGTGGCCACCGCCACACTGTTGCTGGAGTAGATCCCGTGCGGATCCTACTGGTGCCTCTCTGGTTCCCCTATCTGAAGAATGAGCAAGATGGTTCTCTGCACAGGTTACACTGAGTTGGGGGAAATAGAGATACCTCAGTAGGAAGGACCCAACACAGTCCATAGCTTAGTACTACGGCTCTGCTTTCCTGACTGGAGCTTTATTTCTTTTGCTGTGTGCCCTGAACAAACCACCACATCTATACAAGTTAGCCTAAGACCATCCATCAGCCTGCCCTGGCATAGACCAACATCACTGAAACTCCATCACAGTTTTTCCTAGCTCAGGATGTTCTCAGAAGATGGCGTGACTGAGGTAAGATGCCTCAGTATTTAGCAGCTCTTTTTATGGTATGTTTGCTGTGGCTCATCATTTTAGAGAATGGATAGTCTGCCAAGGTGGCTAGGTCAGAAAAGGTTCTGAGATCACCAGCTAACCCAGAACCATGAATTCCTCTTCTCTTCTCTTCAAGCTGTTTGCTAAGTGCTACCCTCTGTGCAAGATTCAGCCAGTCAACAACTATTGCTTGCATGCCTACTGTGTACCAGGTGCTATTCTGCTGCCTCAGGAACTCAGGACACAGTATGTAAGAATACAGACATAGTTTCTCGCTCAGGGACCCCATACATTCCAGTTTGTTTGTTTGTTTTCTAAGAAAGGATCTCTCTTGGGACCCTGAATGTCCTTTCTGATGATTTGGTTTTCACGAGAGCCCCTACGAAGTCATTATCTATATCAATACAGGTCATAATTCTAACTATAAACAAATTCCAGCTTCCCCCCTTCCCAAAGAACCTTGGCTGTCACTATTTCCCCTTAAGGCCATGGACACTCATGTCGATCTTCCTGGGTTCAAGTCCTCACACTAAGCCCCACTGGCTTGAGACAAGCTTTTAAAGCTTTGTTGTCTGGGCTGGTTAGTTTTTTGTCAACTTGATACAAACTAGAATTATTTGGGAAGAGGACCTTCAGTGGAGAAAATGCCCCCATCAGATTGGCCTATAGGCAAGTCTGTGTGTGTGTGAGGGGGGTATATTCTTGATTAATGATTGATGTAAGCGTCTAGCTCACTGTGGGCAGTGTCACCTTTGGCCAGGTGTTCCTGGGTGGTATGAAAAAAGTAAGCAGAGTGAGCTATGAGCAGCAAGCTCATAGCCTTTCTCTGTGGCCTCTGTTTCAGTTCCTGCCTCCGGGTTACTGCTCTGAGTTTTCTGTGCGGCTTCCCCTCATGATGGGCTGTGATTAGGACCTGTGAGCCAAAAAAAAAAAAAAAAAAATTCCTTCCCAAGATGCTTTTTGTCATGAATACCAAGCCTATGAGGACAGTGGCATTCCAAATTGGGCCAATGGTAGTAGTTACACTATCGTGCGTGGAATAACCACGACCAGCAACTGTTTCAAGTTCTGTGTCTATTGACTCAAGGTAGCCACGATAGAGACCTGATTCTACAGATGATAAGGTGAAAGACAAAGAGAAAAAAAAAGACAGAAGAGTCAACCTGAGACCGCTTAAAGATTTAGACAAGGGAGTTTGGGGGCACCAGGAAACTGTTATTGTTCTCTTCATGAGTGGTACTTTTAAGTAAAACGCCAAGCACTAGACAGAGGCTAATTTTAACCACGATGAAAAGCAAGTACATAAAAGGCTGGTAAAATGGATCTATGTGCAAGAGCCCTTGCCACCAAGCCTGAAGACCCTAATCCCACATGGTAGAAGGAGAGAGCTCATTCCCTCAAGTTCTATTTGGATTACCCCCTTAAATAATATTTTTTTAAATAAAAGCGCTTGGGGGCCATATTGACATGAGAGACCTGTGCTACCACCTGAGGCAATGGTGATGTTCAGGTCCACGCTGCCACTGAGGGTCATGTCTAGGTCCGTGTCCTCTGCTTCAGTCAGGGCCTGTGTTGATGTCCTCGGCCAGTGTTACCACCGAAGGCTATTCAGATCTCTGAGGTCTGTGCTGTAGCCTGAACCCATGTTGATGGACACAGGCTGTGCTGCCACCAAGGACCGTGATCATGTGAGTGGCTTGTGCTACCACTGAGGGCTGTGATGGTGTCCATGGCCCACGCAGCAGCAGAGGGCCAGGCTGATGTCCGTGTTCTGCACTCTGCCACAGGAGACAATGCTGAGGTCAGTGGAATGTGCTGATGCCGGGGACCACGTGGATGTCCGTGGTCCACACTGTTGCCAGGAACCATGTCTAAGTCTATTATCCAGGCTCCCGCTGGCAGTGAAAGGAAAGGCAGTTAATTTAGTGTTGGTAACTGCAGATTCACAGGTGCGAAAGAAGACCATCGAAGGCTTCTGTGACAACCCTACCCACACCCCCAAAAAAGTAACAGCCTAGACAGAGAGCCATCAAAGAGAACTCTTTAAAATTGTGGTAGGGTGGCTGAAGTGCAGCTCTCCACAGGTGATGGCTTCTGGCAGGGGCGCGGATGGGGAAGGACTCAGTTTTCTTTGAGTTTGACCATGCTCCAGTGAGTATACGGGCACCACAAATTTGACTCGTCTGTTTTTTTGTTCGTTTGTTTTTTCTTTTTGGGGGGTTAGGGCAGGGGGGTTCCAGGGGCAGGCAGAGCTGGGAGGACTGGCAAGTCACGGTGCTCAGGGTTCATGATGTGAAATTTCCAAATAATCAATGAAATATTATGCATAAAGGAAGGAAGGGAGAGACACAGAGTAGGCTGAGCGAGCCATGAGAAGCAAGTAGCACCCCTCTGCATCAGCTCATGTCTCAAAGACCCTTCTCTGTTTGAATTTATGTCCTGACTTCCTTCAATAATGAACAGTGCTGTGGAAGCGTAAGCCAAATATTCCCCCCACTACCGACCCCCCACCAAAAAAAATAATAATAAATCACGTAGAAAAAATACCTTGTTACAGTTCGAATCTGATCTGCCCTCCACAGGTTGCTGCTGTAGAAGTTTGGTTCTCGGTTAATTCACTGTGTCAGAGGTCTGTATCCTTTGGGAGGTAGGGCCTTGCTGAGGAAAGCCTTTGAAGGTTAATGGCTCCTTGTCTGATCCTGGCTCTTCTCTCCACATGGCCACTTGCCACGTGAAACAAACCCTCAGCATACTCCCGTCTGCTACCAGCCTCACCACCCGTTCCCCGGCAGGACAGACAGAAACTTCTGAAACCGTGAACCAAAATAAAGCTTTTCTCCCACAAACTATGCCTGTCGGGCATTTTATCACAGTAACCACGACCAAACCCAGCTGACACGTAGACGATAATTTTGGAGGATTCTTTTTTTGTTTTGTTTGAGACAGGGTCTTATTCATCCCAGACCCACCTTGAGCTCACTCTTGAACCCCTTGCCTCTGTTCCCCTGAGAGGTGTGCTGGGATTACAGGCATGCATCATCTTGCCTCCTTCCTTCGGCACTCAGGGAGTCAAGGGCAGCACTTTAAGCAAGCACTCTGCCAACCAGGCTATATCCTTAGCCCCATAGACTAAAATGTTTAACCATTTAAGCATCTCAGGGTAGTGAGATGATTTGGTGGGGGGGAGGGACATTTTTCATACTTCTGGGACCTTTTGTACTATATGTCTGTGAAATATTTTGTTAGGTGTATATAGTTGCTTAATATTCAGGAAAAAAATGATGCCGCAAATTCTGAAACAATGCAAACGAGGAAAACTTTGTCAGAACCACTTGTGCTGTCTCTGGTGACAGCTTTGCACTCCCGCTTTGAGGGTACTGAGCCCCAAGAGGCTCCCAAGGCCACCTGACTCAGTGACCCCGCCCCCTTTCCCAGAAGCATGAGAGACCTTTAGGTAACCTGTACTTCCTCGTGAATCATGGATCCCATTACTCACTTAGCTTCTTTATATCTTTAATTATGACCTTCTAGACTCAGTGAAAAAGAAGTATAATTTTGCTTTAAGAGATATGCCAGGCCTACACTCCCAACATTTCCAGGTTTCATAGAAATTGCAAGGATCATAGAAATTTAACCTGATAATTACTTTGATATTTCAAAGCACACAGTTTTATTCTCCTAGAATAATTATGGGTTGTTGTTTTTTTTCTCCCAAATTATTTTACTCCTCTGTTAATACAGATTATACTGCTTTCTGTTGTATGTGCCCAGGGACGGCAGAATGAGGGTCAGTCTCAGATATTCTCAGTCCACAGCATCCTGCTCTTAAACTATTATACTTCACTCATTTCTATTGCAGTTTTTCTTAAATTGTAAGTTTTATGTGGTCCAGGAAAATATGCATAGTTTGAGTATCTCTACTCAAAAATGCTTTGGGGTTTTTAGAGTACTTCTCTGTATATAATGACGTATCCCAAGGATGGAACCCAAGCTGAAACATAAGATCAAGTTACGTTTCAGGAACATTTTATACATGTGTCCCAAAAGTAATATCTACAGGTTTTTTAATAATTTTGTACATGAAACACACTTTCAAAATCTGTATTTCCTACTCAGAGATTTCCGTCAAGTTCTAAGTAGGAAGGTCCAGATTTTGGAGGAGTTTGTGTTTGAGGGAATTTTTGTGTGTGTGTTTTGAGTTTTTGCTTGACCTAAGTTTGATTAATTCTACCCAGAGTACCTACAGTACAGTTTCATCCATGGCAGATAAACAGGCAGTGAACAGTTAGGGTTTTTTTTTGTTTTGGTTTGGTTTTATGACTGAGTCTATATATTTAGAAGATTGACCAGTTGCATTTGTGTATTCTGAGTGTGGGGGCTGGGGGAAGGCGAGAGGTCAGCGCTGTGCTTGTTTGTATGTGTGGGTAAGGGGCATACAGATGTCATGGGCTTGGAAGTCCAAGGACGACAGTCCACTCTCAGCTCTCACCTTTCTCCTTGTGCACCGATATGCATGCCAGGCTAGCTGACTGACTCCCAGGTTTCCCGCCGTTCTCTTGCCTCAGCCTCCCATCCCCCAGTGGGGACGTGCTAGGACTATAAAGGCTTACAGTGCTGAGCTTGGCTTTTGCGTGAATTCTGGGGATCTGAACTCAAGTCAGCAGAGATCACGCCATGCTTATGCTGCGCCGTCTCCCCAGACTATGTGTTTGTGTATTCTAGGCAACTCTGACGTTGTCCAATCCCCGGAACATCCTAGAAGGCTATGTAGGTTTCTTTTGCCCTTATGAGACGAACTCAAGATTTTTATGTTTTATGAAGGATGTCTTATATAAGCCTTCAACACTGACTGAGGCAGCAACACATGAGCCAACAAGCAAACTGGACACATTTTGATATAAAATGTGTGAATATATGTTAGGCATGACAAATAATCACAATTAATCTCCCCACAGTTGAAATGGCTTTTGGGTGCTAAGTCTTTCAGATTAAAACCATCTCTGCTGCCCAAAGAGTTAGAACTTTGGGTTCCAGAAATTTGGAGGTGGGGGTTGAAATAACAAGAAACCAGGGGTGGCTTTACCCAACTCGGTGGCTTACTGTCATCAGTCCTGGGAAAATCACTTTCACTCCAGTGCAGTTTTCCCCCAAGCAACAATGCTGAGGAGGTCCAACACACACAGCTGTTATGAGGCTGTCTAAAAGTTTGCTTATAACACGTTACCCCATAGTAAGTGCTCAGTAAATGTGAACTGTTAACACATTACCTCACTTCAAGGTGTACACAAAGAGCCTGTGAGGCAGGCATTATTTAGGGCATTTGACAAGTGAGCACACAGAAGTCTAGCCATGTTAAAAAGTAGCCTGAAGTACACAAAATGGGACCAGAGCAAGGCTCTGGGATGAGAGTATACCACCACGCCTGGATTTTTTCCCTATAGATTCTGGAGATCTTATTCAGGCCTTCATGCTTGCATGGCAAGCATTTCACCAACTGAGCCATTTCCCTAGCCCTATTATTAATTTTAATGTTAAGCTAAAGACATAAAAAATAATGTGTTTCATTGTGGCGTTTTCATATACACTCACCTAAATTCTTGTATTTGTTTAAAAAAAATCTCTTCATTCAGCTATTTCTGTTTCCCCTTCTCCCTCTGGCACAGGGTTTCTGGGGAAAGAACTGAAACACCCAGGAAACACAGAAAGTGTTTAGCTGCACATTTTTTTTTTGGTACGGCTTCTCTCTTCCCATCCCCCTCGTTGAAAAGCAAGAGGCAAAAGAACTTGGCACCATTTCGACCATGTGGATTCTTCTGGGCCTCTCAAACGTCCTGATCCCTGGAAAGCCGGGATTCATGCTTACCTCCACTCTTCATTAAGTTGGCCGTGGTGCGAGGTGGGGAAAGCAGGCTGCCGGTGCTGTGGGTGGGCATGCTGAATAACACCAGAGCCACAGCTGTGTCTGCCCTTGTCAGTGGGCCAGCCTGCCTTCCCCAGTCTGTTCCTGCCTACTACCTGCCCTCGCCCATCTGCCACAGAATTCAGAAAGTGCTGAAGATCACAAACATCTGAACCCATTATAGCAAACATACTTCAATTACATCCTGATTGCGGGCTTGGCTTCCTCCAAGCCTGGAGAACAATGGTGCAAGGATCAAATTCTCCCCACAAAAGAGGCACTAATCGCTAGGTAGTTCTGTTACTTGGGGTGTGTTTAGAAAGAAGCCATTCTCCACGATTCTGCTGTGTGCCATTCAGTAACCTGGCAAGGCACACCCCAGATGTAAAGAAAGGATGTGGGGAAAGAGAGAGATTGATTTTTAAGGCTGTCTTGAGGGACTTCCCACAGCTGTGAACTGGTCTGTTTTCTTTCTCCATTAAGGATCAAAAGGTTTGCTAGTTAAAATGCCCTTCACTTTCCTGGAGATACCTGACCTGCCAGTTGGCGTATCTCATGTAAATTATGACCAATTTCCTAAGGACATTAAAGAATAAACTTGCAGCTGGGGAGCTGGGTCAGCAGGTCAAAGCACTTGATGTGCAAGTGTGAGGTTTCCAAGTTCAAATCCCCCGAACCCACATGGAAGGTCGGGCATGGCCACCTTCCTGTAATCACAGCAATGTGCAGGGTGGCACAGAAGGGTCACTGGGGCTTGTGGGTAGCCAGAAAGCTCCTGGTTCACAGAGAGACTCTGTCTTGAGGAGAAAGGTAGATTAGTGGTGGAGCAGGACACCTGACATTGCACGCATATTTCCTGAGGAAGGACAAGCTGGAGGTGTTCAGGTACCAGCATCCATCGTGGTTGGTGGTTTCCTGGAATGTGTTCATGGACAGTATGGCGTTTGCAGCCTGCTCCATGTGCAAGACAGACACACAGCACCAGCACTGCCTATCTGGGATTGTCACTGTGGCCAGAGTGAAGGAGGTGGTGGTTGGCAACCCTTTCCTGAAATTTAGAGTTCCCCAAATGAGGCGATGTATTCTGATTGGCCTGTGATTCACCAACACAGACAACCCTACCTCCTCCTTCATTACACACTTACAGCGTTGCCTGACATCAGAGTTCTGACTCTCACAGGCCAGGGGCTGAGAACCCAGTAGCTCCCAGAGAATTCAGCTGAGCTTCTTGGGAAGGAAGCAATATGGGAGTTTGTGGAGAGCAAGACAGTGTTTCTAGCTTTGAAGATCTTCAGCGTTGTGCTTCTCTAACTTATCAAGGGAGGCTGGAGGAAAATGTGGACCCCTGAGTTCACTTGCCCTCATCAGAACCAGCAGGAAGCAGCAGCCTTACATTCCTATGGTGCTTCACAGTTCCGAATGGTTTTGACCTTTTCCTTTCTTGAACCAGAGAGCTTAGCGGTCCAAGCACGGCAAAAAGCACTTCCACTCCACACATGACACAAGGGCTCCCTGCCCGCAGATGATGATGCGGCTTCCTGGTTTGAAACCCACCAAACTCAGAGGAGCTGAGGAACAGAACAACTGTACCTAACTCAAATCTGGTAGTCATTTTCCCTTTCTTCTGCTAATATAGGCTTTCATTCTCAGGGTCCATCTCATGAATTCTGTGAAGAGTGATAGGTAATTGTGGATCTCCCTCAGGAAAAGGAACCTTGCCCTTGTCCTCTAATCTGTGGTTTCCGTGCAGTTCAAGGCAAGGAACAAAAGGGAAACAGTGATTATAACAGGGCCTAGAAACTGTGCAAGGACAGTGCAAGGACCCCAAAGCAGTAGTGTCTTTCCTTTCCTTTCCTTTTTTTTTTTTTTTTGTCAACTTGTCACAACTGCAGTCATCTTGGACGGGGGAACCTTAGTTAAAGGATGGCTTCAGGCAGATGGGCCTATGGTTTATGCCTATGAGGACTTCTCTTGATTGGTGATTGATGTGGGAGGGCCCAGCCTACTTACTGGTGGCACCATCCTTCGGCAGGTGAGCAACAGAGGACAGAGCAGCCAGCATTGCTCCCCCGCGGTTTCTGTGTGAATCCCCACCCTGACTTCCCTCAACGATGGACTGTGGCCTGTAAGTGTAAGCCAAATAAAACCTTCCGTCCCCAAGTTGTTTTTGATTACGATGTTTAGCATAAGAGGAAGCAAACTGGAACAATCAGCTCTAAGAACCCCCTTGCTGGAGGCCAGGGGTGCCAGAAGAGAGCTCTAGCACTATCACACCATGCTTTTTCCTAGAAACTGAGACTATGGGACTGAAACTAAGGGGAGGCACCCAGATACCCTGTGACAGGCTGGGAATCTTGTCTCCCTTCCTATACCCCATCCCAACTTCTGCCATAGTCTTTTTCAAAGTTCCCAACTTAGCAGCTAGATGGTACCCTATCTCCTGAGAACTCTACCCACCTGCAGAGGAACTCTGTTCCCCCCTTCCTCATCCTGTCTTTAAGATCCCATCCATGAACTGTTCTCGAAAATGTACCCCGTGTAGTCTGTGAATTTCATTCTTTGAAATCTCAAAAAAAAGAACCTGAAAGCCACTAGTTTGGGGTGGCTTTGGTGGCTGTGTAGTTTCTGGAGCCCCGCTTCCTGAGCCAAGCTCATGAAAAGCCAAGCAAGGCTCCATCTGGCATTCTCACATTAGCAATGTTGTTGGATCACGTCAATACTAAGTAAGAAAAGGCGGCTTTGAAAATTTCCGGGGCCAGGGTTGTTGTAACATTAAACAAAACAAAAACTACTGGTTAGAACAGCTTCATCCTCCATTTATTGAACGAGCTGAATGCTTGGAACCTGCCTCCTCTGTTTAGCGGTCATGTGTAATAAAAGTCACTATCTATGTTTTACAGACAGCGAAAGAGAAAGGAAAGCTTAGTGGCAGGGTTAGAGTGGGAACCGGTTGCCGCATCCGGTCCCAAGCCTGGTTCCTAACTGGGTGCTGCATTTGGTTATACTGCGTTTGAACATCACAAGCCCAGAGAACGAACAAGTCAGTCTTTTTGAAGGAATGTCTTTCCTCTTTGCCCTGCAGGGGCCCTAGAGCCTCCTTTGTCCCCTTTGCAAATGAGACTACAAAAAGCTCCACAAATCCCAGTGACAACTGGTTGGAGGAATTATTGGGGAGATTAGAAAATGCCTAAAATAGTGATTCTTAACCTTCCGAATATTGCGACCCTTTCATATAGTTCCTCATTTGTAGTAAAATTACATAAAATTATTTTTGTTGCTACTGTTATTAACTGTAATGCGAATATCTGATAGGCAGGATATCTGATATTTGGCCCCTGTGAAAGAGTTCTTTGACCTCCAAAGGGTCACACCTTGAGAAGCACTGGCCTAAGTGAATGTGGTAAGGCGATCAACATGTGCCTCATGGGGTACACACACACACACACACACACACACACACACACCAGAGAGAGAGAGAGAGAAAAAAAAAGAGTAATAAATAAAACATAATAAGAATTTTAAAAAGTGTCCAGGGAGTGTTATGAAATAAATTCCCATGAAACTTGTAAACAGCTTTGTTTTACTTTTCTGCAAAGTCTATGTTAAGTGACGCACTCCTGAGCATGAGGACACAGCCATGGAACATTACGGACAGGCGAACTGAGAGCCCTCGTGGCGTCTGGGTGAAGGCTCAGCATACCCTTGTCTCCACGGAAGCCGGAAGCCGAGTAAGGAGCCAGCGCATAGGAAACATTAGTTAGTCCGCACCCCCCAGCGGACTTAATGATTTGAAATGAGCCGTGATGGGCACACATACAACCCTGCAGCTTGAAAGTCCCCACCAGGCAAATCGGGAATGATTCACAGTTTTTCTTGCGGATTTTTCATGTAGGGAATGGCTGATGAAATGGCTTTGCGCTTTAGGCTTAACGACGCTGCCCTTCCCCGCCAATGGGTGTGTGGCTTCATGCTTCAGCTGCGCTGAGCCCTCCCCTTTTCTGTTGATGTTTATTTTAGAAGCAAAATGTGTTTACAAAATCAGTTAAAAAGTGTTAATGATCAGTTTCCAGAATACTAATGTGAATTTAAATTACTTTCACATGAATCAAGACAAATTAAAAAGTGCCGTTTGATCACAGACTGTTTTAAATTCGTGTTATAAGTAGGTGCAACAAATCTGGATATATGCTTTTATTTAAAAAAAATAGCTGTTTAAAAATAACCATTCTAGCCATGCATGGTAGGACATGCCTTTAATCACAGCACTGGGATGGGGTGGGGGCAGGAGGATCAGAAGTTCAGGGCCAGTCTGGGCTACATGAGTCGGTCTCAAAGTAAGCTAAGTAAAATTTTACAATTAAAATCATACAACCATTCTGCCGGCGTGAAGATGTTCAGAGTAGGAAGTGCCTTCCCAGGAGGAACGATGTCAATTTTCGATCACTTGTGTGGCAGAAGGTGGCGTGTGACAAGACACTGCTTCCCGGAGGCGAAATACTGCTGCTCATAAGCTGTCAGAAGTCAGTTATGGCTGTGAAGTTCACAATTCTTTTTAAACTTTGTATTGAGTCTTTGTGAATTTCACAGCGCACTCTAATTCTGCTCCCCCACGCTCTAGCCCTCAGCCAGCTCACCTGCACCCGCACCACAGGGTCAGCTTTATTGTGCTGCCCAGACAAGGGTCAGGGCCAGCTCAGCACAGTGTCTGAGGCAACAGTCCAGACCGGGTGGTAACATGGCCCTTGGTGGTAACATGGGCCTGGGACATCAACACAAATCCTGGCTTTAATAGGGCCACTGACCCAGACATGGCCCTTGGCCCCAGCATGGGCCCAGATGTCACCATGGCTTCAGCCGGCAGTGCAGGCCACTCAGATTAGCAAGTGCCTTGCAATACCATGGCCCTCAGACATCCACTTGGTCTCCTGTGGCAGCCCAGACCACGGACAAACCCATGTCCTTCGTTGGTATCTCAGGCCACAGAGATCAACACAGACCCCAGATGCAGCAGGACCACACACCCAGACATAGCCCTTGGCAGAAGCCTAGGCCAGGACCTCACCATGGCCTCAGGTGACTGCACAGGCTCCTCATAGCCACCTGTTCCTCACCGCCGTCAAGTCCAGTTCCACCTTTCTCCACAGCGTACAAAATCACAAGCTTCATCTTAGCTCGCATTTCTCCACTGCCTACTCCACCTTTCCCAGCTCTCCAGAACACATTTGCCCATTGCAGTGACAGCACCTGAGGCAAGCACTTGGGTGTCTTCCTTCAAGCCACCCATAGCTTCACCACGAAGGTGCGGGTAAAATCCACTGGGTGAGTTATAAAATTTAAAGTTTCTATATGCTTCAAGCCAGTATAGAAAGCATGAAGTTCGTGGTCAGGTAGTGAGGAAAATGGAGGCTCTGCCCAGATGTGACTCCTCCTTGTGTTCTCCTGCCTGCTGAGGGTGACCCCTCGAAGGTGCTCCTAAGGTTTCACAACATTCGTGGCATGGGGTTGGCTGTAAGTCTGGACTTTGAAGAATGACACAGCAGAACCCCAGAACTTGGCTAGGTATACTCCTTTCTGTGGCCTCACCTCTTATCTACAATACAAATGGAGAATCATGGAGGGAATGTGACCCTTTCAGGATAGCAGAAGGCACTTAACCTCCACAGGCTCTCGTGATCAAGGTTTGTGGCTTCCCAGGCCTTCCTAGCTTTCTTTTTCTTTTTTTTTTT
>CM053748.1:27883720-27907298 GCA_028658305.1 Pachyuromys duprasi
TGTCAGCTGGGGGCTGTGGACTCCGCCCTGGGCTTGCTGCTAAGGGCTCTCCCCTGGAATGGAGATTTGGCACTTCCTTCTGTGCCAGGGGCTGTGCACCACTGTCTGAGATGATATTTGGGGCACACACAATGGGTTTGGGTTTGTGTGCATCCGCTGTATGCAGGGCTGTCAGAAATGGTGCCTGAGGCCTTCTCTGTCTGGCCCGTGGACAGACACCTGAACTGGGGTTTTTGCTGGCGGATGCGTGCAGCTTTCGCCCTCAGTGTGCGGTCTGGTCAAGATGGTCCAGGATCCTCTCAGCCGTGGGTTGATGCAGAACTCGGGATCCTCCCAGATCCGCTGGCGGACTCACACACTGACTGAGTTTTTGCTGGCGGAAGAGTTCGGCTCGCACCCCGGCAGTGTGCGGACTGGTCAAAATGGTCCCCCAATCCACTCAGTCTGGTGTGGTTCCGATGATCGGTCCGAACCCGCAGCACACCCATGGGTCGAAGCAGAACCCGGGTGCAGTGTGCGATTGTAGGGCGCAGTTTGGTGAAAACGGCACCTGGTTCCTCCTGAGACTGCCCGCGAGACTGTGCGATCCAGTCTACAATGGCGGGTGCGGGCGCCCAGTGCAGCCGCTTGTTCAGATCAGAGCTGTGCGCTGCTGGTCACCGGGAAATTTCTGGGTGTCCCTAGGGTTTTCCCACTTGATTTTCTCACCGTAGGAGTTCCGCTCACCTGGCACTCACAATGCTGGCGTTTTAGGTCCCAGAGTTCAGTCTCCTGGTCGCTGCGTTGTTTCTGCTCTCCTACTCCTCAGACACAGTGTTCTCTCGTGGCAGCCATCTTGGATCTCCTCCCTTCCTAGGTTTCTAGAGAGAAAAAAACCACGCTGGAGTCGATGGAGAAAAGAAAGCTGGCTGGCCCATCAGACAGAGACTTCCCCCTCACCCACAAGCATCCCACTCTTGCTCAAACTGCACATAGGAGTTTGTTTGATGAAAGTCTCCAGGAGTAACCATTTATCAAGAAAATGAAAGGATCTGGCAAAGGACAAGTCCTGTATCTGCAACCCACTCTGTAGGGAAGCACCCACTGATAAGCAGGAGTACAGGCCATGCCTGGGTCAAACACAGTACAACTCTGGGTTCTCGGAGCCAGTTTCAAAGTCCTGGTGTCCCTGCTTTATAACATGTCTATGTCCGGGGTTTGGTTCACAGTCACAGGAGCACACAGAAATGGATGAGATCTAACCCAGATGCTGCCAGTGCTTTGAACATCTTCTCTCAGGGTGACCAGGGGTCTTGGACATGCAGAGCAGCATCTGATGAGACTTTTGCAAACAGCTTCAGGAGCACCCAAGTCCATGCCTCCAGGAAGCAAAGAGTAGTTTCAGAAGCCATGAGTCAGGGGCTGTGACACTTTGAGAGAATGGCATCTGTGAAGCCTGGGGAGTAAGCAGACGGTAAGGCTCTTCCTTTTAAAAATTCTGAAGCCCATTACCTAGACACCAGATGGGAAAGACCCAAAAATCTCTCAAGTAGAATGAATGCTATTCTTCTCAACCCGAGGCAGGGCAGTATGAAGAGAGATGACTTTGAACTTGAGTTTCCTTGGACCACAGCCCACTTCTGCTGTCACCTGAACTTTATGACTCTTTATGACGCTACCCTTCTAAACATTAGTTTAGTTCACTTGTAAAGGAATGAGAGAGATACTTATCTTCTAAGGATTGGAGTACATGGTTTTCTTGTTTTGTTTTGACACATTTTAGGCACTTAATACATAGCAGTTACTGTTAATAATCTATAGTCTCCACACCCCTTTGAATGACTTTCTATTGGGAGAGCCCTTTGAGTGTGAAATTAGACCTACACTATATTAGATGGGTTATGTATTCTAGAGAAACAGCAGTAAAGAATGGCCCAGAGTGCTGGAGAGTTCAAGGGGCGGTGTCCTGGATGGAGGACTAAGCAAAGGGATGTCTTCTTGAACTCTCTATCAATTCTTTGCAAAAGAGATTGTACTTCTAAGAAAATATAAATGGGAAAGGGAAACAGAGAACATGGGAGACACTCAGAAATGCTGCCCTATGGAAACATCTAGAGTGTTGTCATGATGTGAGACTCTGGGCCCCTGAGTTTAGGTCCTGAGTTGTCATTTGAAAAGAGAAATCTTGATCAAGTCGTTGAACCTCTCTTTGGCTCCACTTCATCATCATGAACAGGAGTTAGAAAGCCTAAGGTGGGCTTTTGGGGTTTTTCAAGTTAATAAGGATCTATTGGTGTGACCTTTGAAGGTAGTTATCTTGGCAGGGAAACCCACAGAAAATGCAAAGGAAGAGCCCACTCCCTGTCTTCCTTACCTCCTTCCTGGCATGCACACACTCACACACAGATACACAAAGACACACACACACACTGCCTTCCTTGGAAGCAAAAGTCATCCGAAGGCAGAACGAACCTACTGAGAGATCAGTAGGACGCTTGCTTTCCACTGTGCTGAGAGATCAGCAGGACGCTTTCCGTGAGAACTGATTGCTTCTGCACGTCCTCTACCGAAGCCACCTAGATTACTGAGTTTAACCATTGCTAGGGCTGTGAGGTGATAGGACAAGAACAGTTTCCAACAAGTGAATGCTCAGCCCCGTCTTGTACGTATTTACTGAATCATACAAATAATAAACGTCCATAGTTCACTCATCCCTCACAACACCCATCTCGACTCCCCAGACATTTTGGAACTTTCATCACATGCTGAATCGTGTCGCTGAGTTTTATTGCTGGCTCTTCATGCTAGGTCAGGAATCATTGTTGTTTCATAAACAGCATCGTTGTGGTTTTTTTCCCTCTCATTGAAAACTTATTTCAATTTAATCTAAATCTCCAGCCACTAGGAAGCAGTTAAGTAAATCTCCATCCATCTGAGGCAATTACACAACCATTTAGAATCATGATTTTGAAAGCTGCTCAGCAATACACAGGAAACAGGCTAACATCAGAACGATAGGTAGAAAAAGTACAACACATGAAACTGTGTACCCAGCATGCTTCCTAGATTCTCTACACATATTCAAAGAGGTGGCCAACATAATGCTTGAAATGCGATTCTTGAGTAGATGATTGTGGATGATTTTTGCTTTCTTCATTTTTCTGGACTTTCTGTAGTAGATTTTTATAATCTCCAATATAGGTTACTTATTTGCTTATTTATAGTTAAGTGACATTTCCATAATTTATTGTTTCTTTATTAAAAACATTTGAAGTCATTTAAAGACCCAGAACAATAATAACCCAGCAGCATTAGCATCTACTTTGCCAATAAGTTGGTAAATAGGATGAAAGAAACTGGTTCTCAGCCCACTCCAAGATTCCTGTGTGAAGAAGTAGAAGTGGTAGGCACTATTTCCCCTGGATCTTTAGTGTTTCTGTCTTTCGCTTTTAATTCTAATCACACATTCTTAGCCCCACATACATAGATGTATGAAGTATATTTTCCAGTCTCAGAAAATTTACACCCATCCATGAATTTACCCTATTAGAATTCCATCACTCATGGAAACTGTGGCTGAGAGAGAAGAGGACTGTCTTATTTAGCTAATTTTTGACAAATTTCAAATGTTGCCCACATCTCCTGAATCCCAGAGGAATGATAATCAAGTCAAGCCTCATTGACTAGAAGAACTGGGGACTGGAAAATGAATACTCGGATCTCTGCAGGGCCACAGCTCCATTTAAGTAACATGCTCATTTTTTCAGATGTTAACCTGCTTCAGTCAATAGCTTACCCTTGGAGTAGTCCTGATTCAGGGTGTGTTGGTGGGGGCAGCCTCATGCCTGTCCCTATCCCTGTCCTGGCCACCTGCTGTGGACCTTCATTGCGGCTACGAGTGGGATATGAGCAGTTACCTGTGGTTTTCATTTCATAGATGGGAAAA
The DNA here is from genome assembly GCA_028658305.1 of Pachyuromys duprasi. Taxonomy (NCBI): domain Eukaryota; kingdom Metazoa; phylum Chordata; class Mammalia; order Rodentia; family Muridae; genus Pachyuromys; species Pachyuromys duprasi. The sequence goes on from CM053748.1 coordinate 27,887,646, forward strand.
CTGAGGCTCTGGCAGACAGCAATGTTTGCCAGGGTTACTAAAACCTGGAGAGCAGGGTCCATATGTTCTCACTCCAAAGCCATTGTCATTTCTAACACTCCAAAACTCGATGTGTGGGAAAACTATTTTCTGGCGATTTCTCTTCAAAAGTGAACAGCTGGTGGGAACGGGAACCAAACCTGCCTCAAGCAGACAAAAAGTGAGAATAGCGAAAAGAACCACTTCCCAAATTTAAAAGTAAGAAATAAAAATAGGCTATACATTTAGAGCTTTAGGCCACTTATCTGGGTGTGGCTCCTGACTTTGTTCATTTTCTTCTTAGTTTTTTGTTGCTGATATTTATTGTTTGAGACAGATGTAACCTAGACAGGCCTCAAACATGTTATGGGCTTGAGGATGACTTCCGGCATCCCTCTCAAGCGCTAGGATTATAAGCATGCACCACCACGCCCTACAACTGTGGAGCTGGGGGTTGAACCTGAGGCTTCTCGAACACTAGGCAAGCACTCTATCAAATGAGCCATATCACCAGCTAGACATCAAACTCCTGTGCTGTGCAGGTTGGACAAGCTGCAGAGGCAGAACAACGGCAACAAAAATAGACAATGCTTCCTCCTGGCCATTGACGTGTAACTTGGCAAAAATCAAACTAAATATGTTAAATAGAAATAGATCTCTAGTCTCTGAGACAACATTCTGTCTACATTAAATAACTAGCTTTTTAAAACTTTAATTTTATTTAATACGTGTGGGTTGTTTTGCCTGTGTGTGTGTGTATGTATGTGTGTGTGAGTGTCTGGTTCCCCAAGAAGGCAAGAAGAGGGTGTTTAATCCTTTGCAACTGTGAACCACATTATGGGTGCTGGCAATTGAACTTGGGCCCTCTGGAAGAGCAACCAGGGTTCTCAACCACTGAGTCATCTCTCCACCCCCAATACATTAACTTTTAAAATAACATTTACTGTATGCTACGTATTGCTCAGAGCACTTTACATGTTTTAACTATTTCATCCTTACAACCCTGCTACAATTCCCAACATACTGATTAAAACAGCAACAACAACTGAATAGCAAGGCCACATAGCTAATCCTAAAAAAACAAAAACAAAAACAAAAACCAGTACAATCTACTCAAGGCTGTTTAAATGGGAAACAGGAGCTAAGGATGTAGCCCCAGTGATCTAGCCCCAGCACAATAAGATGAAAATTACAATAGGGTGAAAATTACATTCAGAGATGAGTTTAAAGTGGCCTTGGGCCAGCCACTTCCTAACTGTTACACAGGCCATCTATATAAACCCATCCCAGCCTAACTTTCATTGGTTTTTACAAGGATCAGAAACTGTGGCCTTGTTTTGCTGTAGGGCCTTAGCAAAATAATGTCATCAAAATTCTATCACACTAAGCACACAGTAGGCCATAGCTTTTAGCTTGCCTTCTTCTACCAACTCGTCTTGCCTTCCTGTTTTCATGGATGGTTCCATGGCTTTAGTGGGGATGGGGAGTTCAGGGAATAAGCTCATTCCTGTGTTGGGAGAATATCTTAAATGCTAAGTACTCTTCTGGATCCTAGGGACAGAACCAACATAGGCCACACAACCCAGGAGGACAAACATCAGCAAGGGTGTCATGGCAAATGCTACCTCCAAATGGGGGCTTCCATCTTGACCTTGACTCTACCTACCTGCTCCTTGCAGGTGTGTGTGCTCACAGCCATCCCCTAAAGTGCCATGGATTCAGAATTCTCAGAGACCCTGCACATGTCAACCCCTGGTCAGGCTTCACGTGCAGAACTGACCCAGAAGCTCAAGAACATGGGGCTTCAGCATCCTTTCCTGAGCGCACTAGCAAGACTGAAGCTCAAAGACTGACCCAGGGCTGTCTAAGAACACAGCTGTGTCACTGGTTTATCCACGTCACTCATTGGCATGTCTCTGCTGGTATGCCCAGGCATATGAAGGCACTGGGGATGTGCGCTGTCAGATGGAACTTTGTCTCTGACATTCAGTTGAACACAAGTGAGTAGGGAAGTCACTACAACCAAGGTTGAAATATGAGTCTGAATATAGGATGCAGATAGGAATTGTGGGGAGGGACTAAAGAGTTGGCAAGGTAGAGATCATCATGATCCTTCTAGAAAGCACGGACAATGACAATTTCCTGAGACAATGACTTTTGCCGGTCTTTAAATTTGTCTTCTCTCCATAGCAAGTGAATTATTATTACTGATTTTTTAAGCACTAGAAAAGATTCTAGAAATTATATCGTTTAGGGAAAGCAAACAGGATTCATAAGATGAGAGTCAGTTCTGATTGTAATGCAGGTAGTGGATGTTTGTTTGTATTAACAAGGGGTCTGAGGCAAAGTCTAAGCTCAATAAAGCCATAATTGATTGATGGTGCCTGTCATACACAAAGAAGGAAAGTGGTAGTCTCTGTCTTAGTTAGGGTTCTATTGCTGTGGAGAGACGCCATGACTATGGCAACTCTTGTAAAGGAAAACATTTAATTGGGGCTGGATTACAGTTCAGGGATTTAGTCCATTATCAAGATGGTGGGAAGCATGGCAGCATGCAGACAGATATGGTACTGAAGAGAAACAGGATTGTACATCTGGATCTGCAGGAAGCAGGAAGTGACCACCACACTGGGCCTGGCTTGAGCATCTGAGACCTCAAAGCCCGCCCCCACGACCACTTCCTCCAACAAGGTCACACCTCCTAATAGTGCCATTCCCTATGGGCCTATGGGGTCCATTTTCTTTCAAACCACCTTTAAAGAAAAATCAAGGAAATTTATTCCACAAGTCACACAGCTAGCTGGTAACAGAGGTTTTCCCAGATTTCAAGCCTGTTGAGTTGCAGAAAAACTCATCTTCAGCCCCGTGAACCCCACCTTCACTCAGTACTCCTTTGTATCTGCAAGCAGGGCTCAAGACTATCAACCAGAAAACACTTCTGTTAGCCTAGTACTGTGTAGCAGAGTATTGCAAATGTTACTAGCTTCAACTGTTTGTTACTATCTATCGTGATTTTGTGAGTTGACTGCACTCACTTGGGTCCCTCTTCTGCTAGTCTGGCTTGGGGAGTCAAAGTCAGAGAGCAACTGGTTCTGCAGTTATCTGAGGGCTCTACTCTAGGGTGGGCCATGAAAATGGCTTCTTTGTTAACATCTGATACCTTGGTGCTCCTCCATGATATTCATCCTTTCTGAGGACTCTCTCTTTGTCCAGGTGGCTGAGCGGCTCTACATGATATGTAACAGAGGACTTGGGGGGCACATAAGCAGAATCTGTTGGGATTTCTTAAAGCCTAGCACAGTGTGCTTTCTACTACATCCTCCTGGTTACAGTGAGTCACAGCTACAAAGCAGACTCACAGGAGAGGCCCTCACAAGCGGGGAGAGACATAGAAATGGTGCCAGGGCCAACACAGGATACAAGCCACCACTGGAGTGAAGGCAGTGGAAACTCAGCTTGGCTGTTAGTTGTTCCATCAGTGACAAGTCCCCTTGGGTGAGTTGTTCTGCAAAGCTGTCTTCCCTTACTGGATGGTGGTAGAGGGCAGAGCTCAGGCTCCAGAAGTACAGGTTTTCTTTCTACTGCTGCTTTTCCTACCATCCACAGTCTTCTCTGAAGAGCTCCTCTTCCAACCTGCAGACACTAACTGGCAGCCAATAGTGACTGGCGCTGGACCTACTCTTCATTTGCTGGAATCAGGATGCACTAAGGGAGGTGATGCAGGATTGCTTCTAATTGACACCAGGCCCTTCTAACAACACCAATAAAACAAGGCAATTCTACTCCAGAGTCCCACTTATTCTTGACACACCTTGGGCTTCTTAAATTGATTTAAGAAAACCTTAACTATAAAGTATATAAACTAGTTATAAAGATAGATTTTGTTTTAAGAACCAACTCTTGACCTACCAGAGTAGTGAGACTTGGAAACAAACAAACAAACACCAGGACAGAGGCATGTGCAGTAGAGCCCATTCTAGAATGCAGGGAGCATAGACCCGTGGATCCTTGGGTCTCACTGGCTAGCAGTGTAGCCAAATCAGCAAGCTCCAGGCTCAGTGAATATCTCTGAAACACGATACTGAGCGACAGAGGAAGACATTCATTAACCTCTTACCTTCACAAATGCATGCCCCTGAACACACATGAATACATACACACACATACACCACACACACACAAAAATAATTGCAAACGGCAACAGAAATCCAAGCAGTAAGGACTGACTTCAAGATCGATGGGAAACTCTGCTCTGTTCAGTTTTGACTCTTGGTAACGGAGCTATTGTAGCATCAGGGATGCTCAGATGTTCCATACCCATCATTACAAGTACAGAATGTTTGCTGGTGTTCCTAGAAGTACCCTGATAGTGGCTGTGAGGAAGGTGCTTGAATACAGGGAATGATGAGAAGCATCTGTTTTTGCAGGCTGTGTTTCAAACTTGAACAAGCCAAGGAGAGAAAGGTGCTGCCCTCTGTTGGACAGACAGCAAAATTGGCCATGAGCTTAAAAAGCTGCCTTTTGCCTTCTTGTGTCCACCAGGCTCTCCCAGCTCTTCTAACTAAGGTGGCTCAAATTTCTCACTTAAGTGGCCCAACGAAAACAGAAACAAAAATTTTAGAGGTGCTTACATAGGTGGGACTTCTCACATAGCCACACACATGGGCCCTTAGTTTAACAAGGAGAAAAATGTCAAAACCCTATAATGCAGAGGCTGGGGAGAACCATTTGTTCATGTGTAAGGGGAAAATAAGAATACAACTAATTTTGTCTAAGTTTCCCAACCCAGAAACAGCTCACCTGACCTCTTAAGGAGGCCATGTCTCTTGACGGGGGCTCCATGTACGGGAGCTTTTGAGAATCAGTCGAGGCATCACTGTCTCCAAGAGAATGGTCATCTGTCAAGCTTCAGGGATGCCCCCCCTCTCACAGACAACCATGGCTTATTGTCTTCTTCTGCCCAGATCACCTGAGCAGTGTAAAGCAAAGCGAAGCTGGACGTCGGCTCGTCCAGGAGAATGCTCTCATCAGCAAGAAGACGCAGGATGCAGACTCTAAGCAGAGCAGGAGCTATTTTTGTTTGAGCACAGGCAGTCAGAGAAACTCGGAGCAAAAGGACGGCTCAGCTACATTCTGCTTCAGCTTCTTTCAAAATTAAAGCATCATCACCCCCTGCACACGTTATCATTTGGGGCTTCCTTCAAAAATATTTTGAAAGGTAGAGAAATAGAGAAAGGGGGAGTGTGCAAGAAAGGATTGCAGGGAAGAGAAACTGAGTGTGTGTGAAGAGTCTTGACATTTTAGTCAACAGTGAAGAAACAAGCTGGGAAGGGAGCCCATCACTTTGACTCAGTGACTCTACTTGTAGAAATCTATTCACAGAAAATGCCCAAATTTAGCTTAAAAGAGAGGCCCGCTGCTTGAAATAGTAACAAATTAGAGACGATCAAAATATCCTGACTACAGAGTTGCTGGAGTAAATGCTGTGGTTCCAGGAAGCCCAGACTGCAGGGAAGTTCTCCGTGAGCCAGTGTGGAAATCTCACCATTTTTGGCTATGTTCCTGAGTGGCCAATACAGAGCAGAAATGCTGTCTGCCTTTGTACAAATACAACTGTATTGCTAGTAAAGTTTTGTTGCCTAAAAATAAACCAAGGAAGGAGCCTGATGAAACTTCTTAGTGGATGAGCGCTTGCCACGCAAGTGTGAGGACCAGAGGTCAGAGCCCCAGAACTTGTGTAGTACAGGGTAGGTGTGGTAGTCAACTGTAACTTAAGGAGATTCTGGGAGCCAGTTGGTTAGCTCAACTAGCCTGTATCTTCCAGCTCTGGGTTCAGTTGAGAAATCCTGTGTCAATGAATAAGGTGGAGAGTGGTAGGAGAGGATGTCTGATGTCAGCCTTGAACTTCTGTATGCCTGTGGTCACAGGCTCACACGTACCTGAGCAACGTGTCCCCACACATATATGAGCACGTATACACACATTCTCACATAGAATATAAACACATGGGACACACACATACAAAATAAGTAAATAATTAAAGCTGGGGTGGAATTCATAGTGTTTCCCTCACGGTGAAAATGTCTGGAGTCTGGGATTTGGAACGGCTGTTAGTCCTTAAATGCAATAAAGCTATAGTACTTTTGCCTTTTTATTGTTAGCTCATATTAGTTTTGTCACCAGAAAATACGTTAAATACTTGTTTAGGCATGCTTTTCTCCCCATAAAGGAATAGTCAGAAGGTATTCACTCACATGTAGGAAGTTCACATGCACATGCGGCATTCTACATTCTATATTCTACATTGATGTTTAGAGTTCACCTTGCTACTCTACTGATAGAATAAAATTGTTCAGGCAAATAACACATACAGAAAAGCCTATAAAATCCAATGTCTGGCATACAACAGGTGCTTAATACATGTTTGCTGAAGAGTAGAAGAAAATTGATTGAATATGGAATTGTTCTGAGCATTTACTGGCCACCTGTCTAAGAAGGACCTGTGAGTAAATATGCTCGCATTGAATGATCTCTGCAACAGAACTTCTTGGTTCTAAAATTCACTCTTTTTTCTTTATACTTCAGCAGCACCAGGGGAGGGGGAATGAGGGAAACATACAAGCCAAGGCTTTAGCATGAGGGAAAAGGGATTTTCACAAACCACTGAAGTGCTACTTCTTGGGGAAGAAGTGCACCCTGGATTTCTTCCAGCTGAATTTGACAACAAAACCCAAGGAAAACGAACATTAATCTTTTATGAACTAAAGCCCCCAAATGAACAGGCTTGGAGTTCAACCCTAATTAGGTTGCATCTCAATGCAGAGAATCCTTAACGAACAAGGACATCTAACAACTCTGGCAAGTGCTCTGCTGGGACTGGGGCTGAAGTGAAGGCGCTGCTTGGCCACACTCCACTGCTGTGGAGCATAAGGGGCCCCCACGCTCACCTGGAAAAACAGTCATCTTGGAAGAAGAGCAAATGGAGTTTCCTCAGACTGAAATTCTTGGCCACCCTGCTACCCCAGAGCCATCTGGGTGGCATGTGAATAAATGAGAAGAGAAGGGGCAGGAGGCAAGACCCTTGGAGCGAGTTTCAGCAAGTCGAGGCTTCCTTTGCTTTGCGCCCAACATAGCTGCCAACACTGGCTTTGCTCTCAAGCAAGATAATTGCAAGGGCGTTATGCACACAGAGGAGGCAGGAGTTAAAGACTGAGTTCAAGTCTCCATTCATCCTTTCCCCTGGCCCATGACTCACGACTAGTTACCTACTCTCTCTGAACCATCATTTCCTCATCTATAACATGAGGAAGAAGTGCTTCCTGGGAGGGTCAGATAAAAATGAAGTAAGTGGTTCTCAGATTGTTTGTTGCTACAAGAAGCCTTACTTCTTCATCCACGGCTGTCCTAATCCCCTAAATTCCTCAATCCACCCTGCAAAAATGTGGTAGAGTTTTAGAGATCCCTATTGAAAGACAGACAGGTGAAGACATGTGCCCAAGGTGGCAAAGTGAGGGAACCAAAGGAAGGATTTCACATTAGATCTGCCTAACCCAAATCTTGTATTGGCCACGCAGGGTTGCAGGTCAGTGAGACTGATGCTAAAGATAGAATTACAGATTGAACTGATTGACACTTGGGAATCATGGGCCCTTGGACCCATGGGCATGTCCCAAGGTCACCAGAGAGAGTGAACTCAAAATAGGCTCTGACTGTGCCAGATTAATGGAAGGAGCTTCCTGCTCAAGGCATCTTCCCAAGCAGAGGCCCAGATAGAACTTCTGCCAAGATCATTCCATCATCCCATAGTGCCAGTTCAAATCCATACTCAACGGATTTGTCTACAACTATTTCAGATCCACACTCCCAGAACCCAGAGCCAGGAAATGCATGTACTGGTCATGCATGTACTGGAAGGATGACCCGAGAGGGCCTGTGATCACTTATAGCCTCAGTACAAACTTGCATAGCCTCATTGTCAGCTTAGGTTCTGTCTTCATTCAGAACACCCTCCCAACCCATCCAAGTTTCTTCCTTATGTTCACAAATTCGATGGTCCTTAGTCCACCCATAGCTCCATTTGCAGCTTCACTTTGGTAGTCATTGACATTCTCTTGGAGTCTCTGATGCCATTTATTTGAATTACAATAAATCTCTTCCCCCACCCCATACCCAGTTTAGCCCAGCATCTCCCCCGCTGCCTGAGAATGCCTTATCCTATTACCATAATTAACTGGTACCATGCTAGAAGGCTGAGCCAGAAGGCAAACTCTTGGGTGAAGAAGATTTGCCAAGGGTTACAAAGCATGAGAATTGGAATAGATAGAACTTGGCACTTAGACCCTCTTCTCTCTACATAGAACTTTATTCTGCAAACCCATTAGCTCTGAGGAGTATGTTGGCAGTCCAGAAGATACTAGTGTCTTGGAACCCATAAAGATTCTGAATTCTTGCTATTTTTGGTTGTCAGTTCCAAAATGGTGGTTCCTCTTCTCATTGTCAAAGCATATTATTTTATACAGCACTGTGATGATTTGCTCTTCTATGTTGTGATAATATTCATATCAGTCAATCTCTATTTCTATTGAATCAACCATGTTTCAACTATTTTGGGCACAGCCTCTCATCTAGCCCAAGCACACAACTCTGGGAGGGGATGTGTGACTGTCACCATCTCCTGAGAGCTCTGATCAACATGCATCATGGGTGCCTGTCATCATGAATGTTTGAGAACCTCGGAGCCCACGTGCTGTGGGAATCTGGATGGAAGAGATGGAATCCAGCCAGAGAAAAAAGCTAAGAAGTTGAGAATTTATCTGGGTGCTGGAGGATAGACAGGGGTGGGGTGGGGGTTGGGTAGAGGAAATAAAGGAGGAAAGCTTTCTGTAGAGAGAGAACATCACAGAAGATGGTACCAAGATGGGAAAGGACAGACATTGATGACTAGTGCTATGACTGGCACACAGCAGGTCCTTGGAGGTACCTATGGCATTACACTCTGCTGTTCTGTGAACTTAGCTGCAGCACACGGGTCTCCTGTGCTCAAATGCAACCGGGAAGCAGCCGCATGGAGGGGAAGGGTGGGGTAAAGGCCTGCTGTACACACGTTGTGAGCCACCCTGTGAAGTAGCCTTCATGATATACCTTTGACAGACAAGTCCACAGCATCTCAGAGAGCTAACTCACCCAAGAAAGGTAAAAAAAGACAATATTCAATAGATGCTGTATTCAGATATGGCCCTATCTGAGCATTCCCTCCCAGCCACTTGGAGGAAGTCAGGCTTGTCTTTTAGTCTCCACCAGCTCCCTTTTGGACTGACCCTGGGTCTGGTACAGACCAGGTTTGGTTGACCTGACCGTTTCCTTTAAAAAGCTACTGTTTTCCATCCTGCTGGCATTTCTGCATGAGGTGCAGCAAAGTCAAAATTCTGGGTGTCCCTGGGGAGGAAGAAGGCTATGCAATGCCTTTGGGCAGAAAAGAAAGCACCCAGGTAGGAGGCGCTGCTGAATCTAATAGGGAAAGCCATGTGGCTTCCAGCAAAGTCCCAGATGGGGGCCTCCCAGGAGATCACCCCCTTCATCCAAGACTGCCAACTCAACATCTGCGTCCAACATATTGGCCCGTGAATATTTCAGACCCACACTCTCAAATCCAGATGTGTTTGTGTCATGAACTCTATATTCTGCTAGAAATTACTGAACTCTACAAAAGGAAATTAAGCATCCACTCAGGCAGAAACAGACCAGTGACCTAAAATGTTTCCTGCATGTCTCAGGTTTGGGGTGCTGACATCTAGAGACACTGACTACCAGCTCCCACCTACCTCCTGGCTGCCGTATCTTCACAGGAAGTCATATGTTTGATTTCAAATGTAGTGCCTTGTGGAAAGATTCTGAATATGGAAGTCATCCTTTGTGCCACATTTTTCAGATGGTCAAATAGTTCAGAAGCTTCCCAGTTTCCGAGGGCTGCCTCTCTAGCAATTGAGAAGCCACTGATGGGAACTCAGGTGCAGGGCCACTAAGCTCCGATACACAGAAGGGCCATGTGGGCGGCGGGGGGGGGGGGAAGGGGTGCTTCAAAAACACCAGTAACACAGTCCCTACTGGAACATCCAGAGGCGAAACCTCAGCATCAAAGCGTTTCTTCCCCAAGTTCCCCAGCCGATTCTAAGCCGAAAGTGGTATTGGGAACCGGTGTTGTAGTCATGGCCATATCTGTGACACATACTGCCCACCTGCTCTAAGACAATCTCAGCATAGAGCGGAAGGTGGGCTGCAGAGGGGAAGAGGGTGAATCAGCTCTCAGACCTCTTGCTGACTGCTGTGACTGCACACAGACGCTTACGTTCTTTTCCTTAAGAAAGCCTTTCCTTTGTTCTCTGACAGCTTCACACATGTATATAATGTATCCTGTTCATACCCACCTCCACCTTCCCACTCCCCAAGAACACTCACCAGCATGTCCCCCTTCCACCTCCCTCCCTCTCCCCCTCTCTCTCAATACTCTTCTGGGTACAGTTAGTAATGCCTGCTGCGGTGTTGGCTCCCCCCATTGCGTGATCTTGTGCATCACGTAACTACAGCGAGTTCACAAATGCAGTGGCCATGCCATGTCCAGAAGATACTGCTTCACGGCACTCCTTCCCATCCTCCACCCTGCTCTTCCACGATGCTCCGGAGCCTCGTGTGTTGGGGAAGTGCTGGATGTAGATGCCCCATATGTGGCTCAGCACTAAGGGACGCTTATTCCCAGCACTTGGAATGGTTATGAACCCCCTCATTGCTGTCCACTACAGAACAGGGCTTCTCTGGGCAAGGCTGAGCGTGGCACTGATCTATGCCTATACACACAAACCTTTAGAAGGTAGTTCAACAACGTGTTCATTTAGGGAAAAAAATGCTCAGTTCCCCTTTAGGGTCTATGACCTCCTGAACAACAGGCTTTCGAGGAGGTTGAAACAGGAGGCATGAATTCGCTCCTGCGGAGAGGGCCTCCCATCTAAGCAGAAAGTGGCTGCAATGCCCACAGCCCCCATACCACAATGGCACTGGTGGACATGGTTTCAGCATTTGTAGTCGAGCAGTGGATCAAACCACTGTCTCTTCTCTCTCCCAGCAGCCTGCACAGCACCGTACAGCTTTAGAAAAGCCAACCAGCCGGGCCCATTCCCTCTTGACTTATCTACGCCCTGCAACCGAAGTGTGTTCACTTCAGCAGCAGCTTCTTCTCACCATCTAGTGATTGGGCAGCTAAGATAAACAGGAACAGCCTGTGCTGTTTGGAGGTCCCTGGGGCCTCCCAGTGAACAGGGAGCTCTTCTGTACCCAGCACTGAGATTTTCACTGAATGACCCACGTCTTCTTGGGGAAGCTGTCTATCCAGGCATGACACTTATATTAAAACTTCTTCTATTTTTTTTAAATTGTACTTTAAACAATCAGCTTACAAAGCAGTAGGCTTTCAAGCAGGTTTCTCACATATTCATAGTGTGGTTGACAGACCCCATTCCCTCTTTCCTCTGTTTCCCCCTTCCTCATTCCCACTCAAACCATTAAACATGAGGGAGGGGGGCTACAGCTGGGATACAAAGTGAATAAACGGTAATTAATATAAAAAATAAAAACAAAGAAAAAACATAACACAACTGTAAGAGAGAGAGGGAGAGAGAGAAGAAGAAGAAGAAAAGAAAGACACGCCCAGGGCATGAGTAGGACACCTTCAGGATTTAGGGAGGAGCCTCCTTGAGTGTGGGTGGCTCCATCCGATGAGCTGGAGTCCTGGACTGAAAAGAGGGGTTGATTAGGGAGTCAGTGAGACCAGCATTCTCTTTTTCCTGCTTCCTGGTTCACTGCGCTGTGAGCAAGCAGCAACCGGTGGGAGCCAGCCCTGGCGTTACCTGCCTCTGCCGTCACGCCATGACCCCAAATAAAATACTTCATCTCTTAAGTGGCTCCTCGTCAGATATTCAGTCACAGCAACTGCAAAAAAATAATCAATACTCTGGCAGTGAGTGGAAATTAATTTGTAAGGACAAATAGAAGTCTGGGCTTTTACCTTGTGACTGAAATCAGCCAGCTGTTTCTGCGCCAAAAGGAGTCTACCCTGGGCTAAAGAGCTTTAAAGACACATGGACATTGTCTTCAGACTGAAAGAGACTTCCAGGAAAATGAGGAATGGAGTAACTTCTCACCGTATGATTCAGGGCTGTTCCTTAAGGCTGGATGCAGTTAGTATTCAGTTACACCATTGGAAGTCTGTGTCCCACATTCCAGAAACAGTGCGGGGAGGTGGGCCGTCCTTGGAAGGGAGGTCAATTTCCTGGAAAAGGTAGCAGGGCTTGGGCAAGAGCAGAGAGGGGCCCAAGTCAGACTCCTCAAACCCGGCTTGTGCTGGTAGTTTTACACTGAGCAATGTCTGCAGGCAGAAACCTGTGGGCGCCTCCAGCGCCTAGAGGCAGTTTCTGCTTCTGCCATGGTGACCAGAGAGGCTGAAACCACACAGGCCGCCCTGCTGCTGGCGGACCTCACCACTCCCTAATTTGCAGTGCTAAATATTATCCCTGATGTCCCCCACACAGTGAGCTTTTATCTTATCACAACTTGGTAAATATTGTGATAAGTTGTGGGTTTCTGTGACCACAGAAGGAACTTTTTCGTTTATGAGAAGGGTGGCCAGAAAAAAAAAAAATCACAGCGGCGTGAGCCTGGAAGCAATTACATCTTTGTTATTTGGCAGCTTGGCCAGATGTCAAGGGAGTTTTATAGCCAAACTAGTACTTTGTTTTGTACTTTGGGTGTTTTGTCCCCCCAAAGTAATCCAAAAATTAATGTACCAGAAGAAAATAATATGTTTGTATAGTATGTTGTGAGAACTGAGGCTAATTCTGGAGGGACTACCAAGGGAATTATTCCCTTATCAATAGAAAGAGGTGGTGTATTTTTAAACTTGGGTTTTAATGTCTCTCCATGGTCAGTGGTACTGCTAAGACGGCAGAAAAGTTAAAAAAAAAAAAAGACGACAACTGAGAAAAGTCTCTATTCGTAGTATATGTAGGTATATAGTAGTATATGTATACATACAGTGTATGTAGTATGTAGGTATACAGATGATAAGTATTTATAACAATTATTTTAACCTGCTGCCATCAACAAGATAAAGTACTCTAAAACTCCATTTCGAAACAACAGATAAACGAACACTACAGTAGAGTTGTATTTCTCTCCCTCATTCCCCAAAGCAGCCCTCTGTCGTGTACTTACATAAACCTTCTGAGATACAGGAAAGGGTTTTACATTTTCAAGCCCATCTTAATGTCACATGAGCCTAGTATGTACTGGGGAGTCCTGAAAACGACCCAGGACAGTCATTTCTGGAACCCGTGGGGATCCAATAGGTCGGACAGGCTCTTCTTTACACCTAACCACCGTGGCTTAAAGAATCAGGCCCAAAGGCACTGACATTTTTGCTAAAGTCAGGCAGCTTTTCTCACATAGGATTTGGTAACTTGTCTACAGCTTGTCAGTTGCATTTGCTGTGTCAAGCTCAACTGACCTTGTTTGCGTTCTCAGAAGTCTGACTGTGTCTTTAAGAACAACGGCAGACAGTGAAGGCACAAGGTGGATGCAGAGATGACCAGGCCACGCCTTTGTTTTCGCTCAAGAAGAGGTTGGAAAGAAGCTAGGTCTCAGAAACCGATTTCACATTCTGCCTGCTAAGCATAGATGTAGCAGCATTAACATTGAAAACTGTTCACCGCATGCTGTGGGTGACAGAAGAGATGGCCAATCCAGGCTTTGGTTTCATGGAGTTCATCTGGAGCTGACTGATCCAAGGGAGCATAAAAGACTCACCAAAAAGCCCAAGACTCGGAGCCTCCAGCACAGTGGTCCTCAACCTTCCCAAGGCTGCCATCCTTTAGTAGAGTTCCTCATGTTGTGGTGACCCCCAAACACAAAATTATTTTTGTTACTACTTCGTAACTGTAATTTTGCTACTGTTATGAATCGTAATGAAAATATCAGTGTTTTTCGATGGTCTGAGGAGACCCGTGTGGAAAGGTTGTTTGACCCCCCCCCCAAGGAATTGTGACCCACAGGTTGAGAACTGCCACTCTAGTCGTTTCTAGAACGCCCTGAACATTTTAATTATGCTGCCATTTCTTATGTGCTGTTTTAGTTTGAGTATATACCCGACACACATACACACACCCGACACATACACACAAACACATGTTCTTGTGTTTAAACACTTGATCCCTAACTGGTGTTGCTCTTTAGGGAGGGCTGTAGAACATCAGAATGTAGGAATATAGGATTTAGTCAGGGCTGAGGCTTAAGTGTTTGTTTTGGAGACAGGGTTTCTCTGTCCTAGACTTGCTTTGTGGACCAGGTTGGCCTCGAACTCACAGAGATCCTCCTGCCTCTGCCTCCCAAGTGCTGGGATTACTGGCGTGTGCCACCGCTCCCAGCTTGCCTCCTGTCTTATCTGTTTCCTAGTCAGCCATGATGTACCTGAGATGCCTTGCCACGCCAGCCCCACCACAATGGACTGTGTTCCCAGAAACCATGTGCCACAATACATCCTTCCTCCTTTCAGCTGCCCCATCCGTTATCACCACAGGGACGAGGCATCCTAAAACCTTCCATCTTCATAAAGACTTTGAAGGTAGAAGTTATTTCCATTCCACAGATGAAGCTGACGCCTAATGTTACAAGCTCACCAGTCCCAAAGCCCATCATCTAGTCTGCATGTTGTCTTTCGTTGCTAATGTTTAGGCTGTTTCACACAGGACATAGAGTCTCATCCATCCAATGACTGTGGGAAGCTAGTGGCCCTCTGTAAATCTTGAGGGGCCTAAGGATTTATCCACCTGTAGTATCTGGCCCACAGATGATGGTTTCCCGTTGGGTTGTGTGAATTGCTGTACCTTTAAGATGCATGCCTCCCTTTGTTCTCTGTCATTTAGATGTTGCAAACCTTGGATAGTTTTTAAGCAAGGCAGCAAAAACCTTCCACAAATGAGTTCACTTCAGGAGGAAACAAAAATCTATTGGCAAGGAATAAACATAGGCGTGCATACTATTTTTTTCCAAATTCATGTTTTCACCTGTCAAACAATATGTGAGTATGAAATCTTTTGTAATATTCATTTTGGCGAATTGCCAGGAATATTATTATGGCATAATACTCTCATGTCATTAAGGAATAATGTTTAGATCCTGGGGAGGAGATGTTTAAAGATACTGCTTGCAGGATACTGACTCATGTAAAATCTTTCTGGATTAAATTCTTAAATCCTGTTAATAATATGAAATCAAGGCTGGGACCGTAGTTTACTTGGTAAAGTGCTTTGATCTCCAGGACCCACATGGAAAAGCCAAGCATGGTAACACTCATTTGCAATCCCATGTGAAGACAGATACCCATGGGGCCCCTTAGCTAACCAGCTTGGTCTACTTGGTGAATTCCAGGGCTGCAAGAGACCCTGTATTAAAAAAAAGTTAGTGATGTGTGAGGAATAACATCTGAAGTTGTCCTCTGGTCTCCTCATGTACTCATGTGAACTACCATGGACATGAACCCACACAAAAGTTTGAAGATTTATTTTATTTATGTGTATGTGTGAATGCATGCCACATATGTGTGGGTGCCTGTGGAGGCCAGAAGCAGACACCAGATCTCCTGGAGCTGGAGTCACAGGTGGTTGTGACCCACCCAATGTGAGTGCTAGGAATTGACCTAGAGTGCTTTGGAAGAACAACTGCCAAGCCATCACTTCAGTACTCCTCCACAAAAAAAAAAAATTGTGGGAAGTACTCTGGCACTCATTTGAGCGCCTGGAGCTCCCCCTCCTCATTAGACATAACTAGCATGGTGGTTGGGGCCATTGATTTAAGAACCAAGGATGGTCTCTGAGCAGTCCAGGTCAATGGCCAGGGCATCCTTTCTTTTGGTTCTAGGAATTAACAACTTGGTTCTAACCCAGTCAGAACAGAGTCTTCCCCTGGCCACAGCAACTGGCTCTGGAATATGCCTTCAGTCTCACTGGGCCAGTGAGATGGGTGGAGGGTAGTGAGGGGTGAGAATGTTTTTTTGCTCCTAAGAGAGTAGCAGAAGATGAGCCTCCCTCTCTCTCTGCTGGGATACAAACCCTGGGACAATTACAGAGACATCAATCCTCACCCTTACAATAATAATGTTTCACACACACACACACACACACACACACACACACACACACACAAACCATATACCTAAGGTCATCATTAGCCATTTAACTCCATGGATAGGAATCTAAGATGCAAATCAGAAAGGGTCAGAATTCCTCTCCCTCATTCCCCTAGCAGCCTTCTGTTGTGTATTTGAATAAATCCTAAAGGAGTTTTTTAGTGTTCAAGTCCATTGTAAGGTATCTGTTAGCCTGATACCAGTGGAGAAGAATTTGCTGGGTAGTTCTAGAAATGACGTAGTTATTTCTAGAATCCACAGAAACCCAGTACCTCAGACAGGGTCTTTTTTAAAACTCAAAATGTGGCTTTTTAAAAAATAGGCTAATAAATGAAGTGGATAGTTTTCAAAAGAAACACAGATGACCAATAACTGTTTTTAAAGGTGTTCAATGTCCTCAGGGAAATGCAAATTAAAAACTACTTTGAGATACTTCCTCTCCCCAGTCAGAATGGCTGTTATTAAGAAATTTGACAATAAAATTTGGAGAGGATGTGGGGAAAGAGGACCCATACTGTTCATAGGAGGGAATATTGAAATCATTATGGACATCCGTGGGGGTGGGGAGGGGTTCTCAAAACATACAGAACAGAACTACCATACAAGCCAGCTATTCCACTCCTGGGAATATACGCACAGAATCCCACCTTCTACCACATAGTTATTTGTGTATTCACATTTGTTGCTACTTTAGTCACTGTAGCAAGGAAATGGAACCCACCTAGATGCCCATCAAGAGATGAAGGATAAAGAGATGTAGTATATATACACAATGGAACCTTAGTCCAGGATGTGTGAATGTGCATATGCGTAACTCTGGCTCTTACTTGGGTGTCCGTGGCCAGCTTCAGCCAGTCACATTGACATGACAGTTCTGAGTGGCATACCCCTCCAAGCAGAGGGGGATGGGAACAGGTTCCCAGATCTGGAAACATGCAGAAATATATCTCCTCCAGCCCTCCAGCTCAGAAAGTTGTCAGAAGGAAGGTTTGGAGCATTGACACAGGCAGCCAATGACATAATCCCTCCTTTTGGAACTGAGGTGGAAATCAGACCACTCTAAGGATAGCTTGGGACTGATTCCAGCTGGTCCTGTTGGGGAGATCCCAGCTCCTAGAATGTTGGAACTGCTTGGGAGAGAGGAGAATCTCAGAGACACAGACGCTGTCCTCAGAACATATGAGTCTGTCACAAATGGTCTGTTCTAAGAAAGATGAAACTCTCAAACCTCCCCGTCTCATGGAAGAAGTCGGTGAAGCCAGAAAACAAGGGAGGGCCTGGCAGGAAGAGCCTCCCCAGATCACATGCCCAGGTCTGGCCACTAAATAGGAACACTCCTCTAAACAATAGCGGCAGGTCAGAAAGAATGATGTGATGAGCAAGGCAAAGGCTGGCAAAAGCAAACGCCTGTCCCCTGGGTGCAATCGATCTCCCCAGACATTCCATTCTAAAGAAAGCTTAATTAAATTTAATGGATAAACCTCTCTCGGTGCTAGAAGGCATTTTAATGTGGTATTTCGGCTCTGGGTGGACAAAAATCAGTCTTCCTTGCCTCGCTGCTCTCCTGGAAATGAAGCAAACTTCCTGATTGGCACCATAACTCTCACGATGGCCCAGCATCTTCCTATCTGCCAAAACACCCCTTGAAACACCTGAGAGAGACATCACACAGACACTGGGATGCACGAATCAGAGGGGAGCTCCCTGTGGGAGGGGCATTGGTATCTTGACCGTCCTGGTGCTTCCAAGAGTGTAGCCTAGGGTCTGGTGTGAATGTTATTTGAGGTGGAAACAGAAAGAAGAAAGCAAGGAGGGAAATAAACACGGAAGGAAAGAATGGAGACAAGAAAAATTCATTGGCTAAGAAGAGCGATAGGTGGAGAAGGTCACATCTCAGGTAGAGAGCAGGAAGATGAGAAGGGATGTTGGTGGAGAGGAGGATGCTGGGGAATGGCCTACAGGGCCGCCATGTTGATCAGGCAATATGTCTTCCATGCTCTATCTATGCTCCACTTCAGGTCCTCTGTCAGCCCTGGGACTCAGGGAAAGTTGGCTTCACTCCCAGGTAGGTCTGCTTGATTGAGGTTAATTCCATTCTCTTGCCACAGATTGGTTCAAGAGTGATCACCCGGGGTAAGAAGATCAATCCTTACTTAGAAAGACAAGTAGGATGGACATTGGAAGTAGGAGAAAATGAGAAGCAGGACAGGAGCCCACCATAGAGGGCCCCTGAAAGACTCTATATAGCAGTGTATCAAAGCAGATGCTGAGACTCATAACCAAACTCTGGGCAGAGTGCAGGGAATCATGTGAAAGAAGAGAGTCAATAAGACCTGGAGAAAACAGGAGCTCCACAAGTACCAAATATATCTGGGCCCAGGGGCTTGTCTGAGACTGATTCTCCAACCAGGGACCATGCATGGTTATAACCTAGAACCCCTGCTTAGAGGTAACCCACGGCAACTCAGTATCCAAGTGGCTTCCCTAGTAAGGGGAACAGGGACTGACTCTGACATGAACTCTATGGCTAGCTCCTTGACCTCCCCAGCCCTCCGCAGGAGAAGCAGCCTAGCTAGGCCACAGAGGAGGACATTGCAGCCAGTCCTGGTGAGACCTGATAAGCTAGGGTCAGATGGAAGGGGAAGAGGACCTCCCTTATAAGTGGACTTACAGAAGGGCAAGGAGGAGATGAGGGAGGGTAGGATTGGGAGGGAATGAAGGAGGGGGCTACAGTTGGGACACAAAGTAAATAAACTGTAATTAATATAAAAATTATATTTTTTTAAAAAAAAGAGTGATCACATGACTTGATTGAGTCCACAGTATGCAAAGATAAGCTTTGCTAGCAGGTTCTGGGAGAATCTCCTGAAGTGACTGATTTCCATATTTTAAAACCGGGAAGTATTGTTTTTGTTCTATGACTGGTCCAGAATGAGGCCAGCACATGGGACAGGGGAATGGACTTAACCTCCAGGACGTAGGTAGATACCCTGAATAAAATATGTGCTAGAAGCCCATTTGATTCCTGACCTCTATTTCAGGGAGTCTTTCAACAACCTTGTTTTTCTGGCCATTGTAAGTAGGATTTCCAGTGATCTACAACCAAAAAGATTCCAGTTGATGGAGCCTTAGTGATGGCTGTTCTTTGAACCACAGGCGAGGTGCCATCATTCTCCAAGAGGAGCTGAAGCTGTGTGGAGGGAAAACGGAGGACACTCCAAACCACAAGTACATTAGCAGTGACTCCCTAGTCTGCACCCCCCCACCCAGGTCTCCCAGGCCAACCCTCCCCCCACCCAGGTCTCCCAGGCCAACCCCCCCACCCAGGTCTCCCAGGCCACCCCCCCCCACCCCCACCCAGGTCTCCCAGGCCAAACCTCACCTTGTCCATATTGGCAGCTCATGGG
>CM053748.1:27907398-27935026 GCA_028658305.1 Pachyuromys duprasi
AAAGTGACCCCGAAGGACAGCAAACGCAACAATACAAAGAGCAGGCCAGTAAAGGCAGTGCTGTCATCGGGTCCATTTGCACTCCCTTCTGAGGCTCTGTCTGCACACGGGGTGGAGGTGACCGCTCATGTCCTAAGCAAGCGTTTCACTTCACCGTACAGTGATGGCCTCACTCCAACAGCACAGCCCCTACTTCACCCTGTAGACATCTAGAGTCGAATTAGAGTGGCTTACAGTAAAAGGCGCAGCACAATGGAATGTTGACAGTACCAAGGAAAGAAGGCAGGAATTTATTATAAAGAGTAAACAATGAAAAGCTACTGCGAGTGAACCCAAAGCTGGTTCTGAGTTGCCTGACAGTCAAAGCAAAGGCAGGAACTTTTGTTGGTTTGCTTCTTTCCTTTTGAAAAAGATTTTTTTTTCTCTATAGCTCAGGCTGTCCCGGAACTTAGTATGTAGCTCAGGGTTGCCTCACACTTGTGACAGTCTTCAGTCTTCCTACCTCAGATACCTAATTACTGGGGTTACAGGCATGAACCACCTCGTGTAGCAAGGAACTGATTTTTAAAGCCAACATTATGCCAGGAGATATAAGAGTTACAAAAATATATTTGATTTAACGCCCGCTCTGGAAGACTTTCTGAGATAAATGGGGGCAGGGACAGGTCTGTTAAGAATTATGGCAACACAGCCATTTGGGAGGCAATATGTGTATTATGGCTATCTAGAAAAAAAAAATCCACAGCGGCAACGAGAGGAGAAAGATTAGTCCTAGCTTTGAAAAGTTTCACTGGAAGAAGGGATATTTGCCTGGGGCTTGAGTGAGGTTGGAATTTGACAACTGGGGGCACATGCTAGCCAGAGCAAGAACATCGTATAGAAAGGGTGAGTGTGCTTGCCAGTCAGGGAGACTTAGAAAGAGAGGGCGTGAGGTCATGGAGTGGTGCTGGAGACAATCGGCTGCTGTGCTCTGGAATTTAAACTTCTTTCTGCAGGAAATGAGGAAAAGCAACCGGAAGTCTCTAGCAGGAAAGTGGTGTGAACACAACTAACTATTGACTGAATAATCCGTTTGGGTGTGTCCATTCCCAGGGTAAGAACTGAAAGTGTGCTTGCGTGATCAACTCGAACATTTCCATCAGAAACTTAGCTTTCTCCTGTGCCATTGCGCGTTCACTTGACAATTTTTCATCACATTGATTCTAAGTCAGTTATTCCTGAAGAAAAGACAGAAATTCATCATCTTCCCCTTTATGATTTCCTCCTCTGTCATCAAACACATCAGCAGGCATGAGTTTTATCATAATTCAATTCACGCCTTCCACCCACCTTAATTACACGCGTTTCCACTTGATAATAACTCATGGGAGTATTCTACAAGACCGGGAAGTTAGACTTCCCTTTGACTTGGCAAATATCTAGGGAGAGTTCCTCCAGAGCTACACAGGGTAGGAAGGTGCCTTGTGTTGTTTTTCTGTGAGCATGAGGAGCGCCCCCTGTCGGCGAAGGCTTAGGATTGTCCCACTGGGTGGAGCCATGGAACTCCCCTGTGGAGGCTCTCCTGGAACCAACCTTTGGTCCGCAGTGAGGGCAAGCGCTCTCAAAACGATTTTCCACCGGCAACCACCTCCAAGAACTTTGCATCCACTCACCCAAGTATCAACCTTGACACCAGTCACTATAAGTAGGGACCACATGAGCTGAAATCAGATGCTTGTTCAGGAGCGGGATCCCAACGTACATCTTGTTTGTCTCTGCACCGGCCCCTACTCATTAACCCAGTCCGAGGCTCAATCAACCATCCGTCTAATGTTAGCAAACGCTCTCTGAAACACCATCTTGTAATCCTCCAGGCTGAGTCAGACACCCACCCCTCCGCGTTTTCATATGACCCACAGGTTCAAGTACCTAACATCTGGATACTTAACCAACACCGTGAGGTTTGCGTCTCTAATCTGATTCTGTCTTCTATTGACTCTATGAGAGAGAGGCCCTTTTTACTATCTTCATTTTAGTGATGAGGAAGATGAAGCCACGCATGTTGAAGTGACTTTTCTAGAGTCACACACACAGCCTGAGAGTGTTGGAAAGGGCTCGCTTTCACTTGGAGCCTTAGTCCTCAGTTCTTTGCTATAATGTTATGCAGCTTCTGTAAAATGTAATGGTGTACCCACTTTACTTTTTCTCTGACTGACTCTACCTCTAGTTTCTGAGGACTTTCTGTTGTGAGTCAACTCCATCCCGTTCTTATCTCTGTCTCCCCAGCACAGCGCACAGTAAATAGCTGCAGCTTAACCAGCCAACAGCAGCTGCACGGGTGAGGGCCTGAGATCAGTGACGTTTCCTCTGGGAATTCACCAGTTTGTATAAAACCGGCATCTTAATGCTAGTGGAAGACTCATTGTTTCTCACAGATGGAGGAGCCCTGGTCTACCTGACCCCTAACTGAGGTCCAGTTTGCTTTTTTTGTTTATATTTTTGCTGAACTGTGAAGTTTTCTCTTCATTACCTCAAACAATTCAGATTCAGGGGACACTTGCTGTTTCCAGACAGGAAGATTCTGGGGAAGAAACAAAATGGGATGGCACCCAATGGGGTGACCCAGGACAGTGAAGGGGTGCTGGCTACGGAACATAGATCAGGACCCTGCTGCAGAATTCCAATCAGAGACGACCGTGGAAAACCTGAGTTACTTAAGGCTCACCCCAAGGACTGAGCACACAGTTCTTCCCATTGGTGGTTGAAGGCTCTAGAGTTCTCAACCTTCCTAACTCTGAGACCCTTTAACACAGTTCCTCACACTGTGGTGACCCCAGCCATAAAATTATTTTTGTTTCTACTTCATAACTGTAATTTTGCTACTGTTATAAATCATAATTTAAATATCTGATGTACCAGATACTTGATATCTGACCCCTGTGCAAAGATTGTTAGACCCTCAAAGGTATTGCAACCCACAGGTTGAGAAACATTGCTCTTGACCCAGCCACCTTCAGGGCCAGCCACAGCTGCCTTCGAGATTTGAGAATATTCAAGATCCATGAGGTATTCTTTAGAGTGCCACGCTGCTAATTTTTCCTTTTAATATAAAATAGATCATTTGGGGGATTATAATAATTTTGATTTTGAAAAGTGCAAGAGAGGGTGAACGTAGAATTTGTTTATATCTCCTTCCCCACAAAAGGAGATCCAATGTGTTTTAAAGAGAATTTTTGTTGTTTTCATTGAGACAGGGTCTCCCGATATATCTTACTTAGGCTGGTCTTAAACTTACAGTCTTCCCAAGTGCTAGGATTACATGTGTATGCTCTTTTACTTGGTGCTAAAAAGAGAAATTCTTGACTTGGGAGAATCTCAGATTTTAGGATAGGGGTCGGGTATCAGTGTGCCACATGATGTGACTGAGCAGTCTACATCTACATCTTCATGTGTGTGCAGTGGGGGAACACGGGGGATAAATCCTGGGTTTAAGAGCTGAACCACCAGCACCCCCAGCCCAGAGAAGCACAGCCGTTCATCAGGATTCTGGTTACACAAGGTTTTGTATCCTCAGGCCTCTGTGCTGTACTTCGGGAGCCTGGTTTGGATGGTAGGTTTTTGTGCTTTGTTTTGAGGTGTGTGTGCCTGCGTCTGTGTGTCTCTCTGTGTGTACATATTTGTGTGCATGTGTACCTGTGTGTGCAGGTGCCTGTGGAAGCCAGAATCGGGCACGGGGTGTCTTATTTTTTGAGACAGGATCTCTCACTAAACCTGAGCCTCGGCATTGTGGCTAGACTGCCTGACCAGCACACTCCAGGTCTCTCCTCCTGTCTCTCTCCTTAGCACTAGACGCAGGTGTTGTCCACAGGGCCACCTCCTCAGGCCCCAGGCGAAAGTTTTGGCAGCCCTTTCTGTCCAGGAGTTTGGGTGAGGTCATGTCTTAATGAAAAAGCAGGAAAATGGAGCTTCAAAGGCAAAAGCAAACCCCTGAAAATAAGTTACCCCTGGGAGTTCTGAGGTTGTGAAACTTTAAAAGTGAAAGGAAAAGAGACATGATTTTTTTTTTCTGGGAGATTTTCTTTCTTCTTCCCTCCAGCCCTGTTCTTCTGTCCCTATAGCTCCCCACCAGCGATTCCTCCTTGGTATTAGAGGCTGTTTGGTGACAACCCCAGGCCGAGGGACACAGGAAACAAGACACAATAAGCATTTCAGAACACATCTCACAATGTGATCATCAACGTGTAATAGGAGCCCGGCTTAGTTAAATAAAATGTGAAAGCCATATTAACGACCCTCTCGGCTGTCCAACATAGCATTTTATTTTCCGTTCCAAGGAGGCAGAGCGGAGGGCCAGCAAATAAATTATAGATGAAACCCCCATCATATGTTTATAAATACACTAACATTAGCATTTTACTTCCTCATAAATCTGTGGCAAACATTCAGGCACAAGATAGAAAGCCCTGTAAAACAATGATATATTCTCTGCTCCCAGGCGCTGACTAGTGGCCCATTCACTCCTGGCGCCGTTCTTTGAACACGCTCCCTCCGCTCTTGCCCCCTCATTTAAAATCCATTTTAATTTAAAGATGCGCGAGGCTGTGCTCCTGGTACATTTACTCAGCCTAGTTATACATCACGGAGCAAGGAAAAGAAAATTGTTTCATCTAGAGATACGGTTCAATGTGGTCACCACTGAACAGTGGAGTAATTACCATATCAGGCCCACTCAAAATGCACTCAGGGTGTTCTGTGACCTATCATCTGCTAATCTGCATGGTGAAGTATAGCTTCATAACTATAAATTGCTGACTTAATTAAAACCAGGACCTTTCTGTCATTTAATTACAGGGAGAAAGGTTATTGCTTAAATGCAATTTTCCAAATGTGATTTCTTAACAGTTATTAACTGCTTCACCATCATTTATTGTTTCAGATTTTTCAATTTGAAAATACTCCCTGTGACAGAAGTAATGACTTCATGAAAAACTCAATCTAGAGGGAGGCCAGCCAGCCCATTTGTTTCTCGTAAGTGAGCCGACAGGAAACTGGAAAATGTCACCGGAGGGTCCCGGGATGGCTCTTCCGCCCGGGGAGTAATTAAAGCCTAGGAGGTAGCGGCAAAGACCGGGTGAGGTGTTCAGACATTTTAAAGGTGATCCCCCCTCTCCCCCCTAGCTGACAGGTGTGTTTGCCTTTTACGATCTGAACGGGGTGCTGTGGAAGTTAACCCTGGGCTTTGCTCAAGTCAGCGTCTGGTGGTATAAGCTGAAAGGAGACAGAAGGGTCACACCTCAGGCTGGTCACCTGACCGACGCACCCCTTGAATGTATAGGTGCTCTTTGCAATGTATTTCCACAGCTAGAATTTTGCCTTCGAAGAAGATAGAGCCACTGCTAGTTCGGGCTTGGTAGAAGGCCACACCACAAACAGAAGAGTTACAGGTTCTTATGTCCGAACCCTGCTTTAATCCTTGGCTGTCTCTGTCTTCTCTCTTTCTCTGTTTTATTGTACGGAGCCTGGAAGTTATGCATGTAAATCCCATGACTGGTGAAACTGGCCATTCGGATAACCTGGACAAGTTAATACCCGCCATGTCATATCTTCAATATTGGGAGGTTTATATGCTTTCCCAGCGCCTATGGCTGCCAATGGCTGCCTGTGACACTGGAGACAGATCTTCCACTTTGTGTTGGAGTTCTAGCTCCTGCCTGACGCAAGAGGTTGGCTGTAATAGAATGCCTGTGCCTTCCCTGACCCCTAAGTGAACAAATGCACGTTCTCTGCCAGGACCACAAGTCCCCATACAGGAGCTTCCTAAAGTTTTCCTTTTGCTTTGGAGAGGGTTAAAGCTGATGCTGTCCAGACTTAGAAGCAAAAATCCTCCAAACTTCAGTGTTTTGTAGCCGTTTCTCTTGGCTTTATTCATTGTGGCAGAAGCATAAAAATGAGTAATGGGGACATCATAAAATCTTAATCGTATTATTAATAATCCCTTTTGCTCTCCATCAGCAACGTGCTTTGCAGTTCTCAAAGTGTCTGCACACACTTTACCGATTTCAGTTCAATTAAGCAAATATTTTAGTAACACAAATACCAGGAAGACGGGAGTTCTTGACCAGAGTCAGTTGGGGGCAATCACCTGTTTTTTTAGCCTAGTTCTAGAAGTCAGAGGGAAGAGGTTTTAAAAGGAGCCACAATGACCCCACCAACTTTTCTTTCTTTTGAAACTGAGTTTGTTGTTTGACTATCTTATGCACATATCATGTATTCTCACGACTTTCTCTTATAGTTCTCTGTTTCTGTCAATCCCTCCCAGTCCCTTTCTCTGGGGCATGAACTTTGGGTTGATTTTGTGACCCATTTAGTTTAACCAGGGGCATCTGTGTGGTCACTGGATTGGAGTGCCCATTGGAGACTGGTGGGTATGCTTTGGGGCACACAAGTAAAAGCAATGGTGTCCCAGTGCCTGAAATAATCAGTAGCACAGTTCAACAGAAGCAACCCAAGTTGCTTCTCCACTGTCCAGTCTGCCTGACTGTTGGCAGGTCCATTCTTGGACAGACCCAGCACATGCACCTGCAGCTGCTATGAGTTCATGATTGCAAAGGTTGTGCCTTGTCCAGAAGATGGCATTTTGTAGCCTTTCTCTGTTTTGTTTTGTAAGAAGCAGAAACACATTCAAATTCCATCAAAGAGACTATGTGTAAAGTTTAGCATAACAGAGCTTTCAGTAAACATGCCAACAACCAAACTACAGCCCTGATTTAACTGGGATGGACCAGAAAAGCTGAGGCTCAAGCAGCTCTGTGTGATGCTCTGGGCCATGGTCTGTGCCATGCTCTATATCATGCTCTGGGTCATGGTCTGTGTCATGGTCTATGTCATGCTCTGGGTCATGGTCTATGTCATGTTCTATGCTATGCTCTGTGCCATGGTCTGTGTCATGCTCTGTAACACTGCTGCACACAGCCTCCTACTACCTGTGCTGCCATGGGTCTTAGTCAGGGTTTCATTTCTGTAATACAATACCACGACCAAAAGCAACCTGAGGAGGGAAAGGGTTTATCTCATCTTACACTTCCAAGCGACAGTCCGTCACTGAAGGAAGGCAGACAGGAACTTAAGCAGGGCAGGAACTGCTGATAGGAATGCAAGCAGAAGCAGTAGAAGAATGCTGCTTACTGGTTTGCTCCCCATGGCTTATTCATCCTCCTTTCTTGTAGTTTCCAGGGGCAGCACCCTTCCCAGTAAGCTGCCCCCGAGATGAATCATCTCTCAAGAAAATGCACCACAGGCTAATCAGGTGGAGGCATTTTCTCAATTGAGGTACCGACTTCCATGATGACTCTAACGTGTCAAGTTGACATAAAACCAGCAAGCATAGCTTTTTTCTCACTCTCTTTCTTTCTCACTCTCTTTCTTTCTTTCTTTCTTTCTTTCTTTCTTTCTTTCTTTCTTTCTTTCTTTCTTTCTTTCTTTCTTTCTTTCTTTCTTTCTGCCATCTTCTCTACCATATCTTTTCATGCCCCAACATAATAGCCATCTTGGATCTTCGGTTCCACCATTCAGTACCAGCTTCTGTTTCTTGGTCACATTCCCAAAACAGCCAATCTGGTTATCTAAGACTTATTTCTATTTAGGAAAAAAAATTGTGGGCCACTGGATAGACATGTCTTAGGACAGGGCAAGCAATAGCAGGACAGTAGGACAAGAGTTATGTTCTTTAGGGCCTGGAGAAATGGTTTGGCCAGTAAAGTGCTTGCCACACCAGTGTGAGGACCTGAGTTTGATTCCAGGCACTCAAGTAAAAAGACGGGCACATCTGTAGTCCCACCGTTGGGGAGGTGGAGACAGGAAGCTCCCTGGAGCTTGCTCGACAGCTATCTTAGCCTAATGGGCCAGCTTCAGAGCCCACTGAGAGACTGTGTTTCTAAAACAAGATGAACAGTTTCCTGAGGAACAATACCCAGGGTTGACCTACTTTCATACACATATATATACATGCACCCAAAAGAATACACACCCACATGCATGTGCATGCATGTGTCACCATGCACACACACACACACACACACACACACACACACACAGACACACACACTAAAGAATTAGGCTTCTTATAGAAGAAGCAAGCAAACTAATTTTTGCCAGCCTAGGTAATCTACTGAGGGTCATTGGTCATTTTGAGCTAAATCACATCTGTACTCTCTCCCAGCCAGTACCTCTCCAAGGGGCTAGATATTGTGAATTTTCTTAAGCAAGAAATTATTTTAAATCCCCTCAATCTTTATTAAGTTTCACTCAGTCATTAACAATAACATTACCCCCTCCCAATGACTGACAAGAGCACACATCCTCGAGCCAAAGGGGAAGTCCCATTGACTTAAAATGAGAAAATAAATGATTCCTTTTCATATTTAATACAACAAAGCTTCTCACTTGTACCCTGTCATCCAATTAATCGACTATTCATTATTAATATCACTCAATCAGAAAGATGGAAAAGACAATAAGAATGACTAACACATACACGATTTTAATTTGGAAGTGGAAAATTACTTTGTGTTTTTAAATTTCACTTTAATTTTATGTAGTGTTTTGCCTGAATGCATGTCTGTGTGTCTTGTGTATATGGTGCCCACAGAGGCCAGAAGAAAGCATCAGATACCCTGGGACTGGAGCTAGAGACAGCTACGAGGCACAATGTGGGTGCTGGGAATCAAACCCCCTGTCCTCTGGAAGAGCAGCCAGTGATCTTCACTACTGAGTCATCTATCCAGGCCCTCAAAACTATATTTTTAAGCAAACCAGATGCACCAAGTGACGGGATTGATTTCATTCTTACTGAAATTGCTTTATAATGGTGAGTTCTCTTTGGTCTAAGAGTCTGCGGTGACACGAACATCGCCCTAGTGTCTAGCTTGGGATCTGAGCAGAGGAAATGAGTTGAATCTTCTCCACACATCCCCACCATTATCACATACACTAGACCTAATGAAAGAGAAAGTGGGGAAGGGCCTTGAACTCATTGCCATAGGAGACATCTTTCTGAACAGCTCAAGCACAAAGATCAACAATTAATAAATCGAACCTCATGAAACTGAAAAGCTTCTGCAAAGCAAAGAACATTGTCAATAGACAAAATGGCAGCCTTCAGAATGGGAAAAGATCTTCACCAATCCCACATCCAACAAAGGGATAATATCCAAAATATATAAAGAACTCAAAGAATTAAACACCAACAAACCAAATATCTTAATTAAAATATGAGGTATAGAGCTAAACAGAGAATTCTCATCAGAGGAATCTCTAATGGCAAAGAATCTCAAAAGAAATATCTAACATCTTTAGCCATCAGGGAAATGCAAATCAAAACAACTCTGAGATTCCACCTTACACCCGTCAGAATAGCTAAGATCAAAACCTCAAGTGACAGCACATGCTGGCAAGAATGTGGAGCAAGGTGGTGGGTGCAAACTTGTACAACCACTGTGGAAATCAATCTGGAGGTTTCTCAGAAATTTGGGAATAATTCTACCTCAAGACCCAGCTATAATGTTTTATGAGTATAACATATAAACCCCCAAAATTCTCCACCATACCACAAGGACACTGGCTTGACTATGTTCATAGCAGATTTATTTGTAATAGCCAGAAACTGGGAAACAACTTAGATGTCCCTCAACTGAAAAATGGATAAAGAAAATGTGGTACATTTACACAATGGAATACTACTCAACTATTAAAAACAAAGACTCGTGCAATTTGCAGACAAATGGATGGAACTAGGAAAAACCATCCTGATGATGTAACACACATGGTATGTACTCACTTATAAGAGGATATTACTGATAAAGCACAGAATAACCATGCTATAATCCACAGAGCCAAAGAAGCCAAGGAGGGCCCAAGGGAAGATGCTGAATCTCACTCAGAAGGGGAAATAAAATAGAATCTGAAGTAGATGGAGGAAGGGAAACTGAGTGACAGATGGGGATGAGGAGGTTAATGGGGGGTAAGGATCAGATGTGGGGAGAGTGGGGAGGGTGGGGGAAGACAAGAAAGAAAACAGAAATTTGTGGTGGGCATATTTGGTACAAGTAAGGCTCCCGAAAGTCTATGGGGATGACCCTCGCTGAGACTCTTAGCAGCAGGGGTTATGAAGCCTGAAGTAGCCATCTCCTGTAGTCTGGTGGGAATTCCAGTGGAGGGAGGGGAACGCCAACCCACCTACAAAACCTTCGACCCAAACTCTGTATTGCTTACAAAAGGTGCAGGGATAGAGATGGAGCAGAGACTAAGGGAATGGCCAACCAATGATTGGCCCAAATTGAGACGCACCCCATGGGCGAGAGCCCACCGTTGACACTATTAATGATACTCTGCTATGCTTGCAGACAGGAGCCTGGCATAAATGTCTTCTGGGAAGCTTCATCCAGCGACGGATAGAAACAGATGCAGAGACCCACAGCCAAACAGTAGTCTGAGCTTGGGAGGTCTTGTGAAACAGTGGGAAGAAGGATGGAGGGACCTGGAGGGTTTGAGAGCACCACAAGACCTGCAGAGCAAACTAACCCGGGCCCATGGGGGGCACAGACTGAACCACCAACCGAAGAGCATGCATGCGCTGGACCTAGACTCCCTACTCATATATAGCAGATGTGCAACTTGGTCACCATGTGGGTCTCCTAACAATGGGAGTAGGGGCTGTCTCTGACTCTGTTGCCTGCCTTGGGGTCCTTTTCCCTCGCTGGTCTGCCTTGTCTGGCCTGGGCAGAGAGGATACACTTAATCCTGCTGTGACTTGAGGCACCATGGTGTATTGGTACTCTTTAAAGGCCTCCCCTTCTCTGAGAAGAAGAATGGGGGGATGGGAAAGGGAAGCATGGGGAAGAGAGGAGGGAGGAGGCTGGAATCAGGCTGTAAAGTGATTAAATAAATGAAAATATATTTTTCTAAATATATATATTTAATATATGAATAATATGTTAATATATAAATGATGCAATTAATATATTATCTCAATAATAAAGTAAGTATATATTCACTATATTATATATAATTATATATGATATAATATATAATATTTCATATATATAATTATTATAATATAACCCATATATATATATGGCTTTTCTTTAAAACAGGATTTCTCTTTGTATTTCACATCCCTGGATATTCTAGAACTTGCTACCCAGACCAGGCTGGCCTTGAATCCACAAAGCCCGACCTGCCTTTGCCTCCTGAGTGCTGAAATTAAAATCGTATGCCACCATGCCTAGCACTATATTTTATTTTTAAAACTGGTTATTTTTTTTAACTTTTTATCCAAGCTAGAGTATGTGGCATGCAAAAAGGCAAGGCAAAGAGCATAGCTAGATGTGTGTGCTAGCTTTTATTTGGGGGAAGGGTGTGTGCATATTCATTTCCAGGTGCGCACACCAATGCACACTCCCGCAGAGGCCAGAGGGAGACACTTGGAGACCTGCTCTGTCACTCTCCATCTTATTTCCCTGAAATTTGTCTCTCACTTAACCCGGTTCTTGTTGCTTCATCTAGACTGGGATTCGGGAAGCCCGAGGACTCCTTCTGCCCCCACGCCATCCACCCCATTGCAGAAGCTACGGGTACAACTTGCAGCCATGCTGAGCTGCTTTACATGGAAGCGCTTCACCATTGAGCCATCTCCGTGGCCCCAATATGAAAACACTGTCTGTTCATGTAACTTCCCTGACTTGTATGGAGTCCGTACTGCCGACAGAAGCTAGGTGGATTCTTAGCACCTGCACTAATCCTTTCCTCGTAGTGATAAAACACCATGACCGAGTGTTCAAATGTCAGTGTCTGTGGGGAGACATTCCTCATTCAAACCCAGCACACATTCCCATCTGTCAGTTTTTCCTGTTGTCTTTGTCACAGCTATTCAGATGTGATTTACACATTGTAAAGTCCACTCATTTAAAATGTGCAATCCAGGACCACTGGAGACTGTGGCTCAGTGACAGAGCTCCTGATCAGCACGCATGAAATCCTCCGTTTGATCTCTAGTAGCGCTGGGGAAAAAAAATACAGTTGACAGCTTTTAGCATGTTTACAAAGTTATGCAACCATCACCAAATCAGTTTTAGAACATTTTTTAAAAAAAAAAGAAACCCTGAAGCCCCTAGCAGTACTGACCTGGCTCTACACACACACTAACCTAATTTAAGTAATTTGCTTACTCCAAGTATTTCATGCAATGTGTAGTCTTTTGTGACTGCCTTCTTTTGCTTGTCATAATATTCTCAAGGTTCATCCATGAGGTTAGCATGGATTAGAACTTCATTCACGGCCTGATGTGGTGGTGCATGCCTTGGGAGGCCATCACAGGAGGATCTCTGTGAGTCTGAAGCCAGCCTGATGTACAGAGTAAGTTCCAGGACAGGGCTACACAGAGAAACCCCACCTCGGAAAAACCAAACAAAACCCCATTCACTTCTTTTTATTACTTTTTATCATTAAGTGGATTTTCATTGTGCAGAATCTATCTCCTCACCAGCTGATGGATGCTAGGGTTTCTTCCACTTTCAGATTGTGTTGAATAAAATTGCTGCAGACATTTAGGAACAAGTTTTTATGTGAACACAAACTCAGGAATAGAACTGCTCGCATTTGATATCTTGATATCGCAGCTCAGGCTGCGAAAACTAAAAGCCATAAACTGGTTGCTTTGTCAACAAGAGTAATATTTCTCAAAACTCCTGGGGGCTGGAGGTCAGAGTCAAAATGGTGAGCCTCTGGCAAGGGCTCTCTCTCATCGAGGTGGCAGCTACCTACCTGCCTCTTCAGAGCAACAGATCTACACATGGCTTCTTATTCATTTCTCTCCCCCTCTCTCCTGCCCTACTCCACCCAGTCCAATCACTTTGTTCTTCCAAGCAGTTGTTTTCACCCACAAGCATAATTTTTTTTTCAACAAGAGTCAAAATTAGTACTTGGGATTTAAAGGAGATGGAGACCAGGAATGGCAACCAGATCCAAACCCACTGCAAAATCACTTCCTCACAGAGAACAACACCCCGAGGGCTGTCTCTGCTGTTGGTGCTGCCCAGGGCACAAAATGAAAGGGCCTCAGCTGTCTTTTCCTCTGATGGAACTTTGCCTGTTTTCTCTGGATGATATTTGCCTTAGGAGTATGACTCTTAGAAATTCAAGCCATGTGTGGTCCAATATCCGAAAAGAAATGCAATTTACATAGATAGATAGATAGATAGATAGATAGATAGATAGATAGATAGATAGATAGATAGATAGATAGATAGATAGATAGATAGTTGGATGGGTGGGTGGGTGGGTGGGTGGGTGGATGGATGGACGGACGGACGGACAGACAGACAGACAGACAGACAGACAGACAGATAGATAGACAGATAGATAGATAGAAGCATGGTTTAAAATTGTCAGCAGGGCCTTGAG
This sequence comes from Pachyuromys duprasi, assembly GCA_028658305.1. Classification (NCBI taxonomy): domain Eukaryota; kingdom Metazoa; phylum Chordata; class Mammalia; order Rodentia; family Muridae; genus Pachyuromys; species Pachyuromys duprasi. The sequence continues at coordinate 27,920,836 of CM053748.1, forward strand.
AAGAGACTAGGGGTGAGAAGCAATACCTTAGGAATACAGGGGACAGATGTCAGCAAACCTGAGTTCTGCTCTCAGAACACGCTTAACGCTGATCCGGAAGATGCTACAGGTTTTTGTTGTTGTTGTTGTTGTTGTTTTCTGCCTAACATTACTCCTGTTTCTTTTCTTACTCAAAACACACCAGACAGAGCCCCTGCCAAATGCTGGCCAAAGGAGGCTACTGAGCCATTCAAAGCCAGTTGGACTGTGTCCTTGGGGATCCTCCCAGATATAAGAAAGATATGTCATGCATTTTTTTATTTGCTTACGTGCTATACCACTGTAGCTCTTTATTCCCATGACTTGGCTCTTTTTGAACAAGCCACGGGAATACGGAATATGCTTATTATCTTTCATTTCTTCTTTCTGTTTTGAGACAGGGTCTCACTATTTAGTCTAGACTGGCCCGGAAGCTGTGCTTCTCCTCTCTTGGCCTCCCGAGTGCTGGGATTATGAACATATGTTACCATGCTGCCTGGGCTTTGTCTAATTTCTTGAAAATAACCCGTGTCTGCTTGGGTTGGGAAAAGCTATCATTCATTGTCATGTCCATCAAAGCATCCTTCATCTGTGGATAGGGCATGTGAAATGGTCACAGAACGCAGATTGAAATTGCTTTCTTTCACTCTCCATAATTACACTCAATATTTTTGATTCTTAGATTTCACAATGGCCACAAAAAATCCATTTTAAAAAGACAGAAACAACAGGCGATCCTTTGGGACTATGTAATTTGACAGTTCAAAGGCATCAGTGCACATATCAGCTGCTATTGACACATGTCCCTACAGTATAGTTCTGTTTAATATCACTTGGAAATATTAATATTATTGAGAAGTTTTCTTAAGGTGTTTCTAAAAAAAAAACATGTTCAGTCATCCTGTATTTGAGGAAGATTGCAATATCCAAACATTCATCTCTTTTTGTTCTTGGACTTCAACAGTATAAGATGAAGTAGGGAAAATTCCTTTGTCCTTAACTGTGTCACTAGGACAGCACAGACAATGGGCACAGGCTAACCCAGGATTCTGAACTTGGGAGAGGACTGTGGACACTCTCATATCACTGTGGAGGGTTACCTGACTGAGTCTCCTCCACCCACTCGCTTCACACAAGTTCCTCTTGAGTGCTAGCACTTGCCTCATAGCATTCCTACTGTGTTCTACATCAGTGCCACTGAGCTGCTTTCTTCCTGTGGATTTCTAACCATCTTCACCTTGGCTGGCTTCATCTTTTCTTGTTGCCTTCATAATCCAGGTCATTGGCTCAAACGGCACTTCCTCCAAGCAGCCTTCTTGTGCTCCTCTGATCCAGTTCTTCGAGGCCATGTAACATATTATTCCCCAAGCAGTAGCTTAAGACAATGATAATCACTTATGTGACCCAGATTCTGAGCAGCCAGACAAGGGCTCAAGCAAAGAAATGATAAGTTTGGGTGTTCTATGGGGTCACTGTTCAATGAACATCTTGAAGGCTATTCTGTTGTATACATATTTGGTGCCCAAGCTGGAAAGACTCATCTTCCACAGCTGGCTACTCCGGCCATCTCCATTCTCTATGTATTTCTTCAGGATGGTCTTTTTACGTGCTGGCCTACAACAGCTGGCTGCCTTCCATTCAGCTGAAGACTCCCAGAATTCAAAGAGAAACCAGTGGGCATATCTGATGTTCTGTGAGTGAGAGTTATTTCTTAGAAGAAAGCTGCACGAGCCAGTCAGCTCCAAGGGAAAGTGACATTGACGTCAGTTCCTAATGGGAATCAAAGATTTGGTGAAAAAACAGAACACACTATTTTGTTATAGAATGCATTACATGCTATACAATGCTAGCATTTTTCTTCCATTTTTCTTCTTAGCCCTTCAGTGTCTCACTATGCAGTCAAAGCTACCTTCCACTCCTATATCCTCCTGCCTCACCACCCCCTGAAGCACTAGGCTCACAAGTGTGTGACACTACACTCAACTTTTGCTTTGTGATGTCTCCAACCCTTAACAGAATGCACACTCAGAGAACAGGTGCCTTATGTGTCTGGTTCACCAACATCTCTTCTGAGCTTGGAAAAATCAGAGCAACTCCGAAGTGGTCACTTCATTGGGATTGACAGTTGTGGGAGGCTCTACTCACTTTGCCTTTTCTATTTCTTTCTCTTCCTGTTCTTTCTCTCACTCAAGAATAGTTATGGATCACTGAGGAGACATTTCAAGCCTGCAAACCTTAGCACAATTACAATGCAGCTCTTCCCGTTATGCTTTGGAGAACAGACGCTGAAACATGCCAACTTCATCACTCGGATATGCCTGGGGCAGGCAGACATATTCTGACCGATCTGTTCTTTGGGTCCCAAGTTTCTGTTTGTTCGCTAGCTTTGCTTTGTTTTGTTGTCATTGTTTTTGCTCTTTCTAGCCAGACAAGCTGTGATCTGGTCTGTTTCAGTGTAGGGGTATTCATTAGTCTACATCTCTTGATACTTCTATCCCTATGATTCAGGCAGCGCAGCCACAAGTGTTAGCATTCTAAGTACATGTCACTGCCACCGGTGTGTCTTGTCACAGTCTTCATTCCATGTTCCCATAATAAACTTCATTAGTGTCTGCACCTCCTTCCACTTACCTCTGAAACACTGTCTTCTCAGGAAACAATTAGCTGTGCCCTGCGTCCTATCACTTGGCTGGCTGACAGCCATTGTAGGTGAGCTAAACAGTGAGAAAATGAAATTTTTTGACAATTTCCATTACCGTCAGGGGAGATATTTACTTGTACAAATATTAAAGGTTATTAGAAGATGTACACTGACTTCATTTCATTAGTGGTAATGAAATGAATTGTAAAAGGTAATGATTGAAAACAACTACCTAGCCTCATTAGAATAAATTATCTATTCATTTTCTGAAAGAAAACTGCCATTTCTCCAGTCTGTGTTTTTAACCGCTTGCAATGGTAGATGATGAAAGCAGAAACCCATGGATATTTCAGAGCAGGTTATGTTCAAAAGCTCTTACTGTCTAGTGTAAGTCAGACAATAGTCTATCGTTCTGCAATCCTGACTGAGATGCCCAGTCAGATGAGATAATGAAATGTCAGTGACATCAACATACACCTTAAAAGAAAAAAGAAGAGGAAGAAGAAGAAGCTACAGTTAAATCGCTTGTGAAAGTGCTTGTCCCACAAGCATGAAGACTTGAGTTTAGGTTCCACAGAATCTACCTAAAACTCCAGACGGGTGGCATATGCCTGTACTTCCAATGCCAGGGAAACAGAGACAAGAGGGTCCTTGGTGTTCACTGGCCAGCTAGTCCTGCCAAATGGCTGAGCTCCAGTTCTGGTGACTGTGTCTCAAAAAAGTAGGATGGAAACCAAGTGAGAAGACTATAACATCAACCTCTGGCTGCCACGCCCATGTGCACAGCGCCTATACATATGTACACACTCACACAAATCTTCATTAACTCCGGGTCTTGAGACCTAACTAGTCTCACAAGAATCATAATGTGTATAAACGCTTATCTACAAGACGTTCATCCTGATATTACAATGGCCAAAAAGAAAAGGAAAAATTAGAATGAACATAAGGCCAGAGGATTGGAAATATAGTCTAATGTAGCCAAGGGGTGGTTTGAAATAATGACCGTTCAAAGAACACAGTGTGAAAAAAAAATTGTATGGTTACGTGAAAATGATCTCTGTAACAAGGAATAATGTAACAAAAAAAAAGGATATGCGCATTATGGTAACATGAAAACTAAGCACGATCACTTGCATTGAAAAAGATGAAAAGGAAGTTTATCTGAGGATGGCTGGTAGGGCAGGGGGCATGCTGGTTTCCCTCTGCTTTTGTGAGAAAAAGAGCCAGTAACCCGCTTTATTGTTCTCTCAGTACACTGGTTCCTCCTCGTAGGTCAAACTCTAGCCACTTTAGAACATCCCAGCAATGAAAAGGGCCTAGAAAAAAAGGGGGAAAGGAGAAATTTCCAAAGGTCACATGTCAACACTTCTGTTATAGCCCATCTGGCTGAACATGGTCATGTGACCACTGCAAGGATGTGCTGGTGAAACTCGGGAAATGTTTCAGGGTACACTTCAGAGTCAGGAGTTCAATTTTTAGCTCTCTCCCCCCTCTCTCCTCTCCCTCCCCTCATCTCCTCTTTCTGCCCCTTCCCCCCATTCCCTGTTTGCTTTGTTTCCAACACAGGTCTCTCTGTAGCTCTGTAGACTTGATCTCTGGCCTTGATCTCAGAGATCTGCCCGCCTCTGCCTCCCAAATTCTGGGATTAAAGTGGTGTGCCACCAACACCTGGAGGCTTCTTCTTCTTCTTCTTCTTCTTCTTCTTCTTCTTCTTCTTCTTCTTCTTCTTCTTCTTCTTCTTCTTCTTCTTTTCTTTAGAGGCTGCCTCTCATTATCTAATCCTGGTTTGGAACTGTTCAGTGTTTAAGGACAGGAAGGTTCGGGATACAGGAAGGCATGTAACAGTGTCTGCCATAGAAATCATATGTGAAGTGCCTTAGGGGGAACACATAGCAGCATCCACTAACCAAAGGAATTGTGGGGTTTTGTTTCTTTGGTTGGTTGGTTGATTGGTTTGAGAGCCATTTAAAAGTTTAAAGAAAGTTCACTTCCTCCAGAAAGCATTTTTAATATAATTTTTAACTTAGTACAATTTATTCACTTTGTATCCCAGCTGTAGCCCCTCATTCTCTCAAAATCCTGCCCTCCCTCCCTCATCTCCTCCCAAGCCCCTTCCCCAGTCCACTGATAGAGGAGGACTTCTTCCCCTTCTATCTGACCCTAGTCTATCAAGTCTCATCAGGACTGTCTTTCAGAGTCTTCCTTTATGGCCTGGTAAGGTTGCTCCCCCATCAAGGGGAGGTGATCAAAGAGCCAGCCACTGGGTTCATGCCAGAGACAGTCCCTGTTCCCCTTACTAGGAAGCCCATTTGGAGACTGAGCTGCTACGGGCTACCTCTGGGCAGGAGTTCTAGGTTATTTTCATGAATAGTCCTTGGTTGGAGTATTAGTCTCAGAAAAGACCCCGAGACCCAGAATTTTGGTTCTGTTGTTCCTCTTGTGGAGCTCCAGACCCTTCCAGGTCTTTCTATCTTCCCCTTCTTTCATAAGATTCCCTGCATTCTGCTCAAAGTTTGGCTATGAGTCTCAGCATTTGCTTTAATACCCTGTTGGATAGAGTCTTTCAGAGGCCCTCTTCTGATGTCCATCCCGTTTGCCTTTCTGAATGAAGATTGAGCACCTTACCGAGGATCCTCCTTCTTGCTTAGCTTCTTTAGGTGTACAGATTTTTGTATGTTTATTCTATATTATATGTCTAATATCCACTTATAAGTGATTATATACCATGTGTGTCTTTATGCTTCTGGGATACCTCACTCAGGATAATCTTTTCTAGTTCCCACCATTTGCCTGCAAATTTTATGTTTTCCTTGTTTTTAATTGCTGAGTAGTAGTATCCCATTGTGTAAATGTACCACAATTTCTCTATCCATTCCTCAACTGAGGGACATCTGGATTGTTTCCAGATTCTGGCTGTTACAAATAAATCTGTTACGAATATGGTTGAGCAAATGTCCTTGTTGTATACTTGAGCACCTTTTGGATATATGCCTAGGAGTGGAATAGCTGGATCTTGAGGAATCACTATTCCTGATTGTCTGAGAAAGTGCCAGATTGATTACCAAAGTGGTTGTACAAGTTTACATTCCCACCAGCAATGGAGGAGGGTTCCCCTTTCTCCACATCTCCAGTATGTGTTGTCACTTGAGTTTTTGATCTTAGACATTCTAATGGATATAAGGTGAAATCTCAGGGTCACTTTGATTTGCATTTCCCTGATGACTAAGGATGTTGAGCATTTCTTTAAGTGTTTCTCCTCCATTCAGTATTCCTCTATTGAGAATTCTCTGTTTAGCTCTGTACCCTGTTTTTTAATTGGATTACTTGATTTGTTGCTTTTTAACTTCTTTAGTTCTTTATATATTCTATATATTAGCCCTCTGTCAGATATAGTGTTGGTGAAGATCCTTTCCCAATCAGGAGGCTGTCATTTTGTTCTGATGACAGTGTCCTTTGCTTTACAGAAACTTTGCAGTTTCATGAGATCCTACGTATTGATTGCTGATCTTAGAGCCTGTGCTGCTGGCACCCTATTCAGGAAGTTGTCTCCGTATACAGAAGAAAAATGGGCTGAGAAAGAAATTAGGGAAACAACATCCTTCACAATAGCCTCAAAGGACTTAAAGTACGTTGGTGTAACTCTAACCAAGCAAGTCAAAGACTTGTAGGAAAAAAACTTCTAGTCTCTGAAGAAAGAAAAGAAGAAGATATCAGAAGATGGAAATATCTCCCATGCTCACAGCTTGGCAGGATTAACATAGTAAAAATGGCCATCTTACCAAAAGCAATCTATTGGTTTAATGCAATTCCCATCAAATTACCAACACAATTCTTTACAGACCTTGAAAGAAAAATTCTCAACTTCATATGGAATAACAAGAAACCCATAATCACTCAAACAATCCTCTACAATAAAAGATCTTCTGGAGGTATCTCCATCTCTGATCTCAAGCTGTACTATAGAGCAACAATAGTAAAAACTGCATGGTACTAGCAAAGAAACAGGCTGGTGGATCAATGGAACTGAATAGAAACCCAGAAATAAACCCACACACTTATACACATCTGATTTTTGACAAAGATGCCAAAATCGTACAATGGGAAAAAGACAGCATCTTCAACAAATGATGCTGGTCTAACTAGATGTCTACATGTAGAAAAACGCAAATAGATCCATACTTATCACTCTGCACTAAAGTCCAAGTGGGTTAAAGACCTCAACCTAAAACCAGACACACTAAACCCGTTAGAAGAAAAAGTGGGGAAGAGCCTTGAGCTCATTGGTACAGAAAGCATTTTGTTGTTGTTGTTGTCTATCTACATTCAGAAACATCCCTCCACAGCTTTGGGGAAAGAAATAGCACAGCCGCAGCGCAAAGCACATGGGAAGAGGAACTCGGGAGCCCTCCCCTGCAAAGAACATGGGCTCCGAAATAGAAACTTCATGAAACTTGCAAGCGCCTGGCTCCTGCAGCCCTCAGGAACCCTCATCTTCTATTTAAAAAGCATTCACAGAGGGAACTTGGGCATTTGGAGGTGGTACATGTTAATGAGGCCATGGCTGCTTCCCGGTATATTTCGGGGGTAGGGAGGGCTGGCACTCCTTTAGGGAAAGGCCAGTTTGTGTCCAGTTGAGGGGCCGGAGGAGGCCAATCATGCAAAGGTGGCTGTGGGCAGCCTAAAACCTCTCCTTGTCCAACCAAAAGCTTCCCTGCCCTGAGAGCTCTTCCTTTAGTATTAGTGAATTGTCTTCTAAAGAACAAAGACCTCCAGAAGGGCTGATCAGTGCTCCACTTTTCCCTCTAAAACATCTTTTACAGATTTTGCTGTGAAATATTTCAGTGTTCCAGAAATACAGTTTCCATGATTAAAAGTTAAATACATATATTTTAAACTGATTCAGTAGTGGCTGCGGAAAACATCTGACAGAGGCCAAAGGCTCCAGCACGCACACAAGTGCATCTGTGCACACAGGCACACGTATAGAGACAGTTCAGCGAACACCTGTGTGTTCGTTACCCGCTGCCAATCACAGCCCTTTGCCTGTTCCTGGGAAGAAACTGCCATCTTTAATTTGATGCGTACTGTTCCCAAGCATGGGCTGTCATTTGAGTGAATCCCCGATCGCCTTAGCATCCTGTGTCTACTCTGAAACGCTATTATCATTTTTCACCAAAGCCATTTATTTGGCACACACCGAGCACCTACTTCAGGCCAGCTCCCATGAGCACAGCCTTCTAGCCATGCCCCTTGCCTCCAGGGTCTCAGACTGCTCATCCCTCTCCACAGTTCAAAAGCTTCAGATGCTTTTCTGTTTCTTGGGTGAAGTCTAAACCCTTCAGGAGAGCATCCAAAGGCTCTCAGAGGTTTGGAAGGGTTTGGACAAGTATTAGGTGGGGGCAAAGTTCCTGCCAGCCCTCACAGCACAGGAGCCTCCCCACACGTTTCACAGAGCTGTGACAGCATTGCACGGGGCTTCCCTCGGCAGCAGGACGAGGTCAGCAGCCTTGCTGAAACCTCCACTCCAGTTGTTTGGTGTCCCCATTCCTATTGCAGCTTAGAACATACTTGACCTAATCAAATCACTTTGATTTTAGTCATTTTAGTGTTTTGAATCAGGGTCCTGCTATGTAGCCTGGACTGGCCTTTCACCAACGCTAGTCCTAGGGACTGAGGTTAATACAGGCATGCTACCAAGCGCAGCTCTTCTCTAGCTCTAGAACTCTTTCAGGTTCGTGGCCACATTTCTTCCTGCCTATCGCAGGACTCGGGATGACTCTAATAATAGTGAATATGTCAGCCTGCTGCTGCTTCTATACCTGAGGCATCTATGCACTGAAGAGCCAGCAGTAGACAGAGTGCCTGCCTTTTCCTTTTTTAGTCCCCCCCCCCAATATGCTCTAGATGCAATGGGGTTTGTATCGCCACCGAGGAATACCAATTTTGGAGAAACTCCCACACAACACCCCTTCTCTCCTTTCTTTCTTAAACGTCTCACCACAGAGCCCAGGTGGGCCTTGAGCTTGTAACCTCCCTACCTCTGCTTCTTCCGTGTGGAATTACAGAATCCATTATTTTTTAACAGTCAATACACAATCCTACATAAGGACAGGGTCCCCTTTGTTTAGTCCCCCTTTGCCTCTTCTTAGCTGTATGGTTAGAACAGAGACCACAGCTTAGGCCCTCGAGAGCCTGCGTACACAAGAGCTGCCTGCCAAGGTAGCTGAGAATCAAGCCTTACAGAACTTACTTCAAATTGTCCTGTGAGGGGGAAATAAACCTGTATTTTATGAGCCACCTAAAGAGTTCATCTCTTACTGAGTCTATTTATCATAGATTCAACATCTGGCTCTGAAGGGTTATCAGGGATGTGGCGAAACTAAACTGAACTGAACAGCTAACATTTATGTGGAGTTTACGATGAGCCAGGATCTTGATTAAGGTTGTGTTTGCTGTGTGACAAAATACATGAGGGGGGAAAAACAGTTTAGAGAAGCAAAGGTTGAGCTGGACTCAGAGTTTCGGGGCTTTCAGTCCATGGTCAGCTGGCCTGTGGGCAGGGCAGGGAGGGGGGTCATGTCAGAAGGACATGTTTGCTGGCATCATGGTGGCCAGGAAGCAAAAGCAGAGTGAGAGGAGCAATCTCTAGGTAAGACATATCCTCAGAGGCACACACCCAGCCATTCACTTCGTTCAGTGAGGCCCTACATGCTAACAGCCTACTCAGCTATGCACGTATCACCGTGTTAACCTATGGAAGAAGTCAGTCCCACCCCACCCACCCATCCCCCACCCCACCCACCCATCCCCCACCCCAATCTAGTCACCTCTCACTGTTACCCCTGGGAGCCTCCAGGAGGCATACTTCCTATGCAAACCACAATCCCTAACACACTGACTAGTTAATCACAACAATCTTGTAAGATAATCTTTGTAACCTGCTTTATCTGCACATTAAAGATGTTTAAGAGCATTCTGAAGTCCAGGAACTGGAGAGCCGCAGAAATGGACCATATTCGTGGTCGACCAATGCCCAGCCCGCAAGTCTTCCTAAACTCTTCTCTCTCTGGCACTTTGTTTTGGAGTCTCTCTGATTCTTCTGTCCCTCCCATCTCTCCTTGATCCTCCTCCCACACCCTGGCCTACGCCTGTGCTCTCTTCCTTACTATTGACTTTCTGTTTCACCTAAGAAAACATGCTGAATGCACCAAGTGCTGGATCCAGGCTTCCTTTCATTCCCTGCAAGTTGTAACCATGAATTCGGTAAGCCATTTTCTCTCTCTGAGTCTCAGTTCTTGTATCAGAATGGCAAATAAATCCAAAATAGTTTCTCACTTACCTTATGCAATGACGGTGGGGTTCAACAAAATTGCACCGAACGCCCGTACGCATTGCAAAACATTCAGGAAAGAGCAGCTGTTCATCTCTATTTCCGTTCTATACCCCAGCAGCTCACGAAGCCCCCAGACAGCAGTGTCAGCATCCTAGGAACTTGTTAGAAATCAGATTCGAGTCTCACCCAAAGCTGGCTGACCGGAAGCCACGTTTATCAAGCCGTGCAGTTGGTTCCAACCCACACTTAAGTTTGAAAACCGTTGTCGCATGCATTCACACACATGTGCAGGCAGGCACACATATGTTCATACTCTACCAAAACCAGGTTTAAAACGTTAGGTGAAATGAGAAGCCACGTGCTATGCTTTGAGTGCGCCCCTCCCCTCCGCAGTTAATGTCCTGCAATAAAGCCCTGAGGAAAGGCTGGCTCTGTTAGCGCCTCCCAAGAGGACCAACTCCTTTAGGGGTGATTCCTCCCAGCAGGCCCCATCTGTTTGATAACATCTGCGTCTATCGAGGGGCCACTGTGGGCATTCAGGTACGGGGATTCAGTACCTAACATCGTTTAAAAAGTAACCCCAGAAGCTGGAAACATAGTTCAGACTTGTAGCTCCTCCAAAGGACCGGTGTTCGGTTCCTCTGTATCAGGCAGTTTACAACCATCGGTAACTTCAGCTCTCGAGCATCCAACAACCATTTTTTTTTTTAGCCTTCAGAGGCACCTGCACACATGTAGCACACACACACACAAACACACATACGCAAAGTTTTAAAATCTTTAAAGAAACATAAAAACTTAAAAATTACCCTTCCCAGAGAACACACATTTGTACTTCCTTCCCTATTCTTAGGGATGTCTTATTTTTAAATATTATAAACGGGGGGAGGGGCGGGAGGCGGGGTGGATCTCCGGGGCTTCTATTATGGAGAGGTAGGCCCCAGAAGGAGACGCTGCACACGGTTACCACAAACAAGGAAGATGGTGAGAACTGAAACCGCGAAATCCTGGCTGACAGCTAAGCGGAGGCCTACGATTACGGCAAAGCAGTCTCAGCCTCGTTAAACAAAGTCATCTACACGTCATAACTAATGACTTAAAAAATGCTTAAGACATTAAAATTTAAAAAGCTGACCTTGAAATACTTTGTATGTGGGACAAGACGTGAACACACGGTCATCTCCAGAAGGAAGGATTCTAGGCAATTTTGTGGGGGTTTTATCCACTTGTTTAAAGTTTATGGATTGGCTTACACCGGTGAAATTTTTCTAATAATCACTGTTGCTTGGCTGTTGCCTAACCTCAAGTTTGAGTGTGTTTCTTCGACCTGCCAGCAGGTGGCGCAATGGCAATGTCTGCCGCGCCCGCAGCCTTTCTCTTAGCAGCCGGCAGAATCTCAGGATGCTTTGCTAGCCATCTGTGCAAATCCTGGTGGAGGCGGAGGGCCGAGAGAAGGCATGTTTCCCTGTGAGGAAGGGACATTTGGAAGAAAATGCTGAGACCCAGACTCTGCCAGCCCTTAGATCTCTGGCCCCACGGCTCAATTCTTCACACAGAGACATAAACAGTGAGAAACTCAGCGTTAACAGGCAGGCATGCTTTTCTCTAATTCAAAATAAGCTTCACTATCCGGCATCTCTGGACTGGATCTGCACTTAACCAAGTCCTGAGGGTGAATGAGATTTTGAACTCAAAAGCAAGGGTAGGGACCAGGAACTTTCCTTTCTTTTGGTATCCTCTGACCAGCTTTTTTTTTTTTTAATAAAGAAGGGTGTCTGGCACAAAGCAGATGTGCATTTTGGTCAGTAAAAATGAGGAGTATGGAGACCCAGAAGCCAGAAATCGATGAAAACTACCAGATGAAACCTACCAGAAATCGATGAAAACTGCTCAGTCTGCATCCTATCCGGCGGCCTGCTCCGAGCCAAGGCACAGCTTTAGTCCCGTCAGGAAGGGAGCCACAGAGAAACCACACCGTGGTATCATTTCAGCTCTGTTCCAGATCTTAAACCTGTCTGCCCCCAAGAAAAGCATTCTGAAGGAGAGGCAGGGAAGCCATTCCATTCAACAGGAACGGTTCATGCTCTAGGTCAGACCCACTAACACTGAGAGATAGAGAATGGTCTAGACTTTGCTCTTGTCTCTCTTGTTTAGTTCAAGTAGGCCTCCAGTCCCCTCTTCTGTGGTGAGGGTGGGGAGACAAAGAGAAAGAAGAGTGGGGCAAAGAAAGGGGGGAGGGGCAGGAAGGAAGAAGAAAGAGAAAGAAGGAACGGGAAGAGTAATGGAAGGGAGGGGTATGGATAGGAGGGAGGAGAAGAGGCTGCAGGAAGGAAGGGAGGGGTGAAGGAGGAAGGGAAGAAGGGAAGGAGTGATAGAGACATCTTATCTGCAGAGAGAAGCACAGGACCCACTTGCCTACATCCAGCAGCTTTTGCTTTCTGATTCTTATCCTATCTCACTCTCTCTGTGATCTGGATGCCTCAGCCAAGCACTGGCTGCACATGACACGGTGTAGATGGGAACTAAATGAATCCCGGTCCTGAAACACAATCGCTGTCAATCTCATACAATTCAGGGGACCAGGGGCTGAAGAGATGGCTCAGAGGTTAAGAGCACTTATTGCTCTTGCAGAGGACCTGAGTTCAGTTCTCAGCACCCACACCAAGTGGGTCACATTTGCCTGTAACGCAAGCTCTGGAGGCTAGGACTTCCCCTTCTGGGCTCCTTAGACACCTGCACACACATGCACAGACACATAAACAAAAATAAGTTAAATCTTTGAAAAGAATAAAATCACTGCCGACGATCAGGAGGAACCACATGCAGGCAGGTGCACTTCTCCTTCCATCCGGGAACTCTCTTCTCCCCTCCTTCCCCCTCTCCTCCTCTCCCATCTACTCTTTTCTCTTTCTCTCTCTCTCTCACACACGTTTCCTGGGTGATCACAACAGTGCAATAGGGAGAATTACATAAAAAACAACAGCAACAACAAAGACTTCCCCGTGTGAGACTGCACACCAGATGGTTTGGCGCGAGTGTGTGTGTGTGTGTGTGTGTGTGTGTGTGTGTGTGTGTGTGTGTGTGTTCTCATGCCACCTACATTTCAGTCCCAGCCCTGCCTCTTCCTAGTGTGGTAACTTGGCCAGATTACCCAAACCGTTTCTGTCATTGTCTCCACATCTGTCACACTGAGCTCTTAGCACAGTTCCTGGCCATGAACAACAGTGGTGATATGCCACATGGCCTGGCTTTGTGAAAACCCCAGAGAGAAGGTAGAGCATGGTCTCTAGGCTGGAGCTCCCTGACTGAGGAGCTCGTCATCTAGAGCACTTGTCAACGAATTGGGCTTTGGCTCTGAAGTAGCCTTCTGTAAAGGCTCGGTGTAGTTGTGAGACCTTTGAAGTGGCTACCTGGAAGACAACTGTGCAATTGGTTAGCCTGAAGGATCAGGTGATCTCTGTATTGCCCAACCATCGAGGCAAGAGTGCAGCCAATCAGAAATAGAACTGGTCTAGCACAGGAGCAGGCTTCCAGTGACGCCTTTTGTTGGACTGTCATGGAGTCCTGGGTGACCCAAAGGAGGAACTTGGCAACGGGAACACAGAGGGCGCTTTGATAATGGCTACTGACCAACCACTACAGAAGCACTGTCATATTGTCATATTTAATAACCTGGTACACTGTTGCTGATAGACTGTTGTTAAACAGATATAAGGGATTCAGCCCCACCCCCATCTGTGTGTCCTTTAGCCATCAGGGAAAGTAAATGGCCCCTTTATAAACACATATCCCTCAGTGGAATATGTCAATGGAGAGGGTGATTTGGTACGGAGGCCTTCCTAATTCTGAGAGGACCACTCAACATGACGATGGCAATGGTTGCTTCCTAGACTTGGGTAGCTGGTTGAAGTTAAGATATTCAGGGAAACAACCCAGATGCCCCTCAACTGAGGAACAGATATAGAAATTGTGGTACATTTACACAATGGAATACTGCTCAGCAATTAAAAACAAGGAAATCATGACATTTGCAGGAAAAAGATCATCCTGAGTGAGGTATCCCAGAAGCAGAAAGACACATATGGCATATACTCACTTATAAGTGGATATTAGACATATAATATAGGATAAACTTACTAAAATCTGTACACCTAAAGAAGCTAAGCAAGAAGGAGGACCCTGGGTAAGATGATCAA
>CM053748.1:27935126-27955894 GCA_028658305.1 Pachyuromys duprasi
TGTCTCTGACATGAACTCAGTGGCTGGCTCTTTGATCGCCTCCCTCTGAGGGGGAGCAGCCTTACCAGGCCACAGAGGAAGACTCTGAAAGACAGTACTGATGAGAGCTGATAGGCTAGGGTCAGATGGAAGGGGAGGAGGTCCTCCCCTATCAATAGACTTGGAGAGGGGCATGGGAGGAGATGAAGGAGAGAGGGTGAGATTCAGAGGAAATGAGGGAGAAGGCTACAAAGTGAATAAAGTGTAATTAATATAAAAATTAAAATTAAAAAAAGATCTTCAGGGGCCTCACTTCCTGAACATTGGGAGAGAGCTTCTCCCCAGTGAGAATGGAAAAGGGCCACAGAGGCACACAAGAATTTTATAAAGCAGGCTTGGTAAGGCTAAGACGGATATGAGCAGATAGCTCCTAAGTTGTGAGCTCTTAGGATGGAAACATTCCATGCTGTGTGTACCCCCCAAAACAGGTGGACTCAGCCTCCAGGATAGCCAAGTTTAAGCATGGACCCCAAACTCTTGTTGAAAGGGGTGGTCATGAATTTGGGGCAGGGTTCATGAGAAAGGTAAGGGGGAAGGAGTGACCGAGTGGGATGGGAGACTTGGGAGCTGATGTTCATAGCCTTGTGCAGGGACTGTAGACCTGTGGGGCTTCCAAGGGAAGGTGGAAGGATGGTTTGCCCACACATTATTTCAGAGACCCTAGAGAGGAAGGCAAGTGCCCTTCGGAACTGACAAGGATGGCACAGAGGGGTGGATGAGATCTTACTTTACTGTCACGGTCCAGATGTTTTGGCCTCAAATCCTCTGTACAATAAAGCCCCAGATACTGAAAGGAGCTTTGAGCAGCAATGGCCAGGAGTGGGGACACAGCAGGCTCAGAGTTCTCGGTCAGCAGACTTGGTAGATTTTCTCCAGGGAAACCCTTTCCCAAAGTTTGCAGAAGTTGTGAAGGAGGACCTGGAGAGCCCACTGAGGTGTGGAAGGTACACAACACTTGCCACTCAAGAACAATAACTCTCACATCTGAAGAGCATCCCAGCCATTCCACAAAGCTCATCAGCTTCCGTAATCTCCCAGCAGAGATGATTATTCCTGTTTGTACGCTAGGACACTAAGACGCAGAGAGCTCAGTCATGCCAGTGCCTGGACACAATGAGTAGGAATCTCACACTTTCTGACTCTCGGCTCAGCCTTCTGACCAGGTAATAGCCAGGTGAGGCGGGTGCTGTGCAAAATCTAGCAGTGGCCACTCCTCAGGTAGTGTAAGTCCTACCCTAAATCCATGCCTCACTCTATTGCTTCATTGCACTCTCCAGAGGGGCACATGGCCAAGATCTCTCTCTCTCTCTCTCTCTTTCTCTCTCTCTTTCTCTCTCTCTCTCGCTCTCGCTCTCGCTCTCGCTCTCTCTCTCTCTCTCTCATACACACACACAAACACTCTCACACAAACACACTCACACAAACACACACAAGCACTTGCCAGCTGAGCCAGGCTACAACTTCCCCACAGGCTAGCTACATCCTTGCACAGAACCTTCCAGAACCTCAAGCTAGTCTTGGAGTTAGGGGAGCATGGAGGGGCAACTGTTGCCTCCAGAAACGTGGGGCACCACAAACAAACAACAGAAAAGACTCACGCATCCAGTAGAGCTGAATTTTAATTGATACTTTCTCCCACAGTGTTCTGAATGGACATCCCTCAGCATCCAAAGATGATGGAGGGGGCGTGGCTTAACGCCACAATTAGCAGAGAAGTCTACAGCAAACTGTAAACAATAATCATATTAAATATTGAACACAGACTCTGAAACATTTGAAGAGCCATGAGTTTCTAAATTTTTATTTTACAGGAGACGAAGCCGCTGCGGAGGAAGAGCTCAGTGTCGGCACTGAAGGGAAGGAATGGAACATTCTGGAATTTATATAAAAATTACAGCTTTGTTGTGTTTCCCGCTATATGTAGTAATTTAATCATTTGCAGCTGATTAATTTCAGTGAAGGAAAATGTAGCCTTATGCATCTCTAATGGAGTTCCAGGACTTGAATTCTAATTGTGAGTTGGGAGCAGCTTAAATCTAAATTAGCGGTTAGCTTGGTAAGGGTTGAACTGGAGTCATCTGTTGGCATGTCACAACTCAACAAGAGGTCAGAAAGTGCTGTGTGCAGACATCCCTCTTGTCTGGCTTCATAGTTAGAATTCCTTACATTCTCAGAGCATTGTGTCACCTTCTAAATTAGTTCCTTGCATACTGATCTCATCCCTTTGGCCTTCATCAGTATCTGTTTAGGGGCTGTCTGTGTTCCATTTAAGCTGTGATCACTCTTCTGTTCTGTCGACTTGACATTCACAGGAAGAGGGAACCTCAGTTGGGGAATTTCCTGTGCTTGGCCCACGAGCGTGATTGTGGGGCATTTTCTTGATTGCTAATTGGTGGAGGAGGCCTAGTCCCCTGTGAGCTGTGTCACGCCTGGCACAGCTGATCCTGGGATCTACAAGAAAGCCAGCTGAATGGTAGCAGAGAATGAACCAGTCAGCGCCATTTCTCCATGGCCTCTGCTTCAGTTCCTGCCCTGGCTTCCTGCCCTGGCTTCCTTGGCTATGAGCTGTGATTACGACATATGTGCCAAGAAAACCTTTTCTTTCCCAACTTGCTTTTGGTCATGGTATCTTGTGGAAACAAACTAAGACACGTGAAAACTGAGGTTCAGAGAAATTAAGGTCACATTTTGAAAATGACACTATGGCCAGAAGTAAGCCCCCTTCTCCCTCAAAAAGATTTAAGTCCAAATGTCTCGGCTTCTGAGGCAATGTTCTTTTTCTCTCTAACACTTTTATTAGGGATAATTTTTCTTCATCTTGAGACTCGGAAGAAGGACCCAGATCATACTGGTAGGAGCGAGCTTCAGTGAGAGTCTCAGCCCATGGCCAGCACTATGCAAACTGCCTTAGAAGCATTTGTGCAGTTAGGTCCCAGACACCGCTACGAAGTAGGCACTATTAAAATCCCCTTTAACAGTTGGGGCAGGTCTACCGTCACCCCTGATCTGGAGAGAAATCCCTGCTCCTAGCAATCATGCCTAGACCCTCTCAAAGATAGGTTTAGACCCTTAGGCCTCCCCATCTTGGAGTCCACCTCTACTTCAGTACATTGTCTGACAGTGCATTTAGGACTGGCAACTGAGGGGAGTCCGTGTGTTGGGTATCTTCAAACCTATCCCCTCTCACCTGGCCCAGGCCTGGAAAACATCTGGCTACACTGACCTGAGTGTGGTCAGTTTCAGGGAGAGGGCTATATCCATATGTGCAGAGAGAGTGAATTGGGCTTGTCCTCTGCTGTAGGAAAGCCTCTACCTACCCACACCGAAGCCTTTGGCTTCCCTAGGATTACCAGGTCTAAGAGAAGATGGTTTTGGTTTTCTTTTGGGTTTTCCAGCTCTGGGCTTGTGATAGGCAGACCTCATACACAAGCAATGACAGGTGAGCAGAAATGATGAGGTCACTAACAGTATGGAAGCATGCCATCCATGTACTGGGGGAGTGTGTGTTCTCTTCTCTGAGGTGATGACTGTCAGTGTTCCAGAGTCTGTTTCAATTCCAGGCTCTCTGACTTTAGCAGCCTTGGAACAGATCCTCAGCTGGCCCACAGAGGGCTCATGATGTGAACGAGAAATAAACCTTTGCTGTTGGGGCTGGATGGCTAAGTGGTTAGGAACACTTACTGCTCTTCCGGAAGACCAGAGCTCCGTTCCCAGCACCTGCGACAGGCAACTCACAACTGCCTATAACTCCAGCCCCAGAAGAGCCATTGTCTTCTTCTGACCTCTCCCATAGTGTATGGACACACACACATAAATACAAAACAAAACCAAGAAAACACAAATCTTTCTTGTCATCAGCCACCAAGATTCCTGGGGTGTTTGGTCTGCTGCGGGAGCTGCCGCTGATTAACACATGGGCCACTGTGTGTTAATCCGGTCCTCATTCTCCAGCAGCCATCTCAGAAACGGAGAGACAGTTGTCTCTCCCTGGGCCTTGCTCCTCCTTCCCTTCCTCACACTCGGGCGAGGTAGATGCGCCTGTTATTTAAATTTCCTTGAATGCCAATAAGGGCCCAGTCTGCAAAACTCTAGGTAATAATTAATCATGTATCACCGTCCACTAGAAAGGGAGGTTGGGAGCTTTGGTAGAGAATGGATTGGTGAGTTCTGATGCTGTGAAGTGAGTGGAAAATTATTTAGATGAACGGATTAATCTGATTGAAACGGTCCCCAGAAGTAAATGTCAATGAGCCAGATGTGGTAATTTCTAGCTTGTGAAGCAGTGTTAGTGCGCATGTGATTTGAAGTTTATGCTAAAACCCAAGCATGACATTACTTCCTGGATTGTGCCTGGTGTAAGCAGGTCAGGGGGCCACCACGAACAGGATTGCTTGTGTCAAACACGGTTAGCTCATGCCGGGTGATGGGCCAGCCCGGATGTTCCCGGAACTTAGAAGTTGTCGAAAACAAGGGCAAGGTCAGAAACACGTCCTCTGCAGAACACCAAACACTCTATAAACATCTGCAGGGCAGATCCCAGCAGCCTGTGTGCATTGGGAGCTGCTTAGAACAGCAGGTGCTGCCTTCAGAGGAGACAACTGGCTTCTTAGCATACATGTGGGGTCTTAGCAGTTGCCTGGTCACATGGTCACGCGGGTGGGGAAATGTGCTAAAATGGGTGCTCAAGAGAGAGTTAAATGATGCTTTCATTTTGTCCTGTTTCTCTCTCTGTTTGTTTGGTTTGGTTTTTCCTGTAGGACTTCTCACAGGAAGTCTGCCACAGTCATGATCACCGTGTGGTCCTCCAGTCAGGCTACAGCACGCAGCAAAGACACAAGCATTTGTGACCAAGGCGCTCTCGGCGGATTGATACACGGAGGAGCGGATGGATGGAGAGGGCGGGAGAATGGGAGGCTAGCGGGGTGAATGGCTGGATATGGGCATGCATAAACAGGTAGCTTGCGCTTTATTCGACTGCTTAAAAAAATATGGGGTGGTAGTGAATTTTTACGTATCTTTGATAAACAGACCTCCTGTGACGCCATCTCTCCAGTGCCCAGTAAAGCTGCAGGTAACTTTCTGAGCCCAGGAAGCGTACCTGTAGCCAGGTGTAATAGTACACACCTGAGACCCCACACTGGACTGAGGCTGGCCAGCTGAGACCACCCCGCAATACCGTATCTTAAGAAAGAAAAAGAAAATAAAAATAACAAAGTAGAAGGAAGAAAAGTGGGGCAGGAGGGAGAGAGGGAGTATATTCATTTAAAGGGGACGTATCCATTAAGTTACCTCTTAGCTCACGTAAATCTCAAAGCAAGGTGATCACAGGATAGGTTAATTTGGCAGCTCTTTTGTAGCATCATTAACTAGACTATTTTCTTCTCCTTCTTCTTCCTCTTCTTCCTCTTCTTCTTCCCTCCCACCCTCCCTCTCTCTTTTTCTCTCTCTGACTTCTGCTTGTCTCTACACAGAAGCAGTCTTCCTTCTGGTTGAAAGATGTCCTTGTAATTTCCAACCCCAGGCAGACATAACCCACTACTAAACCGGAGTGAGCATTTTCTCCAGTGTGACTACTCTTGACTCTTCTAGGGAGAGATTTTTTTTCCCCCAGCAGCCTCCAGAAAAAGGAAAGAAAAGAAAGATTCTTAGGTCTATATGGCAAGATCTGTGTGCCACACCTGTGTTCTGTCTATAATGGGAATTTGGAAAAGGAATATTTGGCATTTTACATCCCCATAGTAGAAGGGGAATCCTGTTGGCTGTAGGGTGTGGGGATCTCATAATGCCAGAAAGAAATACCTGTCATGTAATGGTATGATTTCAGTGATCTTATCTGAGTTCTTGGAGAAATGGAAACCAATTCCATCCATCCAGGCATTTACCCACCTACCCATTCTTCCCTCTATCTAGAATTGACTCATGCAGCAAACAAAAAAATCGCAAGCTCTGCAGTCAGTAAGCACGGACACAGGAACACATGGAGGAGAGAGAGATTCCATCTAGCTACAGAGGACCAGTGTGCCAGCCCCAAATCATCTGACCACAGAGAAGAAACTCCTCTGTGTTCTGTTTGTGTCTTCAGATGGTAGTGTGAGGCCCAGACACACTGAAGGAGGCAATCTTTTGTTTCGTCTACTGATCTTAATGGTGGTCTGTCTTAGTTATTTTTCTATTATTGGGATAAGACACAATGACCAAGGCAGCTCATAGAAGAAAGAGTTTATCGAGTGCTCACAGCTTCAGAAGGCGAGTCCATGACCATCATGGCAGGGAGAAAGGCAGACATGATTACCAAAGAAGTAGCTGGGATCTTACATGATTACCAGAGAAGTAGCTGGGATCTTACACTTTGAGACAACAGCCCCAAGGCAGAGAAAGAGAGCTAACTGGGAATGATATAGCCTTTCGAAACATGAAAGCCTACCCCGCCCCCCAGTGACACACCTCCTCCAACAAGGCCACACCTCCTAATCCTTCCCAAACAGTACCACTGACTGGAAAAATTCAACTGTATGAGCCTCTGGGGGCTTTTCTCATCCAAATCACTACATAGCCACTCACAGGAACAGCCGGAATAATGTCCAATGAAATCTGTGGACATACAGTAGTCCGGCCAGGCTGATATAAAAAGTGACCATCACACTTAGGCATGACGACTTCTCAAGAAATAGTCACCTCACTTTTGTGTTTATGGTGTATGTACACGTGTACATGCACGCTTGTGTGTAGATGTAGGTGCACAACTGTGCACGTATTTAGAGGCCAGAGATCAACACTGGGTATCATTTCTCAGAGCCATCCACCCACACACAGGGTCTTTCACTACCTGGAATTCACTGCTCCGGGTTAGGTTGGCTGGCCAGCAAGTCCTGGGTATCTGCCTGTCTTCACCTCCCTGGAGCTGGAATTCTAACCCTAGACCACATGCCCAGGGTTCTATATTGGTTCTGAGGCTCTTCCTGATTGTGGGGTAAAACACTTTACAGACTGAGCCATGCCTCCAGGCCCACCCCCCACGCCCTATAGCCACCTATCTGTAAAATGAAGCATGTAATTCATTTGTGAGAATTAAGTGAAATTATGCGCTTAAATATTTACCACAGCAGCTAGCATTTAATTTGGCCTCAGTACGAGATTTTTCAAAAGATTTATTTTGTTTTAAGTTACGTGTATGGGGAGAGATATACATGAGTGCAGGTTCCTATGGAGACCTGAAGAGGGAGTCAGATCCCCTGGAACTGGAGTTAAACTGGTCATGGGCCTCCCAACACAGGTTGTGGGGACTAAGCCTGGGTCCTCTGCCAAAGCAGCAAGGACTCTCAACCCCTAACTTCCCTTCAGCAACTCCCGAGATTTTAAAAGAATAAATCCAGCTTCACAGTAGCAATTACAGTTGGCTCTCTATCTCTCTTGCCTCTGAAGGGCTCTCCAACAGGCTCAGATTCTCGTCCATTGCCTAAAGTCACCACACACCCACGGCTCCTCTGCAGATGTTTTCTGCCTGCAAAGACACTGTAGGTGAGAAGCCTGGTGTCTACACCTCTGGGGTCTGAGCCGAGCCCCAGAGGATTCCAGGGCTGAGTTCTGAGCAAAACTAGGGGGTAGGTCCTTCCACGAAAACTACTCCCTTCGCTCATCAGGAGGTTTTTCTCTATGGCTCATCTACTGTGCGGCCAACTTTCACTGAGCACCTTCTATGTGACTTCTGTGTTGGAGATGCCATATGGCATCGCTTCAGCTGTTAGAGAGGACCACACAACATTGCTTCAGTCGGCAGTAAAGGCTAGGGATGTGGCACTATGTTCCATGTCTTTCCCAGATCCATGAGGCCAAGAGGCCACAGGTACAGGGTTGAGAGTGGGGAGAGGCGTGGGGATTCTCAAGCCTTAACCTTCCAGTGTGAGTACCCTACAGTAACCTTCCAGTGTGAGTCTCTACACCAGGTTTTCTGTGCTGTTTTAAGACAAAAATCTCATACTCCACTTGCTTATTAAAGAATATTAATTAAAAAAAATCTCCCCCCACTCTTGTGTGTGTGTGTGTGTGGTATACATCTAGGCTTGTGTGCAAAGGCCAGAGGAGGATGGTGGGTACCCTGCTATGTCACTCCCTGTCTTATTCCTTTGAGACAGGCTCTTTCATTGGGTCTGGGGCTCAACTGGCAACCAGCACCAATGATCCTCCTGCCTTCAACCCTCACAGCCCCTGAGATGCGCCTGCAGCTAGTTCCATCTTCTTACACAGGTCCTGGGTTTAAACTCCAACACACGTGTTCTCTTCCCTTCTTGTTCTACCATGTGTGTTTTGAAGGAGAAACTTCAGCACTGGCTGGCCCTGCCATGTTGTCTCACACAGCTTCTGCAGATGGATGGGAATCAGCAGGATTAGGGATCGTGAGGCAACCCCACACTACAGCACCCCGAGGAGTCATAATCCCAGAAGTGCAGCCCGGGGACCCTACGCCGCAGTCTTCACACTCAGGACAGCAGGTTTTCTTTTGCCATGGGAACAGGCTGCTGGTGCTACCGGAGTCCCACGTGAGGTATCCAGCTCTGTTCAGTGGACGCAAATAGCCCAAGTTATTTGGTGGTAGCATGTGTCAGTGCGGATGGTCTATGTACACTTAAGGGGCCCTTACTAATAAGCACCACACTAGCCACTTCCGGTCAACTGAACAATTTAAATCCATTTTAATATTTTTTCAATGTTTTTCTTTTGAAAACCTCAAACCTAAAGAAGAATTAAGAGAATAATGAGTGCTGAATATCTGTGCACACATCACCTGCTTTCTCCAGATGCCACCACCGTGCCAAGATACCAGCTCTTTCTTTTTAACACATACGTGCACACAAACACATACATGTACACACACTATGTAAAGTTTCACCAATCATCTTGCAAATTGCTCTCAAGTCAAAAGCCTCACACAATCATCAGCCCAAATGTACCCACTTAGGTTTCTTCCCTGCCATCATCCCCAGGGTAATAATGATTTTTACTTCTATTACTGAAATGGGTAGTTTTTGGACACCATGTAAAAAAGATTAAATGCAGTATGTGCTTTGCATATATGTGTGTACATGTTTCTTAGGGGGAGGTAAATTTGAGTATTTGTGTATGTGTTTGTGCCCAGAGGTGAAGGAGATATGGTGAAGGGTCTCATAGGCTGGGACAGGGCAGACAAGGCAGGAAGTGAAACTCTGTATCCAAAGAAAGAGTGTTCTGCACAGGGTCCCATTTTTAGCCAAGGCTGAATCATGAGGTGTCTTCACTTTACAAAAGTAGTTGTTAAGAATTTAAACCCCCTGCACTATTGGCATAACAAGAATTGCTCAAAAAATGCTAAGACCCAGGAATGCAAGGTCAGATGGCTACCAGGGTGTCTACATGATGTCAAAATGTCCATCCTCCCAGCAATGACTTCTCAATTACAAAAAGCAAAGCCACCGGCTTAACCAAGCATCCAAGTGCAGCCTTCCCCATGGCGTACAGGACAGTGTGTGCACCTCAGCACGCAGTAGGACCTACGCAGCTTGCCACCCGTTCATATGTCCTTGGTTTATTTGTACCAAAATGCCTCAGCCGAGGATAATCAAGAGGGAACCCACAGGAAAGTCCGGATCACTTGGGACAACAACTTCCCCATACACTACCAGTTACTGCCCTTTTATAGCAGCAGCCACAAACACGGGGCCGAGCAGAAGTGAGGGTGTTGCACAGGATGACTCCAGTGACTCTCAAAGGCAAGGCTGGGCAAAAGAAGTGGGGCTTTTAAGGGAATATACAATGTTTGGGGCTGGGGAGACAGCTCAGTGCTCATTCTACAAGGATGGAATCTAAAATCTGTTCCCCAGAACCAACATTAAAAAGTCAAGCATGATGGTGCGCCCTTGTAAACCTAGCACTAGGAAGGTAGAGACAGGGCCACTCCCGGAACTTATTGGCCAACCAATCTAACCTAATAGGCACGCTTTAGGCCAGTGAGAGCCCTGTCAGGAAAACAAAGCAGACAGTTCATGATGAACAGCATTTGAAACTGAATCAATCAGATGAGCTAATCTTAACATTTCGGGCCTTCCCTGGCACGTAGCAGGCACTGGCACAGACTGGTTTCCAGGCTGTCCCCATAAAGAGAATAAGTAGTATAGGCTTTGCTCATCTTGCTCCCTGCTCCCTTCTATTTGGGTACCAGTGAGGGAAGAAGATTCCATTCTGTGTGATTTCACAGTTTGCTATGGGCTACCCTTGTGTTTTCCTCCCGACAGCTTGCAGAATAATACAGTGCAATGCCATTGCTAGCTCCAAAATAATTTGGAGCAGATTAGAAAGGTTGTGCCTTGTAGGCAGGCAGGACCCTATGGCAGCATGGCCAGCAGGAAATCCCTTTTTATAAAGATGAATATCCGTCCTCACCCAAGTGGGCACAGCCCATGGGTGTGGGGAGCTTGACTTGGCGGTGGGAGGGCTGTGTTCAGGACCTTTGTATCTCTCATGTGGAAGTCCTGGCTCTGCCCCAATGTCTATCCGGCCACAGTTTCCAAAGCCATGTATTTATTTCAGGTATGGAACTCTAGCAGTAGCTGGTTGGTTGTTTTAGCTCTTGTTGAATGCTCTCACTTAGAAAAACAAAAAAACGGACGACTCCGTGTTGCCTTTCTGTTTAGATGTTTTATTGGTCCATAAAATTAAAAATTTGGCAATCACTAACTAGCAGGAGGAAGGTTGCTAAAAAGAAGGGTTGAAGCAAATGAGACTCACCGAGACTCAGGCAGAGACTGTATTAACATGGGTGTCCTCACAGTCAGGGCAACCTGCATGCCATTATGCCTCCCAGCCTGCCAGGTTGCTATGGTTATCTTCACAGATCTATTTAATTACCTAGGAAGTGGCTGTCTTTGTGACAAGTGAGGTCTGCGTCTTGTGAGTATTTGAGAAAGAAGGATTTTTTTTTCCTGCACCTGAGAAAAATGCACACTAGCACTAAAAACTGTGCATGAATGTAGCCACACGCACAAGTGAAAATAGCCTTGTACACAGGAGAAGCTGAGCTTCCTTGCATGCTTTGGTAACCAGAACAGCTTCATATGATGGCCAATCCGCCATAGGGGTAGGCAGATTTTGGTTTCAGAAGCAAATCCAGACTTTCTTAGCCAGGGTTCTTTCAGTTGCTAGAAACAGACAATCAGCCTTGGTGGGAGAAGAAAGAGCTCAAACTGACTTATATAACAGGGAGATGAGGGTATTATTTCAGGTGTAGCTGACGCAAGGCCTGATGGCAGTATCCACCGTGGCGTCTCTGAGCCTGCTTTCCCCCATGTTAACTGAACACAGGTCTGCCTCGGGGAAGGCTCGTGCATTCCCAGGTGGCTGCCAGCTCCTGACTTTGTCTCTGCCCGAAAAAGAACTTGTCTTTCCTAATAATGCAAGCAAAGGTGCCGAGCCTGCATCTCCCTGCACTGGATGATAGATCTGTTGCAGGGGAAGGTGTGCTTCAGAGTAAAGCCAGAGTGCAGAGCCAGAACCCAGGAGCATGGTTGCTTCTGCTCCAGGCTGCCCCGACCCCAACCACCATAAAGGAAGAGTTTCAGCACGTTGGTCCGCAGATATCTCTCATTCCTGTTCTCATTGTCCCCACCCCAGCTTGCCCTGTGCCAGTCTTCACCCCATGCCACTGCTCTGAGATGCCAACTTCATCCCCAAGACCCTTGATGGTGCCCAGATTGGGCCAGATAGAAAGAGATTGAAGGAGGATGGGAGGAGGAGGTCAAGGGAGCACTTCCTTTACTGCTCTATTGCCTCCTTAAATAGTGGCTGGAAACACTGTAGGCATCCTGGCAGGGACAAATACATGCTAAGCTAAAGAGAGCTGTTTCCGCTCCTCCCTCTGGCTGTCAGACTATTTAAAAAAATAACAAAAATACTACAGGTCCTCAGGGATTAGAGTTCCTCTAGGGAATCTCATGTAGGAGAAGGAGCAAAGCCCACTTGTCTCCCAGGGGGAAAATATTCATGTAAGTGCTGACGACAGATTATCTTGCAAGAAATACTATGGGTCAGACAATTATTAGTGAGACAGTACCTCAAGCAGAACTATCTATCTATCTATCTATCTATCTATCTATCTATCTATCTATCTATCTATCTATCGATCCATACCTCTCTATTTAAACCTAGACCCCACAATGGTGCCTGGAAAATGGAGTAAGGGCTTACTGTACATTTTTCTTCTTCTTCTTCTTCTTCTTCTTCTTCTTCTTCTTCTTCTTCTTCTTCTTCTTCTTCTTCTTCTTCTTCTTCCTAATATGGCCACACTGAGTTAATCTCCTTTCTCTAACTTTTCACTGTTGCCTGTTTCTTTATTTGGTATGTTGTGGACAGATGGTCAAGTCTGGCTTACTGGAGAAGCCAGGACCTAGGCTCTAATCCTGATTTCTCAGAATGCCAACTGCTGGTCTGTACCCCCAGCCTCTCGGGGAATAGTGTTTACCATACATATACCTGTCCCCTCACTTTTCAGTTCAAACCAGGGGTCAGAAAACATATCCCACAAACCAAATAGAGTCACCTGCCATTATCCAAAGAGAATTGCTTCTAGGAGTCCCCTAGATACCCAAGTCCTTACATACACAAGTCCCTAACATAAGATGGGACCATGTTCATGTCCACCCTCCCACATACTGTACTCCACTGTATAAACCAGCCTGTGGTACCTAATAAGATAATGTTATCCTAACTGTTGCCACACTGTTACATTGCATAGGGAACAGAGACAAGAAAAACAAACCCAATCATGTTCGCACTCCGCCCCCCTCACCCTCAGTTGGTTGAATCCATAGATATGGAACCCACAGATAAGGGTTTCCAACTCTTATCTTTCCCTCTGTCTCTTTTGGTGAAGATAGTTTTACTGCAACATAATGGCTGCACAAAATACTGAGGTAATATTTATTTCCACGCGTTTTGATAGAGACAAACAATTGACTTGCGAAACTTTATGAATATTATCTGGTCCTTCATAAAAAAATATGCTGGACCCCTAGGCAAACCCTCTGAGAGGACTGATTTTTGCTGGACCCTCCCTTGTCTATTGTATAACTTTTAAATCCCACTGAAAGGAAAGATGCTACTTCGTGTGTCAATGCTGGGAGTCTCCTATGGCAAAAGACCCAGCCTACAGGCTCCAGGGGAAAACGACACAGGGAAAAGACTGTTGTGGGGATGATCTGTTTCTGTACAGTGAGCCCTGCTCTCTCCCTCCTCCTGAGTTGAAGAATATGGTGCTGAGAACATACCGCAATCGCCCTGTTTCTGTGCTCACTCATCTCCTATGCCGAGTGCTCCGACTTCATCAGGGCACACCACTGAACGGGAAAATCAATATGTAAAGAGCCAAACTAAAGTGCTGCGTGAAAAAGATGAGCATTGCTGGGTTTAGAAAGTAAAAATGCTCTAAACAGATAAACAGTAAGCAAAGCGCTTTGATTTGTACTGTTTTCCAGTCCATAAAATCCTAATATCCACCGCCTTTTCATTAAGGGCTTCCATGCCACTCGGCATGCTTGCTGTGGCTTGAACAGATTGCTGCAAAAAAGAAAAATGCTCTCTGAGCCATAGATCCAATCTTTTGCAATGTTTTACATGGGTGCTAAATGGGGGAGAAGTCTGATCAATCATCAACACAGCACTAGTTTAGGAGAAAGTAAATGCTGAGTTAAATGAACAATATCTATCATTCTGAAATACTGCTCTTCCAGTCAAAAAAAAAAAAAAGATGATGATGAAGAAGAAAAGTAGGCAGAAACTATTCTCTGTATTGAAGAAGAAAAAAACAGCAATGAGCACAGGTACCCAACTCCTCCAGTGCTCAGAACATAGGGTTTTGTTTTAAATAATAAGTTTAGTGGAATAAATGTTCAAAGTGTGTCTGAAAACATTCCGTTTGGGTTCCTAGTGCCTTGCAATCTCTAAGGCAGATAATACTCTGGGATATGAGATCCCTTAATGACATAGCAGAGCTGTTTCATGTAGCATCACACTCATTCCCATGGCGGCCCTTCTGAGAGCTGTTTGAGTGACCATCAGAAATGGGGATACTGTGCATTGCTTTCCCCTTGATGGCTCCCTTTTGTTCTGTAGCTACAAGAAAGATGAGTAAGGCTCTCCTGGGAAATCAATAACCCTGAAGTGGATTCTGGGCTGTGACACTGAGAGGTCGTGGACAGATTATGAAATTGCACTCTGAGCCTCAATTTACCTATAAACTGCCCCCACCCATCATTAGCATTTGAGGATAACTTGTTGGACAGCTCTGATGTTCTGGAATGACCCTGGGTGAGAAGGAAGATACAATCAGAGGGTATTGTCACATACAAGGTGTGTGTGTGTGTGTGTGTGGTGTGTGTGTGTGTGTGTGTGTGTGTGGTGTCCGGGGTGATAAGACTTTTTAGAAACATGAAAA
Organism: Pachyuromys duprasi; assembly: GCA_028658305.1. Lineage (NCBI taxonomy): Eukaryota > Metazoa > Chordata > Mammalia > Rodentia > Muridae > Pachyuromys > Pachyuromys duprasi. Next base: position 27,949,624 of record CM053748.1, read on the forward strand.
GATTCCATATGGCCAAGATCAGAGATGGCAAGTGTGAAAGTGATAGCCCCCCTCAAAAAAGTAAGAAGTAATAGAGACCCAGGCTTAAGGCCTTGAGAAACCTAGCCAGCCTCCCATTGCTGGTGAAGTCGTGGACCTTAGGAGAGGATCTTCTACAGCCATTTTGCTAAGCCAGTGCTATTCCCTGTTCCTACAGGTAAGTGTGGTTGCTGCCCTTCATCAAAGAAGCCTCTCTTTACTGCAAACGGAGACCATCACAGAGAACCCCAACTGGACACAGTACAGACATCAACAGATCCTAGGGAGCCAGTTCCAGCAGATCTACGGCTCAGGGAACATTCCAGAAAAGGAGGCAGAAAGATTGTACAGGTCAGAGACCAGGATGTCTGCTGCGAAAGAATCTCTCCTAGAAATGGCTGCCTGAGCATGACCAGAACAATGGCTGCATGAGCATGACCAGAACAATGGCTGCATGAGCATGACCAGAAAGAACAATGGCTGCATGAGCATGACCAGAACAATGGCTGCATGAGCATGACCAGAACAATTGCAAATGTCAACGGATGTGTTCATGGGGAAAGAGAAAAAAAATCACAGAATTCCACACTCTCCAAAGAACCAAATACAACTGATGACTGCTAAGAAGGGGAAAATTAGCCTCCCCGAAGAATGAGCCCCATAATTGGTTATTCAATACAAGATGATCAGCCCTGAGATTTAGCAGGTCACCTTTATATTTTTTGCATATCTACATACACATAGCAATAATAATAAAGAAATAGAAGATATCCATTTGAGAGTTGGGGGGCATAGAAGGAGTTGGAGCAAAGGGACTGGAGAGATGATAGGGAAGGGGGAAGTGATATAGTGATATTTTAATTAAAGAAATATATAAAATAATTCACTTTTTCCTGGGGACAACAAGCAGCCACTGAAAGGTGGGTGTCCTGATTCCGTGTGTTATAGAAAGACTTCCATTTAGTGGAGGAGTTACAAGGGAAGGCTGGAGATAGTATCAGCTGGGTAAGGAAGAGACCTGACACTGAGTAGGAACTGATAGACCCCGAGGATCTGGCTTGGACAAAGGCAGCTATGATGCTACTGACTGGAGAAAGCAGGTGCTTGAAGTCTCACCTAGGGCCACAAGGCAAGATACAAGGAGAGATACTGTTAGTTCAGGGCAGACCCCTACTTCCCTGGTTCTGTGTTCCTCTCTCCACATCTCTGTGAACACCCTTCCCCTCACTCCCACCTCACTGCACTTGTTGGTCAGACTTAAATGGCTCATTCAGGTGCCTCTGGATCTCCTCGGGTGCAACTCAGAGCTCCTCTGCCCAGCCCCTTTAACCTGATGGTCGAGAGCAAACCAGCCTCATTTCAGCCAGTCTGGATAGACTGTGGCCACATAGTCAGGGGCCTTTACTTTGAAACAGAGACACCAGGAAAAAGACAAGGGTTCTCTTCCTCTGTCTTGCTTCTGCTCACCCACAGCAAGCTTTATTCTCTGACAAACTCACGGTTAAAAGCTGAAGTTGCAAGAGAGGAGAAGTATGAAGTAAGCTTTGTCTAGATGATAGATAAACGGGCAAACAAGCTGTTCTGTAACAGATCATTCTAGCGTATCCCACACTCAGAGTCCTTTAGATTCTGAAGCAAGTTTTAAAATCATGAGTGGATAATGATTTAGGAATGGAGTGGGAGGGAGCTATAGTTTTCCCGGCTCTAAGCTACAAAAACTGCTATCCCTGATCTTTTTGCAAATAAGCTCATTTCAGTAAGTCCTGCAAGGAAATGAAGGCATTTGCTTTATTCCAAGGTATTGCCTAAGCTTTGCCTAAGAGTGCTACCTCCCACGCAGTAAGCCTAAATGGGAAGGAAAGCACTTAGCCCAAGTGTGCCAACTTTAGCAGTGCTGATTGGCTGATTAGTTGATTTTTAAAAGCTAATTGTTTTATTTCTAAAACCAAATTGCAAGAACAAGCAACAAGGCAAAAGTTGCTGCCCTCTGCTCCAGCCGTTAAGGTCCTTGGGTGTGAACTCTCTGAGCCTCACGCAGTTTCTCAGAAAGAGGACCACAATGAAAACACTAGACCATGGGATTGCGGTAGCCAGCGTTAAGAAAGCTACATGACCGCCTGAAAGAGCCCACTGCGCATGCTCTGCTCTCAGCCTGTCTGCTGTCATCTGTGTGGCTGCCCACCAGGACACAAAGGCCGCTAGCCCCAACTTAGCCTGGCTCCCCATCTATCACAAAGGCAGCTTGGTCACAGTGTCCATCAACCCCGAGTTTCTGGATCCATATCTCTATCCAGGGTTAGACGTGTAGACAGATACCTGTTATCCAGTCCCGCCCAACATACATAAACTTCCTGAAACCCCAGAAGAGTTGACTGGAAAACCCCATTCTTCAACCTGCTGCTGGGCAAGGCCTCCTTTTCCTCTCAGCTGATGCATTTTCCTTCCATTGTTCCCTGTGACCAGCTCAAGATCCATTCAGCAACACTCTGGCTTTGGCAGTTTACAGGGTTCCTCTGGTAAATTCCATCCCCCTCACCTTTCAACTGTCAACCCTCTTTAAACAAAAGCTTCCTAATTGCCCATCTCCTAGCTCTCTCACACTGGACCTCACTCCTCCGGGGATTTAAAGACTACCAAATAAAAATTTCTTTCTGGTGTAGAGGCCAGCACATTTGCACCTATCTGTACCTTGACCCTGGATTCACCCATCCCCTCTGGACACCTCATAGTGTTTGAGACCTCCTTTCTCCTATGTGTTTCCCTACTCCTTCCCTTTGGCTCTGTTTCCTTTGTAGTCTCATTAGAATAACAACTTAATATAAGAATTCTCCCCAGCATCCTAGGAGAAGAATCATTACATCGGTGATGACATAGTCTAAAGTTGGTTACCACAATTCAACATTAAAGTAATTTTGTGTGTAAATTCTTGATAACATTAAAATAAATGTCAACATAGCTTTCAAAAATAGAAATTTTTTCAAAAGTAACTGAAAACAGTATAATGAATTCACATTCACACATGCTGTGTGGCAAACTTTTCCTAGGGAGACACAACACACACATCTGCTCACCCTGGATAGGGAATCCACGACAAACCAAAGTACCATCAAAGTCCAACTTGGTCAACCAATGAGTTATAAAGTGCATGTGTGTGGGGAGGGTGGGCAGAGGCAGTGGATTCCCTCTAGAGCTGTAGTTCTAGGCAGCTGTAAACCACCTGATGGGAATGCCAGGGGCATCTGAACTCTCCAAGAGCAGGATGGTGCTTTTGACCGTTGGGCCAACACTCCATCCCTCCCCCTACAAGATACCTTATTTTTCCTGCTCATGTCTGTGAAACTTTGGTGTATATCTTTCAATTCAAATGCAAATTCCAATTCATAGACAAACTGTGGGTTGTGATACATCAGAAATAGAGAGAAATTGACTTTTCCACATAACTTAAATGTTTGTTGGTTTGCCTTTCTCCTCAGCAATTTGCCAGTTGATTTTGTGTTTAGAAATTTGTATTACAGGCTAATCAGATAGCAACTGTAAGTATTTGCACAGGACTTTGTAGGGTGGGAAGAGGTAGTACCCACAAGTCTACTCTGTGCTTGGCACACAGCAAATACTGACAAAAGATCTTGCACATTACTGCTAGCCCTCTGAACAGCCACAAGCACAGGCCCCAGCTAGCTTCTGGGAAAGTTCACCAGAACAGTCATCTTGTCCCAGTTGTCTCCTGTGTAACCTTTTCCCTGGAGTCAACAGGCAGCCAGCCCAGTCAAATGAGGAGGAGTGCTCAGCCATCTGATAGCTGACTTCAGAGAATGAGACAGCCCAGCTCAGACCAGCAGAGAGCCACAAACATGTAAGTTCACTAAGTTCTTGTTCACTAATTCTTGTTTGCTTGTTTAAGGTGGTTAGTACACCAATGGATAACACCCGCTCTCTAAATTCCAGACAACTAAAGGATGGTTTAATATTATACAGACTCGAAGAATGCTGATGTGGATGTATAATGGCTGGAATTGTTCAATGCTGCCTTCTGGTGTCCTTGGGTTCCCATGCATGAACACTTACATATATGAAGACACACACATAAATAAAAATAACCTTCCCCCCACTCCTGGTTTTCTGTAATAGTCCTGAATGACTTTCTAGTGCCTCTGGCTGAATATCATAGTCATGCATTTTGAAGCATTTTGTACAGGAGAGATAGTGCCATCGTCTAACAAACTTCACTAAGGACTGTAGGAAGCACAACGCAATGGTGACACTCTAAAGAGAAGCCTTGGAGGGGGGTGGCTTTGTATCATCCTTAAAGGTTAGAGAAGCCCTAACTTCCCAGCCCCACTCATGGGAACTCAAGGGTTGAGGACACTAGCTTCCAGTCTACGGGGCAAAGCCAAGTTCAACAGCCCTGATCTTCCTGCCTACCAGGTTTAACGAGGATCTTTGTACATATATTTCACATATTTATAAATTTTATTCTTTACTACAGTCTAAAACTACATTGTCCATACTGTAGTTTCTTCATCTGTTTGTCTGTTGACAGCTATCCAGACATGTTCTATATCCTGTGTCACTGTAAACGGTGCATTGAAATGTGTTATGAAATCTCCTTTGGGGCTCCACTTTTATTGATTTGGGTCCTTTTTCAGTTTTTTCTTTTTCTTTTTCTTTTTTGGCCACATTGGCTACAGGTTTGTCAATATTACTTCCCCCCCCACCCCCCACACCAAAGAATCAACCTTTTAGTTGATTTATATGTTGTTCTTTTAGTCTCCATTTTATTGACCTCTGTCCTAGTTTTTATTAATGTGCTGCTATCTACTTCTTTTTGAGATAGCTTTTTTTTTTTCTGAGACTTTCAGGTGTACCATTATGTTATTTATTTGAGTTCTGCCTGGTTTATTAACACAAGAATTCACAGCTATAAACTTTCCTTTCAGAATTATTTTGCCTATATTCCAAAATTTCTAATGAGTTGTGATTTCATTTAATTCTAGGGATTAAAAATTTTCTTATGTGATTTATTCCACTATTCACTGGTCGTTCAACAGTAAATTATTCAGTCTTCAAGTACTTGTGTAGTTTCTCTCGCTACCAATTTCTAATTTTAATTTCTAATTTTAATGTCTGATTAGATGCAAGAAAATACTTCAACCTTTTCTATTTTTTAGACTTCTCTAACCTGGAATGTGATCTATTTTAGAGAAGGTCACATAGGCTGCTGAAAAGAATGTGTTTTCTGTATCTGATAAATGGAATATTCTGTATATATTTGTGAAGTCCATGTGATCTATGGTGTAGTTTAATTCTACAGTTTGATAACATATGTACAGATGGGAGAATACCAAAGTCATTTTTACTGTTATTGTAGCAGGATAAAACTCACACACACACACACACACACACACAGAGAGAGAGAGAGAGAGAGAGAGAGAGAGAGAGAGATTGAGAACCCTAACATTTGGCACATATACTAATAATTGTTGTTTCTTTTTCATAAATTGTTTTCTTCATTAGCATGTAGTCATTTTCTTTGCCTCTTCTGACTAATTTTGGCTTGAAATCTACTTTGTCAAAAACTAAAATAGCTATGACAGCTAATTTTTAAGCTTCAATTGTTTTGATCAATACTGATTTCTATCCTTTGACTCTTGCTCTTCAGGTATCTTTACCAGTGAGGCACGTTTCTTGGAGAAAATCAGCTCCTAGGTTTTATGTGTTTTGTTCGTTTGTTTTATTCCAGTCATCTAGTCTGTGTGTGTCTTTTTGTTGCAGAACTGAAGCCGTATACATTTAAGGCTTTTGCGTGTTTATTTTTTGCATGTCAGCTTGGCCCCTCCCACACTCCAGAACTCTTTCCCAATGTTGCCTCTCATCAGGTGGCTACAGCAGGTTAAATTTAGGCTATCTGACTTTCTGACTGTATTCCTGCTCTAGGGCCCTCAGTGTGGTTCGATTTTAAACAAAGATTCCCTCTCAAGAAGGTGCACAGGCCTCTGAGCCAGGAGACTCTTCTCCATTGATGACCCACCCTAGTGGAAAAGTCTCTCTCTTATCAAGACCTGAATCTGGAGTGTGGCATAGAGAGCTGTGGGCTTGTCCCGTGGCTAGGCCTTCTTCTCTTTTTACTTGGCTTCCTTGTTTACCCTTTTTCCTCCTGACTCTGAGGACCCAGGTTGGAATTGTGTTCATCTTGGTATTCTTCTTTTCAGTGTATCACACTTTTGCCATTCTGCACTTTTTAGCTGTCCTATCC
>CM053748.1:27956394-27999095 GCA_028658305.1 Pachyuromys duprasi
CTTTCCTGACAGAACCCTCAGGGTGTGCTTCTGAAGATTCTGTATATTGTTCCAGCCCTGCGGAGTCAATTTTGATTGGTCTAATCAATCACAGCCTTTCCATACCATCCTGGCCAATGGGATGTGAAAGGAGATCTGATAGGAAAGTTTTCTTCCTAAAACAGGGATGAAACTTTTTTTTTCTTTCTATTGGAGGAAAACCAAGAAAGCTTTAAAACCTGGTTCCTTGGTGTTGCCCTTGAGCTTTTCATGAGCCAGTCTGATGTTATGTAACTCAAGACTTTTTGAGCTGTGAAGATGTAGCTCAGTAGGTAAAGAGCCTGCCTAGCCAGTATGAAGACATGAGTTTGAAACTCATGTAAAGCTGGAGCCTACTGAGACAGGAGCATCCCTGGAAGCTCATGGACTAGAGTCACATGTAACCACAGACAGGATGTGGGACAAAAGTGCCCACACAAAGACTTTCTGATACATGAAACAATGTCTCCTCAATTCTATTAACCTTTAGCCTGAGTTTGGATGGTGTCGCTTGCAGCAGATCCGCATACCCTAACCCATTAATTCACACTGCTTTTCCTCGGCTACGTGGCCTTGTCCCATTTTGAGATCCTTTGCGTTACTAAGGGTGGAGGCTAACTTAGAGGGGGAAGTGTGCAGCATCAGTCTCCCCAAATAAGCACAGGGGAGAAATAAAAAGCAAGCTTTAAAAATGAGAGAACACAATTACTTAGCGAGAGACCTTGGCCTGTTCTTGTGTCATCACCTTTCCTGATAATTCGGTTGAGGGGATATCTTAATTCTCCAGGGAAAAATGAAAAAAAAAAAATTCAAGAAGAGAATGTAGGCAAGCTGCGGGGGAAATTACACAGATGCTTCCGGCTTCACAGCACTGTGGGTAATTCCCACAGGGAGCAAGCCTCCATCTGAGACTATCTGTGGGAAGCACCGGCACATGGCAGGAACCCCAAGTGTAGCAAGGGTGAAGATACGTCACCTTCATTCCTGACATTCTGGTTCACCAGCAGTGAGCCTAGCCCCGCCAAGGAAAAAGTCATGAATGGGCAGCCTGTCACCACTCCCCACTCACTCTCCAAGCCCCTTTCCAATTTCTGCTTCCCTCTTGCCCTACTCAAGTCCTATCCTGTTTGCCTTGTGAACGCAAAGGGCATTAAGCCACTTACCTCAAGACATTTGTGTTTGAGAAGTTTATTAGTCGGGATTCTTTCAGGGAACAGAAACAGTAAAATGAGTACGTATTGTAAAAGAGGATTTATTAGACTGACTTACAGGATAGGCGTGGCTAGGCGATCGGTGGCCATTCATGTGCCAAAGAGGCAGAGGACCCGACAGCTGCTCAGCCCTAATCTGGAGCTGAGGGGTCAGGAAATGCCTGGAGAGTCACTCACTGGTCTTCAGTCCACCTTGGCAGCCCGAAGAAGCTGGAGTCTGACAGCTTTGGTCACACTCGCCAGCACAAAGGGTGGCAAGCAGCACTGCTTTTCCTTCGAGTCTGGAGCTTCCCTGAAAGATGCCCTCATCTCGCTGACCGCTGGAAGGAGTTCTACAAGGTCACAGAGCATTACTTCCAACTCCACTGTCCTCTGCCAGCCACCAGAGGACCCCTCATATTGCCACATTCCCCTGCCGGGCTTACCCTACTTATCTTTAGCCTCAGTTTCTTATAAGCCGTTCAACCCCGGAGGCCTTCCTTGGTTGATCTACTATGTTACATACACTCTGTAGAACCATGGCTGTCCTGTTCCTCATTATACCCTCAATTATACCCACCACCTTAACTTGTTAATTGAAAACGGTCTTTATAGAAGGCACCCGCATCTATGCTATAATGTTCTGACTTCCTCACTGCAAGGGCAAGCAGCACAGCCCCATGGCCTTTTCTGGAGAAGGTTAGGAAGGTGAAGGAGGTGAACAGATGGTACTACAGCTTTTGAGGTTGGAGGCTTCTCTCTTCAATCAGTTTCCTGGGACTCTTTAGAAGATCCACTGACTCTCTGACACTTTAATGGAATCCCAAGGCCAACAACCCTACATGATTTTTTGTGAAAAGAGTAATAGTCTCTGACTAGCACCATCAGTATGACAGTTGCTGGCCATGCGCAGCTATTTAGTTACACGTAAACTGAGTTTGGACTGGCCCCATGTCAAGTGGTCAATAGCTACTACATATAGGACAGCCCACGTAGAGAACATTTCAATCATTGCACAAAGTTATATAATACATATCATCTCTGATTTCAGATTTAACATGCTGATAGACTTGGAGTCACATGGTGGGTTTATAAAATGTCTTGCCAACATTCAGAAACGAAAGCACTATAATCTGATACGGTTTTTTGGGGGAAGCCTTTCTGCCTCCTTCCTCACAGAAAGTAGGAAAGACTTCTCCTTTCTCAAGAGTTCCCTCCCTCCCACAGTTCCCCAGCGTTATCTCTAGGACGTTGAGATTGCCTCCTCCTTAACCTAGGGGACCACGCCCATCCTGGCCTCCTTCCAGCCTCTTGAGCTCCTAACTACTCTGCAAATTGTATTCACTGGAGTTGAAGAGGGCTCTAATGCTCATCTCCGGGCAAGCCCGGGGCTTGAGGTTCGGATTCTCAGCTGGCCCCTGAGGTGGAGCGCTGCTTCTCCACGCTGGAAGAAGAGCTCTCACCCCGAACATCTGTTGCTTTTTTTTTTTTTTTCCTTTTTTTACAAGGAACTTCTCTCTGGCCTTGTAGAGAGCCCTCCAGTCCGCAGCCCCCTTCATCTGGGCCCGCCCCTCGCAACGAGCTCGCGGGGAGGGGCCGAGGCGAAACCCGAGCCCGGCGCCCACCACCCCGGCTGGCGACGTGGCTCTGCGGCCCCGGCCTCCTCCGGCGGCGCCGTGTCCAATGGGCGCGTGAGTGGGGCGGCCCGAGCCTCCCCTGCGCCAGCCGGTCGCGCCCCTCGCTGGGGAGGGGACAGCGGCTGAGGCTCTGCGAGCCCCCACTGCCCTGCCGCCTCCCTCTGCTCCGGCCATGGCGCGCGGTGGCCGCCTGGGACTCGCCGCGGGGCTGCTGCTGGCGCTCGCGCTGGCGCTGCAGGCCAAGCCCACGGTGCGCAAGGAGCGCGTGGTGCGGCCCGATTCCGAGCTGGGCGAGCGGCCGCCCGAGGACAACCAGAGCTTCCAGTACGATCACGAGGCCTTCCTGGGCAAGGAGGACTCCAAGACCTTCGATCAGCTAAGCCCGGACGAGAGCAAGGAGAGGCTGGGGTGAGGCCGCGGCCCGGGCCGCGCGGGGGACCACGCGGGGGCCCACAGCAAAACCTCAGAGCGAGCCACGCGGGACCTCGAGCGCAAAGCGAAAGCGAAATCGCGCCAGTCGGTCACAGCACCGGACCCCGCGTGGAAGTCGCTGCCACGCCCCGGTCGGGATAGCTTCCCACGGGGAGGCGAGAACGTGGCATCGGGAGCAGGGAGTTAGAGGGCCCGCCCCCCACCCAGGTTTCATCAGAAGAGACTGCAAAGAGTGAGCCAGAGTTTGCTGGCTGTGGCCTTTTAGTCCCTCAGTTCTTTCCCACAGTCTTTAGCCTCAGAGAGGCACTTGAGACTTGTTAAAAAGCATCTCAAGATCAAACAGAAATGGGTAAGAGATGAATGGAGGGGGCAGGCGACGGAGAGGCTTATTCCTGGCCTGTCACTGGGTCAGGAATGGAAGATGAGCTCTTGTCATCCCAGAAATCTCACGTAGAGACATAGAAATCAGGTGTTTAAAGGGGGTAATTGGGATTTGTACAGAAATGGAAACTGATTCCTTAGTCTCTGCTCTGAGCATTATGCGGGAGGCACTCATTTTGTTGTTGTTGTTGTTTTGTTTTGTTTTTTGGCAACTGATTGTCTGAGGCAAAAATGCTGCTGAGCGGCTATGGTGGTGCATTGTGAGCTTAGCTTGGAATTCGGAAATAAACCTGGGCAACCTCTCAGTACCCCCTCCCCTGATCCCCGGGAGACCAATGTGCAGTTAAAGGAGAACCTTTGAGAGAGACTGGTAGCTAGTGAAGACAGGCAGGGCCGGGAGGAATACAGCAGCCCTACCTGCGCCACCAGAGCTTCCAGAACCTGGCTTCTGGGGCTGGATGATCTTGGTGGTGTGCTACAGTTGAAAAGAACACAGCCATCTCTGTGCAACAGAAAGGCCAGAGTGTTGAGCAGGACAGGATAAATGATACCTATTGTGAAGGCGCAACATCTGCCTGTTGTGATAAAAAGACCTTTGGACATCAAAGTCACCTCCAAACACTATCTTTTATTTGGCAGGGAAGTACTTTCGCTTCTTTTTGGGGATGTAACAATAGGGGCCATTGATAAATTCCCTCCATTGTACTGCTGTGAGGCCTGGAGACTGATTTATTCTGGGACCCAGACTGAAACCAATCTGCATTGTCCTGGGAAGGAGGAGGGGGAAGAGAGTCAGGAACGGGAAACACCAAGTTTAGCTCCTCTGGCTTCATTTAATTCCTTCATCAGGCTGAATAGCTCAGATGGCAGACGTGTTGATGGGGAGACCTTGATTTTGTTCATTTATTCATCTAGCGAGCGGAGCAGTGGCTACTGAGCTAGGACGTGTTCCACATCTATCTGGCGGGTACGAAGCTGAGCCCTTGTATTCTAGGTCTCAGGGTGCCGGCCATCCAGTGTGGAGGACAGGCAGGTCCTTTCAGGCTTGCTATCATGGTGACAGCATCAAGTGCTTGGGTCTCACTGGTGGCACCTCATCAGAGCTCATGAGCTGGTTCAAAGGTTGCCGGGTATACAACATCAGAAAGTTGTTCCAGAAGCAAGGGGCCTGCTTGTTTATCGGGGTCTTGACCTCTTTTGTGGGGCAGGAGGATGTGCTGGGCTCCTCAAGAGGCAGAGAAGAGGAAATGGGAGGTATAAGAGGAGGGAAAGGAAAGGGCAGAGGGAAGGACCTCAAGGAGACAGAGATGTTATCTGCGCATGTGGGTGTGCTGGTCGGGACGTTCTAATCCCCAAACCTTGCTGGGAAAGCCAGCCTGGCAGTAGAGTGGAGAGTGTAACCATGGTAGATATGGAGTTCTAGGCAGTGGTAGGTGAAGGTTACTATGTCTGGGTATTAGGAAGGAAGGCTGAAGACCTGTGTGGCAGCACTTGACCTTGACCCCAGTGTTGAAGGAAGAACCAAAGATAACATCTGGGCCCTTGGCCTGAGCCCCTTTCCTTCTAAGGTAATGTGGGCTAGGATTGGGCTGGGTCTTTTGGAAATGACAAGTCTAGCCTAAGGCTAAGTGTGAGGTTGCCTCCCTGTCTGCTTTCTTGGTAATCCCCTCTAAGTCTGGGCCACTGAAGGAGGAACATGGCTTGATCCGGGCAACTTTGGCTCTATCGCTTGACCATCTGTTAGAACACATGTCATTAAGATCTCTGGAAACACTGAAGGGTTGCAAAGTGAAGCCATAGGCCGAATACAGTCTCAGCGGCCTCATAGAATCTTAGAAAAATGCAAATTACTTTCCAACGCCTAAAGTTGGGAGTGATTTCACCTGTCCACCCCAGTTTCTGGTTTCTCCGGGCTCCTTGATAGCAGCTGGTAGGGGAGTGTCATTTGCCCAAGGCAACTCCTGGAGGCTTTCCTCAATTCTTTTACTTGCTGAGAGTTCAGTTTTTCTTCCACACTTGACCTACATTGTCCTGAGTGAGGAAAGGCACCCCTCCTCTCTGTTCCTCACACATATCTTGTCACTTGGGTGTTTCCGCTTACAATGGGGGAACTGAAGCTCAGAGGCTTACTTACTTGAGGTCACATAGATAATGGGGACCACAGCCAGGATGAAGATCTAGATGTTCTGACTAAGGCATTCAGCATCTACTACATTCCATTTCCTTTCAGGATCTTACCCTTGTGACCTGTCAAGAGAGGTTAAGGCCACTCCTCTAGCTCCAGTAAATAGTTTTAGAGTCCTTACTGTGTGGTGGTCCAGAGCTATGCCCTGGATGTTGGTTGTTGTAAGCTCTTCTTTCCTCAAAAGAGGGTTGCATGGTACCATGCCATTGAGCCTTTGCTGGCCTGAAGTTCTGCTTCTCAGTGGTGTTGGGTAACCCATGGGCAGAGTTGCCAGCGCGTCCTCAGGATTGGAGCAGTGCCTCCCTGCGCAGTGTTGAATGAATTCTGCTGTGTCCAGCTCAGTCTGTCCCAGGAAAGCCTAAAAAGGCATAGTTTTCCAGATCCAGATCGGTTAAAATTGGGCTCGAAGGGACTCCTTAAAGTTGTTAATAATGCCCATAATTTCCAGAGAAAGGAGCTGGTCTCCTTGGGTTTAGATCGAGGTTGGCTTTGTTTGCCCCTCCCCCCCATTTCTCTGCCTTTCCACTAAAAGGTTCTCAGTTACTGCTCAAACTGTATTTATAAGGAACTAAGGAATTCAGTTCCTATCTTTAACTAATCAAGTATTAGCTATTAATCAGAACTACCACTGACAAGAAAATTATCACCGCGGTTGATGGAACTCTAGCCCCAAAGAAAGACACTGTGTTGTTGTTGGCCTGGCCTGTATGGCTTCATTCCAGGTGTGTGAAACTTCTCTTAAACATTGGCAGTAGCTTTTGGGTGTTTCGAAGTTCCCCCACAGAGATGGCACTCCCTGTATGGGACTATTTGACACAGAGATGGACAGATGGCGAGTGTCCAGGCTGAATGGTGTTTAGGATGCCTCAGTAGAACCTAGTTTGAAATCCATGGAACCTAGGCCGTGGTTGGAAACCCAAGAGGGCACAGTGGTCTGTATCCTATTAGCAGGGGAACTTTGCTCCTTCAGCTACCAGAGGACCAGGTTTCTGGAAGAGTTTGCTTTGTCTAACAAGATTGGTCTCCTGCTTCTTAAGTTTCAAATCCCTGAGTAAAAGGTATTAGGATTTAAAACAAACAGCTCGCTAATCTTTTGATTAACATAGAATTTCCTGTTGTTGCATCGTACCCAAAGCTATAAAGAATATGTGCTCAACCAGTTAGACCCAAGGCATCTTCCAAGCCAGTTCTCAACAGTTGGGCATAGCAGTCTCTAAAGTCCTGAGCTGAGAAGAATCCTGAATTCGTATCTGGGTTTCAAGATGTAGAGGCATGATCCATTAATGATGTCTGCTACTGGCCTTAGTTTCCAGGAGGAGAAAGCATATCATCCTTGGAAAGGAAAAAACCCCTTAAGATCCTTTGATCTAAGGAGCATCAGATCACTGATAGGCTGAATCTATCTTAAAATCTTATAACATTTAAGACAGCAAATTGCTTGACATTTTGCTGGACCAAGACCATACAAGTCTTGATTATGATCATGAGGGATTTATTGCTTCATTTTATTACTTTTTTTTTTAACTACAGGAAAATTGTTGATCGAATTGACAGTGATGGAGATGGCTTCGTTAGTACTGAGGAGCTGAAAGTTTGGATAAAACGGGTACAGAAAAGATACATCTATGACAATGTCGCTAAAGTCTGGAAGGATTATGATAGAGACAAAGACGAAAAGATCTCCTGGGAAGAATACAAGCAGGCCACCTATGGCTACTACCTAGGTAAGAGGTGCCACAGTGGAGATTGCACAGTGGAGAACAAGGAAGGTCACAGGAGACTGTCACCATGGCTACGCCCCCTTCAGCCAGATGTCCCAACCTTCAAAGTAAAACCTGTTGTATAACATCCTCCTCTGCCTACTAAGAATGCACCAAGTTGCTTCCCTTGACTGACATAGGGGAAGGTGTCTTAGGCTGTGGCCCTGCTTGAACTTAGCTCTCAGAGGCACGCACAGAGAAGAGAAAGTGAATGTGCTTCTGACAGTTTCTAATTGCTGCTGGAGTTGGGTGGTTAGGATGAAGAATGCCTGAAACATCATCAGGAAGGGCTTCAGTGGGAAGGGGGCTTTGGAAACTGGGCCTTGAAGAATGGATTTAAATTTGGAGCTGTTGTGAGAGACTGTGGGGAAGATGGCAGAGAGGGGCAGAGGTACAGAAATGCACCCTTGGTGGGCGTGGCTTGGGTTAGAGGAAGGAGGGAGGAGTATGGTGCAGACTTCCCCCCACCACACACACACACACACACACACAGGTGCCTGGTAGACCACAGGGAGACAGGCTTGGGGAGAAAGGAAGATAATCAAAGCCAGATTCTGAGGGCTTGAAAGCTAGCGAGGCCTTTAGATATTCTAGAACATAGGAATCCTTGCATGTCCTAGATCAAGAAGTGATATGATGAATGCAGAAGTCTGTAAATAGAGGTCTGAAATTGTGTGGGCTAAAGCCTTCCCTCTTCGGCGCTTGCTCTAAAATCCCCTAATGGGCACCAAGGCTGTGATTCTGGGATGACTTAGAGGGAGAGAGGATGTGAGGGCATTTGGAATAGAAATGTTTTAAAGAAGCCAGTGGGTGAGTCAAGGTCTTTTGTGTGTATGTGAAGAGGGAGTGATCTGGGACAAAGGGTCCCCTTCGAGGTTGGCCATTGCTGTGTGTGCCTGCAGGAAACCCCACTGAATTCCAGGACAGTTCTGATCACCACACCTTCAAAAAGATGCTGCCACGGGACGAGAGAAGGTTTAAGGCTTCGGACCTTGACGGTGACCTGACAGCTACTCGCGAGGAGTTCACTGCCTTTCTGCACCCGGAGGAGTTTGAACACATGAAGGAAATTGTAGTTTTGGTGAGAACAGCGAAAGTCTACACTGGGAAAAGACCAAGGAGAAAACGGTCCCCACACATTGTCCCTTTTTTTCCCAAAAGAGACTCTTTTTCAGCCTGCTGGGAACTGGGGAAGGACTGAAGTTGAATAATATCAAATCTCTGCCTATCCAGGAAGTAGTCAGGACAAGCTATCTGCTGTAACAAATACCCAGGTTGAAACCCTTTAACACAAAACAAGCTTGCTCCTTATTTGCATAACGTCCCTTAAGAAGGGTCCCAGGCAGGTCCCCTGGGGGGCTCCCCTCTAAAAACCAGCAGGCAGGCACCCAGGCTCCCTCTGCCTTCTGCTCTGCCATCTTAGCTTCAGGGTCATCCTGGTAACAGCCAGGTGGTAGACACAGGTCAGAGACAGATGAAGAAATGTGATAGCCTGTCTTTACTATTCAGGTCAGAAAAAAAAAATGTACTATTTCTGTTCTGGCCCCTTTTAGTTATGCAGAGGCTGAGAGTCACACACCACTTCGAAATGTACTCAGAAAGAACTGATGGGTTTAGTGAGCAGCTAGCTGGGCTCTGCCTAATTTTTGTTGCTGCAGGGTTTTTTTTTTCTTTTTTTCCTTCCTTTATTCCTTTCTTTTGTCTGTTTTCAGCTTAGAAGGACTAGAAAACCTTACGGAAACGTAAAAGTGAAATTATGGCTGGAAAGGCTGCTGCGTCCAGCAGTTGCCTCGAGAAAGCAGATGGCTCGGATGCCATGCTTCTAAGGGATCAATGCCTATAAGGCCTCTGAGTGTCACTGCTTCTTGTAGTGTCCCATTGGGCCCCATGTGCCTTTATTTTTCATCACCTATTTCCTGGACAGAGTCAGTTCCAGCTTCTGGGAAGCTGTCGATGAAAGATTATTTTCATAAACAGCTCTGAGTATCTGAGATACCTAATCAGTGACAGTGTCCACTCTCGCCTCATATTTTGCCTCATGACTTCCATGATCCCAAGGACTGGGCAGTGGTCCAAGAATCATTTCTCTTAATCAGTCAACATCCATGTAGTGATAACGAATTTTCCAGAGGACAATGAAGGAGGGCAGGGGAGGGAGTATTGGCACAGGGGAATTGTTCGCCTGCAGGCAGAATGGGTGCTCTGAACTCAGACAGATGATTTTCTTCAGTCAGGATGTCCTTGAGTTGCTGGGCCACTAGACAGTCAACTCAGTTACTGATGCAACTAATAGCCAAATACAGCTAATTAAAGCAGGGTACTTTCACAAGTCAGTTTTAACTTTAAAGTTTAGTTTTCTATAGTTTTATGTCTGTGACGCCAGGTGAGTGTTCTTAGCTCCTAGCTATGGAATCTATTTTTACGGTCCCTGTAATCTGGGCCTTCTCATGCTGGACTCACTCAGACTCCTAGGGGTGAGGTCTGGTATTGGTTGTTCCGGCAGGGCATCTTGAGGGCATCAGAGCACACTGAGTTTACAGACACTCAGTAAGGGCAGATTGTGGAGAGAGGGTATGGGGATACCAGCCATCACCTGTTTTTTTAATGTCACAGTGGGCTGCCCAGGGAGCCGAGAGAGTGAGTCACCGAGTGTTATAAAAGCCAGATAAGGAGGGCAGCGGGAGTCTCGGACTTGCTTAAAGCACGTGGCCATCTTGTGTAGTTTCCCCATTGCTTCCTAGGAAACGCTGGAGGACATTGACAAGAACGGAGATGGTTTTGTGGACCAGGACGAGTACATCGGTGAGTGCAGGCTGCAGCGGCTCAGCTGTCCACTCGGGGCAACATTCTTGTCCACCCACTCCCACTCGTGATCTGACGGCCTCACTGCTGGGAGCCCCCAACAGAGAGGACCCTTCAGCCCTCTTTGTTGCATAGGCCCAAGTGGTTCAAAGTGAGTAACGGCACTTCCCTTGGGGGAGGAGAAGCAAAAGGAGAGCAGCCAGCAGCCCCCCAGGACTCGGCGGTGCTTCTTGTCACACTGCCTTGGCAGCGGGATTGGAGAGGCCACAGACACTAAACTAGTTGGGGAGGAGAAGACTAAAATTCGACGTGGGTCATCCAGCTTGGAACCCAGATTGGGTGGGCACGGCCTTGACTGAGGAGATCAGCCGTGTGCCAGGGCTACAGGTGATGAGGTCACACCTTTCTCCCAGTGGGCACAGTTGCCCCTTGTTAGAGCCTCTCATCCTCTGGTGTTTCATCTTCTGGCAGGTGGTCCCGTAGTTGACATTTACCGAGAATCAGGGAGAGTTGCCTGACTGTAGCCAGTAGTGCCCAGGCACAAAGATCTGCAGCCCACAGCTGACGCCCACCACCTGCACAGCAGGGGGACATGGCTGTAGCCTCAGGCTGCTGTCTTGTAGGAGCCCACCTTTTCCTGTCTCACGTTAGAGCAGGGGAAATCACAGCTTCAGGTGTTGACTTACAGAGAGAGACGGGAAGCTTTTTTGTGTGTGTAGTCATTTAAAGGCGGTCACTCACCTTTAAAGGTAACACCCAGCCCACCTTGCCTCTTCCCCTGGCTTGTGGTTGTACGGTTTTTGTCCCTATGTGTAAGGACAGGCACCTTTGGTAACGTGATGAACACAGCTTTTGCTGATGGTGAACAGCCGTATATGGTTCTAGAACTGAACACTTCCCTGTCTGGCACAGGTAATAGTTGGGTAGCTCTTTGCCCGGGTGGTTAAAGTGATCTCGGTGAGTCTTTGTACGATAAGGATGCTGACAGTGGTCTCCTCAGTGTGAGTGGTGGAACCTTCCTCTTGAGAGGCACAAAGGGAGGGGAGTGCTCCAAGCCTCAAACCCGTCACCATGGCAGCAGTGACTGAATTAGACCGAGAAGGGCTCCCTGATAAAAACAAACAGTGCGGCACTTTTGATTAACTGTACACCCTTGATGGCCCTCCTGAACTCTGCACGGAGATGGTTCCTGGCAGGGGCAAAATTCTCATTCGCTTTGACTAAAAGAAACATTTCATTGTGTACACTGGGCAGGGAAGGGAGAAGGGTATTATGTTTGGTAATCAAGTTTTCAGCAGCTAATAGTGAGAGGGACCTTATATAAGAACTTGTCAGGAAAGGGACCTGATTTCTAGGGTGTGCTCACTCTTACGTGAGTTGCTGGTGTGGGGTACTGGAAAGCTTTCCCATCCACTGAGAGAGCCCTGTAATTCTATGCCCCAGAAAGACATTGTTCTTTAAAATGGGGAAGAACAGTGTGTTCTTAATTCAAGTGTCACCCTCTCCTGCAGGGTTAAATGAAGCTCAGACTAGCTAATGGGATTGTTCTTTCTCAAAAACAGTAGGCAGTGGTGGGTGTTTGCTCAGCTAATACAGTGCCTGCTGTGGAAGCCTGAGGATCTGGGTTCGGATCTCCAAGATCCACATGAACAGTCTGGAGTTGTGGCACACACCTGTAACCCCAGCAGGGCAGGCAGAGACAGCAGGACTCTGGGGCCCCGACCCAGCTACCTGTGGCTTTTCTCTTTTTCCCGTCAAGTGTCTATTCAGTCTGATGACTGACTGTCTTCTTATATTGAAACTTTATGCAAAGAACCTTTTTTCTAGGTTGAAACATTATTGTAGGTTTTTTTCCCCGCAAATGAAACTTTACTACCAAGGGTTTCTTTTCTACGCTGAAATTTTTTCACAAAGAGCTTTGTTCTTTTCTTCTATCCTTGAATTTTTTTTTTTAACTTAAGGTTTTGAAACTGTATTTCCATCTAAGAGAAACTACCCATGGGTTGTAAGTGGAAAGCGTTAACAAATAACAAAACAAAACAACAAAAATTAAAAGGTGTGTGAGGGATGGTCATGGTGATGCACATCTTTTATCCCAACATTTGGCAGGAAGAGGAAGGCAAATCTCTAAAGGGTTCCAGGCAGCCTGGTCTATAACGTGAGTTCCAGGCCAGCTACATGGTGAGACCCTGTCTCAAAACAAACAAAAGCAGTGTACAAATGTCCCCTTTCTCATTTTTGCCAGCATTTTTATAAGGTGGAGATAATGATCTATCTTATCTAGTAATTGCTAGAGGAGTGAAATAAAGTGGTCCGAGGAAGCCCTTTGGAAATGAGGTACGCAGTAGTAATAAGCACAGACGGGAAGATGGGTCTTGGCAGCAAGCCTCCCGTGGTCCTGTGCAGCAGCCTCATTTGTAAAACAGGTGGTATAAAGGAAATGTACAGGGGACACTTCCTGATGAGTCTGGGCTGTGGGATTGCCCAGTGTTGTGGGTTTTGTTTTTTTTTTTTTTCACCTTCATGGTGCCCGCTGGAGTAGAAGCTCTCCCGTAAGTAGCCCTTTGGTCTTCAAAAATACGACTTACTGATCATTATCTCCATTTTACAAGCTTTGGGCTCAGACACTGAGCCAAGATTGCCCAGGTCTCGTCTGCTGGCTTCTAACTGAGTCCTCCCGTCTCACCCCAGTGACCATCCCCCCACTCTGCACCTGCTGTGACCTTTGCCCTCTCCATGGGTTGTCACCCTTCCAAAAATGAAGGAGTAAAGTTCTTTGGGTTCTGGGGTTTGTTTTTTTTCCTTCCTTCTTGTCTTCTGTAACTGAGAACAGCTCTTCTTTCTAGCGGACATGTTTTCCCACGAGGACAACGGCCCCGAGCCAGACTGGGTTTTGTCAGAACGGGAGCAGTTCAATGATTTCCGGGATCTGAACAAGGATGGGAAGCTGGACAAGGATGAGATTCGCCACTGGATCCTCCCTCAGGACTATGACCATGCGCAGGCCGAGGCCAGGCATCTGGTTTATGAGTCAGACAAAAACAAGGTAGCTTCCATGGTCAGAGCCATTGATTGACAGGAAGAGTTTGTGCAGGATTGGGTTTGTCCGTCTTGGTGGTGACAATGTCACCTCCGTTTGTCTATTTCTCTTACTCTCTAGCAGAGGCCTGTGTACTACACCAGCACCATGACAGCTGAAGTGAGCAAGGCTTCCTCTTTCCTGGACAGTCAGTTGTGGGCCACATGACAGAGTCTTGCCCTGTAGGACTAAAACATTAGTTATTGTTGATATAGTGGGGCATGGATTTAAGAAATAAACCTGGTATGACCTGAGGCAAGCTTATTCCTCCTTCCATCTAGTCATTAGTGTTTATCAAGTTTGTCTGACCTAGGGGGTCCATTCCATTGGAGGTCAGACACCTCAGGCGAGTTCCTTGGGGATCTGTTTGTTTGGGGCTCTACCAATTACCAGTATTTCCATGTCCGCTGATAGGTATCCAGGTAAATAGGGGCTGGGAGTGTTTGTAGCGCGGTAGTAAAGCAGATGCTATTGTGAGTCAGGCACTGGGTTCAGGCCCTAGTACTATAGTAGTAATACTTTGTTAGACTCCAAAAAAGTAAGTAAATAAGAATAAGACAAAAATCCTGCTTCGTCTGGCTCTGTTAATTGCCCCAAACACAAGCTTTGCAGACCTAAATGTTACACAGTGAGGCCATGGAAGGGAAGTGAGGTCCTTCTGGCCTGTTTTGGGAACACCCACATTACTTGTTCGTCTATCTTCTGGTTTCCCAGGACCTAGCTGAGGCACTCCAGCACAGCTTTCACAGGCAGCGGGAGTTTCGTTTCTGTTTGGAGTTTTGCAGTCACGGGGGATAGGAGAGGGACACTTCCGGACTGTTGGATGTGGCGTTTGAAACCCCGCAGACCAGTGAAGTACGGTGGGCAGGATGCCGACCATGAGAGCTTCCAGCACCCGCCTGACGGCTCTTTCGTTTTCCCTCAGGATGAGATGCTAACCAAGGAGGAGATTCTTGACAACTGGAACATGTTCGTGGGAAGCCAGGCTACCAATTACGGAGAAGATCTCACAAAAAATCATGATGAACTGTGAAAGACGCTCATTCTGATGTGGCCCACTGTCACAGGCTTTCTTCAGGTGTTCTGGGGGGGTTGCTGTAGGTGTCAGGCATATAGCAGTGGTGTTCCCTAAATGGTGAGATTATACCTCAGGTTGGGGTTATTTTTCGCTCTATATTTACTGAAAAATAGCCATCGCTATTTGTGCCAGTAGGATTGCCCCTGAAGCACATTAAACTCTTGGCAAATTGCAAGTCTCTGAGGGGATACATTGCTATAATGTGATTTCTTAGTCTTCTCTCCCCTACTTAAGTTTAAAGGAAGTGGGTAGAAATATCATGAAAGGGTTCTGTAACTGAAGGAGGGCGGTGGGCAGGACACAGTGTAAAGAGTTGACTGCTATGCATTTGAACTATTAGATTTTGGTTGTTTTTTTTTTTTAATTGCCACTGTTAAACGGTGGTGAAGAAAAATGATGAAGAAGTGAATGTTGTATTGTCCTAGGTCAGCTAACCTTGAAGCAGGCATGGTATTTCAAATTCTTTATATTTTGAGCTGTTACTGCAAATGGTATATAATTTTGTGTGTGTGTTTTCCTGTATGGACCTGCTAATGTGCACAATAAACCCACATCTTTTTTTTTAACAAAGAAACAATCAAAAAAGATAATGTGAATGAAAAAAAGAATTTTAGGGATGGTAAAAAGATGAGTGCCAGGTATTTGAAAAACTGTATGACCATGCTCAACACTTTAAATATACTTGAGGATTTTTCTTTTACAAGTTAATAACATGGGTCTGGTTTCTGAAATAGTGACTAGAAATAGTCCTCTCCCGAATGTGAGGCTGTAGAAGGCTAGGGATCCAGATACCGTGGAGCTGATTGTTTGAGCCTGCTTCCAGCACAGCTCATGCCAAAAAACACAGGGCAAGGTGGTGATCTGAGCTGGCGTAACAATTACAGGTGAAATTCCACCTTGTAAACATGAGGCGAATGGAATAAAGGATGCCTTGAGGATTTTCCCGTGTGTCTTGCGGTGTTTGACTTCATAGAAAGGCTGGTTTCGTTGTTCCTCTGGAATTAAACAGTCGTAAGGGTCAGATTGGAATGGACTCAATAATTACTAGCAAGTTCAGAATATATGCATAGTTGCTGATTTCATCATGTATCTTTCCGGGTAGTGAGGGAACCAGATGTCATTTTCACAGTAGGATCTTCCTGAGACCGGTTTTAACTGGAAAATCCAGACCTTCTCCCAGGGCCTGTGGGGCCGGACAGGATTCGGCTCTGCCTCCCTCCTGAGCCTCCTTATTCCTTTCTTATCCCACCTTTTCTCGCTCTTTACTCCATACTTCACTCTCACTTTATTGTCCTCAAACACATCGAGTGTTGCGAAGATTCTCACCCTGGACGATTCTCATCGTCCTAATGAAAAAACAGAGTATAGTTTCACTGGCTTTCCCCAGGGAAAGTAGAGAGCTTCCTGGGCTTGCATACAGAGCAGGGGTGACTGGGTACTGACAAGGATATGGTCAATCCTAGAGTAGCCACACTGCAAAATCTTTGCCCAGCATGGACTGTACCGCTTCCTCACAGCCCCAGAGACCAAAACCCCAAGCCCACTCACTGCACTGGCCGGGTTTGAGTGTCATCTTGACACAAGCTGGAGTCAACAGAGAGGAAGGAGCCTCGGTTCAGGAAATGCCTCCATGAGATCCGGCTGTAAGGCATCTTCTCAATTAGTGAGCAGTGAGGGAGGTCGCAGGCAATTGTGGGTGGTGCTATCCCTGGGCTGGTGGTCCTCGGTTCTGTAAGAACACGGGCAGAGCAAGGCCTGGGGGACAAGCCAGTAAGCAGCATCCCTCCATAGCCTCTGCATCAGCTCCTGCCTCCAGGATCCTGCCGTGTTTGACTTCTATTCCTGATTTCGTTGAATAATGAACAGCGATGTGGAAGTGTAAGCCAAATAAACCCTTTTCTTCCTGACTTGCTTTTTTCATGGTGTTTTGTTTCGGCAGTTAAAAAACCCTAAGGAAGACAGCCACACTTGCAGTTGGGGCAGAACTGCATACAAATGACCGGGGAAAGCAGCTGGATACTCAGGTGAGGGCCCACCAACTCTCCTCAAGCAGTCCTTCCAGGAATCCTCCCGGACCCTTCCAAGTAGGCACAGCTGATCTCAGTGGACAGTGGACTGTCTCATCTCCTCCTGAGGCCCTGGGATAGTAGAGTCTGTATACCAGACATCGTCAGGGCCCAAATTCAAATCTAGGTGCCAAAGATTGCTGCAATTTCGTATTAAGTTGTGCTGAGCCAAGTCTCCAAGTCTCCTGTATTTTCTCTGTATCTTTGCTCCTCGTTGGTTTATGATTGCACGGCTAGAAGTGTCTTAATGTCCCAGAGCTAGAAATAGGCTGTTCCTCCTGCTGTCTCGCTTCCTTCCCTTTCCTCTCCCTTCTCTCTGTTGTTTCCCTCACTCGCACTTTCTTTCCTCCCTTCTGTCTGAGGTGCCATGATAAAACATCTTAACCAAAAGGAATTTGGAGGGGAAAGGGTTTATTTCATTTTATACGTCCAGGTCATGGCTTATCAAGGAGGGAGGTCAGGACAGGAACTCACAGTAGGGACTTGGAGCTGACGCAGAGGTCGTGGGGGGAGGGGGTGCTCTTTACAGGCTCTTTCCCCATGGCTTGCTCGGCTTCCTTTCTTATAGTATCCAGTACCATAGACCCGCTGTGAGCTAGGCCCTCCCGCACCAAACATCAGTCAAGAAAATGCCCTACAAGCCAGTCTTCCGGGGAACATTTTCTCAATTGAGAGTCTCTTTCTTCCCAACTTTAGCTTGTTGGCAGGATGGCATGAAACTATCCAACATATCTCCCCCTTCCCTTTCTTCCTCTCTCCCTTCTATCTTCCCTTCCTTCCCCTTTCTCCTTCCATCCCTCCTTCTCTTTCTTTAAAACCACGTCTCACTATGCTGCCCAGAATGACCCTGAGTTCAATGTGTGATCTGCCTAGCTCAGTCTCCCCAGCTGCTATGTAGCATTATGACTAATAGTTGATGCCTTTCCTTTAAAAAAAAGAAAAAGAATTGGAAACCCCAACTTTGACAAAATGACAGAGTAGCATTGTGCAAACCCAATATATAATCATAGAATTTTGCAAGGCACTCATTATTTTTCCGTGCAAAGGGAATCCTGGCTGCCCTGTTAGGTTGTACATAGTAGGGCGCTAGGTGCATTTGGAGCACTAAGTTCTTCCTTTCAAGCCAGTGCACACGAGGAGGCTAATACTCGGAGACTTGAGTGTCTGAGGCTGAATTTAACACTATTTAAAGAAAGAAAGCCTTAGCCAGGGGACATAACTGTTAACATGGTGATTTGTAAAACCCTGGATTTCTAATAAGGTCTGACTGTTTCAAGGAAAACATATTTTGTTTCTAGGTAACATTTCAACTCTTATTATGAACAAACACTACAAAATTGACTTGTAATGGGCAATACTGTAATGTCACAAGACATTATTTAATGCCTAATGTGACTGAAAGCACTAATTGCTGGGAGCCATATTCTGTCCAAGCAGAACATGAACACACGTTTTGTACCTCGTCTCTTACTGTAGGTTTTCAAATGAATTCGAGTGTAACAAAAGGCACTTAGAAGAGCTGCGCTGTCTGAGGGTTTTCCTCACCTGCTCGGATTGTTGCAGTTGGGCCCTTGTTAGTAAGCACTGGAGTCACACCTGCTCAGAAGGGCCCTGTAACGAGGCCTACCACATCTTGTGAAGTAGTGAACGGCCAGCCATTTCTTTTCAAGGGTTATTTAGTCACTTCTATAATAACACTCGCTTCCTCCAAGAACATGGCAATCGAGACTTGGCCTTCTCTGCAGCCTTAAAATGAGTTTACAGTGCTGGAATTGCCCACTAAAATCCAGTGAGTGGTGTGATGTTCTTGGCTTTGGCTCATGCTGGAAAGGGTATGTCAGCACATTTCAGCTTGTGGAGTTTACCTAATGCTGAGGCTATTTCCAAAGACAACTATCCCAACTCTTAACTCTGGTGAGTTCCAGGAGACAGTCTAGGTCGAATGCATCCCATCATCTCTTGCTCCCTATTTACTGATGTAATTTTTCTCACGTAAAATAGGAATGACGTCTGATTCACTTCAGAAGCACATAAGAGAAATGGAACAGTTGGGTATTTTTCTGCCTTGAGGTGTGTCATGGGCACACGTAGCACTTTAGTTCTCCTGGGGGAAATATGATGGCTTTCTGCCAGGTATCAGGGAAGGACAGTCTTGCTGCCCAAACCTTGGTGAGCAGGGACTGAGCAGCATGGCACTGCTGTCCCTGTCCTGATTTCACAAATCAAGGAATTACACAGGGAAATAGTGAGTCAAGTCACATAGCTCATTGAAAAGGCAACCCTAAGTGCCCAGGTGGAGGCACTTGCCAGTATCTCCCCAGATCCTGAGCCACTTTTCCTGCCAAATAGCCTTGATGATAAAGGACTATCATGTAGGCTTTTTGTATATCAGGCATGGCATGTGTATAGCATGGCAAGGGTGTTATTCCAGAGCTAATAGAGGCGGCAGGGATTGGACACTCAAGTCACAGCTGACTAAGTCTCTATTTGCTTAAAGAACATTCAAGAATCCAGCTGGGAAAGGTCATTAGCGACCTCCTTTTCCAGAGGAGGACACAGGCCCAGAGACTAAACCTAGGGTTTTTCCTGTCAGGTTGGAGCACAGGTAGATCTAATACCAGAACCTCTCCCCTTCTTCCCCACCACTGTCTATAGAGGCTCGTTGTGGTTGTTCTCATCTGGAAAATGGTGATGATAGCATCAGCTCCTTTGAGCACTCCCCAGCATGAGGTGTGGCCAGCAGTCAGAACAGGCAGCCTTTCCTCTCACCCCTCAGTAAGGTCTTCCCATGTCTTAGCACCAAAGATTAATTTTATTGTTACTTGTCGGCTTCCACCCTTGACACTGGTGACGAACACAGGCTAAGGGTGTGGCAGAGAAGTCTCAAAGGCTTGTCATTTTGTTGTGTTAAATATATGAAAAAGAAAGATGATTTCCCCCCCCCCTCGCCCCGCACCATAGTTCACACTGACAAACACAAAACAAAACAGGTATCTATTTACTGAAAGAAACTGAAGACATGTAATGAGTCATATTAGATTCATGGCCCCAAACCATAGGTAACCCACCTGGTAAGATTGCTACAGGGATGATCCAAGGCGATACTCCACTACGGCAGTATATGGCTCTGTTATGAAGATGTTTAAGGAATTGCTAGCCATTTAAGGGCAAAAATACATGCTAAGGAATTAGACAGAGCAAATCCTAAACTTCTTTTTATGATGTGATGAGTTCTGTGTCCAGCGTTAGACATCCACACTATCTTGGACTAGCTTCTGCAGACTGCTCCTGAAGTCTTCAGGAAGGCTCTCTGGTTTGCCAGTGGCTGGATTCACAAAGACGTGGACAGAAGACCCCGTGGTACATGCCAGAGTGTCAAAGTGTGCTAATTTAGGGTGGCCTAAGAAGAAACCATCAGTGAGGTCATGATGATCTGCTGAGGGCTGGTCCTTGCTGGGTTTAGGAGGAAACAGAGCCAGTCGGTAACATACACTGGAACGACCCACTTTCTCCACAGCCAGGGCAGCCACGGGGATCTGAGGGAAGCTGATGGGTGAGTGGTACTTGCACTGATTGGTCACCATGAACCCCACCAGGGGGGATGTCAGCAAGCTGGTTTCCAGGCCACAGTACCTAGAAAGTGAAACCACAGTGCTTACTCTAGGTCACCACTGACAATAGCTCCTAACCAGAAGGCTGTGTGTTTGGTGGCTTGTACGCAGAGAAGGCTAAGGATGTAGCAGAGAAGTATCAAAGGCTTGTCATTTTGTTGTTTTAAACATATGAAAAAGAAAGGTGATTTTTTTTCCAGCACCATAATTCACACTGACAAAAAACAAAACAAAATAGGTGTCTATTTACTGAAAGAAACTGAAGGCATGTAATGAGTCAAATCAGATTAATAAACCCAAACCATGGGAAATAGGTAACCTAGCTGTTAGTAAGAAATTGGCAAAGAAGTAAAGAAGTCTATCACTTCCTGCCTGAATTCCTTAGGACAAGTCATTTAGCTTCCCTGTATCTCAGGTTCTACAAGAGTATAATGAACACAGTCTTCACAGTCTGATTATGAGCATTGAAAGGCCAATGTTTAGAGCTGGAAAGAAGGCTCAGGGGTTGAGAGCATGTGCTGTTCTTCCAGAGGATCCAAGTTTGGTTCCCAGCTCCCATATCATGTGGTTTACAACCGCCTGTTACTCCAGCTCCAGGGTATTCAATGCCCTCCTCAGGGTACCATGGTCACTACATTCATATGCTCATACCCACATACAAGTGTACCCATGGATGAAAATAAAACCTTTTAAAAAAAAATGTTTATCATTTAATATACCACAGTTTCTAGGCATAATGAGCTTTCATTAAACATAGGCTACTTTAATATAATTCTGTCAAACTTGTCTAGTTTTCCTTGTGTTGTTGTAATAACACCCTCTGACAGAAAACAACTTAGAAAGATTTATTTAAGCTCATACTTTTAGGTTAGAGTCTGACACTGCAAAGGAAGTCAAGGAGGCAGGAATTTGCAATAGCTAGTCACATCTGTAGTCAAGAGCAAAAAGGAATGAAGGCATGCATGCCAGTGCTTAGCACTGCACTTACACAGTTCTGTATTCCCCCGGCACTATGCCCAGGGGATGGTGCCACCCACAGTGGGCTGGATCTTCCTCTTCAGCCCCCCACAGACATACCCATAGGCCAAACTGATCTAGAAAATCCCTTATTGATAGTCCCTTCCCAGATGATTCTAAATGGTACCAATTTTACAATCAAAATTAACCATCACAACTTTTTTTTTTCATCAAGAATTAGGTATTTCCAAAAGAGAGAAAACTCCACTATAAGACATTACAGTATCCTTCATCTCTGCCTTGAAACTTTGATCTCTTTAAGAACAGGAGCTGCATCTCACTCTTTTTTTTTTTTTTTCTTGTTGACAAGAAACGGAGCGACACTTGACATAAAACTGCCAGCACAGAGGACCTATGGGCAACTCTTAGCTGCTGAGAAATGAAGAGTCAGTTTTCCCTAAGAATGTAGACCCTAATAAGTCAACCATGCTCCAGTGGAAGGGTATACACCCAAGATATTTGAGCAGCACAGATTGGCCTATTTAGACCAGGCTGGGGATGGAGGGTTTGGTAGGGGGAGCGTTACAGAATTGGGTAGGAAGGGAAGGATGAGCTGAATCTAACAAGGGGTGGGGGAGAAAGAGTGAACATGATCAAAACTCAATTGGACACAATTCTCAAAGGGAAAACAAACAAACAAAAAAAACCACACCAAACAAAGCAAAAACCTTTCAAGGTCAAACAGAATGGCGAGGAAGAGCTATGTGCTGAGTTGCAGCCCCTCCCTCCTCTCCTGAAGGCCTAGTTGCTTTTGTGAGTTGAGCATTTTGCCTACTGCCCTTCCTTGCAAAGAATGACTGTGGGCCCTCACTGTAAGGAACAATGATGGGCTGTGTAAAGATTTCACTCTGAAATTGTTTAGTGGAGGAGGCATGACAAAGCCCAACTCTCAAGTTTCAGAGAGGCCATGGATGGGGCTTGTGCTCAGTGCTCACTAATGTCACCCAGGCAAACACTGGATACTTTTTACTTTCCCACACGGAAAGCTGTCCAATGAGAAAGAACCTTACACAGCAATTGTACCGAACAATACTGGGTGACCTCATTTGTTACATAAGAACAGTATATGGCCAGATTGCCTAGGGGGGAAAAACTTTTAAAGGATGAACAGCTAACTGTGATATCTTAGATTTACAGTGCTTTCTTTTTCTTTTTTCTTGTATGAATGTTTCCAACTGAACACCATTTACCTTTGAAAGGTGAAAATGTTTTTAAATGAGTGACAATTTTAAAGAAAGCGCACCCAAACATCTAAATGAGCTCTCTTGGTCTTTTCTCCGGCTGTCCTCCTCTGTGTCTCTTCCTGAGGAATGGCATGTCATAGTCTGTTCAGGTTACTGCTACTGGCATAGGGCATCTTAAAATCAAGATACTAACAGATCACAGATCGGGGTCTGGGGAGGGTCCACTGAGTGCTTCACAGCCGCTGGTGTGTGTACAGGGCATGTGTGAAGGTCTAGGTCCTAAGGGCATTAATTGTATTCACAAGGCTCTGATCTTATCACCTAATCAACTCTCACAGGTCTTATCTCTAGAGGCACTCATACTGAAGGTTAAGTTTTAAAGTAGGAATTCAGGATGACAGGAACACACAGGGCATTGCAGAAGGAAAAGCAGAGAAGAACCTTGCTTTGTGCTCTGTCTCCAAGATCCACTGAGAATCAGATCCCCACTTCATTTCCAGAGCCTGTCTGAGGCTTTTCTATGCTGGGCCACATTTCCCTCTCCCTGTTAGAAAGCAGACAGGAGAGAAACTGTATCTCTTCCCTCCAGGATAGAAATATTTCATGAGTTCCTTGTTTTCAAGTGAGTGCAGCCCAGATGCTCTTAAATAATTGAGACATGCCACATTTAAACTCAGTGGCTCCTGAGCATCTGGGATGCCGAAAACCCACGTTCCCTGCATTGTCTTCTCTCCAGTTTTCCAAACAACCCTGAACGGCAGCCTTTGCCTCCCCAAGTTTACAGGGAGGGAGATAAAGAACAGGGATTTGCATGCAAGTAGTTCTGGGCTTGGCCCCAAATGCTGGGTTCTCTCCGTGCAATTTCACATTTCCCCTACTCACCCCCATTCCAAACTTTTAGATGACAAAACTAACAACAACGACATAATAATAATCTGTATATCAGGTCAGTGGATGGACTACATTAAAAATATTTTAATTATTTGAGAAATGCATACAATTGATAACTACTCAATCTCCCTAGCTCCTCTCATGTTCACCCACTTTCCTTAGCTCCACAACTTCTTTTGTGCGTGTGTGTGTGTGTGTGTGCTCGTGCATGCATGTGCTCGTGAGTGCATGTGTTTGTGTGTTTTCAGTGAGGTCAACCTACCAGGAGCCATAACCCTTGCACTGCAATTGTTTCTGTGATTTCAGAGCATGCCATCACCCTGACACACACCATGTTCAAAACTTCACAGGCCAGTCTGGCTGGATTGGTAATAGCCACAGGCTCCCAGTGAGAAGCCTGTCTACTGTTGCTTTTTTTTTTTTCCACAGTTCACATTTGTAAGGGCACTTCTAAAAGTCAAGTTGTTGTTAAGTCCTCCAAAATAAAGCCCAGTAGTTTTCTACAAGCTATTACCCTTCCCTTGGCAAGATGATGGCTTGTTTCCTTTTGGTTGCAGAGGAAAGTCATATTTCTCCTTCTATTTTCTCCTTTTTCCCCATGCATAACATTTTCATCTTCAACAAACTTTAATTGTATACCTATTACATCCCAAGCATGTCCTAGATGAGGAAGAGGAAAACACCAAATAAGCTGAAGAGTGAGGGCCCATTTACATACAGTGTCAGTCTCAAGCAGAATCAACAATCAGATTCAGCTTCAATTCCATGTGATAAACTCAAAACCAGGCTAAAGGTCAGGTGACCTGTCATGTCAAAGCCGGGGAACCTACTTCATCTTGGGAAACATGGATAGTTTTCAGAGAAGTGACAGCTTAAAATGTGATGCTGTGAAGACGCAGGAGTCACCCAAGTGACCAGTGGAAGGAAAAGCCTCTTGTGGAAAACGGCATATATACGAGGCCCAAGAGAGATAGGCTGTTTGTGGGCACAACAGATGCTCCCATCAGCTGAACATAGACTGTAGAGGAGACAAGAGACAGATTGGCAAGGGTTTTGTGAACGAGCCCAGCCTTTATCCCGGGCAATGGGAAGGTGGTGTGTGTGTGCAAGGGAGACGCAAGATGGGGGTTGTTTTGTGAAATAATCAATGTTTTCGAGTGAGACAGTGGGAGATACTGAGGGCAATAATGCCTGCAAAGAGAGTACAAGACAACGATACCTTTCTGGAAAAGACGTTGGTGGCTTGGACCAGAGCAGCCACAGAGGAGACGGAAAACAATCTGATGAACTCAAGAGATTTTTTTTCTTTTCTTTTGCAAGTCTAGTGACAGAATGATGGAGAAGGTACCTAAAATAGTAGTTCCCAGGTTCAGCAAGGGACTGGTGACTCCATTTGTGGCAGAAGGGAATCGTGGCAATGCTTGGTGGGGGTGACGAAGGAAAGTGAATCAGGTGCTGAAGAGGCTGAGCTGAGAGACTGGAAAGTTCTAAGAGATGATATGAATCATTGCCTAATGTTCCCTGCCGAGATCTCTCAGCTCCGATCTCCAGCCAAACCTGTTTTCTGAGCTCCAGACCTACAAATCCAAATGCTTC
This sequence comes from Pachyuromys duprasi, assembly GCA_028658305.1. NCBI lineage: Eukaryota > Metazoa > Chordata > Mammalia > Rodentia > Muridae > Pachyuromys > Pachyuromys duprasi. The sequence goes on from CM053748.1 coordinate 27,981,322, forward strand.
CTGGGAGAAACTCCAGGCTCTGTGCTTAATGGAATCCGGTTCAGGCAGTAACACAGAGGGTCGGGGTTGGCTGTGAGTAATACAGTGTGGTATGTCTGTGGGGAACTGGAAAGCAAGTGCCGGTCTGACTCCAGACAGATTCAGACTTTTGGAAGGAGTTCGACACACAGACTCATGTGAGACCTGCCTGGTTTTGTCCTTCAAGACCCCTGTCTATAATCTTTCGGTGAAGTGATCCTCCCAAACATGGGAGGATACACTGTCTCGGTGCCACAGAGACTCAGCCTTCCATAAACTCCTTCGTAGTTGATGACTTCCTGGGGCGTACCACGCAACCGGAAGTGTGTGATTCGCAAGCGCTAATCTTCCGTAAACTTTCGGAATACTTGAACTGAGCGAGCCTTCGGGAGTGGATGGGAGTGGATCGTCTAGCGCTGGGGCTCTCAAGCCTGACACAAATCAGAATCTCCTGAAGAACCCCTGAAACGCAGACCTCCTCAAGGAAGGATTGCAGGCAGCCTGGGAGGCCGCAGGAGATTATGTGAATCAGTTTCCCCTCCAGAGCTGGGCACTCAGCTGAGGAGAAAACCCAGATGAGGAAGCAAACGCTCTCTCCACATTTTTCAGTGGGGCTGCTCACCACTTCACCTCATCATAACTCAGCCCCTGATCTGGCTTGAGGCCTAAGGAGTCCCTGAGGCATTCATTACGCAGGGTCAGGCGAGCACTGCACACCATCCTGCCCGCCCAGACTTGTACCTGGCCCAGCAACTGGGTCCATTCCCAGTCACTCCCCTCTCCTCCAAGTTCCCATTTCCTTCAGTGAACTCATAACTAGGTTCTGCCTGAGCCCCCAAGAGGTACCCCAAGAGGAAGCCATGCCTCCATTGCGTCTAGTCTGTCTGGGGATACAGTCCTGAAGAACGTGTGCCTTCAGGTAGTGGGAGGCCCTCAGGCTGATGGCACTGTGAACCCTTTCAGAGAGTGCAGCTATTTATGTCACTTGCTGTAATTTACAGAGAATAGGCTCTAGGCTGGAGTGCAAGGACGGTCGATGACAGGAAGTCCATCCCCACCCTCCCTCAGCTAAACACAGGTTTGGCAGTGGGAGCCCACACAGGGCTGAGTTCTCAGGGAGCACCCCGGGAGGATCTGCAGGGCTGTCAGCCTCAGGAGATTAAGGAGCCAGCTCTTAGGATCGGATTACTTGTGGCTCTGCAAGAATAATTCGTTTTCGAACAAGCATGTGTGGATCTTGTTGGAACAGAATGATTAGAGTCCAGGAAGACTAAGAGTCTCTGTGTCAGCCATGTCCAGTAATTTGTCACGGTGAGCCTTGGGTGGCCTGGGACGCCCAGTGTATACCCTGAACTCATAGAGATCCACCTGCCTCTTCCTCCCAAGTACTGGAGTAAACATTGTGCATCGTCACAACAGTTAAAAGCCCCCTAACTTAATTTGTTGGTTGTTGTTTGTTTGTTGTGGTCCTGGGAACTCAACCCAGGGCCTTGTACAAACTCCAAGACTAAGACAATCGGAGTAGCTACTGAGGCAGATTTCAAACCAATGCAGTTTGCGTAGTAAATAGAATAGAATTTAATTAATATTTACTGCACTGCTACAACAGGAATTTACTTAGGAGGTCTGGCTTGGGTGTTTGCTGGCAAAGACCCAAGCATAGCCAGTTTGTGATCTTGAGATACTAAAAGTTGATAGCCTAAGATTCACTGCTTAAGTTTTACCAATTTAACCACACCCTGGTGTTTGGTGCTGGTGAAAATCAAAAACCAAAACTTTTTTCCCCCCTCTCTGGTGGTGCTATAATAATCAAAGAATGATGAACACTTCGTTAGAAACAAAGAGTGTGCACTGCACACGTACACGGTTGAATGAGATGCTGCAATAAAGGCATCTGGCTTAGTGTAAGGCAATTGGAGCATTCGGGCTCTTAAGATACCAAAAGGAGGTAGGCGAAGGTGGAACATGAGATGGAAGGGAAGAATGGTAATGGGTGAGCTGGGAGAGGGAGGCTGGGCCCTTCCATGTACACACTGGACATAGAAACGTGATCATGTTTGCAACCATAAGACCTGCACTCTAGCAACGAGTTGGTGTAGGCAGGGTGTATGCAGAGACAGGGTAGGAAACCACAGATTTGATGGATGGATACATTAGAGCCCAAAGCGTGGCTTCCAGAAAGCTCCAAGGAAGGAGGAAGAGAAAGAGATGTGGGATTTTCTTGGCTAGCCATTTCCTCTGACAAAGGTCACAGCTGAGAGCAGTTATATCACAGGGAGAATGTATGTCCCCACTAAGAGTTCGCCATAAAAGAATGTGAGAGTTGATCTGCTCTAAGTCACCGTCCTTCTCCCCTGTCTGTGCCGAGGCTCTTCTCCCATTGTCTGGTGTGTTCATGTTCTTCTAGAACATTATTCCACAGCTGGGGGGAAATGACCATACAGATAAATAAACTTATTTAAAATATATGGAAGTTGTTTTGCTTCCAAAAGGGATTGGAGGCAGTAAAGATGAAAACGGACCAGAATGCTCTTTGACAGCCTCGTATTTTAAGCAACTACAACCTCAAGTGCACTGGGTTGTTTTTTTTCTCTCCCTTTGATTAGTTTCATGTTGCTTTTGAGCATATTTTGGCTCTATTTACAGGACAAATGATCTTGGAGGTAACAAGAAAAATTTTTCAAAACTAAACTCTAGCAAGATGCTAGATTGAGCAAATATCTAAATAAGCTTTTAACCCAAGCTATGTTTATCTTGGTGCTCGGCAATATACCAATATAAAAAATAAAAATGATATTTTTAAACCAAGTTGCCTAGCTCCAAACAAGTGAGCAATCATTTACATTAGGAATATGTGCAGACCCAGCTGGCTGCAGACCATAGCTACTGCAGTTTTTAGTGTGCATTCAATAAGGTCCCAGACTGGGGAAAAATCAAAATAATGGAAATTATCTGCTCTGAGAGCAGAACCATTTCTCTGCAACTGCATTCTCACAGAAAGTTCATTCTGGTAAATCAGTGTCAAAATGACAAGACAATCCAACATGTCTCCAGAGGCACAATATGTAACAAGCAAAAGAAAAAGAAAAAAATCCAAATCTGTGTTCAAAAGATGAAGAAATTGAATCAATTTTTTTTGAAAATTGAAAGAGTGAAACAAATTCATTAAAACATTTTGAGTGAAAACACGAAGACCATGACATGATGCTCAATTAACAGGAAAACACCATCAGCTAGAGTAAATGTAGAATGAAGCAATGTGATTTTTCAGATGCTGAGAAGCAGAATCTGCCATTAAATATGGCTCCAGCAGAGAGGCTGTGGTACGGAGAAGCTTGCACAGGAAGCGTTGATGTCACCGTAACCATCACGCTCTCTGTCTTTCCTGGAGCTGCTCCCTAATGGATGCTTCAAAGACCACATCTCTGAGCTGTGATTAGTAATTGGCTGGAGTCCTCAAAATGAAGCGGGCCAGGGATCTGGTCAGTGTCCTGGGCCCACTGAGTAGAGTGAGCCGAGAAGGTCATATGTGTCCAGGTGACACCGCCCCTGCCACAGCATTCAGGCACGTCGCTAAGGCGCTGCCAAGGCAATCAGGCACAGACAAGTGCAGAAGGTTTCCAGTTCTATTTTAAATCACCAAATGGCAGGAAAGACTCAAAATATGCAAATGGTTTTAGAATACCTTGCATGCCAAAAATTACCCTGAAGGTATTTGTTTGTTTGTCTGTTAATCTAGAAAGGGCAGAACTAGAGGAGGCAGACAGAGCTTTTAGAAAGATGTCTTTTGGGGCTGGAGAGAGGGCTCAGAGGTTAAGAGCACTGGCTGCTCTTCCAGAGGCCATGAGTTCAATTCCCAGCAACCACACGGTGGCTCACAAGCATCTATAATGAGATCTGGTGCCCTAATCTGATGTGCAGGGGAACATGCACACAGAGCATTGTATACATAATGAACAAATAAATCTTTAAAGAAAGAAAGATGTGTTTGGGGGGAGGGGAGGGAGATGGCTCAGTCAGTCAAGTGTGCTGTCCAAGCATGAAAACCTGAGTTCAGATCCTCAGAACCCACATTAAAAAGGTGGGTGCCCTGATGTCCAGCACTGGGGAGGTGACCACAGGAGAAGCCCTGGGGCTTGTTAGCCAGGCAGTCTAGACAGACCTGTGAGCTCTAATTCAAGACAGAGACTTTTGACCTAGAAGAGATGGTGGAGAGTGATTGAAGAAGCCATCTGAGGAATTCCAGGCCAGCCTGGTCTACAAATCAGGCCAGCCAGTGCTACAAAGAAAAAGCCAAAACCAACCAACCAAACAAAAACAAAATAACTTTGTTATTTTAAAGGTCTTGCAGAGGCCTCCAAGTGGGCACTCTGCAAGGGTTTGATTAGGTCCACAGGGCAGGGAGGGGTGAGGTGGAGGTTTGGAGGATGGGGTAGGGAGAACATGCCTAAAGCTAAGGCACTCTGAGAACACAAGACCAAATAAGCAGAGCGAAACTTTAGCTGGGCAGCCAGGCTCCAATGCCTTTCAAATCCATCCAAAAGAGACTGAGTGAAGAGAGGCAAGAAAGGGACAGTGCGGCCACAGTGGAAGGTGCAACTTTCCATGATGTCAGGGCCTGTGATTTCCGGAATCCACTTCGGACCAGGAAGATTAAGGAATAACTTAATGTAATTAGCAAATGCCCCTCGCTAGATTCCCTTAAAAGGCACATACCAAAGACAAGATAAACCACAGAATCTATTCTACATCTATCCAAATATGGTTAAGACTCACAAATCTGGGGTTCTGTCTGCTCTTGGAGATGATTACTAAATCTGTCTGTGCAAGGCGAGTTGGCTCTGAAATCTTTTTAATGGTTAAAGTAGTAATTTTTAGGAAAAGCATTCAAGGAACATTTTTAATCAATTTAGATGATTAAATGTTTTTAAAACACTCAGTGCATTAATTACTTGAATATCCAGTATCCAGATCTGTCAAGTAATATTTCATGTTCATTTATTCAGCAGAAAGTCACTAAGTGTCTGCTGTGAGAGCTAGGTCCCAGACACAGGAAGCCATATAACTCACCGCCTTCCTGGAGCCAGTGTCCTAAGGACTGGGAACCAAACAATGAGGTGCTCTAATTGGCCAGGCCTGGGTCATGTGTTCAAACCCGAGGCCTCCCTAGCTGATAGAGCCCTACCTGAACCCAGAAGATTGCACGTAAGAGAAGTTGACTTTCTTACAGAGAGCCTGGGGTAGGAAAGAAAGGATGACCTGATGGCATCCGATGTGGCTGCTAAACAACCCAGGAAGAGAACCAACAGGAGAAAGCAGGAGCTGTTGAGAGTAAGTCTACCCCTCCCACCTCTGATTCATCATGTGATCTCTTAGGCATGTGGCTGTTTAGCTGTTTCCTTTTCCATTTTTCTACAGTGTTGTGATGCAGCCAGCGTGGTGGGAAGCTCCTCAGATGCCAGAAACCATATTGCTCAGTTTGGCTACCAGAATCATGAAAAATGCAAGCCTTTTCTTTACAGATTCTCAGCTTCAGAGATTTTGTTATGGCAACAGAAATGGACTAAGACACCATCTCGGAGGGGTTTCTCACAGACTGAGCCTTGTGCAAGCCAGAAATGGCAGGCTAACTTTTCTCCAGGTGCGTCCCAAATCACCTCCCAAACAGATAACCTAGCCCAAGTCCCTGTATCAAGCCTGCTTCTGGGACATCCCACTTTTGGGCCCCTCCTTGCCATAGGAAATGGTTATTGTACATCTCTATAAAACTTTGGCTTTTGAGGGTTGAGGTTGGGGCTGCTTCTGGGAAGAGCCAACCTCAGGCAGGTGCACAAAGGTGAGAGCTGCAGGGAGAATGAGACTATGAGGACCAGGAAGTGGAAGGAGAGCCAAAAGACTGTGGTTTCCAAGAAACAGACAAGGAGCTCTGAGAGGAGAAGAAATGCTACTGGGAACGTTAACACGGTAAGTCACACACATGGCTCATAGGCTTATAGGCTATGAGCATGGCTTATAGGCTGTGGTCCAGCTAATCCAACAATGGCCATCTACCAATGGAAGGTCCAAGAGTTCAGTCATTGAGGCTGATGTCTCAGCTAGTCTGGAGTATATGCTAGAATCTTAAAAGAAGTTGTAATGCCAGTGAAGGAATGGACTGGCCAGCCATAGTGAGAGTAAGCAAGCAAGGGAGAACAAACTTTCTTCCCTGTCCTTTATAAACCAGCAGAAGATGTGGCCCAGATTAAAGCCAGGTCTTCCTACCTCAAAAGATCCCCATTGATAGTGGGTCTTCCCACTTCATATGATTTAATTAAGAAAAAAAAAACCCTCACAGGTGTACCCAACTGCTTGGGCTTTGGTTAATTCCAGATGTAGTCAAGCTGACATCAGAGGCCTTATGACATACTTTGAGCAGAGGGCTAGTGGAAGGAACACTGTAAGAAGCCCAAGGCTAGGTTCTGAGGGGCTCTATGAATCCACTTTCCTCACAGATCCTCCCTTTACCATGGGAACAAGCCCAGGCCAACCTGCTGGAGACTGAGACCATGTACAACAGGGTCACATCACCCCAGTGCCCTAGCCAAGCCTACAACTGACAGTCATGCAGGGTCAGTTAAGATACAAACTGTCCACAGATGCAGGATTGAGGCAGGTGGGATGAGAAGAAAAATGAAAAAATCAGATGCAAACACCGCTTTTAATCAAGTTCAGGGGTGAACAGATAAGTAAGAAAAGCAAAAAGATGCAGGCCTCACACTCCAACAATATCAGTGAGAAGCCAGTGTTTTTACACAAGTAGGCAAGTTTACTCATGGCCAAGATGATAATAGATCGCTGCCTTGACAGAGGAACGAAAAGGAAAGCCAGCAGCAGAATAAATGAACATTTATCGACCGCCTGGTTCTGGGTATCTAGCTTATTAGAATTGTACTTCACATTCAAAATTAACTCACGATGAAGCAGTGGTATTGTCTACCCAGAACAGCTTTGGCAGCCATGCGATGACACGTTTAACCGATGGCTGGATGGCCAGCTTTACCACCCAGCTCTGATAACGAGTCACTTCCTTTGCTGGCTGCACTGTAAGGATGTGCTTTGACTGAGTCCCATCACCTTCAGAGGGTTCTTTGGCAAAGCAGAAGTATGTAGAGGCCTTTCAGCTGTGCTTGCTGTCGATGCTGTTTTCCAGACAGGGTCTCACTATCTACTCCAGTCAGCCTGGACTTCATCACATAGTCTGGGTTGGCCTCAAACTCACACTCCTCCAACCTCTGTCTTCCAAGTGCTAGGATGGCAGGTATGTGCCACCGCCTGTGGCTGTGGGTCAGCTTTTGAGGTTCATTTACACTGAAGTTGGCTAGGCTGAGGCAGCAGCCCGGAAGTCCCCTCTCTTCTCTCTGCCCAGAGTCCGGGTGGAGTTTCCTCCAGCAGAATTCTTTTTCAAGAGGTCTATTCTGCTCCCTGGCTCTTTGCCTCTCCTTGACCTCCCGCTCCATGCTACCATTCCATCTCCAACTGAATCAACAACTGTGCCTTTGTCTATCCAACCCCATCCCCCCCCCGTAGAGAAATGGTTCCTTCCCCCAGCCCTAGAAAAAAGTCTGTAAGCAGAAGACCTAACTATTATATTTTCAGAACTTTTTTTTTACCAATTTGTTATTAAATATGACCACAACTAAAAATTAAACTATGTACACATAAAATGAAATAAATGACAGTCTTAAATTCTCAAAACTCATTACTCCTAGTTGTTTTTCTATAACTTTAAAAAATATTTATTTATCTTTGTGATATGTGTATGCGTATTTGGCCTGCATGTATGTGTGTGTATCACATGCACGCCTGGTGTCCACTGAGTTCAGAAGAAGCATTGGGTCCCCTGAAACTGGAGTTACAAATAGCTGTAAGCTGCTGAATGGGTGCTGGGAATTGAACCTGTGACCTCTGCCTCTGCCAGAGCAGCCAGCGCTCGTAACCACTGAGCCATCTCTCCAGCCCCTTATTTTAAACCTATACACTGCATTGATTTAGATCTATTGTACTTGCGGTTATATGCTGCAAAGCTCTTCCCAACCCTTTGTTTCACAAGTCAGTATTTAAACATGGCCACAGTGGTGGTAACTGACACCAGCATTGAAATCAGAAAATATTTCAGATGACTGCCTTTGATTTATCAGGTAATTTGTTGTTTTATTGATAATAGCGACTGGGAAGGTAGCAGCAGGCATCTCCTATTGAAGCTCGGGTAGTGAATATTGCAGACTCTGGGCTCATACAGTCTCTGTCACAACTGTCACCCATGCCTAGGTGAGCTGGCATGCAAATGTCCAATGACTGTCACCTACAGAAACGAGCGCAGGTCAGAGCTGACTGACGTGTCATGCTTGAAATGCAGATTAGATTTGAGTACCCATCTGGTCTGTAGCACCAATGCTGTAAAGTAGGAGATACTGCCCTCCAGTATTTCCGTTATGTTTGTATATGTGTGTATTTGTGCATGGGCAGGTGGCCTGTGGAGGCCAGGAGAAAACCTGATAGCATCCGCTGTCCCTCCTCAGGTGCTCTCTACCTTTTGCTGCTGTTTGGAAGGTCTCTCAGTAGCCTGGACCTTGACAACTAAAATGTGCTGCTTGCTGGGGCTGGAGAGACAGCTCGGCTGTTAAGAACCCTGGTTGTTTTTGCAGGGCACCCAGGTTGAAATCCCAGTACCCATATTGCAATTCAGAGCCCTCTGGAACTCCAGTCCCAGGGCATCCAGTGCCCTCTTCTGGCTTCTGCAGGTATCAGCTATGCACATGGTGCACAGACATGCATGCAGATAAAACACTCATACAAATGAAATAAAACACTATTTATAAAAGTGGGCTGGCCAACGAAACTCACAGATATCCTGTCTCTGCCTCCCCTGTGTGTGCCACACACTTGCCTCCTTTTTCTTTTTCTTTTTACTGATTCTTCCTGAATTTTACATCATGGACCCCAATCCTACTCATCTAGCCACCCTCCACCCTTGCAAGCTTCCCCCACCAAAAGAAAATACTACTACTGCTACCAATAATAATAATAATAATAATAATAATAATAATAACAGTAATAATATCTTGCCATGGAAGCTATAGTATGTCACACAGTATACCCTTTTATTCAAACATCTTTACCTGAAAAATATTCATTGCAATGAGTGATTGGTCTGGTTCGAGACCTCTGGCTTCTGCTATACTATCAATACTGAATCTTCACTGGGGCTCCTCAGATATCCTGCAGCTCTGGATCTGCAGGACTGGGTCTTTCATGTACTCTGGTAGTTCACAAATGGGCCTGGGTGGTGGCTGAGCCTGCTAGCTCTCCTGCACCTTCACCACCAGGGCCAGCTCTCCAGCACGGCCCCAGCTAGCTCACCCAGTGCTGAAGCCAGCTAGGGGCAGGGTTAGTTCTTCAGCATCCATGCCCTCAGGGCTGGGCTCTACTGTGCTGCCCAGCTGAGGTGCAGGGCCTCCCTTCTGTCTGCCGTGGGCAATGGGAGGTAGGGATGAGATGGGAGGAGGACGTCTCTTTCTTGCTCATACCACCGCAAGGCAGACGAGCCAGCTCTCTGTGCTGCCCAGGTGTGCAGGGCCCACTCTCCTGAGTGTCAAAACCAGTGAGGGGTGGGCCAGTTCTTTGAATCCCTTGAACATCAACATGGTCCCAGGAGGCAGCCCAGACCCAGACATGGCCCTTAATGGCAGCAGGGGGCCAGGATTTCATCATGTCCTCAAATGGCAGGGCAGGCTACTTAACATCAGGCTGTTCCTCTCCACCCTTGCACATCCAGTTCCGCCTCTCTTCACGGTGCTCAAAACCATTCTGCTTCTCTGGCAGCAGATGGACCTCTGGGTCCACTTGGCTCTTTTTACAGGGGTTCTGAGGAGAGAGTTCAGGTCTTCACACTTGCAAAGCAAGCACTTTACCAAGTGGTCTGTCATCTCTCTCTGGCCCTTAAAAAATTACTTTTTAAGGCCTATAACATAGCTTTCATTCATTAACACCAACACAAAGGCCAACCAGAATTCCGTGCCAGAAGTGCATTGTGTATTAACTGTGGCTGAAGGCTGGCTAAAGATAGAAGAATTCAGCCCAATTTCCTACCAGTGTTCTCTGAGAACCAATTAGCTGTATGGAATTTACAATAAACAGGATTGTAGGTTTCATTACCATTTGCAAACCGTGTGCCAAGCGTCTTTTGTTATTAGTGAAATCCATATTGACTGCACACATGTACATGGATGCTGGCTGTTCAAAACAGTTCCCTGAACACCACCCCTCAGGAGGCACTTGGTCTTGACGCAGAATAGTAGATGCAAATGGGTTTGAGAAAAGGGCACTGTTGCCAAATTTCCAAGCCAAGTGTGTCTGAATCTCCTTTGAGGCCTGTTTTGGTGTGTGTGGGGGGGGGGGCAAGACATCTCCACTGTGTAGATGAGAAAACTGAGACTTCATGAAGTCTGTGCAGCTGGAGAGGCTAGGCCAACAGCCGTGGAGTCTAAAGAGGCAGCCTCTTTAGAAACAGCATGTTTGTTGCAGAAGAACATAGCAGGGCTGGTCACAAAACATCACTGGAAAATGGGAGAAACTGTAGAGTTGACAACAAGGGTAAGGCCAGGCAGGCCTGCAGGAAAGGAGGCTGGGAGAGGACACACACCCACAAGTACTGGTTATGGCTATAGCTGAGAGAAGACAATTAGGACCTGCTGGGAGAGAGAGAGAGAGAGAGCTTCTGAGTGAGATCTGTGACAGCAACACACCAGTGCCCATTTGTCCCGAAGAGCATATTGTGAGTGTGAACATCTATAAGTCAGTTCAGTGGTTTGTGATGGAGACATATTCCAAGCAGTCTCCAGAGGTTAGCATGAGGTGCCAGGCTGCAGCTGAGAATGGTACCAGTCAGCTGAGAAGCACTCTGACTGTAGTCACACTATAATCACAGGGCTGGATAAATGAAGAAGGGGGAGAGGCCCCTGGCTCCTACAGAGGATGTCCAAGCACAGCGCAAAGATCTCTAAGATTGAAGCATTGTTCTCAGAATTTAGCTCTGTCCTGATTCCTCTCTAGCTCTCCATCCCTTTGCCTCTGCTAGCTTCCTGCTGAAGAAGGCAGGAATCCCAGTAGAGGTCACTCAAGTCTTTGTAGCTTCACAACCAATTCTCCAAGAAAGTAGAGCACCAGTCTTCTTCCCGTTTCTGAATACAAGTTCTCTTTTGCCCATCTTTAGTCATGTGCCCATCTTCAGGCCAATCAGGGAGGTCAGGCAGGTGGGTATAGCACCTACATAGGCCTGGGTGGTAAACTGACAGCCTTATTAGACTTACATGAAGAGAAGAGGTATTGATTACCCAATAAGAGGGTGTGGTTTACTGAATGAGGATGGTGAAAACACCAAAACCTATAGTTCCTTACTTTTCCATAGAACTCTTAGATCTGGAACAAATGCTACACCATGGCCTGGACAAGGTCCCTGTCATCTACCTAAAGGACAGGGGAGATGGAAAATGAACAGTCATGGGATGAGTATTGTGTGTATGAAGCTGTACTTAGTACACATGCTGCTATCTCAGTTCTTGCAACTCTATCTCTCTCATCTCAGAGAGGAAGGAACAAAAATCAGACAGTCAAGCAGTTTTCCCAGACACGCAGCTGACATCTGCCAGAGGTGGTAAAAAGAAGCTCAGAGCCAGGCATGGTGGTGCATGCCTTTAATCTCAGCCCTCAGGAGGCAGAGGCAGGCAGATCTCTGCGTTTGAGGCCAGCCTGGTCTATAGAGTGAGTTAAGACCATTTAGCAGGGACATAAGTCTCTGTCCCTCAGCATTAAGGAAAAGGTTGATTTATGGTTTCTTCTCTAGTGTTAAAGCCTTACACATATTTAGTTGATCTTTCAATCATATATTCTTGGTCTCTTTCCAAAGCTCAAAATGGAACAAGTTGTTTTCTCTTTCATCACTGACATTTGCATGTGAGATGTATTTTGATGCTTCTAAACACACAGAGAAAGCCCCAGACTTGGCTAGAAGATGGTCTTGTGTATACTGCCCCAACAGCCATAGAGTCTCCAATAATATTCAGCAGAAATCAGTCAGCGTGTTGAGCGTCCTCTGTTCACACATCTGTGTAACAAATGGCAAAGCTGTTACAGAATCAGCATACCAGGCAGCAAGCAAGAGAATGAAGTTAGTTACACCTTGTCCCTCATTACTACCTCTGCCACCTGGCAGCTGATCTCTAACAACTTGACCTCCATCAGCTTCTGTACTGTGTCCAATCACACTTGTCTTAAAATGCACCAAACAGAAAATCATTTCCCTGACACTATTTGTTCTACCCACAACCCATGTTTCTGGCCACAAGGGACATATTCCCACCTCAAAGGCAGACAGCCCACTCACTAAAAATCAGCAATGCTGTCCTGCTTAGAATTCCTACTGGGAAGAGTGGAGACTGTTGACGGGCTATGGTGGTGACTTGAATTGGAAGGCGATGGGCAGATGAAGTGCCAGTTGAAAATCAAATGAGCAGAGGAAGCCAGCAAGACAAAAGAGGTACAATGGACAGACAAGACAGAACAGGAGCCAGGCTCCTGAGTGACAGAGGAAGAGCAAGAGTGACCTTCATCTTTCCAACATTGGAGCACTGCCTAGTCTCTGCAGTGCAAGCCTGAGGAACTCTCCATTCCTGGCACCAGAGCAAGACAACACAGACCACAGAGGAGCAAAAAAAGACTGTTAGGAGAGCCTTTGTTTCTGGCACATAGTAGGTGCTCAACAAACACAAACATAGTTCTTTCCAAGGGCTTGGTTGCAGGAGGTAAAACACAAGCAAACCATCTTTACCTGGGTCTTCTGCCTTCCTCCCTGCAATCCTCCAAACCATGATCAAACTCACCCTATAAGATATACTGCACAATTAGTGTGCACCTCTTAGCCTTGGCTAATTAGCTCTTTTATCAATTAAAAAATATTTTTTCCCATTAAGCCCAGGAGTTGAGAGGAAGAATAGAACCCCTCCTTGGTTTCTAAAACCTCTGAAAAGCCCAGTAAGATAATGTCGCTGATTTGGTTCATTTCAGGTGCACATCAGGCTACTCAACCTAGGTGAATTTAATGACTCAGGACAGGTCGAGCAATGAATGTCCCTGTAAATCATTTCTAATTGCAAGCATAAAAATTAAAAATCAGTCTGAAGAGCAAGATAACACAATGCTAATGACAGAGAGCAGTAATCTGAAGATGGAGGCTCCCTGCTGTAATCAGGCCCATTTGGATGACAGAGCACGGAGCCTCTGGGGAACTGTCCCTGGAACAAAAGGCTGGGGGCCTACTTCAGTCTTTAATGACTTGCTATGATAAAAGAAATTAACTGAATTTTCACATTGTAATTATAAAACTTAAAAGGGAATTTTCCCCACTTGATACTCTTTATTTCTCTCCTCTCGAGATAAACCAACAGCTGGTCTAATCTTATAAGGATGACTTTAAAGACCCATTATGTTCAGCCATGTCATATTCAAAGTCTAGCTCATAAATTATGTCCAGATGGAGGAATCAACAGTTCTACAGGGGGGCACATACAGAGGCTTGAAGAATTTTGAAAAAGCCAGGTCTTATTCCTAATGTGTGTGTGTGTGTGTGTGTGTGTGTTTTAAAATAATACTGTAATCCCTTATAGCAGTTAATGTCAACATGCCTGTAAGCAGAGTACCCAACTGAAACAATTCAAGAGTGGAGAGACTGGTCAGGGCGTGTGGTTTGCAGAGCCATCAATTTATCTAAGTGGAGACAGTTGGTGGTAGGGCACTTCTGTCCGTGGCAGCTGAGGTACAAGCCCACGGCTTTCCACTTGGCAGAGGGAACCAATGCTGGGCGACCACCTTCAGTGAGCTTCCCATCCAGGTTCTGCCTCCTCAAGATCCCACAGCCTTCAGAACAGTGCCACGGCCTGGGGGGCACAGTGCTGGTACACACGGGCCTATGAGAGGTATTCCAGAGTTCCACTTCTGTCAGAATCAAGGTCCCATTAAAATTCTCTCTTCATGGATGACTGAAAACTACAAATTACATCTCCCTTTCCATGCCTCTTGAGCTGGGTGGATGCAAAACCACCTTTCTGTCTCTAGGAGGTGCTCCCTATAGGAAGCCTTATCTGAGTACTCAACGCTACTTCCTCCTATCCCAGAATATCCCCAACCGGAAGGGATGTCACTCCCCTTCCTGTTTCCTCTAGACCTTGCGCTGAACCTAATCCAGGCTTTATCACTCTGGGCTGCAACATAAGAGAAGTGAGTTCTTCCTCTGGTCAGCGAGTCCTCTGACTAACAGTGAGTGACGCCATATGAGAATTCATGAGCAACTAACTCCAAACACCCATCCCTTGGAGGCACTCGGCACTCCTGTGAGATACTGGAAACCTATCTTATTGCCAGGTTGACCTGGCAGAAAGCAGTGGAGAGGAAAGCGAGGCATGAACACTGGTGAACACAGAGGTTGGGGCAGGATGATTTTGTAGACGGATACTCTAATCTAAATACATGCCCACTACACACACACACACAATTCTTGCTCTTGATCCTAAGAGAACACCTTGGGATAGTTTGTATGGAATGTATATATATTTCTGAGCATGCTTGATAAAATCACAGTTTTTCCTAGAGCTGGAAGGTGGCTTGTTGATAAAGACTGTACAGTGCTGTCTCTTGCAGAGGACCTGAGTTGGGCTCCCAGCACCCATGTCAGGTGGAACACAATCACTTAAAACTCCAGCCTCATGGGATCTGACTTTCTCTTTTGGCATCTGTGGACTCTACACTCACATTCACAAACCCAGAACAGACACACACTCACACGTGCACACACACACTTAAAAATAAAAAATGAAATCTTTAGAAATCATAGACTTTCCCTGAACATCTGGGACATTGCTCCCATAGTTTCCTTTCCACACCAGCCAGACAAAGTCATTTGTGAGGTGGATGAGGAAAGGAGAAAACCAATTTCAATCAACTTCAGGTATTAAAAAATCAGAGGCATGTTCATTCGTAAGTCACAGAAGGGGCAAGAAGAGCTTTGTTTGGACCACAGTCTCTTCCACGAGGGTCCTCACTCCAGCCCAGGCAGCTCATCCTGTCTGTAAGAAGGCTTGATCACAAGCTGATGACCTGCTGGGCTCCTCCTCAAGCCCCACAACCAGCTGGTTAGAGACAGGGCCTGGGCACAGGCATTTCTAACCAGTTTCCCGATGACACTGTTGCTACTGACTTGGCCACCAACTCTGTACCAGCTGGTGCACAGACAGAAAGCCACCATAGTTTCAGCTCATAACTCAATCACCAGGAGAGGTTCTCCCTGCCCCACGACCATATTCATGGTAGACAGGATTCACTGGTCCAAGTGGAGTAAGCCCTAGCAGCCCATTTCCAGAGATGAGGACCCGGCACAGGGAACTGCAAGGAGAATCAGCAGCCTACCGCCACTCCTAGGCTAGTGGAGGCCCGGATATCTTTGTCACAGGTCAGGAGGTGCACTCTCAGCTGGGACCAAGTAATTCCCATCTCTGGAGGCAAAAGCTCTTGTAAAGGAATTCTGATCCCAAAGGCCAGCATGATGTAAGCTCTGCAGTAGACAGTTGACCAGCTTGGTCCATAGCAGAGGTTCTCACTCATCGTAATTTGGGGCTCAGGGGAAAGACTATTGGCGATTTCTGGAAAGAAGTTTTTACAAATTGGACATGAAAAGGAGGTTGGGAGCTGTGGAGATGGCTCAGCTTCCCACACAAGTGTGAGGACCTGAGTTTGGATCCCTAGAAACTGTATAAAGTTGAATTCACACCTGCAACCCTAGCACACCTGTGTCTGGTCTCCAGCCTAAAAGATTCCTTAAAAGTAGCAGTCTCCTCCAGGGCAGGAACAACTTTTCTCTATGTAGTCACCTGTCATCCCTATGCTGACCCGGGTTCCTACAGCGCTGCTTGTTGGCCTTGTGAACTCAGGTATACCATAACTCCTCTAGACCTCAGTTTCCACACACCTAAAGAGAGGTGTTAGGAAGAACTTAGCCCAAACAGTAATCACATTCCCCATGGCTGTTACAGAGCATTCTTGTTTTATGTTTGTTGGGTTCTTAAAATTATTTTTAAAAATATTTGTGTATGTCATGTGTGTGAGTGTTTTGCCTTGTGTATATATGTGTACTGTGTGTGTATGGTGCCTGAGAAGGCAGCACTGGATCTTCCAGCACAGAGTTAGGGATAGTTGTGAGCCACCATGTGGGTGCTTGGGATCCGACTTCTGATTCTCGGCAGGAACAAGTGCTCCTGAACACTGAGCAAACTCTCCAGCCCTTACTGCTTTAAGATAGGTTCTTACTATATAGTCCAGGGTGGCCTTCAGGACATAATCTTCTTGCCGCAGCCACCCAGGTGTAAGGGTAACAGATGTGCACCACCATACCTGGTTTCAGTACTATTACTGTTATGATGAAAGTTTTTTTTTTTTATAGAATTGGGCTGGATAGCTCAACAGATTCAGAATAATCTGAGAGCTGGGGAAGTAGACAGCTGTGAGAACGAGTGTTCAGCATCACTCCATCTTTCTCCATCTCATCGCAATGCGTCCTCATGTTGCCACTTTTCATACTGAATTACAGTAAGTGAATATTAATCTGAGCTGATACTAATCACCAGTGACAGAAAACTCCCACTCTGATCAAACTTTCATAACATATTAGGAGTAAAAGGCCCTCTGCTGCCTTGTACAGGCTGATCTCCATGTTACCCATTAGTGGATGGCAGGATCTGTTCCCATATTGCAGCAGGCTCCTTAGCATAGCCCAGTGACAACCTGGACACTGGGATTGCATGGCAGATGTTAGCTGTCTGGGCAACAGCCCTCTCCTCCATCAAGTGGTCAGTAATAACCAGTGTCCTGCATCTTTCAGGTACCTGAAAGCTGGCAAAAACTCCACCCACAGAGCTGTCACATGTATGTGGAAACATTAAATCTTGGAATCTTAGAGTTGACACACCTTGAGTCTCTTCCAATCCAACTTGTTTCTTTTTGAGCTACCTGAGCTTATGGAAGGGACTAGAGATGTTCGGCCACATACAATGGAGTTATGTCCTAATTATCTGCCTACAAATTGAAAACAACACCAAGTTGAGAATGCAATGGATGTGCCTAACTTACTAAACATCCTGGCTTAGCAAACAGCATACTGTACAATGCCAGGTGTTCACCCAGGAGACAGGCTGGCATGCTGCTCTCTGGCATCTTGGGAGAGGATTGGACCACCCAGTACTAGCCCAGGGAAAGATCAAGATTAAAAAGTTCAGCGGAGAATGATTAGGCCTGACCATGTCTCCTGCTTGCCACATCATACCATCACAGAATTGTGTACCAAACCATCAAAAATTGGTGACTGGCTTATGTGACTTTAACCTGAAGATAAGAACTTTTGCGCAGGAGCTGACTGTTAGCTACAGTGTAGAAATAATATCAGTTTAGTCACTTCTAACCCAGTTGTTGTAGACAGCCCTTTAGGAGAGTTCTGTGCCAATATTAATCTGGGCATTGTGGTGATTTTAGTTTGATCTAATGTGATAGTATTTGACATTTAATGGATTTGTCCCACTTCTTGATATACTGAGTTATTTGGGCCTGATTTTATGTGTTTTTGAGATGACTCATTTCTTGATTTATTTTTACTTCTCTTTTTTAGAAACCTATCTATC
>CM053748.1:27999595-28062811 GCA_028658305.1 Pachyuromys duprasi
TGTGCCTACATGAGCTTGTGTACCATACTCATGCAACTTCCTGAGGAATCCTGAAGAAGGCACCAGATTCCTTGGAACTGGAGTTAAACGTGGTTGTGAACCACTGGGTATGACTTCGTATTGTTGCTTTGGAAGCTATAGAGCATATTTCTATTCTTCTGATCCATATTATTTTAACTTACTTAATTGCAGATAGCATTTACACAAAAATACTCTGAAATTACTGAGTATTGCTAGCTTCCTCCCAAATACAGCACAAATCTTAGTATGTGAACATGACTAGATAGCTCCAAAGTTAAGGGTATTTACCACTTAGCCCTGTAAGAGAAAGTTCAGAGGCCCTCACTTTGAGATAGTTTTGTTGGATGAAAAGTCAAGGTCGACGGCAATTTTCTGACTAAGCTTCAGCATCCACTGGCGTTTAATATTGCTTAAGAGAAATGACACTTTATGTACTACAGATATTTTAATTAAAGATGTGGCGCTAGAAATTGAACCGAGGGTTTGGTGCTCAGCACGCACCCTGCTGTGGAGCTGTACCCAGCCCTATGCTCTAAACTCTTACTGTAGCATGTGGAGCAGTGAAGTTTTCCTTGTCACTGCTTTGAGTTCGGCATGCATCTCCATGTGAAGGTCCGTGTGTGTCTTCATTCTTGTCAGCTGCTGTTACTGCTCCATCTCCTTTGTTGGAGCCTCTGACCTCATTTCTGTATTTCAAGTTTTAAAAGTAGATTTTCTACTCTTTATTTGGTTAAACACCCTCCCTAGCCGTGCTGCATGCTGAGTGAATTCATTACCATCTTCCAATCCACTAGTTCTTCAAATGATTAGCTCATTGGTTTCCCCTGGTTGAGTGACTATTAATTCTTTGTTTTTGGTTTTCTAACTGGCTATCACTCACTTGTCTTGATTTTCGTTGCTCGCTATCTTTCCTGCTTGACAACTCTGCAGTGAACTCTGTGAGCAGTCTGCTCTCCAGTGTCAATTTTGGGGCTTTCCTTCTTGCAAGCTGTTTTTCCCACGCATTTTGTTACAGCGTTGGAAACCTGACATGCAACTGTTGAGTAGGGCCAGGGATGGTGAGAAACATCCTCCAATACCCAGATCAGCCGTGCTCCATGAAATAATCTTGCCTTATGTGCACAGAGTCCTGATGGCGATACATTTGTCATACCAACTCCAGGAGTGACTAGAAATGTTCAGCCTGTCTTTAAAGGTAAGGAAGCTGCACTCCAGGCCCCAGATTTCTACAGAGTATAGCTGGGTGAGCACTGTGAGATCTTGTCATCTCTCACAGATGTACCTTTGAGCACCACTGTCAGCTTCTACCCCAAAGTTGCTGGCCAAGAGTCTCAGCCCCACTCATGTTTCTTTTCTGGCGAATGAAATTTTCTTGCTTCTTAGCTCTACCTTTTGTACCTCCTTGATTTGCTACTTAATAATTTATTTCTTGTAAATATGCATTTGGGACAAAGATTTGGGGTTAATTACGAATTCACTGAGCCACTTTGTCCCCAATAACCTCTAAATGAGGCCAGTCAATTATCTATTTGTTTAATCTTTTCATTTTAATTCTTTTTTAATTTTCATTTTTATATTAATTAGTTTATTCACTTTATATCCCATATGTAGCCCCTTCCTCATCCCCTCACAATCCCACCCTCCCTCCCTCATCTCCTCCCATGCCCAAGTCCATGGATAAGGGAGGTACTCCTCCTCTTCCATCTGACCCTAGCTTATCAGGTCTCATCAGAACTGGCTGCATTGTTAATTCTTTTCTGAATAAAAAATAAGATGCTTTGAAATACGCCTTCATAAAATTAAAATTGAAAAATGAAGCGTAAGCTTCAACATTTAGAGGGCTGTCGTATTCCCCTACTGGTATGGATGTGATGTGCCCAACCCACTGAGCTTCACATATTGAAGTGGGTCCCAGCTGATGCTCTAGGCTGGAGAGGAGCTGGAAAATTAAGAAGGTAGGAACCTAACTTTAGGAAGCAAGTTACCTGGGGTGTATCCTCAACACTAGATCCTGTCCTGGGCTTTCTGTCTCCCTGTTCCTGTTTCCTGTCTGGCTATGACATGAGCTGTCCTGTCACACCCTTTGCTGTGGCAGGCAGATACTGTGAGTGAAAGAAATATGTTTTCTTGGCTACATCATCCATGGGTCATTGCAATGGGAAAAAAAAAAAAACCCTCAGTAAAACACTGAATTCTTTCTTAATGACCCTGAAAACATTACACAATTACATATATATATATATATATATATGTGTGTGTGTGTGTGTGTGTGTGTGTGTGTGTGTGTATGTGTGTGTGTGTGTGTGTGTTTGCAGAATGTTTGCCTCGCATGCATGAGGCCCTAGGTTCAATCTCCAGTACCACTGAAAAAAGACAGTGAAAAGATGAGACTTTTTCATTCTCTCCAGAACTATAAACACTGTAAGTGTTGTTACCTGAGAGAAGCCAGTCCATTCAGCATCATTTGAAGCAGTAGCTACAGGAGGTTTGATAATTCTCAGGATCTCAGATGGCACAGGTAAGAGGAGACTTTGGGCTCCCCCATCCTTGGCCTCTGTAAGCAGTAATTCTGCCGTAACAAGCTGCCCTGGCTTGTTGGTATCCCTTCTCATTTCTCTGCTTTTATTAATTTAAAAGATTTTTTTAAATTTTATGTCCATTGAAATAGCTCTCATTTACTACTTGAGGTCTTTTAACTCTGGCAGGATGGTTGAAATAATGGCTACATCTACCCACTTATAAATTGAGCATTTAAGAAACAACAACCCATCGAATACACAATTCCATTAAATTTTTTTTAAATGACCAGGTTATTAGGGGAAAATGTGCAATTTCTACTGTATTATTGCCTGGGAAATATTACAAGTGCCAAATGTAATTACCTTAATGCTATTTTTGATATCATATCAGCAAATTGCGCCGAGTCCCTGCTGTGACACTTCTCTCAAGGTAAGCATTATCCCCGTGCGAGTGTAGGTCCCCGGGGGAAATGGCATTTCCATGTTGCAGCAATTAGCCACCCCAAGCCTTCCAGAAAGGTCTGATTCCAAGCCACTTGTGGAATGTTGAACCTGTAAACATCTAGGGCATTTACACCCCTGTTTGTTCTCTTCCCTATTAATGCCCAGAGAATCCTCTTTAGATACACAGAGAATCATTTTATGCAATAAGAACCTTTCTCGATCTATTTCCCTTCTTAATCATCAGAAAATCCCCTTCTCCCATTAAAATACACACCATGAAAACTGGGAAAAGAGCTAATAATGACACATCATGCTGACGGCTAATACCCTAATGCCGAGAGGAGGAAACACACGTGATCTGATGTGTTGATGGAGGATTAGCTCTCTTCATGTTGAGCAAACAAAAATAAGAACTCTTAGCAACCTCTGGAGGCCAGTGATTCACTTTCCAGAGTCCACAAGCTTATTAAAGATTTTTTAAATGAAGTTAAGAGCACCCTCCCACATATTTAAGCTTTGCAAAATACCCACTTACTTTGGGTATAGAAACACCATGTGCTGAAGTCCCATCTGGCTTACAGGTAGAGGAAGCTATATGGGGAAAATGGCACCCTTCAGGCACTAAAAATACCATTTAGCATGTAGAATTTTAAATGGCATAACTACACAACAAAGGATTGCATCCTTCACCCCCATTGAGCTCTGTTAAAAATTAACTAGAGGGGCTGGGGAAATGACTCAGTTGGCAAGGGGGCTTGTTGTGCAGGCACAAGAAAGGACCTGAGCTCAATTCCCCAGCACTGAAGATGAGCCTGTACCTCAGTACTCGTGAGCAGATAAAGATGAACTCCAGGCCAGCCGGCTTCATTAAAAGGGTAGACTTCATGCTCAATGAAAGACCCCCTCCCAAGCAAATAAAGCCTAGAGAGACAGAGGAAGACACTTGATGGCTTCTCCTGGCCTGTGGATGGGCTCATGAATGTGAACATACAATAAATACATACACATAAAACACACACACCCTGCCACCAAGACACACAAACAGAAAAATAAACTGGAAAGACTTGAAATTTTCAATGCAATTCTAAGCTGTTAATAGCTTTGGATGGGGTTGTATGGGACTTGCAGTTTTGAGGCTGGAATTAGTTATAAAGCATTCTCACCGGTTCCCTCCAGCCTGGCAGCTTGCTGGAGCTTAGTTGGAAAGATAAAGACAATAAGGTCAGTTACGGAGCCCCTGAGCAAGTCTGCGTGTTCAGTGTCTATTTTGGGTAGAACACCATCCCTCAGGTTGCCATGCCATTTAGAGATGTAATTAATAAACCATCATCTCTCAGTTCTGCACCCGGCGTTGGAGCGCGCACAGCGAAGAGAAAGCAACCGAGGTCTGTTTATTATGCATGTGCCCCTGTCTGGGTCTCTCACGCTTTCTTAAGCAGCCCCACATACTTGGGGCTTGGATTTGTGTGAGGGAGCCTGGCTCTCTCCTCTGATGACAGAACTGTCTGTGCTCTTCCTAACTATTCAGTTCCCAACCCAGATTCACCACAGGTCAGCTTTTTTGGCTTGAAGCTTGGGTCTTGAATATGGCCCAAAGGCTCATGTGTTAAAGAATGTCCAAAGGCTCACGTGTTGGGGCCCAGTGGAATGAAGTTAGAGCATCTGAGAATGTCCTGGGGGGAATATCTGGACCTCGTGCCCTCTCTCTGCCTTCCAGCTACAGTGAGGTGAGTGGCTGCTCCCACCTGTCCTGTTGTCAGAGCAATGGCCTCACCAAAGGCCCCAACAACAGTGCTGAGTGAGCAGAAACCCCCTCAAACCTGAGGGAAAGTCTAGCCTCTCTCCTTTCAGCTTGGCATACGTACCCTTGGCTTATCTCTGGTGCTCAGTACAGTAAAGGAGACAGTGAATACCAGAAGCACCCCAAGGAATCCCCAAGGCCTGACTGAAGTGCTTTCCTGGGATGACACCTCCAAAAGGACCAGTGGAAGGAGACCTGAGGGCAGAGTGTGTTCCAGGGCCAGGCACAGGGGTGGACAGAGCATCCGGAAATTATTACTACGGTAATAATAATGGTTCATGCAGCCCCTCTGCGCTATGTGAACTTGGGCGTGTGGTTTCTCCCCTCCCTCCTAGCTATGAGAGTTTAAAATGTTTATTACCTGAAACTGAAGCACTGGTGTCTTGTCCCAGAAATGTCTGCAAGAATTTATTGTGTGGATATGAGTGCATGTTCACGTATGTGGTGGTGTGTGTGCGTGTGTATGTGTGGGTGAGAAAGAAAGAAGAGACGGAAAGACAGAAACAGAGCAGAGACAGGGACACAGAGACAAGAGTTACCTGATGTGTGGTGAGAGATCCTGGCCATCTAGCCTCAGAGGTCCACCTGTCTGCCTCCTCCCAGCTGGGGGAACAAGTGTACCCCACGCCACCACACCTGGCTTTCTACGTCGGGTCTGGGGATCTAACTCCAGTGCTGTGCTTACGTGGCAGCCATTTTCCTGACAGCCATCTCCACCCCCAGAGTATTTTCATCCACACTTTACCCCTCTTGGACAACAAAGAAGGTGACACACGGAGATCAAGATAGCAGCTGTCCTCTACAGCTGAGCGTGCTCCACACTCCTGACGGGGGCTTCATTCTTCCCACCTTATCTGACTGTCCCTCTTGCTACCTGCCAGCCCGGTGAAATGCTTGGCTGCCACATTAAGCCTAGAAGGCTGACTTTTTTTTTTTTTAACCTCAGCTCTTTGTAGCTTTAAATTAATATTTACCCACTCTGACTGCAGCCCTGACTAATGTCTAAAATTTGAGCAGTGTGGGTCTGCACAGAGATTTATATCTATGATTTTAATCCTCCATAGCAAGCTGGAGGGCTATCTTGGATTCTTGGATTTTTGTGCCTCCCTGCTTCTGAGTGCCAGGTATTTGGGATTAAATCCAGCCTGAAATATTATTCGCCACGTTTACTGCTTTGTGCTGTTTACTGCTCTCTTATTATCGGCATTTGCTTTGGTGCTAATTGTACATGACTATGGCTGTGAGCAGGCAGCCTGGATGATAGTAGCAGGATTCCGGGCTAGAGCCACCACCGTTCTGTGGGATCCAGGTAAGACCAGGTCTCAGAAGAGATGCCCAAAGGAACAAGGGGACAAGAGGGAGATCTCACTTTATAGTTCTCTATCAGCTGGACGCCATGCTGACCTTAAGACCAAATGAGCACTTCAGGGCTTTAGCAAAATGTCCTACCATGAGAGTACAGCAAAGAGAAAAATTGATGCCATTCTTAAAATCCTTTAACAGTTACCAGAATAAACCGGAAGCTGCAGACTCTAGAATCTATATATCATTGTCTTCAAGGAATATTATGGAAGAGAAATACTCAATCTAAAATGCTAAAGTAGTTAAAAAGATGTTGGTGGCAATTAACTTGCGTTAGTTTAAGCATGAAAATTAAAATTCAGATAAGACATTCGAAGACTTAAACAAAAATTCTCAAAGTCAGCTTTCTGCTTTTATGCTGTCTAAGAATTCATAGGGAGAGTTCTGTTCTGCCCTCTGCGGAAACTCTGCCGGTGTCCTAAGACTCACAGTGACCCTGAAGTCACGCTCCAGGGTAAAATACTATAGCACATTATGAATACTCTACAAGTTATTCTGAAAGGCCACATATGGCACTAAACACATCTAAAGAAGTATGATAAATTACACATGGAAAACAAATTATGTAGTACTTCTTGGCATTTTTATTAACTTAAAAATGATTTTAGCACTGACATTTTGCACAGTGTAATGAAACACAAATTATAATTAGCAAATGCCTTGGTGTTCACTCTCAGATTCATCTTTTTGCCATTCCCAGTTTTCTGACAAGTGCACAGGGACCACCAGCCACCACCAGCCTCAGGCTTAGCCTGCTATCTAGGACTTCAGTTCTTTCCACATCTCACATGGCCCATCCTCGGAAGAGAAGGGACAGACTTACATGAGGCTTCTGGAGCCTAACCTGGGGCCTTCAGCTCCCATCAATATTCTGGATCTGGTTTTCTATTTGTATTATTTTCTGCACATAGGTCCATCCTCCCAAATGCATAAAAAAAAAAAACACTCTCAAAATCTGTCCCTGGGTAGTACAAAGGGGCCTCGATGCATTGAGAGCAAAATCAGCCCTCCACAAAGCCCATGGGACAGTGTGCCAGCCTAGGCGACACACCCTGGCGGCTGCTGTTCAGAGAAAGACTGAGACAGAGTCTAGCTAATACTATAAAGTAAAGGCTGGCCACATGTAAAAAAAAAAATTTTTTTTTTGTCAGAAAAGAAGTAGGGCTAGAGAGATAGCTAGGAGGCTAAGAGCACCTGCTACTTCTTTCAGAGGGTATGAGTTCAGTTCCCATGCCACATGGCTCACACCTGTAACTCCAGTTCCCAGGGGATCCAGCACACTCTTCTGGCTTCCTAGAGCTCCTATGCAGGTGGTACATATAAGCTTGCACAGGCATGGACATGTACTCATAACAAATGAACACATCTAAAACCATATACCAAAAACTAATCCAATCAGTAAATGGGCCAGTGAGTTAGACATTTCTGTTTAATATCCTTAGTGATCAGGGAAATGTAAATTAAAACTACATTAAGATTTTTTTTCTTACCCAAGGCAGATTGGCTACCATCAAGAAAACAAACAGACGGGCTGGAGAGATGGCTCAGTGGTTAAGAGCACTGGCTGTTCTTCCAAAGGACCTAGGTTCAATTCCCAGAACCCACGCAGTGCCTCACTAGCATCTGTAACTCAGGTTGCAGGACATTTGGCGCCCTCTTCTGGCCTCCACTGGCACCAGGCACTCGGGTGGTGTACAGACATACATGCAAGCAACACACACATAAAACAATAACTTAAAAAAATGACAGGTTATAGCAAAGGAAACCTTTTTCAGCTCTGATCATGAAGAGAAGTCACTTAACAAGATAAAGCAATACCTCTGCCCCCAAATTTGCAAAAAATCTTAGCTTACCACATCTTCCATCTCATAAAAAAATAAAAATAAAAAAAGGAGGACATGGAGGGGTGTTAGCTCAGTGGTAGGAAGCTCATCTGACATGCACAAGGCCCTAGGTTCTATCCCTACCATTCACACACATGCACAAACACACAGATCATTAAACAGCTCAGACTCCAAAGCTGAGGAGACACTTCATGACAGGCACTGAGCTCATCACATCTAGCTCTGGGCCCAAATGAGGGCAGCACACAGCCTCCAAGAAGAAAAGACGGCATCGGAAAGAGATGAGAACATCATCAACTGGGAAGAAGGGGGAATTCTGGGGCTGCAAATCAAAGATGGGAAGACAGGGTCAGTTATTTCAGAAAGCCATGTTGGGGCTTCTCAATGGGATTTCTCTGAGGGTGGAAGAGTGTGTCCACCCAGTCACAAACTGGAAGCTGACAGATTGGATAGGAAATAGACAGAGGCTAAAACAGCAAATCAAGGAAAACCGACAGTCTGGGGTAAGAGAAGAATGAGCCTCTAAAATGAATTTGGGGTTGATTTTAGGTCTTTGGGCCTGGATGAAAAAAAAAATGACAGAAGCAGTTGATTTGATCTGGGGAATCGATGCAATTTCTTATTAAACTGTCAATCTTTCTTAGTGTCATTCCTAAAGCTCTTGATTTGGTGAGAGTTACCAGTGAACCAGAAAGCTACAAGTTCCAGCATCTCTCCTTGAGAAGTAAACACCTGGCTCTCACAGTTTCTGGAAGTTTTGGTGCCGTAAGCACCACCAGGACAGTGATGAAAACATTTGCGAAGGCCAAGATTTCTCTGACAAGCCATGTTGAATTGTTTAGCTTCGGAAATAATTTGTACAAAATGTCAAACTTGAAAAGCACTTTCAAAGTAAGTACCAAGCTCTGATTTCCTTAATGCTCCCAGACAAACGAAGCCTGTAATACCTATGCCCAAACCTACAGTTTTCCCATCCAGAAAATTGTGTAAATTGCCATCCTGGAAAGCTGATAATTTACAAGATCCAGCTAAGAACCACTAAGTTTGCTTTAATTATTTCTTCTTCAGTGATAACCCATGGCATCCATTCCTACAGCTTCCTCGAGGCTGCGAAGAAGGTAGGAGATTCATCCAGATTCGGGGGGGGGCAGATTCGGCATTACAGCTCCCACGGTTGTGATGTGGGTCAGTCATCTGTCCACGGTAAGCTTTAAGACGGAGGCAGATCTGGATGACCCAGCCAACTGAAGCACCTGCCTGTGCCCAGCCGCCATTTCTACAGGGTGAACCAAGTCAGCCTCCTGAATTCAGCTGACATCGACTTCGTTTCAGGACTGGGCAAGGAAAATATGTTTACACATGCTGTTTCTCCAGTCTCTCCAAGGAGGCAGGAAGGCAGTGTTTCCTCACTAAGTGCTGAGCAGAGGGCCAGGAGCATTAAGGACAAGAGGGTCATTCACGCATAGATGCACGTGCAGATGTGTACATGCTGTGCACATACATCTGGCAAAGCTGAGCACTTTACTGAATCCCAGCATTGAGCTAAAAGCTAGATGCATAGAAAACGCCCCAAACGATGAAGGAAAGAATAAAGGCCTTGCTGTCATCAAACCATTTTATAGATAGGCTGAGGGAGACTTAAAAAAAAAATACATATGCTAGCTAGCAGAGTAAACCCTAGGAACATGAATACGTCCATATGTCTATCTCCATAAAATCCACAGCCTTAACCTGTTTACACTCGCTAAAAAATATTTTTGTGGGGGATAAGAGTATAGCTTAATGGTAGAGAGCTTGCTTTCTTTTAAAAATTGTATTTGAGACTATTTTAGGGGAATAGTTTAGTGATAGAGGGCTTGCCTAGCATATATACAACCATGGGTTCAGTCCCCAGTATTACAAATGTCTGTCTCTCTATCATCTACCTACTTACCATCTATCTTGGCAAATTATGTCAGACACTATGCCAGGGCTATGTGAACCTTGCCCTTCCTAAGTAAACAGCATGACAGAGGGCACAAAGCCACTGACAAATGTATCAGCAAACAGTAGATGCAACAACTAAAGTAGAAACAGTGTAAACTAAGCTGAGCCATAGAAGGCATCCCAGCTCCCTGTGGAATGTGTCATGGGATACCCTAGTCCTGACACTGGGCCTGGATATATTGAGCAAATCCAGGCTGAGAGTGTCTTTCCTCACTGTCAATTGCTTGCTGATTTCATTTCACCACCTTGGTGCTCACCAGACATACCTCAGAGATGGATTTGTTTAAAAATTAGCTGCCGAAGCAGCGGATCTGATCTGCTAAGAAAGCACCTCTGCACAGGGGCATAGCCTGGGCTCACAAAGCTTTAGAGCAGTGACCACACTGGTCAGTCAGACTTAGACCAGAAGCCCTAACCCAACCAACCTGGTAGCAACATGCAGATCGGGCTGTGCTCAGGGGCATTCACAGAGAATGGCCACCAGGAGAGAGTTTCAGCTCTTTCTCCTGTCACCCACTGGGCCCTGAGTCCCTTTCCTCACCTGTTCCCAGACTCAGAAACTCTAGCCCTCCTCATCCATTCCAGAAGTGTCCTCACACACATTTACAACCTCCTCTGTCCAGATCCAAAGAAATGAAGCTCGGAGAAAGACAGAATTTCCCCTTCCAAGTATCCGATGCCATCTCTTTTCTGGATTTTGTCCCCAAGAAGATTGCCTTCTTGAAGAAAAACGTCCCTTTACTCTTGAAGTGGTGGCTTTCCTCAGAACCCAGCACGTTAACACAAGCTCTCCATCAAGGCTCCTCACCCACAGCGGAAGAACAGGCCATGGGTGACTGACAACAGGGCTCTTAATGGCCATTTCAAGCCACGATTCATTATTCAAAACACTGAGTGGGGAGCTCTCTCTGAGCCGGAGGCAAAGCAAGGAAAATACCACCTCAGTCCTCTAGGGGGTGCACTGCAGTTAAAAATATAATGGGAGCCACCATATGCAAAGCAGTGTACCTTTTCTATATTACTCGCCTCCGCAGTAAACGTAGAAAGAAATGATATGAATAATGTATCTTATTTAACCCAACCCACCCAAGGTGTATTTAGTTAGACATGTATTTCACAGAGCATGTATGGTCGAGCTGTCCGTTCCCAAACTTCTCAACTCACACAAGCAGCGTCTGCAGGAGGCAGCTGCCTGCTGCACCAAACCAGGGAACGCTCTCGTGATGTACACGTTTCCAGTACCTCGTTATTCCTCCAAGGAAAGCCAAGTTTAGCCTCAGAACCACTCCCTTACCCAGGGCACAGCGGCCCAAGTCATTTCTAGGCCTACTGCCTTGGGCTGCCCTTGAACATGGATGGATGAACCAGGCAAGGGAACAGGCTCAGGATCGTGAAACATGACCCATGCAAGACCCGTAAGACCCACAGCGCATCACTAGCTTGGGGTCCGCTGCCAGTCCTTAGGTGAGGTTTGGAAAGGATCTGTTGGTTCCGCCGCCCTGTGCTGTCCTCCCCAAAGGCTTCCACAGCTGTGCCTGGAGAATCGCAGCTGTCACTAACACCTCACCTACTGGTTATAATGAACATCCACTTCGCACTTCATCAAGTCAGCACTTAAGGAGTCTTCCGTTGTCAAGTGACCGAAATACTAACTCGGATTACGGATTGCGGGCAGAGGAAATGGGCACTTCGGGATATGGAAGGCTCAGACAGAAAGCTAAAGAAGTCGCGGTGAGGACGCAGCGCAGCTTCGGCGCTGGAAATCCGTTTAGCGTAAGTGGGTGCTGTAAAGGCTTCATGTCGTGAGATTCCAATTGTCATTTCTTTTCTCACCTAGTAAGAGATAATAGTTGCCTAGTCTACTAGCGGTCCCACAAGGTTCACATTCTGCTATTGGCTAGTACTGGGTCACGTGTGCATCTTTGACCCAATCATTTCAAGTGATTGGTAGCTTCTCTAATTGGTGTAGGCCACCTCAGGAGCTGGAGGAGAGGTTAGCTCAGAAGAAAGAAGACTGAATCGTGTGAAGGAAAAATCCAGGTTTCTAAGCAGCTGGGGGTAGATACTGGAGAGGCCCTGAAACATATCCACCGCAGTCGACACGACTCGTCCAAGCTTGTTTCTTTTTTTTATTATTATTAACATTTTTATTTTATATTAATCACAGGTTATGTGCTTTGTATCCCAGCCGTAGCCCCCTCCCGCATTCCCTCCCTAGCTCCCCCATCCCTCCCTCATCTCCTCCCTGCTCCTTTCCAAGTCCACTGATAGGGGAGGCCCTCCCCCCCCCTTCCATCTAACTCTAGCTTCCAAGCTTGTTTATCTTGCCTGGTGTATGCATATTCAACTGGGAAACTGCTGGATTCTCTAGGAGCTTCAGCTCTGTCACCCCAAATTAATTCCAGCCAGCCCAAAGAACTGTCATAACAGTGGGAATCCTTTGGCTAGATAAAAGTTCGCCTGGTCCTCCGCCCTTCCTGGGAGGATTCCCCTAGGCTGCTCAAGCAGAAGCCTGCACCTCAACCAGAGATATAAAACCATCAGTCCTCGTGAAAGTTAAAAATTGTAGACAGATTCTATCAAGAAAGCACGGGTTATCAGCTAGTTAACACAAAGGCTGATGAGCATGAGGTTACATACATCTCTCAGCATTTAGTAAAATGACTTCCAGAAGCTTGGGGTGTCAAATTTCTGCGAAACGTCCTTTAATTGATTTTTTTTTCTTAAGTTTCTCCTGGTAGCAGGACTGTCCCACCAGCAAAAAGGACTCAAGGGCTGATGAAGCAAGTGATATACTCTGAAGAAAGAATAATTCTTGACACTGGAGTGTGTTTCTCTGCTTCTTTCTGCTCCAGGGCACTTAAAAATACCACATTTATTTAAAAGATGGAGCACTCTTCCCAAGTTTATAATCTGTAGCAATTACTGCAATTAATAATCATTGGCATCTCCCATGGCAGAGGCTGCATCGGTCTATTCCATTCACTGGTGAGTGTTCAGGTCTCCAAACAAAGTAGGTATGGATGCAATGAAATTAGAGCAAAGTCCTGTCATAGAAGCCAAGTCAATGTAATCACAATAGGCAGGTCAGTCTAAGGTATTTTGATGTGTTCTGTAAGTTCTCAGACTGGCTAGAACTGGAGGAGGAGGGGCGAGGTGAGGGAGAGGTTGAAAATGCAATGATTAGAGACCACAAGAAAGCAATGCTTCCAACAGCTCAACCTGGGTTTTCCCGGTGATGAGGATGGAGAGATCACAAGAGCCATGATGAAACTCCTCAGCGACCGCAGCGTGATGCGGTCTTACCCAGCAGAGTTGGAGCAGCAAAGAGTAATGAGGGCAAAGAAGAAGGGGAGTGAGTTCCCCTGCAGGGCTAGGCAGAGGGTGCAATGCCAGCATCACCTGAAGTTCCCACAAAGACGTCCTGCGACACGGGGCGCCTGGGAGGGCCAGGACAATTAGAGTCACTGTTCTCGAAGGTGGTCCATCTGTCCTCATGGCAGGATGAGCATACCCTTGGCCGCCCTGAGGTTCCTTGTGATGTCTCCCCACAGGAGCCCACGGTTCCCAGTCTGCCAGATCAAAAGCCCAGCCAGGAAGGAGTTCAGCATCCAGGGACCGAGGGACCTCGTTTTCAAAGGAGACAGAGCTGCTTTGGATTCAGTGTTCTGTTGCTGGCATTAAAAAAAAAAAATAAACAGGAAGGACTGCATATTCTCTGCTAGATGGATCTGTTTTTGCCACATGGTTTTCAGTGTTCCTAATGAACTGTTAACAAGCTGTCAATTAAGTACACAAATTAGGAGAGATGGCACCGAAGGGCGCTATATCAGAGCTCCCCTAAGCTGCAGACTGCAGGCCCTAGAGCCCCACCGTCTCGATTTTGACCTTTCCTACCTCTGACCCATATGGGGAAAATGTTGTGATCAGGTCAATCTTAGTTCTGAAGGGAGGGTGGAGGGTATGGAATATACTGAAACTCAAAAACGAACTTTGTGCAGAAAATCCCCCAGCAAATCACACAGCTTTTTCTCCGCTAGAACTTTGTAAATCTGTTTAGCTTAAGTGGGTGCTGTGAAGGCTTGATGTCGTGAGATTCCAATTGTCATTTCTTTTCCAGCCAATTGGTTCCGTAGGCTTTCTGCTGTTTACTGGCCCTTCTGGGTGCTTTTTGGTGGGGTGGATGATGGGGGGGAGGGCACTGCACACAAAGAAAGAAAATGGCACAAATGAATAACTAACAAACTTCAGATGTAATTATTCCCACTCTCTGCCTGCCACTTCTTCCCCAGAGAGTCACCGGAAAGCACAGCTCGTTAGAGGAGCCCTAAATCTCCTGAGCCATTTGACTGTCACAGAACTGACTAGAGAGGAATGTCTAGAGCCCTGTCAGGGGTGCAGAGAAAAAGCAAGCAGGTTGGCACATTCCTGGTGACAGTGGGAAGTGAAGGGACACAAAGGGACGTGCAAGGCTTTCTATAGACGGAGAGAAAAGAAAGCACATCAGAAGTGCTTCCCGAGAGAGCTGCCCAGGGAGATTCCTCATAGAGAAGCAGAGTGGCAAAAAGGCTAGTTACTGGTTAACTTTCAAAAAAGAGAGGACACTCTGGGAGGAGGGTGGTGTGCTAACCCAGTGAATGAGACGGCTCTGTCCATGGGTGTGTGGTCAAAGGAGTCTGTGGGAGTCAATCTGAAAAGAAAGCTGCCCGGAGGACTGACCCTCAGCACACAGTGCAGGTAACAATTGCTCAGGATTCACACCCCCGGAGTCAATCATTTCCCAGAGTCCCAGTTGGACGCTATGGTTTGAAGAGCAAATGCCTGGGTGGTTTGCTCTTCTGTGACTAAGTTTCTTCAAGACTTGGAACGGTATTTCCAGTCCCTGAGTGAAAGCCGTCCAGGGCCAGTTCCTGGGTTGCCTGGTGAGGCAGTCTAGAGAGGAGCTTCTGCTTGCCTCCCCATGGTCATGTTCCCGGAGGCTCAGGATGGCCTCTTTCCCCTCCCGTAGCAATGTAGCCTTCTGATGCTGTGCCTCTGGTTTGTCCCTCTGCTCAGTCACTCCTTGAAGACTCTCAGGTCACCCAGAGTGTGGACTCTGGTTTTGACCCTTTCCCTCACCCAGACAGGGGCCTTGAGACTACTAGCATCTGAAGAGCAGAGCCCAAGGCTTGATTCTGCCTCTCACTGACCTTCACATCCTCTGAAAAAACAAAACAAAACAAAACAAACAAAAAAACCTAGGACAAAACCTTGTGTGAGGTTCAGATGGAAAACTTCAGAGCCAGATACAAACTGGAGGCTTTTTGCAATTCTCCTTCCTGAGTTCTTTGTCTTCGCCATGGGCCATCTTTCCAAGCGGAGTGTTTTGAAACTCAAAGCTCCTATTCTTGTAGTTTAGATGGATGACGGCAGGGACCCTGGATGGGTTTCTCTGCTGTTGGGTATGGTGTGAACTCTGTTCCTTTAAACACGGACTCTTACAACCTGCTGTCCTTCAAGCTTGTGTTGGGTCTATTTAATCATCCTATCACCCTGGGCTCCCATTGTCTGACCCTCCTGCCTACTGATCCATTAAAAAACACTCCCCCATCACACACACACACACACACACACACGCACACACACAGAGACATATACAAACTTAAGAACTAGATAAAAGTATAATTTTCTCAAAACAAGCCTAAGAAAAGCAAGTCACAGATTCATTAACCAGAACAGTTTGAAGGCTCTAATAGTCCTTACTAACAGTCTTATCTTTAGAAGTGACCACCTTCTTGTCTGCTGGACAGAGGAGGGGCCAACAGTTTGCAGAGCTCTGACCCGCCAGCAGGGCCTGGGCTGGGGCTCCGTGCACAGTGGGTATTTTTATAGGCTTCCACTGTCATCTCGACCCCCACTTGCGGCTCTGCATGAAACGCCGCCTCCCAGGGATGGAAAAGCAAACTATGACAGTTCAACCCCGAGAGGCGCAGCGACAGCTTTCGTGTGTCTCTCTGGACAGAAGAGCTGAGTGTCATTTTACGTGTGCTGTCTGTTCTAGGCCAGTGATTATTTGGGGAGCATGGGACTCCAGAGGCTCAGCACACCCATGGCAGCGAAAAGTTCACTGGCAAGTTATCCTGACTTAGGAAAAGGCAATGGCGCTTTTCCTGTGAGTCAATAGGCCTGATTTCTATCTCGTCCTGATGTTAATTATTTTAGTGTGCGTGTGTGTGTGTGTGTGTGTGTGTGTGTGTGTGTGCCTATACAAAGGGCCCTAGGAGGCCAGAACCCCGGAACTTTGAGTTACCTGCTAAGAGTGCTCGGAACTGAACTAGGGTCCTCTGAAGGAGCAGCAAATGCTCTTAACCCTAAAGCCACCTCTCCGACTCTTTCCTGTTAGTTCATAGCCACAACGGTATCGAGATAGACCGATGCAACATAGAAACAGAGAAGAAGGGAAGTTGGAGGAACTGAGCCAGAGCTCTGCCGTGGGTGGGGGTGGGGATGAAATGTTTCCTTTGCAAAAGCCAGAGGTGGGCCTAGAGGGGGCTAGCCTCCTTCCATGCCGCAAACTGCAAGCCAGGGTGGCCATTTGTGGCTTTCTTCTGCCCTCTAGTGGGCAAAGGTGGTCAGTGTTTTCCCTTGAGTGACAGCCAGACTCTCTTATGCACTTGTGGGCTTTCTTATTACATCATGAATTTTGATAAGCCCATTAGCCAGCCAGGCAGCCAGGAGGAGGATGTCTTTCTCACTTGATGACTACACAATGAGGAGTAATATATTTTAATTTAAACACCATAAACCTATTGAGTGCTTAATTAACTTTAACCGTCTTCAGGGGAATGAAGCCAATTTGAGGGGGTCAAAAGGAGTTGTTTCAATATCAAACAGTTTTACATAGTCAATCCATTCATTCGGCCTACAGCTACTGATTAACACACAAAATTAACATGTTAGTAAAAATTCATATTCAGGCCTCTGGGGAAATTAAGATGCACATGCACGGGGCATGATTAGCACCGCTATTGTTTTCTCCCAACAATATAATTTAATGGGTTTTTAGAATTACAGAAAGAGAGACTCGGTGCTGGCTTGAATTGATTATTTACCACAAAGCTTTGAAATATAGAAACGACAGAAAACATCTCAAGCCCAAAGGGCCAGGGAACAGAGGTAGAGAGGGAGTCAGGGTGAGTGTGGTTTCCTGAAGAAGCTGGGCCAGAGTGGACGGACAGAAAGGCAGGCTGGACGCCACAGCCAGCCAGAAGCCAGGCCAAAAAGCCCAGGGAGAGGCTTTCTGGCTGCATGGGAAAGCACAGTATGGTCTGCTTTCCAGGCAAGACAGAATTGTTTCATTTAAGATTTAATCACAGGACACAGCCAGCCAATTCCCTGAAAGTCTGTATCTTAGGCAGCTTATGCTACTCGAACACATCAAAATCAAATATAATGAGAAAGAAAACAGGAAAAGGGTAATGTAATTATCATAGTCACAAGACAAATCTAGTTCTGAGCTTCCTAGCAGACAAAGGAAAACTGCTAAATGCCCTTCAGTATATAATGCTCATTATCTTGTGTCCTTAGCCATGTCTCCTTCCCTGTGCTGAGTGAAACTGATGTGTGGTCACTTAGACAAAGGTCACTGAGTTAAGAGGTCTGTCACCGCTTCTAATGACAGCCCAGCAAAAGGTTCAGAGGTCTCCAGAAAGCTCTTCTTACATCAGAGCTCAAAGAAAGGCAGGCCAGAAGCTTTAAGATGATCAGGCAAGACCAGTTTTGTTCGGAGCTAAGACAGTGTGGGCCGGAGGATCTGGGAGATCTTTCTGGAAGCTGAGTGGGAAGGAAGCAGGTCAGGGTTTTCTCCCCTTGAAGAATGAGAAGCATCCATAGCTCACTGCTACCTTCAGCCCCTGCCTTTCTCCATTACACTTTGCCTGGCTGGCTCTTACGTGAACGCGGTTCCCTCACGCCATCTGACCGAAGGGCCAGTACTGCTGTGTCACACGCTTTGGGGAGTTACATGGTGCCAATCCTTCTCCCTCATGTCATTACTACATGGTTTCTTACCATGTGATACATGTCTGCAGACCCCACTGCCACAACAGAGTGAAAGGGTAGGGCATGAAGCAGTTATAAACTGGACACACACGGTCGCTCTGAGGATCTATCCTGGCTACGCTGCTGGTGATGCTGGCACATCAGCCACGGGTCTTCAAGCCATGTACATTCCTAAGACCCTATTCGTTTACATCAAGTAAATAATTGCAGATGTGTTCAGAGATCTAACTCGACAGACATTTACCCCGGCATTAACTCGTGAAAAGCCAGAAGCACACTCAACTTAATAGATTAAGTTTGATTTGTGTTACCTAGTCATGAATACCCGCAGTCTAATGCAGACCTACAGTTTATCAATACAGCAAACGTGCATTCTGTAAGACTGAGTCAAAAGAGCATAGAATAAGACAGCACCTACCACCTAACCCCACTGTCTTCGGGAGCGTTATGTATGCACGTGAACATACAAAGGACAGTCTAGAAGTGCAGCCAGCAAGATGCTTCCCCTCATCACTAATGGAATCACGGTATTTTTAAACTGTAACACTGTAAAACTGTAAATTTTCAGTCCTATTGGTCTGAAAATTCCAGAACGTCTAACAGCCGAATCGTTCTGCTTTGAGAAAAGGAAAGCGGCCAGGAGCTACTGCAGCCTATCATTTCCCGTCAACCTGAGCACAGAGCTATGGATAATCGCACCCTCTCGTTTTAGGGAGTGGCATGGTGGGGGAGAGAGACCATGGGAGCCTCTGCTCTCTTCGTAACAGCCCTACCTGCCTGTTTCTGGACTTTTCATATGAGAAACATCACAATCATATGTAAGCCCCATTATTTTGGATTTTTCTGCTCTGTGCAGTTCGTTTCTATTCCTCCAGTGGCAGCTCCAGTTACAGTGAAGAGGGGAAAAAAAAGGACTAAAAATTCTAAGTTGGAGCAGCAACGAAAGCAGGAAATAGTTCTGAGATTCCTTCTGGGCTCTTATGTGCTGTTATTTAAAAATCATAAACGCTGACATCCACTCAAGGGAGGGAGGCTGTCCTATTCTTTCAAGCATTAGTGGCTGTAGCAACTTACTTCACTTTGAAGAGGTTTAACGTGGGTGCCATAATTGTCACTCATCGGGGCAGGGAACCCAGAGAGAGACCCGCCTTTGTGTGTAGGGCCTCCTCTCTGCATATCAAATATTTCCTTTTATGCTTTGGAAATGTAATTGTGTCTAATATAGATTGCAAGCCTGAATCCACTTTTGTGACAGTTTGCTCCATTCATTATTTGTAACAACAGTGACGACCCCCCCCCCCCACACACACACACATCAGGAAAAGCATTAACTTCCTAGACTCTTTGGAGAACACTCAGTGAGTTAGCAAATGCTGTGCAGCTTATAAGAAGGACGTATTTATTTTGGCTCAGGGTTTCAGACAGTTTTGGTCCATCGTGGCGCATGGCAGGGAAGGTGTGGTGGAATGCATCCTACATCTCGTGGAGGCAGATTTATGTGGTGGAAGCTGTTCACACCAGAAGCGTGGCAGGAACCATGGCAGGACCAGGCATCGCCCGTGAAGGCCCATACCTAGGTGCCTACTTCCATCACCTGGGCCTCATCTACAGGCTCCACCTCTCCACCCCACCCCCACAAAGCACCATCAGCCGGGGAATAAACATTCAACACACAAACTTGTCGGAGGAATTTCAGATTCAAACATCAACAACTGTTGTTATCACAGAGGTTAGCATTAGTGTGGGAGGACCAGATATGGACTCTAACGATGCTAGGTCTGGAGAAGCAGACAGTAGACCCGAATCCTTGAAAATAAATAAAAAAATAAATAAATAAATAAATAAATAAATAAATAAATAAAGTAGCAGAATCAGGGAATGGAAGGAAGTGGTAGCCTGGAAAATTCCCTTTGAAGGCTGTGGGAATCAACAAACAAACAAACAAACAAACAAACAAACCCTGCCTTGCTCCTCCCTATAAGCTGTTTCTGTCATGTATTGCCATCAGTATGATGCCGAAGTAAAGAAAACAGCAGCTGCCACTTCCGGATCCTGCATTTGATAACCAGCGCTTTGTGTGGGCTGTCTCACATAGCTCTCACAGCAAACACGGACCCTTCATTCTAAAAGTGAGATTCGAGGGTTTTGGAGATACGGAAAATTTCCCTTTAGCCTTTCACTTTGTAGCTAATAGTTAGAGGCCAGGCCACACTGCGCCATGGCTCCTACAGTATCTTGCACTATGCATGTTCTTCCTTCCCGTTCTCTGCAGTGCCCGGCATCTAGAGACCTCGGGGTTAGCTGGGTTGGGTTTTGGTTCATTCCTACCCAGCTACCCTGGCTGGGATTAAAAGTCACCAAGCTAAGTGAGAACGGGTCTCCAGGCCCAGAAGAGCCACAGAGGGACGTGGGTACACTAGAGTCTTCTTCTTGCTAGACCAACCCACCACTCAAGAATGGAGCCCACTGCTGAGGCGCTGCGACACGTGGTGAAACAAGAGCTACAGCTTCTACCTCACGTTTCTTCACAGAAACAGGGCAGAACCAACGGCGGCTTGAGACACAGGAACACCCCTCTTGGAGGAAGCCCGGCCTGTGTCTGACTCTAAAAGACAAGTGGCTCCACACTCAGCCGAGGATTTAGAAGGTGTCCTTGAGGAGGCTCCAGGGTTGGAAAGCTGAGATCAGGAAAAGCCCGGACAACAAGGGGTTTCCTCAGGCCCAAAAATGTAGTGCTCCTCCCTGGGGCAGAACTGACTGGGCGAAGAGAATGACAGGAGTTGAGAAGTCAGGCCTGTGTCACCTCCTCTGTGAGCTCTGAGGGAACTCTCCACAGTGTGCTCTCTGTCCTTCCCCCTCTCTTTCCCTCTCCCCTCCCTGTCCCTCCCTTCCCCCTCTCTTCCTTCTTTCTCTCTCACCCTATGCCTCTCTTCACCTCAGCGAGCTCCTCTGTGCTTGTTGCTATAAGCACACCCGTAGGGAGATGGCCCTCCCAGCACAGACACAGGAAGCGGCTGCCATGACAGAAGGCAATGCCAAGTGCAGAGAGTGGCTTCCAGCAGCAGCACCTGGCCTCCTGGCAAGCCATCAGCCAGGCTTGGAGCTGTGCCTGAGCTTTTTTGTTCCTGATTTTTGACATCTCCCTCACTCCACCCTCCACTTCATTCCCCCTCCCAAATACTACCTTGTTAAATGCTTCCACGGATGGGGCCAGTCCTGAATGGATGGCCCCTTTATCACTACAAAAGTTATCCCTGATGCCTCAGCCGGCCACAAGCTCAAACCCAAGCCCTCCTGAAATTGCAAGTTTGCTTTGTGAAATGGAAATGAAATCCCCTTTCATGTGGCAGTTTAACAAGTTGGCTTTTGTTCAGGTTGTATGCTTCTGAGAGATTCTTCTGCTCTGTAAGGGACAGGGCAGGATGGTCTAATGAGGAGCTACTCTGAGACTTTTGCACCCTAAGGAGAAATGGCATGGGCTGAGATCACAGCCCATGATGTCTACACATGGGCTGTCTACACCGTGTGTGACTTGGGCCACACACCCTTCACCTGTCCAGCCCACAGTCACCAAGTTCTGAAAGCCTCATGTCCTCAGTAACTAC
Organism: Pachyuromys duprasi; assembly: GCA_028658305.1. Classification (NCBI taxonomy): domain Eukaryota; kingdom Metazoa; phylum Chordata; class Mammalia; order Rodentia; family Muridae; genus Pachyuromys; species Pachyuromys duprasi. The sequence goes on from CM053748.1 coordinate 28,021,218, forward strand.
TTATAACCAAGCACCACCATGGCAGCCTTCAGGTACCTCCATCTAGGCTGTCACAACTGCAAACCGTGTTCCCTCACTAGCCTTTGCCTTCCACCCTGGAGTCTCAAGCTTACATGTAACCATTCTTTAGCACTGCCACACAGCTTGCATTCATTTGTGACATTGGACCAATCCCTCTCTTTCCCTCTTGTTTCCTATCCCCTCTACAACCACATACTCTGTGTTTGTGTTGCTGCCCATGTCTGAAGTGTGTCCCCTCTATCCCACATTCTTGTCTTGTCTGCTTTATCCCACATTCTCCCATAAGCAGTTTGATACTAACTCTGAGCCTGAGTGTGAAACACTCAACGCTCCACGTGCTTCCATTCCAAGGTAGAGCGCAACATTTTAGAGCCATGAATTGTAATAAAGGAGAAGGGCGGACTATGTACATGAATATTAGTCCAAGAATCAGGCTCAGGTAAAGGAGGACCTGAGAGACCTTCACTCTTAGGAATGTCATCTTTCAGAGATAGGTCTGGTTTTGTCCAGTTCTTATCCGGAACATAGTATGTGAAGCCTCCTATTTTGCCTGGTCATATCTTCTACATTTCTGAGTCATGCTTCCCCCAACATCTGAACTTGCTTTCTCAAACATCTTCATCCTGAATTGTTCGTATAACCCCTATTCCCAACTGCTTCCCCCCTTCTGCCTTGGCACCAGCAGAATTAGCCTTGTCCTATGTATAACATGCCTCTGATTAACTTAACTACAGGAGGAAAGGCCGGGGGGGGGTCTTTATCACATATTACTCAAAACACAGGATGAATGAAATGTGTTGTTCGTAGTCATATGACCTCAGGATTCTGCTGGGAAGGGCTGGGTAGGAGGATGGTCAGCTGCACTGCTTCCCATTGTTACAAACCCCTCCTGATGGAGTCCCTCACTCATTTCAGCTCATCCACTCCTGTTGCCACTGACAGCGAACAGAAGAAATTAGGGCATGCTGGTCTCATTCACATAGTCAGGCATTTCCTCCTCCCCTCTTCCATTATTCTGCTATGCAGAAACACCTCATCTTTCACTGAAGCAGCCCCCCGAAAGATGCTCTCCCAGCACCCAGGTTCTCCTTTCCTATCCTTCACACTAGAACCAGTTTTCTTCCTAGAAAACAAGAGGATCCGATGATCCTACACAAAATCGTTCAGTACCTCTCTATTTACAGAAGATACTTAAATGCTCCCTATGGCAGATCCTCTAACAATTTAGTACCAATTTACTTTTTGTTTCCTTACCACTTGCAAGTGGCTGGCCTTCCTTCCCAGTGAGTTATCGCTATTCCTCTGAATTCAGATTGAATAGTCCCTTCTTTCCAGGCAGAAATAATCCCCCCCTTTACAACATCGCCACGACACATAGTTCATGTCTTAACTTCTTTGTTCTACTTGTCATTACAGTCAGTTGCTTTAATAGAAGGCTAGACACAAGCTTTGAGCACAATAGCGGCTCGGTATATTTACAGTAGCTGCAAATAGAACAAATGGATCAAAGATGCTGTGAGTTCTAGTTAATGGGTTCATGTGTGTTTGCAAATGGCAGTGGCTAGACCAGGGCATGAAGCAGCTCAGGATGAGAAAGCAGCTCTTAAGGAATTCACAAAATGTCTGAGATAGTATATGTGAATGTCGGAACACTAACATATCACAGGGTAATGTAGAGGAAAACAATCCGCTTCAAGCACAAATGCCAAGTGAGGCAGAGACCACACAAGACTTACTTGGCATCTAGCAGTATTTTCATGCCATGACTCTGGACCACACAGTCGGATTTTAAATTTTTTTTACCGCTCTATGGAGAAATAGGGATTCTTTAAAAGCCTTGATATTACTGTTCTTGGCTGTTCGAGTATGTCCCCGTGATTGGCCAGCACGGCAGACTCTCCAGGGGCAGCAGGTGAGCCAGAACACCTGGGTTCACATCCTGCCTGCATGACTGTCAGCATCTGACCAGCCAGGGCATCTCAGAGGACTTTTTCCTCCAACCCAGAAGGGTCAGCTCTTATTTTTTGAGCCCCGGAGTCACTGTTCAACGTATAACTCAAATCTGTTCTCACCAGCCATGGCTCACTATGGGTCACTATGCCACTCCCTGGTGGGAGCAGAACCCAAGGCAAGACAGCACCACAGACTGGATGGTGGCTGGACACCCAACTCAAGATCAGTTTGATACTATGGAGCGGGACCTATGAGGTAGCTGGCAGAGGAAGACTACTTAGCCACGATAAGGGCAACTAAGTAAGCCAATGAGACTCAGTCTCCCTCTAGTATACACACAGAGAGCTCCAGAGAGAACAGTAAAAACCAGGAGCAAGAGGAAGACGCACCCATGGACATGCACATTTGAACACGCACACACAAACATGCCACAATTCAGAGAATAAGAGGTGTGGCTCTCCTTTTCCTGGAGGGATGTGAACAAACACCTGTTCACCTCACACAGGACACAGACACACTGAACACCCGATTACAGGCAGATCCAACTGGAGAACTCATACATTTATTTGGGTTACACACAGGGGCAGGGATGACAGGAGGGTATTTGTGTCTTGGAAAAGCCTGCTTCAGCATGGATGATGAGGACTCACACGAAGTGCATCTCTATCACTCCCTGCCTGGTTTTCAGTCCCTGGGAGACTCTCCTCCTCCTGTCCCAACAATTTACTGCTACGAATAACTCTGGGGAGGGGCCTTGGGAGTTTTCTAGTTTTCTGGACCGTTTAGCTTCTTTGACTTCTTGGGTCATGAGAGCTCCCCCTCTTTCCTCTGAGCGGGGGGTGTCTCATCTTGGAGGCACTAGAGGAGCAGTATCCGCTTTGTTCCCCAAGGACAGAGGTGACGCCCTCAAACTCTAGGTACCGACAACGCAGAGGCCTTGGGGCGAGGATGATGGTGACTCTCCCAGATCCCTGTCCATCTCCAGATAGCTCTCGGTCTAGACAAGAAGGCTCTGTTCCCTGAGAGACCTGAGTTTCTCTTCTGCCATCTGTGTAGCTGTTGAAGACTCACAGTCGGAGCTTCCCTACCCTGCTCTCGTTTCTCCCTCTGGAGAAAGGCCCCCTCTGGACTCAGTCCTGCGCATGCTCTACTTCTCTGCCCTGTATTCTTTATGTGACTGCTAGAGGGATCTCTGGCTTGACTCCACTCACATGATGGTAGGTCTCGTGTCTTCTACCACCTACCCAATAAATGTTGGCTGGCTGACTAGTTTTCTAACGCAAAGCACTATAATACTAGAGCCCTAATTCCTAAAACCACCCCTGGGGGGATGCAATTATGCCACCAGGGGACATTTGGCAAGGCCAGAAAGATATTTTGGTCCCAGCTAGGGGATGTGTTCCTGAATGCAGCAGCTAGTAGCCAAATGTGCTAAATGTACTAAAGTCTCACATCGTGGAGACTTTTTAAAAGGTTGAGGAAGACTGCATTAAAATCCTAAGAAAGTTAAAAAGAAACAAGATTTGGAGACGATAATTATATCATACTAATGGAAACAGACAGGGTGATGTAACCTTATTTCCCTGATGTATTGCAGCACCGTGGTTCCAAGGCCTATAATAACGCTAATCGGAGTCTAAGGCAATCAACAGTTGGCAGCAAACAGACCCAGCCTTCCATCTCACTCGCACCGTGCATTTTATAGGGTGGGGTTTTCAGAACCCCACTGACAGCACTAGAGGGGGTTTGATTTATAGTTTCCCAATATTGCAGAGATGGTGGACAAGCCTGTGTTTTGTTGGCCAGTTGGAGGATGTTTCAAAAGCCAGTCCATTAAGTTGCACTTGGAATGGTCTACTTGACATCTTTCTAATCTGGATAATCTTTCTCCCTCTTTCTTGATTCCATGTTGGTTAAGGACATAAGCTCTGATGGTATCCAGACCACATTTCAGTTACGGCAGGTCCTTCACCAACCTCTTCTGTGCTCCATGGAGGGGATGAGCTGAAAGCACCTGTGGAATGGAGGAATGACTGACCCTTTGTTTTATCACCATAAACTGTTTCTTTCTGTGGAAGAGTGCAGACCAACATTGAACATCCAGTTGTTGCAGGAATTAAATGAAATGAGGCCTTGAATGAAAAGCTCCCAGCCATGGAAGGCCACCAGCCTTTCACGTTTACAGTCAGATTATGCTGGCAGATACCTGAATGGCACTGTGATTTCCTCCTCAAAGCCTCTGTTCTTCAACAAAGCACTACAGATGCAGAGGAAGGCCTAATGTGTTGGGAATTGAGTGGGCTTACGTTCCTAAAACTAATTAAAAATCAAAAGGTCTGCCTTTAGTTTCAAGCCAAAGTTATGCTCACGTATTTAAATTTTAATTTGTACGCGCACAGCTCAGACTAGTAACAGGAATAAAAGCCAACATCCGTCCTTTTATATTTTCTCAGCATTACTTACCTATCGCAAGTGCTTCATAAATAGTAAATGAGCAGAGAAGACCAACCTTAGGTTTTAGCCACTGGGTTTCCTAAAGCTGAAAGTGAAGACACAGACATGAAAGCTCTCCAACTTGTTCTCTGGCTCACAACTGGGCCTAACAAAGCTGCTGGGATAAAAAAGCTTAATTGTAGCATCAGCTCTTCAGATAAAACCTAGCGTGACGGTGCCGCACAGGGAAAGGGCTGGATGCAGACATCAGTGAGCTCAGTTCGGAGCTGTCAGCACTTCCTGGTTGCGCAGTTTCCAATCTCGGATCCCCCCATCTGTGACGAGCAATCCTGGTAGGGGTCTAACCCTGCTGCTGCCCCGCACCCAGATCACATGTCGACATCGAAGCCCCCAGCACGTGGGAACAGCGACTCGTGGGGAAGTAGGGCCTTTGCAGAGACAGCTGGGTTTAAATGGCGTCATCACACAAGCCCGTCTCTCAGAGGAGAAATGAACGTACAAAAATCGGGAATCTGGACATAGTCCCACACAGAGAGAATGCCGAGGGTAGGGGGAGGGGGCGGGCCAAGGCTCCGCAAGTTGAGAATGCTAGCGAACTCTCAGAAACCAGAGAGAAGCGTGCAGGCAGCATAACTTCTCCACAGACCTCAGAGGGAGCCAGTAACTCGCTAACATCCTGATCTCAGGACTTCTGGACTGAGAGGAGAGACATTTCTGTTTTCGTAAGCCACACGGCCTATGGTGTTTCCCTATGGCAACCCTACCAAGCTAATAACCTGCCCTGTGGGGTTATCATGAGGCATAAAGACCAAGTTCAAAAAACAGGAAATAGACACATTTCATACTGGGTAGAGCCATAGCATTTGTTACTACTGGTCACTATTGTAACCCAAGCTGAGTGTCAAATAGATAACAGATAATATGCACAGTAAACCGAAGAAAACCCTAAATGCCAAAGTCCCCTTTGTCCTGAGAAAATAAGGAGGGATATATCCCCATTTGGGGGATATATACAAAATAAATGCTGTCTATTAACAGCATTTACTTAATTTAGTTATATATACACCTTTAAATTGTTTTCTATGTACAAGATTATAAATACTGATTCCAAAATGCCTCTTCCGTTTCTTTGCGGGGTTTTTTTTTTTTGAGTAATTTTATAACATCTTTTTTGGTACCACTTATGTTTGTTGAATTAGTTCCCCAAAGAACTTCATCTTAGTTAGTTGAGAGCCATCACTTCTGAATCTCTGCATGCTGCTAATGCAGAACAGAAACCCAGTTCGCAAGTATGCGCACATACTGTTATAACCGTTATCTCTTTCATTACAACTAACATGTATATTCTTGGCCTCCATGTTGCAGCCACTAATTGTGTTGCCTTATGGCGTGATTTCTAAAAGGCACTTTTATAACAGAACCTAACACTCCAAGAAACCCTGTAATTCCCAGATCAGCACAAGGAGCTCCCTGAGCATTGGAGCGATGTGGATTTAGGTTCTTGTGGGCTTTTCAACATAAAACAGATCAATGTGAACCCCCAAATCTGAGAGAACTCAGAGCACCTAAACACAGAGACATCCATCACCTTGGCTGCAGCTAAGCCCTGCTGCCTGTATCAATCAGGATGTCTTTCCCCACCCCACTCATTCTCATCCTTCAGTGCTAAGGTCAAATGTCACGTTCCTCTGTGCAGCCGCCCACCTAACACACGCGGTAGAATGAATCACCTCTCTCACAACAGCACACCCCTATACAGCTCGTAGCTTCGCTGTAGCTCCTAGGCCCGCGTGTTTCGTCTTCATTAGGCACACATGCCACTTTCTCTGCAGATGCGGCTCCCCTCTCTGTAATGCATTAGAGGGAACGCTTTGATTCTTTTCATCTGATTATAAAAAAATATTTCATGTTTACTGTGAACCAATTTGCATACTGTGGACATGTTTCTGAAAAGTACATCCTCTAGCCAAGTGTGGCGGTGCAGGCCTGTTATCTCAGAACCCAGCAAGCTGAGGCAGGAGGGTCATAAGTTCTCAGGCATCCTGGGCTACTTAGTTCTTGCCTTGAATGGGAGGAAAGGATGGAAGGAGAAAGGGAGGGAGAAAGGGAAGGAGGGAGGGACCGAGGGAGAAAGGGAAGGAGGGAAGGACAGAGGGAAAAAGGGAAGGAGGGAGAGGAGGGAAGAAGGACAGGAAAGGAATGTCTTCTAAACGTCTCCCGCTTTGGTGTTTTGGATGGGAAAGGTCCCTCTAGGCTCACATGTTTAAACTCTCAGTCCTCAGCGGTGGTGCTGCATGGAGAGGTTGAGGCAGCAGAAGCTTGCTGGAGGAAGTACTGTCATTGCTGTGGGCTTAAGAGTTTAGAGCCTGGCCCCACCGCCGGTTCACAGTCTTATACTTCATGTTTGCAGTTGAAGACATAATCTCCTAGTTTCCACCCCACCATCACGGATCCATCCTCTAGAACTCAATAAACCCTTCCTTCTGTAGGACGCCTTGGTGTGGCGGTTTGAATGAGCCCCCAAAGGCTCATAGATTTGAATATTTGGTCACCAGGGAGTGACATTTTTTTAAAGGATTGGGAGGTGTGGCCTCATTGTAGGACGTATGTCACTAGCCATGGGCCTTGAGGTTTCAAAAGCCCCTTGCACGCTCAGTGTCCTTTGCTCTTTCTGCTGCCTGCGGATTCAGATGTAGAACTCTCAGCTACCATGTCTCCAGCTGCATGTCTGGCTGCATGATGTCATGATCACCACCATGACAGAGTAAAATGGCTTCTTTTATGAGTTGACATGGTCATGGTCTCTTGGAGACCATGGTCATGGAGACTTGGAGACTTGGTCATGGAGTTTTATCACCTCAACAGAAAAGCGGCTATGGTAGTTTGAATGAGAGTGGCCCTAATAAGCTCATCTGTTTGAATGGTTGGTTCTTAGTTGGTAGAACTGTTTGGGAAGGATTAGGAGGCATGGCCTTATTGGAGAAGGTGCCACTTAGGAGTGGGCTTTGAGGTTTGAAAAGCCCATGCTAGACACAGTCTCTCTCTCTGTACGTGTGTGTGTGTGTGTTCTGTGTGTCTGTGTGTATCAGATGTAAGCTCTCAGCTACTGCTCCAGCACCATGCTTGCCTGCCACCATGATCCCCACGGACTCACTCTCTGAAACTGCAAGCCCAATAAACTCTTCCTTCTACAAGCTGCCTTGGTCATGGCATCTTGTCGCAGCAACAAGAAAGTAACTAACACAGTCACCACTAAACGTGTGGTGAGTTATTACTGTTTGCACAGGCATGCCCACACGTGCACATGTGCACACCTACTCACACATGTGTCTTTAAACAACTAAGAATCACACTATAGACATCATTTTACAAGCTGCTATTTTTTTTTGCTCCGCACAACCAACCTTTGTAAAAAAAAAAAAGATGTAAATTTATATCATAATTTTTCATGGAAGTGCAGTATTAGAAAATCAAATTTTACTTGATCATTCTCCCACTGTGTTAGACCCAGACGCTGTTCCACATCTTGCATAATCGCATGCAATGCTACAGTTAAAAAGCCCTCTGTAAATCACAGCCTAGGAAAATGATGGTCCCCTAAGGATACGTTCTGAACAGGAGCAGGCTGGTTCTAAAGGATGTACTTATCATGGGCTTTCCTCTCCCAGCCGTGGTACCACAGTGTCTGTTTTCTGGGGTTCTCAGCAACAAGAGTACTGTTGATTTTTACTTAGTCTTGGCAAAAAAAAAAATGCACAGAGCAGCATTCCTTATTTTTTTTAAGATTTATTTATTTATGCGTACATGTGCAAGTGTCCCCACGTGTATGCCACATGTGTGTAGGTGCCCAGGGTGGCCAGAAGAGGCATTAGATTCCCTGGAGCAGGAGTTACAAGCAGCTGTAAGCTACCCAGGGGGAGCGCTGGGAACTGAACTCTGGTCCTCTGAAAGAGCAACAAGTGCACTTAATTGTTGAGCCATTTCTCTAGCCCTGAATTCCACGGTTTTCATCCCATTTCTGTTACTACTAGGTTAGGGAATCTTTTTTTTTCAAATCAAAGAGGTAATTATTTATTATATAACATAGTATTATGCAATAGTTTATATTACATTAAATATATCTTAATAAGGTATAAGTATTTGGTTGATCACAGTATTATATTGTAATAATTATTTATAAATCCCTAATTAATGAATCTTTTCAGAACAGTAAATGCTCACAAGGGACACGTGAAAGGCCTTGTTCTCAGATTACTTTGATAAGGCCTCATCTCCTCTCAGATAACTGGGTATACTTCCCCAACTCTGACCTTCCCCAGGTTGGACCAAAGGTTCTTTTTTGATTCAAAAGGAACATACACGAGTATATTTAAAATATAATTAAATTTTGAAGCAACATTCATATTTTTAAACACTTTCTACTCTTTTTCTTAATTCCTTCTTAAAACAGCTCTGTGACTTTAATATGATGCTTTGCTGATAAAGAAGCTGAGGCATGAGGTGTGACCTGTCTGCTCTAGGGAGGGCATAATTTGATCCCAAAGCCTCCACAGCACCAAGCTGCTGCCAGTAACAGGAGCCACTGCAAAGGACACGTGATGCCCCAAAGAGACACAGTGGGTGAGACACAAGGTCCTCTGAGGAGGCTGCGATCAGAAGTCAGAAGAACAGTTAAGAGTTTTCAAATGAAGATCTGGAGAGATGGCTCTGTGGTTAAGGGCACTGGCGGCTCTTCCGTAGGACCTCGGTCTGACTCCCAGCACCTACATGATAGGTCACAACCATGTGTAGCCCCGGTTTCAGGGGATCCAACTCATTTCTCTAGCCCAGGGGCACTGCACACCATATAGTGCACAGACACACACGTAGGCAAAACAACCATAGACATAAAATATAAATATTAAAAAAAACAACTTTAAAAATAAAAACAATGAGTCCAATACATATTCCTCCGGGGTCCTGGAGGCTCTATCTTAGGCTTCACCCCTCTCAAGCAAAGAATGCTTGAGTAGGAAGGAATTGGTGTCAAGATGGGAGGTAGAATATTTTCTGTGACAGAGATAAAAGAGGCCCTAAGGTATTAAACACAGAGTGGTCACCAAAGGCCAACTGAGACAGTGGCCCCAAGCTCACTGCCCCATACAATGAAAATTAAAGACACACACTCTTCTGGGAGTATAGAAAGCAGGAACAAGCTCTATTAAGAAGAATGACATTGAAGTGAGAAATAGAGGAAAAGTGAAACTCCTAAGAGAGTGTGGGGGCTTGTGAGGGAGCATCCCTAAGAGAGGAAAGAGCCATCCGAGGCCTTTGTCGAAGAGTTTTTAATAGAATGAGACTGAGGTGATTGCTCTGGGATTGATTAATTCCCTGGCCTATAATGCCTGAACTAATGGAGGGTCCACATGCTCTATGCATGATTTCCTGGTCCATGATCGTGTCCTGCTTTTGTGTTTTTCACTACATTAGGAGTGGCCAAAGCTACCCTCTGTCCATCACTGGTTCCAGCTTTATTTACTGACCTTGATGGCCTGCTGACTGTTAGTCATTTGGCCAGAATGTCTTCCCTCTGATCTTGAAGTTATCAGGTGTCCCAGTGTGCACTAGACAAAGCTCTCTTTGTTCTTACATGACATGCTCAGCTTGTAGATTTACATGATATCAGAGTCCCCAAGATGTAGGTGCAGCCAGTCTTGGCTTCCTCACATGTGGCTCCTTATCTATGAAGTGGTCTGAGGCATTCTCGTAGGCAGAAGCTTGACATTATAAGCCATTCTTACTTACAGTTTAGTCTGTCACAGTTAGCTGTTTTAGAAGCAAGAATACAAGATACGGCAATAGTGTATCACATACACCCCTCAAGGGCTTGAGAGTCTAGCTGGTCTGCAGTCACTGGCCTGGAATCTTATCTTTCCTCTTATTTGTCTTGCTTAGTTATCTCATGTCCAACTGCAAGCCTTCATATTTATCTTCCTCAGTGTGCTAGTCTGTATGGGAATGGTCCCTCCAGGCTCACATATTTGAATGGTTGGTCCCCATAGGCTCATATACTTATTTGAATGCTTGGTTGCCAATTGATGGAACTATTTGGGAAGGATTAGGGTGTATGGCATTATTGAGGAGGTGTATCACTGAGTGTGGGCTTTGAGGTTTCAAAAACTCATGCCATTTCCAGTTAGCCCTCTCTGCCTCATGCTTTTAGACCAGATGCAAGTTCTCAGCTACTACTCCAGTACCGTGCCTGCCTGTCTGCTGCCATATTTCCCGTGATAGCCATGGACTCTAACCATCCAGAATTATGAATCCCAAATTAAATACTTCAGTTTACAGGTTGCCTTGGTCATGGTGTTTTGTCATAGCAATAGAAAGTATCGAAGACACTCTGTTCCAGAGCTTCCTGTGCTACCGCTTTCCTCTTCCAACTCCAGTTTCTGGTCTTACTGCAACAAGTAAATAACTTGCAGTTTTCATCATGGGCTCCTATCCCTCACTATCTACAGAGAGTGAAACCTGTGTCTCTGCTATAGAGTCTACACAACAGAAAAGCATCTGTCACTTACTCATGGTGTTCAACGTTTCCTGTGTAAGTTTATCACTGGCATTATAAAAATAAAAATTACATCAAGACATTGTCTTGCTCTCATGCTTCCTACATTCCAAATGGTAGAACGACAGACTTAACACTAAGGGAACATGGCAATTCTGAGATGTTCCATGCAAAACCAGAACACTTACCTATATACAGTGGGTAGTGTTGTTGAAGAAACGGGTATACTAGAAAGTCCCAGAACTTCCTATTAGCCAGTGTAGCTGAGACTGAGCTCCACATTCAGAGATGTCTTTATTTTCTAAAGTTTCTACAGTGAACATTTATTGTTTTGTTTTGTTTTGTTTTTTAAAGAAACACCAAGAAGTTCCACGGCAACTCTTATAAAGGAAAGCATTTAATTGGGGCTGGTTCACAGTTTCAGAGGTTTGGTCCGTTATTGTCGAGGCGGGAAGCATGGTGGCATTCAGGTAGACATGGTGCTGGGGAAGGGAATGCCACATCCAGATCTACAGGCGGCAGGAAGTGAAATGGTCTGAGCTTCTGGAAACCCAGAGCCCAGGGCCTAACCACTCACCTCCAACAAAGCCACACCCACTACTCCCTATGGGCCTATGGGGCCATTTTCTTTCAAACCATCACAGTTGTCTGTGATCCCTGCTTTCTGAAAACCAGCCATTCCTAGACACAGTTAACGACAGGTTATCAAAAGTGCTAATGTCAAGGCAAGAACACATGCCTCTCGACACCTCCATTGTAACATCAACTCCCTCATTTAATGGGTGGAAAGGCTGAAGCTCAATTCATGCTGCCTGTGGAAGGCTACCCTTCCATACCAAGGGCCACTGAAAATATCATGTATTTTCTGCAGAACGATTTTACTCCAGGTTCTTGGTAGTTATCTCACTTGCCCTTCAATAAGCGTAGAAGCTGGGTACCGAGGGCTGAGAACGATTACTGTCACTTCCAGGCCAGGAACCAGAGGATCCAAGGTAAACGCCTCTTCCTCCAACCCCAGCTCCTCATGACTAGTATGTCAAAGAAACAGATTTTGAAGGCAAGTCTGTCTGCTTTCAAATTCTTCACTACGTATTTTTTTTTAAAGTTATGGGTTTTCTGTGTTTTTTGTTTTTCATCTCCATTATCCTTTATGTCTTCAGTTCTGACCTTCCAAGAGACATATCTGTTAATATCTGCAGAGAAGTCATGTGTTAAAAAAGGTCTTCCCAAAGAGTTGAGCTTGGCATGAAGACACCCATCTAGGAAACTGCCAGAGATGAGTTAATCAGTGACAGTTGGGAGAACCAAATAAATTCCCCTTAAAAGGCAAGGTAACTCTGGTGATAGATATGCTAATTAGCATAATTGTGCTATGGCTTCACAGTATCAAAATAACAAGCTGTACACTGTAAAGAATACATAATTTTTTTAGTTGTCAATTATGCTTCGATAAAACAAGAAAATTAAACTTGCATAAACAAAGGCAATAGAGTACTCAAATTTTCTTCCACCTTACATTATTGACTGTGGTCGTGCAGAGGGAAGCTGAATCAAGGTGCACTGTTTACTGCCTTTCCACTTCTGCATTGGTGGCTTGGAGCCAGCCACAGCAGAAATATTTACATCATGGAAACTGTCAACTACCACACACACAGCACTTGATTTTTTTGTTTTGTTGATTGTCCAGATTTCAAAAAGTAAAGATAAAATAGGCAATAAAGTTAATTAAACCTAACATGGTGCCATCCTTCTATTTGTTTTTGTTTTTGTTTGTTTGTGTGTGTGTGTGTGTGTGTGTTGCAGCTATTACACAGTGAATACACAAAAACCAGAGGGAACATCCTCCTGACTACTGCACGCTCCACCAAAGAAGCAAATGAATGATGTTCTGATACTTGTCTTTGCTGTGTCACTCGTGTGCTGAAAAGAGAGATTTTTTTTTTGCCGAATCAGACTGGAATCAAACATTTACTTGTTGTATGAGTTTGTCTCCTTGTGGTTGAGTTACGACCAGAGGCTGGTTCTGGGTACACAAACTGGGTAAAATTCAAAGAACGCAGTCTGTGATCATCCACTGACAACAGACTTATAGTAACATATGTGACTATGTTCATCTTTTTACATGCAAGTATAAAAATCTATGATTAAACATTTCCTCCATAGAGTTCGTTGTTGAACATATAGAGTCTTTATAGATAGACCCATGGACAACCCTTGTCACACTTTGATCTGAGACTTACAAGCACAAGTCTTCAGGGATTCCCAAGGAACCCCATGAAGAGCAGAATTTCAGGCATTCTTATTTCAGTAATTAATGAACACCTTATTACAACATCACAAACCAAAATATTTATGTTAGTGACTCAAGATAGTGTGACATTTAATATTTTCCTGTGGCATTTAGATATGAATTTCCTAATGGCTAACACACACATGAGGTGATTCATCAACAGTATGAGAAGCTAAGAAAGGTTCATTCTCTAATAGCGGACTGAAAGAAAACTGCATCTAGAAATAGAGTCAATGAGTATACCTGTTAAAATATGTAAAAGAAAAAAGATGTCTTGTGTAAAAATACTCACACCTACACCAAAATTAGCATCAATGAGGCGATATAAAATATTGATTTATAGTCCATAAATATCACAGAAAAGCATTCTGACAGAAACACTACCGACAGAGTTTACAGTTTTCAGTCACATAATAAATAGTGCTAAATAGTGTCGATGTCCCAGCCACTGACTTTTTAAAGATGCTCTAAACTCTGGACTTGCCTTGTAGATAGAAATTTAGAGACACTCCATCAGAACATGAGCTGGAATGTAAAAGCAGCTTTCTGTATCAGGAGCACCACGGGGCCCTTGAGAAATGTTAGCCATAGCATCTTTTAAGCAGTGTGTTCACGCTTAGCACACTGCCGCATGTGTACACCACCATCATTGCTGACTTACAAACCTAGCACCAATGGTGATCACCAGCACTGCGAAAACAGCATGGTTTATGCTCATCTTTTGCCCAATCAGAGTTCGTTCAGTGCTTGAACTACGGCCGCCTAAGGAGAGAAAGGTATTTACAAACATAGCACCAGCAGATTTCACACCACTTTTCTTGTCTTACTTGGCTACTTCCTGCGGGTCAGGAGCAAATGTTTGGATTATGACATGTAAATACATATATTAGTGAGTCAGTACAAAAGGCCATTCAGACTTTATCCTGGGGGATGGCTCCGTCAGTGATGGGCTTATGGTGCAAGCATAGAACTTGGATTCAATACCCAGACCTCCTGGGAAAAGCCACACTTGTTCACAGCACCTGGATGGCAAAGGTGGAGGCAGGTAAGTTGCTCACTGGTGCTCACTGGCCAGCTAAGCTAGCTGAATTGTGGAGTTCCAGGCCAGTGAGAGACCCATAGATCAAAAACCAACAAAACAACAACCGAAAACTGAACAGCATTCTGAGAAAGCACCTCTGTATTGACCTCTGGTCTCCATACACATACAAGTGCATGAACACACAGACACAGAAACACACACACACACACACACACACTTTAAAGAATATACTTCATATATTTGTTACTCTACTGTATGACACATGACTATAATAATTGGTTAATATCCATGAGATTCATGCACACAAATAAGCTTCATTTGCAAATAGGACTCCTCCCCCTGACCCCAGATGTGGAGATCAAAGATGCATTAGACGTACACACACCAGACTCTTCAAGTCTGGCTGGTGTAGAGAGGAGAGCGACCTGTCCAAGTGGCTGAATGTGATGGGAGCAGGTCCCATCCAGACAGTTTTGCCTGAGGGTATTCTGTCTTTCGTGTTTCAGAGACTTTGGGAAGCCAGGCTCTGGACACTCTGGAGATGAGTGATCCAGAGAGCAGAAGCGTGCCAGGTACATTCCAGAACACAACTGATGGTGAGGGCGGAAACAGCCAACACACACAGGGATTGCTGCAACATGCGGGAAGAGTGGGCACGGCTGACTGGGGAAGCCAGCAGATGGGTGGATGAGGGTTGATGGATAAGCAAGAGTTTGAAACCACATGTTACTCACAAAAGCTGTTAGGAAAAACTGCAAGACGGTGTACAGAGGAGGCACTTTTCCAAATTTAGCTCAGAATTAAAACAAAGAAAGAAAAACCAAAAACAAGGGATACACTAAAAATATCCGAACGTATCACTTAACCTGACGACAGAAACAACAAACAATCAAAATAAGATCTTCCAAGTTCTCCCTTAGGGTCCATATGGAAATTGCTATCAACCCCCTGTCCTGATTTCCATAGCTTCTAATTTCTTCTTTCAGTGATTGCAAACCAAATATAAAATTGTATCCTCCTTAATTCCCTCTCACTAGGAGTTGGGAATTTCCAACACCACAAGCTAATTAAAGATATGTTATTAGAGGGAAGGCCACCTTGCAACTCACCTGGCACAGAAGGGTTAATCACATACATTTACTATCCAAACTTAAGCAGGAATAATAAGGGCAAGGAGCGGACCTTTATGGCAACCTTTCTGAGATTATGCTTCTTCTTCAAAGCACAACAGTTTAAAAAAAATTTTTAAAGCCATGCAAATGGAGATGAATGGTACGCAGGCCACTGAGGTAATTAAAAATGTATTTCCCATCTCCTAGTAATTGAATTGTGTACAAGCTGCAAGTTAATGAGGTCATCTACCCTCGAGCACTGACAGGGAAGCAGGAATAATTATCTTTCAATTTTTTCCTATGTAGCAATTAATTTTAACCATTCGCCTACACCCGGCTTCCACTCCTCTCATCCCAGTCAGTCAAAGTCACTGCTAAACTGAATTGACAAGCAATTGATACAGTGGTGGCCTGGAGCTGCCGAGGCAGGCGAGGTAATCAAGGGGCTGCAGCTGTTGAGGGCTAAGCTCTTCCAGGTGAACGTCGCCTGAGATTTTGAATCCTGCCACTTGGAGGACACAGGACACACGGTGGTAGCTGGCAGAACATCTGGTGCCAGGTGGGCTGGGAAGGGCCATGGCTGACTTGGGAAGGCGACAGAAGGATGGACAAGGATTGATGGATGGACAAGACTTTGAGACAAAATGTCACTTACAAAAACTGTTCTCCAAGAGGAGGGGGGAGGGGCGTGTTAGCCATCCGTTCAACTTGGGTTGAGTTTAGGGGAATCACTGAACTTCTTGGAAGATTTCTGGCCAGTTGTTAGGGTCCTGCTGGCCAAGTCCTCTAGAACTTGCAGGCATAAGAAGTTTCTTCAGTCATTCAGTGCAACAAATGCTCACAGTTGCTAGGCAACCTCATTCTAGCCCAGCACAGCACTGGGAATGATTTTTCTTTTCACACCCACCGTAGCTGGGCTACATGGCCCAGGATGCATCATGTTTTGATAGGTATCAGTCTATCTGATGTCTAGGTCAAACCCCAGGCTTGTAACTCTATCAGTTCTTGTTTGTCTAACTAGCACAGTGGAGAAAAGTATCTTAGCCAGTATCCAAGTGAGGAGAACCCTGGGGTGCTTAGTTTCCAGGGTTAACCTGAATGGACTAAGGGATGCCCAGAGTGCTAGCTTGGCATGATTTTTGGATATGTCTGTAAGGATGTTCCAAGGAAAAACTAGCTTTGGTTTCAATGAGCTAAGTCTATATGATATGGCCTTATTCAACGTGGGCAGGTACGCTGCTGCCACTGAGGGTACATACGAACAAAAATATAGAAAAGGAGAAGTTTCTAGAGATGACACACTTGCATCCCCTGAACATCCCTTGAACACCACAAATATGGACCCTTGAGCCTTCACACTCCAAGATTTATAACAGAAGTCCTGAGGCAAATCAGTTGTGACCTAGCTTTTATGTCTTTGGAAGCACATAGGGTCACACCCCTGGCTTCCCTGATCTTCCCAATCAATGAATATCTTGGGACTCCTCAACATCAATAATTTCATAAACTGCTTTTATTATTCATCTATATGCTACTTAACTACCTATCACCTCCAAAGCAATTCTATCCTCTGTCTGCCTACCTATCATTTATATTCTATTTATCAGCTCCATAATTATATGCACCTATTCCACCAATCAACCGATCTACCCATCTATTTATCTATCTTACTGGTTTGCTTTCTCTGAGAACCCTGACCAACAGAAGGCCTCTGTTCCTTACTCTATCTAGATGTACTGTTCATCTAAATCGGTCTTATAAAATAATTTAATTAGATGTGTCTATGACTGTGTGTGGGTATATGCACACAAATACAGGTGCCTGAGGAGCCTGAGACACCGGATACCACTAGAGCTAGAGTTAAAGACAGTTCTGAGCCAACCTGATGTGGATGCTAGGAATCAAACTAGGTCTCTCTGGAGGCGCAGCGAACACTGTTAGCTCTGCACCATCTTCCCAGCTGCCTACTCACGTCTTGATACCCAGTAAGTGCTTAACACTAAGTCTTACGAAGAAAAAAAAAAGACTTCATGCTATATATCAGCACCAGTACTAAATAAGTGCTACATAGTACATTGTGCTAATCCAAGCATAAGCTTATGACACAGCCTTGGTTTGTTGCCCAGACACAAGTATTGGTAGAAATTTCACTCTTCACATGTCCCTGGGTTGGCATTAACATTTGGTCATGGGGTGAGTGGTATGAAGGGGAGAATAGGAGGGAAAGAATTACCGTCAATGCTGCAAGCTCTCCTCATTCTCTGAGGGCACACTGTCTGTCCTACCCTTCTGTGTGTGTCCAGGGTATATGACACAATTCAAGCACCCAAAAGCATCCCACGGGGCCTTGCCTGACCATGGAGTTACTCAGGAGGCTCAGGGGTAGCTCTGGGAAGTGACATCACCAGGAAGGATGGGCTCCTATGGCCTTGATGAAAACAGCACATGCGCATAGAGGGCATGGCGAGACCAGACAGAGTGTTCTCTTCTCCGATGCACAGTCTCAGCAGGCTTTCAGGAGAGGACCACACCAGGCAGAATAATCAACATTCACAGATATTTGCACAACATGGAATTCCTTTGAGCGTGTACCCTAATAGTTTTGAATAGCAGAGGATGAGCTTGCCCAGGGCCTAATGAAAATTCTCAAAAGCTAGCCATTCCTGGCAACAGGCATGTGACAGGCGGTGACGTGGGGTATCCTGGGTGTAACATAACAGTACTGGGGTAGAATCTTTTTTCTTTGTTCCCGGGGCCTTTATTTGACTCCTCACTCTCTTAAGATCTATGTCGTTTCATCAAGGGGACCAGAAAAGGGAGGATCCTTTGAGTCTAGTCCTACTCTGATCATTGTCGAGGTGACCCAGGATGATTCAGGGACTCTGAGGCAGAAGAGGAGTCTCCCTTAAGGTCTTTTGGGGATGACAAACATGTTCCTACCTGAGCCCTGGAACACCAGAGCGGAAGTACTCCACATTGCGAAGATGAGCAACCGTCACTACGGGCTCACACCTCCTGGAAGTCAGTCGGTGCGGTGGCCAACCAGTCCAGCCCAGGTACAGGGAGGTCAGCAGGCACGCCCTGCACAAATAGCTGCACAAGTGAGGTAACTCCTGCTGCCACTCCCCAGCCCCGACAAACCTCTCTCCTACCACATTCGAGGAAGTTTCTGCATCTATTCAGCTGGTTTTCGTAACAACCACCGGCAGTGTTAAAGCCCAGTTTCCAAACGAGGAAACTGAGGCTGAGGAGAGAGAAGAAAGGCTTAAGGGGATTGCCAGAGCTCCCCTGTGGTTCCACTTAGCACAACATCCAGGTGAAACAGCAGAGGTGGCCCTCGCTCACAGCATACCCTCCCCCAACACACACACACACCTCACCAGTGACCCACTGCCAATGGCTATACAGCAGCGTTTGTATGACAGAAAGAAGCTGGTACTCAGTGAGACGAGTTGTCCAAAGTGTCACAGCCACCACGGGGTTAGAGCTGAGACAGACAGCTGACAATGTCTGACCGAAGAGCCTGAGGACGTACTCCTACACCCGTCAGCCTCCTTGGCCAAGGGCTGTGCAGCATACCACTTACCACCTTCCCTGAGAGAGCCGACATGTCCCAAGATGGCCCAGGCAAGCGGAGGTTCTCTCTGCATCCGTGACAGCATCTCAAGCAAGCGACTGCAAGTCTGCGACTGCACGGGTGTCCACACACGTGGGCACCCGGTCACAGAAGTGCCCTGAAACAGACGCTGTCGATCTCCCAGCTCCACGAGATAAAGGGCCCACCAGCAGGACACCCCACTGTCCCCTGCTACAGACAAGCTGTTCTACCTCTGCGTTGATCCCTGGAACCAGTACACAGTCAGATACAAAGGAACCTGGCTTCGTTTAGGCAGCCAAACCTCCACGGGAGGAGAATCCTTCCCAGGACAACAGATTTCTCCGAGGAGAATACAAAAGAATGGACAGGTGGCTTCCTGTTGAAAAGCGTCACCCACAACTTCCCCCTCTAGACTCCAAGCTGCTTGGCCAGGCCTGGAAAGGAAACGACATGCTGGCTTCAAATGGAGACATGTTTTGAAATGCAAAAGTACCTTTGGAATTGGTTGAGCATTTTAATTCAATAAATAGGTAAAGTTTCTTGGTGGGAGGGAGGTAGATGATGGTGGTGGTGTTCCTGGTGATTAAGCTGGTAATTATTAAGCAGAATAATAATGGTTGCTTCCACTTATTAAGCACCTACTACCTGCCACAAGCTGTGATTTCCATGCTTTCTCTAATTTGATCTTCCCAAGAGCCCCTGCGGCTGCCATTCAGTGCACGTCCCAGTTTTTAGAGAAAATGGAGGCTCTAAAAACGTTTTTTATTCACTTCCCAAAGGCTAGCCAGCTAGCTAGCATGCCAGCCAGGGTTTAAACCGTGTCTACTTTATTCCAAGCCTGTGCTGGAGCTCTTCTCTCCACCCCATGTGCGTGTGTGTGTGTGTGTGTATGTGCGTGCGTACTCACACAGGGGTGCAAATGTGGGCACATAAGGACAAGGCATGTGTACACATATATCCTAACGCATAAAATAAAGCACCGTGAACAGTTAACTCTCCGAAAAGCAAGAAGAACTTCCAGGACAGACTCTTGTAATCCCTTGTAAGGAGGGACTCTCTCTCATCACAGGCCTACTAGACTGAGATGGATAAGGAGATGCCCTTCACCCCTGGGCTCCCAGGGAAAGCCTGCATGGCTTTTGGTCCCTTCTCTCCTTCCCTTCAGAAAATTCTCTCTAGCAATGAATCTTTTCTTCGATCATTCAGCCTCTCCACTTGAACTACGGCCACATAGGTTTTAAGATTTATTTATTTATTTCATTATGTAGACTATGTTAAGCCTGCATGTATGCCTGCATGCCAGAAGAGGGCACCAGATCTCTTTTACAGATGGTTGGGAGCCACTTGGGGTTGCTAGGAATTGAACTCAGGACCTATGGAAGAGCATACAGTGTTTTTAACCTCTGAGCCCTCTCTCCAGCCCCCACATAGCTTTTAAACATGCCCCATCTTTCTGATTCTCACCCATTAAAAAATAATTAAGACTTCCCTTGAATACACGCTACTCTTTATTGGCAAACTATCTCGTTGCCTTCGCTCTTTGCTTGCTCACCTTTCCTTTCCTCTTCAAGCCCTTCCTGCAGGAGTTGTGTCACAACGTGGCACTAAAGCAGACCTGGCCAGTGTCTGATGACCACCATGTTGGGAAGTCCTCAGGTCTGTTCTCCTCACTCCATTCTCTCTGAGCTCAACCACATCACTCCTTCCCTTATTTTGCTTATTGTTTCCACCTCAGTGAAGTTTCAGAACAGCTCCATGAAAGTGAGCTCATCCCTACATCCACTCTGGATGGAAATGGAAGCCTTGAGATGCTAAGTACACTTTCTTGAGTGACACAGCTCATTGGCTGCACCAGGACTGCAGCCCAGACACATGACACTGCCATTAGCATCCTCAATTACTAGAAGACATGATTCTGTAGGTGCAGATACCTGAAGGATGCTCATTAAGAAGGTGCTTGAGGGCTAGAAGGATAGGTTAGCAATTATGAGCACTGGCTGCTCTTTCAGAGGACCCAGGTTCAATTCTCAGCACCTACATGTGACTCAAAAATTATCTGTAACTTCTGTACCAGATGATCTGTTGCCCTCCTCTGGCCACCACGGACTCACAGTACACATACATACATACATGTAGGTAGAACACTCATATACATAAAAAAAACAATTTAACTAAAGAAAGCATTCTATTCTTGTCCCCTTTTTGACACAGGTGTAGAGAAAGGAGATGTGATTGAGCATCACACCACAGTCTTCTCAACCAACCATGGCAGCCAAGGTCACTGTCCTCAGACACACCGGAACCAGGATCTTCATCGCCAGTGGGAAGCAGCTGCCACCGCCCAACCCTTCCCACCCAGCTGGACTCTGCACAGGTCTCAATATGTCAGCAATCCTTTCAGACTATGGGGCAGGCACGCTGGTGGAGACTAGGTCTCACACCTGAATCCTTGATGCAAAGGTGGCTGGGAAAACAAGTGTCCTGATACCCCCTGCTTCTATGTGTGTGTCAGCAGAGACGTAGTTCTGCAGTCAGGAGACGTGTTCAGTGGCTGACAGGCAGAAAGAGTAGCCAGCAGTTGCTAAGTACACAACATTCTCCCACAAGGCCTGCTGTATGGCCCTTCACTTTGTGCCTATTTTAAGACTTCTGTGTTGAACACAGTGCTAGAGCATCACATTAAAAATTCACTCACAATCACCTGCCCCTCCCTGTGAGCCTGCCTTAGAACTTCCTAAGTGTAAGCCTACTTGTCATCACGTCTCAGCATCTCTTTCTTCTCTCCCAGAAAACCAAAAGCTATCTAAGTCTGTACTAATCATGGGAGACTCAACATGGCTTGGCATATATCCAGCTCTTCGCAAATCTTTCTTCACAGGCAACCTCAGGGGCCCAGGACCATCTCCCCAAAAGGATTTCAAGCAGCTGTATTTTGACTGAGACAACTGCTTTTCAAAATACCCTGGGATAAACTGACACCACCTGCTCCCCAATAACCTTTGAGAGGAGACTAAATGCTTCCTCACACTTTACCTTCCCTGGTCTTCCTTCTAACCCTAAGTGATCTTCAGGGTGCCACATGAGCTTCAGTGTACCACGTGAACTTCAGCATCGGGGTTACCTTCCTCTTATCTATGGGATGCCCTAAAAAGCATCCTGAAGTTGTCAGGGCCAGAAAGGTAAAGTGCTTGTTACACAAGTATGAAAGCACCTAAACACCCACAGGCATGGTAGCACACTTTTTTTTCCCAACTTGACACAAACAAGAGTCATCTGGAAAGAGGAAAGTTCAAAAAATTACTTCCATAAGATTGACCGGTGGGCAAGTTAAAAATTAAATGTGCATGTGTGTGCATGAGTGTATGCATGTCAGAGGTTGCCTTTGGGTATCTTCTATAATTCTCTACCTTATTATTTTTTTTTTTGACACAAGGGCTTTTCCTAGAACCTGAGGCTCACCATTTTGTCCAGACTAGCTAGCCAGTCTGGGATTCTCCCGTCTCTGCCTCCCCAGAGCTGAGGTTACAGGAGTGCCCTAGTTTGCTTTCTATTGCAGCGATAAATACTCATGACAGAAAACAATCTGGGGAGGAAAGGGTTTATTTCGTCTTACAGCTTACAGTCCAACACGGAGGGGAGTCCACTTAAAGTGGACTTACAAAGAACCATGGAGAACCACAACTATTGGCACACACATACACACTTCTCAGCTTGCTGAGTTGTTTTTCTTTTCTGCGCACATGCCTGCTCACGTGCACTTGCCCGAGGCATGATTCTTAAAAATTGTCAAGGGACTAAATTTAGAAAATAGGAGAAGTAATATTACTTCCTTGATTTCCATCTAAGTATTCTTTACTTTCTGTGCTTCTTAGCTGCCCTTCTTTGGGTCCAGAGAAAACCCAGCGGTCTCAGTGGGTAAAGGGAACAAAAGAACCCAGGAGAGTCCTTGAGGCAGGAGGGGCTGGCAGATACCCCATGATAATCTTCTCCTGGGATGCGCCCTATTTGCTTTGATTTATAGCAGTGCCTTCAAAGGGCTTCTGAGTGCAAGACACCGCATTCAGTAAGAGGGATGAAAATAATTACTTTTCATCTTTAAAAGAAAAAAAAACTTGCAAAACTTAGGAGATGCCCAAGAAGTACAGAAGGAACCCAGGGGTGAGGTGCGGGCAGCAGCCAGTCGGGGCGGTGTGAACTCTCTCAGCCCCACTGCACGGAGGACAGCCCGCCGCCGTCTGAGCTCCATGATTAAAGCAGCTGCAAATTAGTTTCAGCAAAGGTCTTTCCCCTCAAATTGAAAAGCCCCGTGTAATGGAATTTCATAGACGCTGCTTTGGAAATGACTTCATACCTCACTCTGGTGAGGGCTGGCAAGCGGCAAAGCGGCACACGACATGAATCCTAAGAGGCTAAAGCATTCCTGGGGCTCACCCACCTGATTTGCACGTCTCAACTCAGGGACTCCACAGTCACTGCCCGTGAACAACTGCGTCTTCTCCTCCTTCAACCTGGGATATTTGCCTGCAAGCTGCTCTGTCCCGCAGCTGCTCCCTGGGGTTACCGGCTGCAAACTGATGTCCTCCAAGAGGGGACACACTCTTGTGGAGGGAGGAGGTAAACCCTTAAGATGTAGGGAGCTACTGAACTAGTTCCTAAGGCACCGAGGCTCAGGAAGCTTAGAAAGTAGGAGACTTGAAAGCCCCTCCGCCAGGTTATTTGAGCAGTTTGTACTTGTTTTCCCAGGCGCACAGCCTGAAGTGCTGGGAGCTCCAGGGATGCAGCTTTCAAGAATCATCCTCCAGGCTTTTCAGAGATGCAGGGCCTTTGAGTCACCCGTGCTCCTCTAAGTAACCCCAAGTCCCTTATTGGTTTGCCAAGCCAGAATTGGATGCATTCTTTTCTTTGGCCAGTAGTTGGCGCTATATGTGAGTTGACGTAGATACTTGTTGACCTCTCCCCCAAGAAGTTCTCCAACACCCAAGTACACAGATTTTAATTAAAAACTCTAGGGTTCTAGATCGCAGCAAGATTTCCAGTAGAAATGACAAAAGCCAGATGATGGAGATGTGCTGCATGCCACGTCGTTTTCACGGAGCCTCTGAGAGTTCCCAGACCTCTCTCAGACACAGTGGAAACGGCATTCCCAGTGGTTGGCAGAGATGATTACCATTTCCAGACAACAAAAACTCATTCATGGTTGCCAGAAACAACGTATTTGCACCTTCTATGAGCCAAGCACTACACAACACGTGTGGCTATCAGTCATGCTCTCGGTTTGCTTACAGTCAAATCACAGAACCTGATACATGAATTTAGCTAACACGAGGAGGCCTCAGGATGCGCAGAAAGGAAGTAGACAGGGTTGGTACCGTGTGGAAGACATCTTTGAGGTAAGAGCTGAGAGAGGCAGGACATAGGAAGCAACACACCGTTAACAGGGGGCCGGGCAAGGACCAGAACCTCGCAGGGGAGTGGGGTATGGTGTAGATCAGGACCTCGGTCCAGAGAGACCTTTATAATCCAGGAAGCCCTGGGGCTGAGCTACTCCTTACAAGGATTCCCAGGAGGAGGAACAAAGGAATTTTGCCCTTGTGTGTAAATTGCATGACATGAAAAATGTGTGCTGAGGACAAGGATAATTGAACAACATGGAGGCCATGTTGGAGTTGTTTGCTAAAGACTTTTTTTTTTGAAAACAAGATGTTGAAAACAGTGTCTGCCCCACAACCCAGAACTGTAGAGCTAATGATGCAATCACATTGGGTATTCATGTCACCAATCTCCTACCCTAAAGCTTTCCTTCTCACACTATTGCATAGTAACAGTTCAGATTTTAAGAGGAGCACGTTGGGAAGTGAGACAGCACACCCTATGATCTCTCTGGCAAATGGCCCATCCACCCCAACAACAGTACCAACAATATTCAGAGTTAAGGTACCAGTTCTAGCGCTGGTCTTGTCTGCACCCACCCCTTTTTCTCCCTTCAGAACCTCTGCTTATGAGAGTTTAGGTATGGGCTTTAAGAAAGTCAACGTGATTTAATACCCAGTCTCTGTGGATATTAGTGACTATACACTGAGGATGAGAGCCTGTCACTCGAGGACAGCCTCACACTTTATGGCAGTTTATTCACTTAAACATCACTGTGTTCACTTTGTTAAATTATTTAACGTTTGTTGATCTATATTGTTCCACGATCACAATAGGAAATTTTAAACTGTTATCAATGTTTTCTCTATGCCAAGCAGTCTCTACTGCTCAGGTATAGGCTACCAGAACCCTTGCCCCTTGCCCTCCAAACAATGGGCCAGAGGCACCCAGAAGCCCATCTCTTGCTCTGATCACAACTTTAAACATGCTACACATCCTCAAAAAACAACAACAAACAAACAAACAAAAAAACACTCCTAAAAGAGATGCATATGAACCTACCAGCATCCTTGGACTACATCAGAATGGACTGTGTTCTTTTTTTTTAAAGTCTGCTTTATCTTTTAAAGTATGTATATGTTTGTGTGTCTGTGTGTGGTATGTGTGTATGAATGGGGCACCACTGGATGCCAGCAGAAAGCATCAGATTCCCCCAGAGTTGGAGTTACAGGCAGGTGGAAGCGTCCCAGCACTGATGCTGGGAAATGAACTTGAGTCCTCTGCAAGAGCAGCACTCTTAACTGCTGCCATCTCCCCAGACCCGTGGACGGGCCTTCAGCTACATATCAAGACTTCGGACAAACTGAAGGCAGGACACAGGTGCCTTAGATGCAAGGGTGAAAGAAGATGGGAAAATAAAAATCCAGGTCCAGGTGGTTACCCAGGGCAGCAGCCAGCAGTGCTAAGTCCTATCAGCAAAGGGAAGAACCAGACCTAGGATTCCTGTGCATCCTGGCTTATCCTTGTGTGAGATCATGCTAATTCACTTTCCCAATTCCCCAGAAACCTTTTCACTTAGAGGAGGCCACGTGACTTCTGCCCAACAGAGGGTGGACAGGAACGCAGGTGTCATTTCTCTGTCAAATCCTCCTTGCTGTCCCTCATACATCCCTAACGAATGAGGAAGACCCCATGGATTTAGAGCACTGGCTCTCCACCAGAGCTATTTCTCTTCCTCAGAACCGCTTTCATTGCCTGGAGACATTTTCAGATGTCTCAGAATGGAGGATGTACCACTGGCTTCTACGATCAGAAACCAGGGGAGACAATTATTCTGCAAAGCTTGGGCCAGGCGCCCTCCCACGCGAACAATCAGCCAGACACAAAATGCCACCCGCATTGCTGCTGAGAAACCGGACCTGATGGGGCTGAGCTCCAAGGGGGCTTCTTGAGTGTGGAGCGGAGTGCCCTCCCCGACACCCACTGACCTGGGCCAGCATCAGGCTTTGAAGAAAAAAATAAACTCCCATTGTGTTAAGTCACTGAGTTCTTAGGATAATTAGTTACAGCACCTAGAGATGTTCCCTTTAACGAGGACAAATTGATACAGGTTAGTGTTTGTGTGGAAGGCAAATACCCTAGCCACACAGCCATGTCATATGACTTGTACTGTGAAGATTCTAGGGCTGAATGCTTGTAAGCCATGAGACCCCTGGAGGGGGGGAAAGGGAGGTCCAGAAAGCATTAGAAAATGCATCCCCTGTGCCCTCTTAGCAACTCACAGGGGTGCCTCTGGGAAGAACCTCTTAGCAGGTCAGCCCAAGAACACACAGGAGTCCAACACCTGTCCTGGAGAGATGGGAAGAGACCCAAGAGCAGCCTGAGGATGAACCAGTACCGAATCCCATTTTCCTCTTGTGCCTGCCCTTTTTTGTGTGTGACAGGGGCTGGCTGGCAATAATCAGCAAGGTCCTTCTCATGTACGCTCTGGTCTTGCTGTGAATAATAAGATGATTGGTTGTGTGTATCCTTTTTATGGCTGTTCATTATATCACCCTAACATAAAGTAATTTAATTTCAGTGGGATAATTAGGGTCTCTCTAATCTAACTGATAGTCTGACTGAAATGAGATTCTCAGAGGGAGATTTGTGTATCAGGAGTCTGGTGACCTCCGGCCCCAATTTTCGCACAATGTATTAATCTGACAGCCCGACTTCCCAGGCATACTCTGTCCGTGGGTTCCACCGTCTGTGGGTTAGAACACAGCCGCCAATTGGATTACTTTGTATATAATGAGATTTTCCTGGGCTCGGGAATCCAGATCATAATATTTTAACTGAGACCTTCACACCGGCTGGTACCTATATGTTAACTCAGTCCGTGGGATACAAAAAAAAAAAAACGCACTGATGAGGAAGTGTGTTTCTGTAGGGGGTGTTGGAGACACTGCTTAGCAGGAGACATAAAGATGGTGTCTCGTGACATGCCATCCTGTCTGCAAGATCCCAAAGACACCTCATCTTGGCTGAGGGCCACAGGAACATAGCCTGGCTCTCAGCTACTCCCACAAGAGGGGGGCCTGGAGAAGCTACTTAAAGAATTTGCTCACCAACCATGGGGAAAATTAGTCCTCCTGTCTGCTTCCCAGTCCTCAAAGGTCCCCCGGTGGCTGACCTGATTCATGTCTGTCCCCAGGGAGTCTTTTATGTGAGTCAGCTGAGGCAGGGCTCTGGCTCTGTGGGATCTTGCTGATGAGAACACCTCCTACCCCTCACTCCTCCGGTGTCCACATACACCAGGTAGTGGTCAGGCAGCAAGCAAAGTTCGCTTCCAGGCTCCTTACATTTTTCTTGTGATATTACTCAAAATTCCACCATATGTTTCCTTTATGTTTCTATTAGAATCTAAAGGGAAAAGGAAAAAAAAGGTACCTCTATTTCTGGTACCTCTTGTTTTCTTCATTTTTTGAAAACCCAGAGATCAACCTCATACTCCACTGCAGAAACAGCACCCTGAGTGAGTTTCTTCTGTCATTTCCCTTATTTTCTACTTTCTTGGTTTTCTATTTAAATGTATTATATATGGTAAGCAATTCTAAGTTCAATTTGGAACAAGAATATCTTTTTTAAAAAAATACAAAATAAACTACAGAGGCCCCTTTAGCAAACCCTTTAGTGGGGACAGGTTATACTTAGCACATACCACTAACTGACATCTGAGCATGACACATTGCCCCTTTTCTAAACAGCTCCTAACAGCCCCTCAAAGGAAGTTCTATTCGCATTTTATGTAGTGTGTGTATGTGTGTATGTATTCGTATATGTGCATATTAACGTGTGCTCATCTGTATGTGTGTGTATCTATATGTAAAGATCAGAGGTTGATGAGTGTCTTTCTCCATCCCTCTCCACCTTAGACATGGCTGGTCCCTCCCTACCTGGAACTCCTTGATTCGGCCACACTGCTTAGCCATCAATCCCTATGTCTCTGCCTCAGCAGCCCTGGAATTACAAGTGTGCATTTATGGTCCACCTTTCCTGTGCTCCTGCCATGGAGAGACACCCAGCCTGCTCTACTTGGCCTGACTGCCATCAGCACATTGTTTTAAAGGCAGAGAAAATTCTCTCCCAGCCTGATGGGAGGGCCTCACAGCCCACTGATTAGAGAGTCTCACACCCTCACACTCCTAAGGCACAAATCCTCTCTGAAAGAGAGTGGCTCAAAAGCCAGAGGAGAAAAGAAAGGAATGCTCCATAAGGCAGTCTTGGCTAGGAAGGCATTCTCCAGGCTGCTTAGGGACCTCTCAGGAGACTCCCCATTTCTCAGACTCTGCATCAGCTCATTCATGTCAGGTTGACTCCCACACACCTTATCTACCTCTCACAGGTCCTCACCCTGGATCTATAGCAAACCACATACAAGGGGATTAGCCTCATCTCTGCTGGGGGAAGAGGCCAGTATCAGGGCTAAGACACTGAATTCCAACCCAGAGAGGCTCAGATTAGGACGACATGCCACACCACTTAAGAATTCATGCTGGAGGCTGGAGAGAAGGCTCAGAGGTTAAGAGCACTGGCTGTTCTTCCAAAGATCCCGTATTCAATTCCCAGCAACCACATGGTGGCTCACAATCATCTATAATGAGATCTGGTGCCCTCATCTGGCATGCAGGTGTACATGCAGGCAGAACACTGTATACCTAATAAATAAAATTTTCTTTTTAAAGAATTGATGCTGAATTAGCTGAAGCATGGACTTAAACTAGAAAAAAATGTTAAGTGCACAGATAAAGTAGAAGTGGGAAGTGATGAGAGAAAGCTGGCTGGACATGTTCAAATTTACTTGTTGGAATGGGTTCTGGGATATGTAGTTTGTTTGAAAGATGAAAGTAGTGTGTGGATCTCTGATATAGAAAAGCTAGAGTCCTGTGCAAAGGCAGAAATTGGGCACAAATCCTCTTTGAGGAATGGCAGCTGGGGAGTCACACAAGGACAGGGTGAGACACACCGCTGAAGATCAGGAGCAAGAATATGCCCGTAGTAAAAATAATTTAAGGAAGGCTGCGGCTTTCATGGAACTATACATCGTTTCCTACTACAGGCAAGGAAGAGAAGGTGAGGGGAGTGGTAAAACATGTGGCAACAGACATTTCTGTTAGGTCTGTGTTTGCCCTCGTTTCCTCTCTGTTGCCGTCATAAAACATCCTGACAAAAAGCAACATAGAAGAGAAAGGATTTGCTCCAGGTCACAGGTCCAGGTGACTGCCCATCCCTGCAAGGAAAGAATGTGAAGCAGCTGTTCACATCACATCCAGCCAGAGCAGACAGAAGAGATTTCATGCATGCTCTCTTGCTTTCTCCTTTCTCATACTGTTCAAGACCTGCCCCCTAGGGAATTGTGCCACTCACGGTGGGCCGGATTTTCCCACATCCATTGATAATCAAGCTAATCCCTTGCAGCCATGCCCATAGGCCAACCTGATCTAGACAACTCTTCAGTTAAGAGTCTCTTCCCAGATGATTCTATGTTGTGCCAAGCTGACAGTTAAAAATTAACCACTACACAGCTGTGTGCTTTTTCTCTTGTCCAAGAACCAGAGCTAGTATAACAAAGAGAATCAGTAGAGCAAGCCACTTTATCTTCCAATGAAGGGACTGAATTCATCACATTCAGTTTCTTCTCAGAAACCAGGCAAACTCCTGCTACCAAAGCCATCCCCTTCACTGCTGGCCATTCCAAGACCCCCATGGCCACCCACCTTTTCTTCTTCAGTTGTTCTTACCTTCTCCTACTCTCAAATTTACTCACCCCAACTGAGATGTCACTGATAGGACCCTTGTCTTCCTGCCACCCTCTCCCCTCCCCCCGCAAAGCCTGCTTCCTCGTTCTCTGGTATGAAAATATACTAATTTGGCAGCATAGTCAGGTAGCTACGCTAGCTAAACTCAGTAGTCCCCAGGCCAACAACAGCTTTCTGCATGCTTTCACACTGAGTACAGTACTCTGGTGCTCGTCACAGGGCATGCTGATTTCTCTAGGGTGGCTTTCTTGTTTTCTGCATTGTGCATGCTATGTGGATGGCTTTTAAACATGACATCAGACCTTCAGGATTTAGTGTTTGGAGACTGCTCCCTTCTGGTACTCTCTAAAGACTGCTCCAAGAGGTGGGGAATATAATCCAGTGGGAACATGTTAATTAATCCAGTGTTCAATGCTATAATCAAGGCTGGGTAACTTTATAAGGAAAATAGTTTCATTTAGCTCACAGTTCTGGAGACTCAAGGTCATGGCATTATGACATCATCTGCTATGGTGGACATCATGGTGGGTGGTGCCATGATGAACTGAATCATATGTAGAAGAAGTCACATGCCAAGTCAGGAAATGGGAGAACATGTCAGATCCCTCCTCTTACACATTCCTTTAAGATCAAACAGATGAACCTTTGGGGAACAAATCACAGTCTAACGTATGGCAATTATTTACTCTGCTTGCCCACAGCATCTACAGTGGTAGTAAAGGGCGCTGTAATCCCTATTCCAGTCAGATTTCATGTTTACCCACTCATCTCCCTGGCGAGAAGCTCAGACGATCTGCTCACAGCAGCCCTAGCTTCCACACACATCTGTCAGGCTGTCACAGAATGCTAAACCACTCAATTCCCTTGGGTCAAAAGACATGTTAGAATGTGGTCAGACTCTGGTTCATCACCAGAGGCACTGGTTACTACCACTCTTATTGACTCTTTTAATCAAACAGGGAAACTGAGGCAGAGAAAGAACACGTACCATGAGCCACAAAACTAACAAAAGTGCAGGGACCAGATGGCATGTGCAATACCACCATCGTCTCTAGTTGTTAAGCAGAGCTGCTCCCTGTAGGCAAAACAAAACAGATTTCCTTTCCTTTGTTTACATTCTGCCACAAAGTAAAATAAAATGTAGACAAAATTAATCTGTGCATCATGCTAGGAAAAATACAAAGCAATCAGGTCCAAATTAAATCAACAACAGGTTACCTCTTTCCAAGATGCCAGATTGGAGAAAATAAGGAGGGGTCTGAAATAAAGCAATACGGACAGGCAAGGGTGTGACAGCTTGGAAAATGGAGCAGATGTTTGCCATCGCCAAGGAAGAGACATGTGCTCCTAAAAGAACACTCTCTGGGGATGCTACTGGGGTGTGTGCAAAGGAAACTGCAGGATGTAAGGCCACCTTGTGTCACCTTGTGTCATCCTCTGCCTAATCTCAGCCTCAGTCCCATTTCTCCATGCTCTGCATTTACTCTGGGAGCCTCCAAACCCCATGGGTCCTTTCCTAGCTGGCTTCCGGTTTGGTTTCATGGAAGCCATTCCCAGGTGTTTAGAGAGCAAGAGGAAGAGAAGAAAAAGAGCTTTCCTTCCTCAGGGACTCTTACTTCTTGGAGCCCTGTGGGCCACCCTTCTGCCAAAGGCCTTGCAGCAGCTCGGAACAGTTTTCTTCATCCACCCAGACTGAACCATTGGCATCTCCTTGGTGCTCCCATTCTCCATATTCTTGGCCACTCTGCATCAAGCTCCAGCCCTCAATGCAAGAACACCATGGATGCTAATCTCTGCACAACACTGTTGTCCCCTCTTGCTTTTGGTTTCCTCCACCACCTGGGTCACCACATCTCCATGTCGAGAGGATTGTATTTTCCTACCTGGGCCTTAATCAACACATTTCATATGTCACAGCCACAGCTGTTAGAAAAGATGCTTCAGGAACTGATAGCATCTCCCTAGCATCCACATTGTCCGACTTTGGGCACAGGCCAGGCATCTGCCCTGATCATCTCTGCACTTTGTAGACATCGACGGGACACTGCACAATAATCTTTAAGCTGAACTGGAAATCCTGAGACTGAGGCCACACAGCTACTGCCAAAGGTGTTTCTGAATGGAAGACGAGGCACCTCTACAGTAGCCAGCATTCCTCCATCTTCCTTTCCCCATCGCTCATCTTCGTGCACAGGCTGTTCTGGGCTCTTTCACTTTGTCCTTCTCTTTTCTTATCCTCTTCTCCCTTCTCTCCTTCCCTTCCCCCATTCCTTACCTCTCTCCCTCCCTCCCACCTAAGAGAAAATGCCAGCTTTTAAAAAAGACTCCTATTCCTCAGTAAGCCTCTATATGATCTCACACTGGCTATTGGTCTAGCCTCATCTCAGCAATGAGAGAATGGGAGTCTAACCTCCTTGTTAGCTTGGTCCATTCTCCTTAGCCCACCCTTACACTCCTCATGTTAGCTTGGTCCAGTCTCCTTAGGCCACCCTTACACTCCTCATATCTTCATACCTAGCAGCCCGCTGTTTGCATGATAAAGATCACTGGTGCCAACTCCCCTCTGAGGCTAACAGTGCAGCCCCCAGAGGAGAAACTTAAGCAAGCACGAAGGCTTAGGCGACACCCTAGAGGAACCTGCTCTAACGGTCACTTAGGAACACACTGGTTTGCTCACCATGGGGCTGACATGCAATTACATCCAAAACCGAGGTCATTGAAGCTCCTCCAAGGGCTCTCAGCTTCCCTGCCCATGCTCAGTTATACTCTTGGCTGGCTTGATGAACTGTCTAAGAATTCTAACAATGCGAAATACATTGCGGCCTCGGTTCTAACAGCAAAATAGGATAAAGGATAAAACTTAAACATAACTTGGAAAACAAACTGACAATGTCAAGCTGCTAGCTAGCATCAAGTTGCTCTATTCAAATTGTATCAGAACTGGCTGTCAAGAATAAGGTAGAAGTTGAGAAAACCCAAGTGACTGTACATGCACATGTGCGTGTACATGTGCATATGCGGAGGCCTGGGGTCAACCTCAGGCATCTTCCCCATCACTCTCCATCTTATCTGTTGAGGCAGGGTCTCTCGTTGAAGCTGGAGCTCACAGATGGCTAGACTATGTGGCCGGGAAGCCCCCAGGGATTCTTCTGTCTCTGCCACCGAGCCCCGGGGTTACCAGTGCTAACAGCCTTCCCGGGCTTTTTAGAAACTCAGCTCCTCCTGCTTGTTGTTCACCTGCGGAGCCGTCTCCCCGGCCCAAACCCACAGGTGGCCGGTTTTTTGGGTGAACAATCAACATTTACCGAGCATGGGCATATAGTCAGAAACCACTTCCACGGCTTCCCACACTTAACCCGTGCAAGCCTCAGGACAGCAAGACCGCTGCCCCCCATGGGATTGCTGGAGGAGGCAGGTGTCACCTCACAGCTCTTCCGCAGGACTGTAGACATAACCAGCACACCACCTGTCTCCTCTCACTGGCCAGTCCCCAGTTCTTGCCTGGCATGCCTTCCTCCACAGTTTGGCCCTGGATACGCTTCAGGATAAGTTCCTCCACTGCGATAAGCAAGGCCCGATCTCTGACAGCTGTTCCCCGCTCTTCATCATCATCCGAAACAATCAGGAAGCATTAGAGAGTACTTTTCCCTTTACAAAGGTGATAATTAGATAACAAGCTGAGATTAAAGTAATTACAGTCAGACAGCTGGTGAGGCAGCACAGTCATGTTGAAATATTGTTGGTACTTCAGCATCTGGTTCTAAGAACGGCACAGGCTAAAGGATTTTACATTAATTACAAAACATAATTTAATATAAACATATTTAATTACAACCCTTTCCATGTGTCAAAGCCATGGGAACTCGGGGCAAACTACAGCCCGTGCCGCCATCTTTCTTCTTCCAGATGTCTCCACCACAACTACCTGACGCCCTCTCTTGGAGTGAGGCAAGGGTGTTGCTAAGAAGCCCTTGAGCGTCCCACGCATGCGTAGCGCTCACCATCTTTGTCATGCGGGGAGAGAAGGCTGCAGGGCTGGCTGTCAGACTGGGCACCTTGCCTGCCTACTCTTTCCTCTCACTCATTGTCTCGCCCTGAAAAATAAAGCCATTCCACCCTCTTCTCGGGGTTCCTCCCTCATGTGCTGCTGACGCTCCTCCCGACAGTTCATCTATGCGCATCCTACGAACGTCCTGAGATCCCTTCTAAAATGATGTTGTGTGTGCCAGCACATGTATGAGTGCAGGCTTTTACATGGATGCTGGGGGACCTGAACTCAGGTTTGTTCGGCAAGTACTTTACTGACTGAATCACCTCCTGGCTCCCACTTTTACAAAGCATTTAAAGGTAAATCTATTGTCTTTACTAAAGCAGAGGCAGAAACTTCCCTGGTCCAACAGTCAGGGTCCTTGTCACTGGAAAGTCGATGTGTAAACACTAAGGGTTCTACCTGAGATAAAACATTATTGTGGCAGAAATTCTCCCTCACATGATGCCAGTCTGAACGGTTACCCCCAGAACTAGCAGAGGCTACCTTTGGGTGCCTAATGTAACAGACTCAACCCTCATTCCTGCACAAGGTCCTTCCACGTGTCCCTCTGCAAATGGGAGACATCCAAAAGCCACAAATGTTAAGCATTGCTAAGTTGCAATCACACTGAGGTAGCCCAAGTATCAACCTGAAGAAGGCCTAAGGCTGACTCTTCTCAAGAGAGAGTGTGTGACCTTGAGCAAGTTGGAAAATAACTGCCAAATTTCTCTATTTCACAAATGATAGGAAATTACAAATTACCTCAATATCTCTGCCATTTGCTGTGGATTTGAACATGTGACACATACAACTTATACTAGAAAAGAGATGGTTTGTCAGGGGTGGGAAGGTGACTCAGTTAAATGCTTGACAATAAAACATAAGGACCCAAATTCAGATCCCCAGCACCCATGTAAAAAAAGCATGGCATGGTGGAACACACCTGTTATCCCAGAATTGGGGAAGCAGAATCAGGAGGATGCCTTGGGCTACTTAGTTGAATGGCCTGGAGAAATTGATGAGCTCTAGGTTCATAGAGGACCCACATTTCAAAGAATAAGATGCAGAGAGTCTTAGGAAAGATACCCAACATGATTGACCTCTAACCTCCATGTGTGCATACAGGCGCACAAACACACTCACAACACACACACACACACGCATACACATGCACACGATGGAGAGAGAGAGAGCACAGGAGGGAGGGAGAGGTAGAGAGAGAGAGATTGCGTCTCCAAATGAAAGTTGTTCTGTATTCCCTCTTGCAAAGAGAAGAAGCCTAAGTTTCCTAACATGGAGAGCTGCAGTCTGACTAGGAGCCCTCCAGTAAATACATAGACAGATGATGCCCTTTTGCAAGTGAAAAAGGAGGTAGGGTGAAGAGGAGCCAGCTCAGCATTTGCTGGTCTAAAATTTCTCACCAGGCCAGTCAATTTAAAACTTCTGTAATCAAAAGGAAAAAAAGGGGGGAGAGGGGTAAAAAGAAAACTCAAGGTGAAAGAAAAGATTACAAATCACACATGTGTGTGGAGTATATATACGGAATGTATATATATAGAATATAAAAAGAACTGTTACAACTCAACAACAACGAAAACCCAACTAAAGGAAGCAGAAGGTTTAGACAGACATTTTCCCAAGGAAGATCTGCTGAAGCCCAATAGGAAGTTGCTTGTCACCAGGAAAACGGGACCCAAATGGAAACAGGACCCCAGTTCACATGCAAAAGAATGGCTGAAATTTTAAAAACAGGTAATAACAATTGTTGGCAATGAGGTGGAGAAACTGGAATCTTCATGCCCTGCTCACAGGAAAGCAAAAAATATAGACACTATGGAACACACATTGCAAGGTCCTAAAATCTTTACACAGGGTTATTGTACCTAGGAAATTCCACTTTTAGCATGTACCCAAAAGAGACACCTGCACAAAAAATTCACACAGGATCATAGCGATATTGTTCATGACTGCCCCCCAGAGTGCACAGTTCTAAATATCTGTCACCTGATCAGATAAATAGTGAGTAAATAGGTATTGTGGCACACCGCACATCAGAGTGCTCAGGAATGAAGTGCTGGAAGAGGCTGTGTGCACAAACCTGCCAAACAGCATGGCGAAATCGCCCATGCGATGCCACTGACGTGCATAATCAAAAAGAGGCCAATCCAGAGCGACAGGAAGCACACCCATGATTGCCAAAAGGTGAGACTGCTAACAGGTCCATATGGGGTTTCTTGGGGGGAGTGATGGAAATATTCTAGAAGTTGAAAGTAGTGCCTGGTTACACATTGTAAACATACTAGAACTCACTGGATGGCTCATACTTTGGAATTATTAAAATGGGGTCCTGGAGAGATGGCCTGGTAGCTAAGGGAACATACTGTTCTTGTGGATGACTTAGCTGGATTCCCAGCCCTCGCAACGGCCTGGAAATCCAGCTCCAGGGGATCTGACGCCTTCTACTGGCCTCTATTGGTACTGCACCCACATACACACAGCCCCACACATACATAAACATTACTTTTTAAAAAGAATAAAAGTATTTGAATGGTTGAAAACTGCATTTGTTGTTATGAAAATTTTATCTCCATTTTAAAAAAGGCTACAAACTCATGGGGCTAGAGGTCAGCCCTACTATGGAATTCTGGGAGCCATTGTAAACTGTTAATCTCAAAGTTACCTCAGTCCCACAACGGATGCGCTTTGAAAGGGTCAGTCCATGAGAACTTCTGGTCTGCCTATGAAAGTAGTTCTGTGTAGAGCAGATATAGCAGAGACTGAGGGAAGGCCCAACCAATGCCTGGTGCAACCCAAGACCCACCCCATGGGAGAGAACCAACCCCTGGCACTATTAATAATATTCTGCTATGCTTGCAGACAGGGGTCAAGCCGAGTTGTCCTCTAAGAAGCTCCATCCGGAAGCACCTTGAAACAGATGCTGTGACCCACAACCAAACATTGGGGGAGGCATAGGGAGCAGTGTGGAAAAGTGGGGGGAAGGAGAAAAGGACTTGGAGGTGACAGGAGCCTCACAAGAAGACCAACAGAGACAACTAACCAGCGCCAAGAGGGGCCTGCTGAGACTGAAGCACCAACCAAGAACCTTGCATGAACCGGACCTAGGCCCCCTACAAAGATGTAACTGATGGGACGCTCAGGGCTCATGTGGGTGCCTTAGTAAGGGGAATGGGGGCTCTCTCTGACATGGACTCTCTCTCCAGTTTTTCAATTACTTCCCCCTGGAGGGAATGCCTTGCCAGGCCACAGGGGAAGAGCTGGGGTGAATGGGAAAGGAGTCTCCTCTTTTCTGAGGAATGGGGGAGGAGAGTGGGGGAGAAGGAGGGAGGTGGGACTGGGAGGTGAGGAGAAGAGGATGCAAAGTGGATGGATGGATGGATGGATGGATGGATGGATGGATGGATGGATGGATGGATAGATGGATTTTTTTTGTGAGCCTAACAAAGATCTGAGCCAAGGAAATGCTGTTCTGTGTTCCAGTGTGCCTCCAAAGGACACAGGCCAGGAGGCCCACACTGTACCCTGACATTTTTGCTGCTCTGTCACAGCGAGAGTAAATGAGAAAACTGAGTAAGGGTGCATCACCGCGCCAGGCAGAGAGAAAGCCCTCAATAAGTGTGAGTTACTTAAGACTCAACAAGGTTTAACAATTTCATCAAAACTGTATACCTCACCACTAGACCAAGAGAGGTTTCATACAGCTTTCTCCGTAGGACAGTCACTCCAACAGACAGTTAAATTAACCAAAAGCTACTAACCACTCTCTCAAGCACGCTGATCAAAGGACAATCAAGTTATCAAGGCCTCCAGAGGACATAATAAACAACTTTACATCTCTCCTCCCCCCACCGGCAGCCATCCTCTGTGGGGGAGGCAGCTGCTTCTCTCACAAAAAGGCCTTGAGGGTTGATGTTCATGTCAGCATCCGAGCATCATGTGGTTTGTTGTGTAGGTGTTTATTTGAACTTCAAATAAACACATTTACTGACAAGTTAGTGCAAAGGACCAAGATATGTGAACACCTGAGACCCTGGAAGAGACAGAGCAACACATTCCTCACACACATGTCCGGCCTTCTGCTCTCCTTTGAAGAGCCCGGTGCCCAGACCGCTCCACAAGAGAGGTGGGTAGGAGAGGATGCCCTACTCTGAGTCCCAAGCAAGGCCATGCAGCAAGGTCAAAGTGAGACTGGTGCCTACCTCATCAGGTAGTGGTTGATAATAGTGTCGAAGTAGCTGTAGTACACAGTGTTGTTCACGTGGCCGTACTGGTCATTGTCCTGCCATCTGGTCTGAATGGGCAAGAAGTACCTGTAGGCCTCCAGTTGCCGATGGCGATCCTCGGCCCTCTGAGTGGTTGATGGTGTAGATAAGGAACGGTTGGCATTTCTAGGAAGTAGCCTCCATGCCCAAGGAATCATAGTGATTGCTGCTTCCGAATTCCTTCAAGGGAAAAGCAACCACGGATATGAGTGTCTGTGAGATCTCTCATCTCAGTTTTAGAAGCAACTGCATGCAATTTTGATCCCTGGTTTCAAAAAAGATACTAGATTTCTTTCTCGGGAAATGACGCTTCCAAGGTAATCCAAGTCTAAGCACTTTCTTAAGGAATCTTAGTGGCAGTGAGCTGGCTCAGGAGGTAGACACGCTTGATGCCAAGGCTGGCAAGCTGAGTTTGATCCCTGGACTCACGTGGTAGAAGAAGAGTATGAAAATGGATTCCCTCAGAGTTGTCCTGTGGCACCCAAACATGCAACATGGCACACACACTAAATAAATATCATTTTAATATTTTTTAAAGGAAGAGCTCTTTTCTTTTTTCACATCATACAGAAACAGGCAAAGCCTGTGTTTGAATTTTAAAAGAAGGGATTTTTTTAAGTGTGTTTGCATGGAGTCTTTTGTTCTGCAAAGTATTTTCAATAATATAAAAATCTAACGAAATACATGATATACTCAAGAATATAAAAACACAGCTCAGGTCATCAGTACAAAATAAAATGTTCACTAGGAAATATTAGCAAGAGGGTCTGATGAATATATGCTTTAAAAAGAAAAGCACAATAATTTTTTGAACAAATTATATCTTACAGAAAAACTTAAATGCACGTTTACAAAAGAAAAAAAATTACAACAATACCCATTATTAATAAACATTTCCAGTGTGCTATTCCGGTCTCGTAGATCTGAGTGTACATTTTAAAATGGGATTCCACTGTATGTGTTGTTCTGAGCTCTTTACTGAACAATAGGCCACGGATGTGTTTACATATTCATCTGCCTCTGTGGCAGCATTAAATTCCATTATATCTCATTGCATTGATGCACCAGAATTTATCACGTCCCACATTGATGCATATTTAGTGTTTTGATTCCAGTTTGGGTCATGAGTTGGAAATCTTTCCAAATAAATCTTTATATGTGTTCACCATTATTTCCTTAGGATAAATTCCTAGAAGCAAAATTGCTGGGCCAAAGGACAAACAAATTGTTAAGGATTTTGATATAAATTAATACCCTCTGGAAAGACGGTACCAATTTGTCCCCTCCCTAGCAATGCATGAGCAAGCCAATTTCCCTGTCAATTGTAAAATGCTTTGTCAATTTGACTGTGTTCTCTCATTTCCATATAAATTTAATGAAATGTGCTAAGTGGAAAGATGACTGCCTCTACTAGCAATGATGGAGTAACTCAGATCGGAATAACCTTCTCTGTGTGTGAGAAGATGCCACAGAACAGCTGCTGGAAGCTATTAAGAAATGACCAAGGTGGGCTTTACAGGCCACAGCCTAGGGACAAGGTGACACACTCTAGTGAGGCACTCATTAGCCACTGATTGTTCTATCAGGACCTAGCAATAGCTGAGGGCATATTAGTGTCTGTTTGTTTGATTGTTTGTTTGTTTCATTCCTTGCTGTCCAAGGGACAGAAGCCTGAACTTTAAACATGATATGAAAATGCTCTAGCCCAAAGACTCTTGCTATGCTTAGAAGAAACAAATGTAGAAGAGCCAGCAACATAGGGAAGGAGGGCAAGCTTCAGAGAGAGGAGACTGATAACACCGTTCCTGTTAAGGCAGTCAATGAGGCATAAGCTCATTGAGTGAGACAGAGAAAGAACCCAGCAGGAAGGACAGTGGTCATGAGGCTGAAGGTTTAAGAAGAAAATAGGAGCCTTATGGTGCTAATGATACAAAAATCAGCTTTCAAGGCCTCTGAGGAGTAGGACAAAAGCTAGTGGGTGGAAAGACTGGGTCTCCAGAGTGCATGAGAAGTGCACAACTTCCACAATAAAAAGATGTTTAAAAACCCAATTGAAATGCCCACAAGGGCTGGGATACAGCTCGGTTGGAAGAGCGCTTGCTTAGCATGTACAAAGCCCTGGGTTCCACGCTGAGGATGGCATAAGCCAGGCATGGCAGGCACCCTAGTACTAAGAGATGGAAGCAGAGTGATCAGAAGTTCAAGGTCATCCTTGGCTACATATTGGGTTGAAAAAGCTATGGAACATCCACGCAAAGAACAGTAGACATCTATAAATTGACTCAAAGATGTATGGAATATAAAAGTACTTAAAAAGA
Organism: Pachyuromys duprasi; assembly: GCA_028658305.1. Classification (NCBI taxonomy): domain Eukaryota; kingdom Metazoa; phylum Chordata; class Mammalia; order Rodentia; family Muridae; genus Pachyuromys; species Pachyuromys duprasi. Next base: position 28,062,034 of record CM053748.1, read on the forward strand.
CTAACTACTAAGAAACCAAATATTTCAATTAGTAAACAGGGTAATGGAGATAAACAGATAGTTTTCAAAAGATAAAATACAAATGGCCAATCAACATATTAAACATTTGTTCAACGTCTTTAGCCTTTAGGGAAATGCAAATTAAAAGCACACCCAGATTTGCTCTCTCTCCCCCAGTCAGAATGGTGTACTGTCATTAAGAAAATAACACCAAATGTTGGGGAATATGTAGAGATTAAAGAACCCTTATACAACCTGGGAATATGTCCATACACGGTGGAAATCAGTATGGAAGAAAAGAAAGAGAAAACCAGCTATATCACTCCTAGGAAATAGGCCCAAAGAACTCTGATCAACAGACCCCAGAGATACTGCATATTAATATTTGTGCAGACTTGTTCATGATAGGGCAAGCTATGGATTCAGCCTAGGTGTCTGTCAAAAGATGAGTGGATAGAGAAATGTGCTACATGCCACCATAAAGAAGAATGAAATCACATCTGTTGCAGGAAAATGAATGCAGCTGGAGATTGTCAAGCTAAGAGAAATACACCAGATTCAAATGATATTCATGTATGAAAATGTCCCTATGAAATTATCAGCATATACAAAGAAAAGACACTAATGTGAGAAAGGTGTGGTACTGATGGTTTCTAGGACCTATTTATTCTCAACGTCCAAAATGAAAGTGTGAAAGAGCAGCTATAAAATGATCCCTTTATGTTTGGAAGGAATGTATTAATTTACTTACTTTTACTTACAAACAGAAACTCAGGAA
>CM053748.1:28062911-28075733 GCA_028658305.1 Pachyuromys duprasi
AAAAAAAATAGCAATAGGGTTTATTGTTCTGGATCAGCCTCTTGTGAATCTAAACTTAAACAAATGAGTAGGAACACTGAGAATAGTGTGAACCAGATTCCTCTCTGGGAGAAAGGACTTAAACATACTATGCAGGCAGGCTGGGAAAATGGCTCAGTGGTTAAAAACATTCATTGCTCTTTCAGAGGACCCACGTTTAGTTCCCAGAACCCAAATCGGGTAGTTTACGATGGCCTGTAACCTCTGCTCTTTGGGATCTGTCTGACACTCTCTTCTGGCCTCCCCAGACACCTGTACATACCACATGGCACATTTTCACAGAAACCTACACACGTATACACAAATAAAAATAAATATCTCTTTTAAAATAAAGACAGAAGAAATACTGTGCATAAATGAGAAAGACTAAAATTACCTTTCTAGGATTAGATTGATTTTGTGAGCATCAGATAGAGCAAGATGGGGGGGGGGCTTAGAGATAGCCTTCTCAATCCTAGATGTACTAAGTACAGACAGAGGCTGTCCAGCAGCATGTAGTGTCCAGTTTTTTAATATCTAAGTACCGTTAACCCCAATAAGAAAAAGAGGCTTGGAAGAAATGGCTAATTCTAATTAGAGCAGAGAGGGTAAAAGATGACCCTGGAACACTGTTGCACTAAAGCATTCAGAGATGCTCAAAGGATGCTCACAGCTCTGCGGGGCTCCTAGTGGCTCAGTCTGGACCATGTAAGCATCAAGTACAAGACCTTCAAAGCAATGCCAAGAAGACTTATCCAATGAGACAGAAGACAGGGCAAAATAATGGCATCTTTCAAGGAGGTAAATAGTTGCAAAGCTAGAATTCTACACTCAGGGAAGACACATCGAAAAGTAAAAATGTAGTTACTTAAAAATAATATCACCATTGAAATGGCCATCCTCTCCTGTAACCAGAAAAGACTTCCGATGGAGGAATTGGGACACCAACCCAGCCTCAAAACCTTTGACCCATACTTTTTCCTGCCTACAAGACGTTCAGGGGTAAAGATGGAGGAGAAATTGAGGGAATGAGCAACCAATGACTGGCCCAGCTTGAGACCCACGCCATGAGAGAGAGCCCACTCCTGATACTATTAAAGATATTCTGCTCTACCTACAGACAGGCATCTAGCATAACTGTCAGCAACTAATGGACTCATCTGGACTGCCTTGTCTAGCCGCAATAGGAGAAGATGTGCCTAGTCCTATGCAACTGAACATGCAATGGTGGGTTGATACCCAGGGGAGGTCTCCCCTTTTCTGAAGAGACAGGGAGAACAAAAAGCAGGATGTGGGGGTGGAAGGGGAGGAGAGGCAGAGGGACTGGGAGGACAGGAAAAAGGGGAAGGGTCGATCAGGATGTAAAGCTAATTATTTAATTATTTTTATAAAACACTATCACCTTTCATTAGTATTTTGGAATCTGCCTAAAAATGTCTAAAACCAAACTCATCAGCTACATGGGAATAAATGCAATGATACACGTGTGTCCTAATTTGCTTCTCTGTTGGGTTGATGAAGCACTGAACATGAACAACCCGGGAAGGAAGTCTATTTAGTTTACACTTCCAGGTCATAATCCACCATTGAGCAGAGTCAGGGGGAAGGGGCTCAGGCTTCTCTTAAGATCATCCAGGGACCCACAGCATAAGCTACAGAGGAATGCTGCCTACTGGCTTGTCTCCTCTGACTTCTTCAGCTGGCTTTCTTATACATCCCTGGGGCCATCTGAGCAAGGATGCTGTCACAGGGGGCTGGGCTCTCTCACGTCAATCATCACTCAAGACAATTCTCCATAAACATGCTCACGGGCCATTATAAACTGCCTCAGACTTGTGGTGTGGAATTAAATAATAACAATAATTACCTGTCATCCAAGACACGTTTAAAACGTGAAAGTTCTGGGGCTGGAGGGATGGCTCAGTGGTTAGGGTGATGCATTGCTCTCGCAGGAGTTGAGTTTTGCCCTCAGCATCCACACCAAATGGTTCACAACCTCCTGCAACTCCAGTTCCATATGACCCAACACCCACTGTAGCCTCGTGTACCTATAGGCATGTGAGCATGCATATTTATCCGAATAAAAATAAAATTAATTTTTAAGTGAGAAGGTTCTTGTTCTTGTTGTTGTTTTGTTTTGTCTTTCAAGACAGAGTTTCTCTGTGTAGCCCTCATTGTCCTGGAACTTGCTTTGTAGACCAGGGTGGCCTCCATCCAGCCTCTGTCTCCTGAGTGCTGGGATTAAACGTGTGTGCCACCATGTTCAGCAGAGAAGGTTCTTAAAAGCCTGCATTTTAAAAAATGAATTTTCTCAGGAAACCAGACTTCATCATTATATCTCCTGTTAAAACATTAACGCCATCGATGTAAACACACTAAAACTCTCCACAGGAAAGAACGGCGGATACTGAGTGTTCTGGTTGAATTCCAACTGATGGCTGTGGGAAAATGGAGAGAAATCGTTCTTGAAGAGCAACCAGATAGGACTGTAGCATCAAGTCACAAGGACCAGTGGCATCATGCAATGACATCCAGTGATGACACCTGCTTCACAGATATTCACATGCTACAGATGACTTCAAGGCCATTCCAAGGCCTTTGAGAAATGTGCCTGTAAGCCACCAAGCCACACAGAAAGTTGTCACTGATGGGCACTTTGCTGAAGTCTAGGTGCGTGGGAGGAGCATGAGGGTAGGCGGATCCTGTCTTGCAGAGACATTCTTGGGCAACTGTGAAGATATTAGCTATTTTACCCAATTTCTTCCAAGCTGAAACATAATAGTACATTATAAATCTGTTTTGATGTTACTTAATCTAATGAAAAAAAAAGGTTCATCTTTTTGATAAGTGCTCATTAGCCACTTTTTTCTGACATAAACAGACAAGAAAGATGTTCTCTTGCAGCATTTAAAACCCAGCTCAGCTAATTACAGTGCAATGACTCAAAGAAGAAAATGAGCGAGCTGAAGTTTCTCACTTGAATTGTCTTTATAGTTGAATTAAAAATCTAACAGAAAAATTAAAAGGGCTCCGCTGGTGTGTTTTACTCTTAGATGGAACCAGCCTTAAATAAACAGAGGCCACGCTCAGCTCACAATAGAACAGTCAATGCCAAGTGCTCTCTGGATTTGCTAATGGCGGGGAAATGGTGGCGTCTTGGAGAAGGGGTGCTCTCCTTTTTCGAAGAAATGATTAATGTGCACGTTCAACGTATCCATTTCACTAAGTCCCTTGTGAAGATAGAAATCAAGATGCAGATAACATCTGGTCAAGGTTAGAGCCAGACTTGGGTCAGAGAAAAGTGTGAGGCCAAGCGGTCCCCGTTATAGAGTCCATCTTAGCCAGGCTGCCAACACCCAGGACATTTAGGACTATCAGCCGGTTTAGGCTTTTAGTTAATCCTTTTAACAGTTACTGAAGGAGCCTGAAATAACTAATATCATGTTCCAAAAATATCTGATTTCAGCTCCAAGAAAAAAAAACTAACAAGCATAATTTGAACTTTTAGCTATTCTAAATGTGGTTATGACTCAGAATTAATCATTTTATTTATTTCTTTTATAAATTCATTTTAAAAATTATTTCTTTCAGTTTTGAGATTATACTATACATTATTTCTCCTTTCTCTTTCCTCCTCCAAACCCTCCCATATGCCCCTCCTTGCTCTCTTTCAAATTCACTGCCTTTTTTCATTATGTATATTATTTTATATATAGAAGTATATAAACATCATATATATACATATATATATATATATCCTTAAATATATAAATGCAACCTGTATGAAGTCTGTATCATGTTACCTATATGTATATGTTTTCAGGGCTGGTCATTTGTTTTTGGATAAGTAATTGGTGTGCTCTTCCCTAGGGAAGACTGTATCTCAGTTCTTGGCATTCCTTACTTGTCTGTAATTCTTTGCTAGAGTTGAGACCTTCGAAGCTTGTTCCCCCCAACCCTGCCCCCACGTTCACATTAGCATGTCTATTGCAGTTGTCTTTGTTTAGTTCACATTTAGGCAGCCATGTTGGTGAGACATTATGGATGTAGACTCTGACATTCCTAAGAGACACAATTTCACAGGAAATTCCATGATCCTCTGGCGCTTAAATCTCTCTGCCCATTTTTAATATAAAATATATTTACCTGAAACTAGAAATTTAGAAAATTATTCTGGGATCTTGCATCCCTGCATGTGTGTACTCTATCTCAGCTGATTTGTCGTACCTAAGGGAGAACCCTCGTCCCCGGTGCAGCCCCATTTCCACTCCAACAAGATGAAAGAAATGATCAGGAACCAGGAAAAACTTGTCAAACTGCAGGCACAATGTACATTGGTGGAAAAGTGTTGTGCCTGATTCCAGAGAGCCCAAAAGACCACCAGGAGTTGAGTCCCTTGCAAATCACATGAGAATCTTTATTCAAGCGTAAGCTCAGCTGCCAATCTTCCCTGATGTAGCAGGTTAGAAAGTGAGGCCCCTAGTCTCAGGGGGCAGAGTTTTTAAAGGGAAAAACTGCAAGTAGGGAATTCCAAGCCGTGGCATTACAGGAAACGGTATGATTGGGTGGAGGGGTTCAGCAAGCAAGGTGACCTTTAGGCTAATTATTCCAAGCCACCTAGCCAAACCGCAAGATAGCTAAGATAGGAAAGCCTGATGGATGGAGGACCCATTAACACATACCGTCATATTTATGACAACCTGTAGAGTGGAGGCCTGATTATAGTTATCTATCAACACATTCTGTGGTATCCACGACAACCTGTGGGGTGGAGGGCCAAGTGACCCTTCTCAGAACCAAAGGTGGGGTCAAGTCACTCCAAAGTCAGTCAACTTAAGATAGAGTCTGAGAAACAAAATGGAAACACCCCTGCCATCCTCAGTTCCTTCAAAAGGAACTGCTCACAGAAAGAAGGTGGTTCACAGAACAGCCACGACAGACGATAAAAAACTGCAGTTCTCCTTTAAAAAGTTAGGAGTAAACAGTATCTCCAGTATTGAAGAGGTGAACCTGTTTGCGAACCAAGGAGCAGTGATCCATTTCAACAGCCCTAAAGTTCAGGTATCTGTCAGCAAACACCTTCACCATTACAGGCCAGGCTAAGACAAAGCAGCAGACAGAAATGCTTCCCAGCATCCTAAACCAGCTTGGTGCAGACAGTCTGACTAGTTTAAGGAGACTATGAAGCTCTGCCCAAACAATCTGTGGATGAAAAGGCACCACTTGCTACTGGAGAGGAAGAGGAGGATGAAGTTCGGGAACTGGTGGAGGATTTTGATGAGGTTTCTAAGAATGAGGCGAACTGAGCGGGGGCGGCTTCCAAAGGAGGTGACATTCGCAGAAGTTACAGGAGCTGCTATTTGATACCATGACTGCTTTGTAAAATTCTTTCGTTTATGGATCTGATAAACTCTACATCGCTAATATTTTTAAGCCCAAGCCCCCTGGACACTGCAGCTTTTCTCAGTTTTTGCTTATACACAATTCATTCTTTGCTGCAAAAGGGTAGTAAAAAGTCTTTGCCTAGTTAAAAAAAATTATTCTGGATCTTTGGTGCACAAATCATGCTCCTTGTGACCCAAATTCCCATCACCAAGGAGCAAGGAACATTAATTAAACATAATTCACTTTCCTCCTTCTCCTAAGAAGCCAGGGTTTAAATGCGTGCTTGGAGTTTTATTAAGGTTCATTTAAATGAACAGAAAAATGCCAAGAGAGAAGTCTGCTACTGATTTCATTCGGTGGGTGGTTGCCTGAGTGAGCTCGCTGATGAAGGCAACAGTCCTTAGATGGACACTGTGATGTTTAATCTTCGTTGTCAGTTTAACTGGATTTAGAATCATTTCAGATGGTGCCACAAACATCTGGATGTGCCTGTGAGGATGTTTTCAGAGAGCACTAACTCCAGAGGAAAACCCACTCTAGGTGTGGGTAACACCTTCCCATGGCTTGAGAGGCCATGTGAAATCAGGAGTTAGAAAGAAGAAAGCCAGCATACCTTTTTCTCTGTCAGGCATGGTCTACCCAGCGTGATGGACTGGCACCCTTGAAACCATGAACCCACTAAGTTCTTTCCCCCTTTAAGTTGTTTCTGTCAAGCATTTCATCTAATACAGGAGCTAAAGAAAAACATCTACATGTCTCTTGCGGTGACTCAGTTTTCCCTTAGCTTTGTCAACTAGGAAAAATGTCTACCTTTCATTATCCAAGCTGTGAGCAGAGCACAGCTGCAGCCTGAAGCAACATGCAAAGCTTGGAGGTTAAGAGCTTTAAAAAATAATATATTCATTTTATGTTTATGTATGGGAGCCTACATATGTGTAGTGTGTGTGTGTGTGTGCACATACCGCTGATCCCCTGACAATGGCGTCATATGTGATTGTGAGCCACCTGATGTGGGTACCAGAAATTGAATTAGGACTTCTGCTCCTAACCACTGAGCCGTCTTTCCAGACCTGACGTTAAGAACGCAGGGAGAAGAAATAGCAGAAGTTCAAATCCCAGCCCTGCCTCTTCCTCAAGGGAACAGGGATTCAAGTCCTCACTTCTTTAGACTCTGTAAATGGGTTAAGTTGTGGGGGAGATTCACTGGCGCTGCTGTTGTGAACATCCTGTGAGATTGTATGTGGAAGGCACTCAGCACAACACCTGGAAATGAACAGGGTTCAAAACCAACGCTGACATTAATGAACCACTCCACATATCGGCATTTTGAGGAGCTTTCTGCCCGCCTCCCATTTCATTCTGTGCCATTTTGCCATAAAGTACAAGGAGGATGTTGGGCAGGAAACAGCAACATCTGCCAGGAGAGCATTCTGAAGTTCAGCAAAATTCTACAAGTTGCGTTGAGACACAGGGTTCATGTTAAGGGGCCATCATTGCTAATGCAGCTCTGTGTCCACATTGAAAGTCTCCCAGATAAATGTGTATTGTTTGAGCCAATTCTTGACCAATTTGCCAATAACTTCATCCTTTTTGCTTCTACAGTGTAGCAAACAAAGTCATTGTGAAAGAAGTTGAGAAAAGAAGTAGATGTCCCCTGTCGCTCACTTGCTCTTGCCTTCTACTGTGCTTGGTGTTCACAGCCTGTGCTTTTTTTTTTTTTTTGTATCGTCTTAAAGACATTTGTCTATATATTTAGGGATAGGTAACCTAGAATGTGTAAATCTGCTTTCCCAGGGCCTTTTCCAATTGAAAACAGTACCGTCTACAGTAGAATCCCCTTCTGATGGAACACTGCTTTCTCTGTTACGGACTTAGCATTACGCCACAAGTTATAGCCTGATAATGCTTAACTTACCACATTTTCAGTTATAGACTTTATTTTTTGAATTGTGTCTCTTATGAGTATGTTCATGTGAGTGCAGATGCCTGCAGAGGGCGGAGGTACCAGACCCCTGGAGCCAGAGTTACAGGAGGTTGTGAGCTGCCTCGTGTGCCAGGAACCCACAGAAGGGTTCCTTTGAAAAAGTAGTATGCACTCTTGACCTCTGAGCAATCTCTCCAGCCCAACTTGCCAGTTTTGAATTAAACAGCATGCTAGTTGGGACCGCTGACATTTTCTTTTTGCCTGCCAAGCTTTCACAGCAGATTATTGTGAACAGCACTTTGATACATCCCGTATTTTGGAAATCACCAGTTATTAATGGCAAACAGCAAAATATGATCAAAAATGGAAGGGCAGTGAAGTGACTGATTCTGTGACCCCAGGAACTGTGAAGAGATTCTTAGTCCTCCTACCCACAACAAACAAAAGAACCATACAGTTCCTGCCAGGTCCTGCAGTAGTACAGAGTGGGAAGAACAAGCAATGAGCTTTGTTGTTTCTCTGGGGAGCACCTGGCTTAAGGTGAAAGACTGAAATGCAAGCGAGGAACTGCAACCGGTATGTGGAGAAAGCTGGTACAGTGCATTGGACATCCTCACCTCGTTCTTGCTTTGGGCCTTCCCAGTTGGGTCTAATCTGAAGCTCTGTGTTTAATGGCAACGCTACAAGGAAAGGTGACAACTTCAGTCCCTGCCCCAATGCCCTTGTTACAGTATAATACTCTACAAAGTTCTTATTTTTAGTCTTACTCATCTTAGTCTTCTTTTTTTTATTTTTATTTTTCTGAGACAAGGTTTCTCTGTGTAGCCTTGGCTGTCCTGGACTCTCTTTGTAGACCAGGCAGGCCTTGACCTTACAGCGACCAAAGTGCCTCTGCCTTCCTGAGTGCTGGGATTAAAGGCATGCACCACCACACCCTGGTCCTTCCAACTATCTTTTGCACACGCTGGTGATCTCAGTACATGGGAGACTGCGGCAAGAACACAGGGAGATCAAGACCAGCCTGGGCTACATATGGACACTTCATCTCAAAAAACGAAAACAGAAAGGTTATCATTACATTCAGAGATGATATTACTCACTGTTACAGGAGCATTAGAGGAGCTGAGGTCCTCCATTCACCCCATCTAGCTTCTCACCAACGATTTATAATAATCATTGCGTAGTTGTCGTGTGATCACCGAGCATCTGTCTCCGCCTCCAGACAGAGGCTCTCTGAGATCAGGAAGCCAGGGTTACTTCTGTTTCACAGTATTCTCTGATCCTACCAAGCACTTAAAAGATATGTAAAGAGTGAATGAACGCATATTTGACAAGTGTTAGAATAAAGCTGTGACTCTGAGATGTGTTATATACCGTAAATGTATGCAAATTTTAATCCACTTTAAGCAAGTTTAAGGAATAAAATTCTATAGAATGGAACCAAAGCACATGTTGAACTCAGTCTGAATCAAGAGCAAGGACGCAGTTGTGAGACAAAAAGGGCCACAGATATGGTGCAGTTTGGGAATACCTTGCTCAGTAAGTCACCCCAAGCTAGGAACAACAGCTCTGAGCCAAATGAGTTTATAAGAAAGGTGAAGCAATGTTCCAGCCAAAGACAGAAGTTCACTGGCTAGTTGCTTATCCTTGCCAAACTCCCACTGAAATTTAATTGTCAGTCAAGAAGTATTAAGAAGTGGGACCTTTCTTAAAGTCACATTGTCATTGGCACATAATTGTATGGACTTATGAGATCCAGTCCTACATCTCAATACAGGTATGTACTATGTAATGGTTGGATAGGGTAGATGGCATACGTATCACTGCAAACATTTCTTTGTGTTGGAAACATTCAAGATCCTTTCGACTAACTATAGTAATCATCCTTTTTCTATCCCAACCAACCCTGCCAGGCTCTGCTCACATCTGTTCTAGCCTCTTCTGTCAGACCAACATTTTAGCTTCCATATGTAAGAACATATTTCTCTTCACTTAGTATGATATTAAGTTCCATCTATGTTGCTGGTAATAAAATGACAAGTTTTATTTCCTTTACAAATGAAAAATATCATACATAAATATTAACCATATACACACATATTTATAAAAATGAATATATGTATAGAGAGAATTATATATATGGAATGTATATAATTAATATATTTGCATATTGTATATTATACATATATGTGCAAAAATGTTTATTTGTATAATACGCACACACACACATATATATTCATTGCTTAATTAAGTTTCTGTTGATAAAACACTGACCAAAACTAGATCGGGGAGGGAAGGGCTTATTTCAGCATTATACATTATAGTCTATCTCTAAAAGAAATAAGGACAGGAACTCCAGACAGGAACTTGGAGGAATTGAAGGAAAGGTCATGGAGGAGTAGTGCTTACTGGCTTGCTCCTCATGGCTTGCTCAGCCTGCTGTCTTATTCAGCCTAGGATCATTTGCTCAGGGATGGATCCTTTCAGATTGTCCCAGGCCCTTCTACATTAACCATTAATCAAGAAAATGCCCCCACAGACTTGCTTATAGGCCATGCTCAGGCATTATTTTAACTGAAGTTACCTCTTCCAAGATGTCTCTAGCTTGTGTCAAGATGTTTCTTCCACAGGTGAATGCCAGTTCTTATGGACATTTACCCAGTGGTAGGCTTGCTAAATGACATGTCAGCTCTATGTAGAATGTACTTTTTGAGGAGCCTTCCTATGTTTTTTTTTATAGTACTGGCACTCTTTAGACTTAAGAAGTGAGACCTTCAACCTCATTTTTTCAGACTCTTTAACTGTTCACAGTACAGAGAATGAGTGACTCTTTAGTGCTCAGCCCTAAACGGGACCACTCCATCACCCCATGATGGTTAAGCTCATTTGCAGCTTGTTGAGATCTAAAATAACCTCGAATAAGGGTCTCTTGAGATGTGGGGAATTATCTTGGTTACGTTAACTGAGGTAGGAAGAGCAGCCCACCTTGGGTGGCAACATTCCCTATGCTGGGATCCTGGATTGTGTGTAAAGAAGAAAGTGATCCAAGAACACACTTCCATCACTCTCTTTTATTTAACAGTGTGTGCAATATGACCAGCTACCTTAAGCTCTTTTCATTGGGCCTTCACTTCCATGATGGCAATGATCCAAAATAAATTCTTCCATCATTAGTTGCTTTTGCTAAGCATTTTTGTTGTAGCAGCAACAACAACAAAATAACTAAGACAATCCCCTCCAAGGCCAACGGAACATCACAGAAGAAGGAGCAGAAAGATTGTAGGAGCTGGAGGCTGGAGGAGAGCCCTGGGAAATGCTGTTTTCTGGACATGACATGGCTAGCAGACCCTTGAACACACAGCAGCAGTGACTACCTGCATAAGATTGCTCAAGGCTGGGCCCAGTAGCATTCTGTCATAGAACAGAGATGCGTTCACGAGGCTCAGCCCTCACAGAAACAGTTAAAAGTTGTAGAGAGAATAGGACTCATAGTCCTCAGTATGGTAACTTCCACTTGCTCAAGCAAACAACCTACCAGCCATGCTCACATAGGCAACCACAATTAAATACAATGGGACATACAAAAGGACATGGAACTAGGAGGAGGACTTATTGGAAAAAGAGGGGGTTCAGCCTGAGGGGGAAAAGGGTAAGAGCAGATAACGGGGGCAATACGATCTAAGTACATCATATGCTCTATATGACAATTAACACCAGTTATATAGAATCATAAAAATTAAAGTAAAACAGAAGAAAGCTTAAAAGGGAGGGAGGCTCTGGGTTGGAACCCTGCCTAGCAGGCTCTAGGCCTTAGGTTCTAACCCTGCCACCAACACATTCAAAGGAGGCTGGAAGCATGGTCCAGAGAGCACAATGCCCCCTCAACCCACTGTCATGCCCTATCTGAAGAGCTCTAACCAAGAGTAGTCGACACTCATCTATCAGTTGTTTCTTTGTCTGTTTATGACAGGGTATCCTGTTGCCCAGGCTAACCTCAAACTTGCTTTGTAGCCAAGGATGACCTTAGGCTCCTAATCCTCCTGCCTCCTTATCCCAAGTGCTAGGACAATCACGTCTGGCTCTGAGTTACTCTTCTGATGACTAGTCTGTCGAGTGTTTTGGTTTGGAGTTTGTCTGTTTTATTTTTACTTTCACCTTTGAGTGTCTAGCTTTTCCACCTTAGTTTCCTCTCGGGTATTTCCTACTGGGCCTTCTTGTTGTAGGAAGGAAAGAAAAATGCTTTATAAACTACAGTTACTATAAAATGGAATGTGAGAATCCTTGGAATCTGTGCATTTAAGTAGTCATGATTATTATAATGAGTAGGCTTTGTTGGTGTTAACTAAGTTAATTCCTGGGGGTGGGAAGGGGCTGGGACCCTTGAGAGATGTTTAGGTCACAGGAGCGCCATTCAAGGGGGTGATTTTAATGCCTGGTTTTTAGAAGTGAGTTCCCTCTCATTGCTTTTCCATTTTCGAATCAAACAATGTGCACATGGCTCTTCTAGAGGATGCTGCATATAGGCACTATCTTGGGAAGCAGAAACCCTTAGCAGACTCCCAACCATGGTGCCGTGGTCTTCGACTTCTGAACCTCCGGAGCAGTGAGAAATAAGTTTCTATTTTGCATAAGTCACCTAGTACATCTAGTCAAGAAGACAATGGGATCAACTAGTAAAAGAAAAGACAAAACCCTGAGGCTTAGATACAAACACAAAATGAAGAGGCTACAGGAGAGCTAAAGAAAATGAAAGACAAGAGAAGGAAAGTCATTTGCCACCCTGAACCTGTTTCCCCTTTATAAACAGGAGAGGTTACCTTTAAGTACAAATTGCACTGTCAACTGCACAAAAACAAGGTAAGGAATTTCCAATAAAAAACAAGAGTTTTCACTGATGAGAGAAATACTATGTACATTATGATACACATGACTGTTAAAGGTAAACAAACGGTCATTATCTATGAGTGGAAATGAAAATCCTTGCAGTGAACACAGCGAAGTTGTTTCTGTTCTTTCTGTCTTAAGGTGATTCAAGGTGGCTTATAGTGATATATTAACCATTGCAAAGTATCACACAATGGAGAATGGATAAGGAAGCTAATTATTCCATTGTTCTATCTCTTCCCTGCCTCTTGAGAGTAGTGAAGTCATGAATGTCAACAAGGATGACTCCATACCTGATCCACATGAGCCTGCTCCACCTCCTACAGCCCAGGCATTCAGCTCTAGTTTCTCCACTGCTTTTCAGTGCATCCTTGACACCAACAGGTAATCAGCACCAGAAGTACAATGGTAATCAGAAAGGTTCCTTCCACCCCCAAGGACTTTATTGTCTAGGGCCCAGCATCCCTCCAACAGCGAATGAAGAATTAGAGAAACTGGCAATGCTGACTTAGAAAGTGCAGAGTTAGAAAAGACAGAAGGGCAGTTTCCAAAAACTTGAAAGGCTGCACATGACTGATCTTTTTATTTGGTTTCAAACTATGCGATTTTAT
>CM053748.1:28076233-28094526 GCA_028658305.1 Pachyuromys duprasi
GGAGGGCCTAGTGAGGGAAGCAGGGACTGTTTCAGTCTTGAACTTGATGACTGACTCTTTGACCCTCCCCCATACAAGCCGGGGAGTGACACACTGGCTGGATCCCAGTGGAGGACATTGCAGCCAGCCCTGAGGAGACAGGATGAGCTGGGGTTAGATGGAAGGGGAGGAGGTCCTCCCCCGTTGGTGGACTTGGAGTGGGCGGGGAGGAGATGAGGGAGGGATGGGGAGGGTGGGAGGGAGTGGGCGGGCTGCGCATGGGATGCAAAGTACCTAACCTGTGATTGATAACAAAAAATAAATAAATAAAAAAAATAAAAATAAAAAAATAAATACATTTTGAGTATAAAAAAAAAAGAAATACCTTAGCCTAAAAAGCAGTCTTTCTAAAAGACTTGTTTATTTTTATTTTTTGCATATGGGTGTTGTACCTACATGTATGTCTGTGCATCACTTGCATGCCTGGTGCCAGGGGAGGCCAGGGGGGGACATTCGAGTCCTGGGAAGTGGAGTTACAGGTGGTTGTGAGCCACCGTGTAGGTGCTAGAAACTGGAACCAGCTCCCCCGGGAACAGCGCCGGGGCTTGTAACCATTGAACCATCTCTCCAGCCCAGTGACCAGCGCTTTTAAGTTCACAAGCACAAGTGCTTTATTTACAAGAAGCCTCATCCAGCCTAAGACTGCCAGGCAGGGTCATAATTCACTGCCAATAGAAGACAGAACCCTGTAACCAAGTCCTAGGTTTCCTTAAGCCATTTGTCCTGACTGTCTTTCACAGTCACAGTTTTAAGTGAGAACAGAGAGAATGCTAAGTAATCTAGAGACCTAAGTAACCTAGGTCACAGTAAGCAAGCTACATGTGCTAAACCGTAAACCTGGAAGAGACCTTCCCTCGGAGCCCAGGAAGAGACAAGCAGGAGCTCACTTTGCTACGGAGAGGATTTTTTAAGATATAACTTTCAGTAAAGCACAAACTGAATGGAATCATATCGGTATAATCCTCATATATTCCTGCCAGCGGGGATCCTGGATGCTGAGATGTAACTGCCTTTCCACAGGCCCTGAAACCGGAGTCTGTTTTCCACGGGTCACTGCCCAGCCATCAGATGGAGGCACGATGTGGTCACTACCCTAACAAATCTCCCCAAACCACCTACATCCAGGGAAAAGGCTGCCGCTCCCCGTTTGCAATCTCCCAAGCCACCCAGTCCCTCTGCAAGGGAGATCGACAGAGAGCCAGAATGAATTGTTTACTTAATTGTGTTGTGCGAGCTGAATAATTGCACGCCTTCCAGGAGGGCTTTGTAACCAATGAGATGGCGTCGGACCTGCCAAAACCCTTACCTTGAAGCCAACATCAGTTTTGCAGATTCTCCTATCACAAATAACTGCAACCCTGGCTATTATTTCTAGAGGAGGCAAAACCATGGCAGGGACATCAAAGACCACGTCTTTCAAAAAACACAGAGGGGGCGGGGGAGGGGAGAGAAAGTTCACAAAGCAATCCCTGTTGACAACTGTGATTCCCATATTTCCCAGGGTGGACCCTTTAAAATCATGAATCCTGATTTTATCCATGCCCATCAAAACAGCCTACACACGGCAAGCCTGGCTGGAATCTCAGTGTTAAGCTCACTTTTTAAGATTTTTTTTTTCTTTTAAGTCAACATATCCTGTGTTGGATGCCATTGTGATATATTTGAACAAAGAGTGTGTCTGTGGGGTTCCTTCCTCCATGCGGCACCCTCTGTTATCCCTGTCCTCCATGGTCCTTCTCCAGTATCTTTTGCTTCTTTCATGTCCCTGTGTCCTTTTGCCCACTCCCCATCCCTTCTTATCACCTAATAGTACCCTGTCAAAGTCTCCTTTTTTAGAGTTTACACGCATTTTTAAAACAAGAAATGCATAATAAACAGAAACGGGTTGCTAGCGATTTTTAAAATACCGAGTAAGGTATTTTACTTCCCTTACTTGGGAAGTGGGAAAACTAGAAGGATAAAATTTATTTACTTGCCAGAGTCTTCAGTGATGACAAAATAATGTGATACTAAGACAGAAAATACTGAGACGTGAAGAGCAAATACACGAAAACATTAGGGCAACAGTAGCAAACTTTTTAGGCAAAGAAAACCCCACAACACTGAGTCGAGGAGAACAAAACCGAGTGAAAGATACCTTTATCACTGTTTTCCCAACGCTGTTTGGAAATCTCGCTCGTAACATTAAAACACACATACACTTGGGAAACTGTAGTACTTCCTACTGACCTTGTTGTCTTATAAAGATTTATTTTCTAATTATGTGCACGGGGCAGGGATAGCACATGTGCCCTTGGAGGTCAGAAGAGGGACTCGAATCTCCCGAGACTGTAGATATAGATACTTGTCAGCCATCTGATGAGGGTGTTGAAAACAGGGTGTTGTCCAGGTCCTCTGCAAGAGCTCTTAGCCAAGGTGCTGTCTCCTCAGCCCCTACTTGGTTGTTTTGACGTAATGTGTTCTTCCCCATTGCCCCCTTGTTTTGATCTCTTGTGATGGTTTTTCATTAATAACAAGCTCTTTTCTCTGGGAGCTAGCCATTTTCCAATGGTGTCTCAGCTTCTCCACCCATTTGTTTTCAGGTGCCTGAGCACTCTGCACAGAGCCCAGTCAATGCACCACACTAGCAGCACTAGGACCTTGGGATAGTGGAACCTGCCAGAAGCTTAGAGAAGAGGCCACTGTTATGCAAATAGCCTCTAAAAATCAGGAGGCTGAAAACACTATGTAGCCACCTGCTAGGCACCAGCTACTAGGCCCAAAGCACTTCTGACCTGCGTATAGCCTTGAACGCATTTGGGACAGGAAAAGAGATGCTACATCAGAGACCTGAAGAGATGCTACAAGGAGGTCAATGTGCACAGTTGGGGAGGCACCTCAAAGAATCTTCCCCACCAGAATATGACAGAATGCCCGAAAAAGGAAAGAACGCACATTTCCAATAAACCATATCCATTTTTTTCATCCCTTTCCAATCCAGCTAGCTTGATGGGATCATGTTTTCCTAACAAAGATCCATGTATTGGTTTTGCCATGGCTTCGATTTACCCTTACCCTCTTCATCACATCAGCAAAATAAGGGCTCAACCCTAATGCCTTTTTTAACCTTTTTTCTTCTCTGAGACAAAGATGCAAGATCTCTTGCACATTTAATTATATGTCTCGTCTATGATTATAAAATTCCCCTTATTTCCCACAATTTATTTACTATGAAATGTGTGTGTGTGTGATGTGTTTGTGTTCCGTGTGTTTGTGTGTGATGTGTGCATGTATGGGGTATATGTGTGTGGTGTGGTGTGTGTGTAGTATGTGTGCTGTATGTTTTGTGTTTGTGTATGTGATGTGTCTGTGTGTCTTTTTATGTATGTGTGTAGAGTGTATGTCTGTGTGTGTGTGATGTGTCTCTGTATATATATCTTTCTTTTTGTATGTGTATCTGTGTGTATGTGGTATGTGTCTCTATGTTTGTCTCTGTATGTGTGTGTGTCTATGTGTGTTTGTGTATCTGTGTGTATCTGTGGGGGGGGTCTCTGTGTGTGAGTGAGGGAGTGTTTTAAAATCTTCATCGGAGAAAAGAAGCTATTTTGATGGACAGTTGCTATTTTAGAGACAATCAGCACTCAACCGTCTCCCCCTTCTCGGCACCTTGCCTTCTTCTGGGAGCATATCTGGATACAGTCTGGTGGTGGACATAAGTCCCCCAAATTACAAAAAATTTTAGGGGAACCTGGAGCTTCCTTCTGCCCAGGTCTCATCTCATGAATCCCAGGAAAGACATTTGACCTCTCAAATTTTCTTCGCCCAGGGCACCTCTAGCCGAATCATAAGAACCAAAGACAATCCTGAGATTCACCTCTAGAGGAGACTGATACTTGATAAGTTTGTTTTATCGGTGTTGCCTCAAACCTTACAAACAGTCCCACATTTGTCCAGTAAACTTCCCTTTCTACAGAAGTGAGCGGTTTGCTACATAAGAATCCATTCCAAAGCACAAAGAAGCTGAGAACCCCAATTCACCCAAGCGGAAAACAGTCCTGAGAGGAAGCAAAATCTGTTACCTCCCTTCTACCACATCATATTGATTAGAGACAGGGCTAGAGCAACCCAGTCATCGAGAGGGAAAAGACAGGATTCCATCTCTTAATCCTTATTAAGAGGAGCCAGGAACTCTTGGACCCAGAAACATGAATTCAAAGAGAACTTATCCTCTGGGGACCTGTAGTAACCTGCTGTTGGACTCAGTTTCTGCAACATAAAAACTCTGCTCCATCAGGAGCACCATGTGGCACAAGACACAACAGAGCCCTGAGAACTGAGCACTTAGGACATTTTCATCATTTGCTATGATGATAATCACTTGCACTAACTGGAAAGTGCTGGTTTCGGGCACGAGGAGTAAAGAATGCTAACTGAAACTATCTTGGTTCGAGCCCCGCTAGTTCTTTAGCTGTGCATTCAGAACTTAAACATTCAGAGTGCTTAATTTAGTTGTAAACTTTTTTGTCCAGCTTGGACAGTAATTGTCTTCTTGCCCTCATATAACTTACAACATGAAACAAGGCACCTTTCTTCTATGTCCTAGCAGGCTGTCACAGACCTCTCTAAGTTTGTGTCCTATCCCTTTTAAAGTCATGAGGTAGCTCCATAAATTGCTTTAATGTGTACAGTTTTCTCAAAGTCACTTTGAGCCAGAATAATCTTATCTTTTCATTACAACCACTTTCTCCATTGGCATCAATAAATTTGCCTTGACTACACTCTCAGGACTACAGGGCTCTAAAAGGCAGTATCAATATTCCCATGACCTGAAATTTCTTCTAGGTTGTGTGGTTTGTCCTGGGGAGTCATGAACAAACCGTCTGTTTAACCAAACTAAAGTAACAATTCCACCAAAGTCTAGCTTAGTGACTTAGTGAGTTTATTGGAGTTAATTATAAGACTATGGGTGAGAGGTTACTAAGGGAAATGTGCCTGACTCAAGGGCAGCTGAATCATTAAAAACAAAAACAAAACCACCCAATATGGTTGACAACTCATGGATGCTGCATGTCTGGAGCTCCCAACATGACTTGCAGGCATCTCAGCTCATGAGACTCTCTTTTCTCCAGTAATTGTAACTGTTTATATAACCTGGTGGTGAGTGTACTGCTGCTGCTGCTGGTAGCGTCTCATGAATGTTAAGTTTCAGGAACTTCCTGAGACTTGTGAGTGCTTATTTCCCGAACCTTCTAAGTATTATTTACCTCTTGAGACTTAAGGAAGTTCCCTACAGGGTGGAATGTTTCAGGTGGAGGAAACCACTCCACAACATTCTAGAACTCCATTTATGTTCAGTTATCACTTCTTTTTCAGTATTTTCTCCTTTCTTTTCATTTTCTTTTTAATTGGGAGAAAAACATGACTTTCATTTTTTTTACTTCCTTTCTCTTTCCTCCTCCTCTTCCTCCTTCTCCCTCCTTCATTACCCTATTCAATTTCCCATCTTTATAAAGTACCACCTGACCTATTACTGAAAAAAAAAGAGGTATACCTTTTGTTCTCTGTTTATCAATTGAATAATACATTCATGGTGACCATTCCCAAAGACTTTGAAGAAAGTGATCCATTTAGCCACTGAATAGGACATGCATTTCCAATTTACATAGTTGTGTATGGCCTGAAGAGCTAGTAGGGATGTTTTCATGTTTGACACCGTGGTAACTGAAATTTAAAATGTGTTGTGGGCGGTCTGTTTTATTTAACTGAAATGTGTGCATATCATAAGTCCACAAAGGAAGAACTGTCCATATAAAAATTAGATGAAGTTTAATTATCATCACAGTTGCTGTTAAAGAAAGAAAGACCACACCTCACTCGTGCTGATTAATAAGGAGGTTCAATTGGACTCACACATGTACTGGACTCCAGGAGTTTTCTTTTTCAGTCCTGCAAAATCCCATCAGATGACCCCCAACAGCAAGGTGCAGCAAGGAGGGATACAGGAAAGGCTGAGATGAAAACTGCATTTTAACTCTCCCATGCGGAGTATATCTGAGCCCAAACCCCATCTGAAAGTGAGGGGAGATGATGTCCAGACTGAGCCGGTCTTATGATCACTTTTTACTTCCAAGGCCAGAAAGAAAACACCCAAGTGATGCTTCCCCCAAATGTGCCTGGCGGCATCTCCACGGTCCCTTCTTTCTTAGAATTTTTGAATCTCGCTGGTTACCCTGATATCCAGAAGAAAGTGCCGCACTCCGGAACTCCTTCTGGCTAGTTCTAGCTGATGATCTATTAATACATGTGGGGACTGGGGAGAAACTCTTGGGGAGCCCACTTTGTTGGGGTGAACAGCGTTTTCTGCTTCCTATTTACTGCCTGGAAGGTGGATAATCTGTGAGAACGAGAGACACTAGGCTGTGAGGCACTGAGGAGAACCGCAGCTAGGCACGGAGACAGCGGAAGTTAGGCTAGATGTAAATCTGCTTTGGATTTACGGAGATATAATTCCAGCTCTGCCTCTCTCCATGTCTCTTTATTAATACTTATGTCGCTCTTTTCATCTTTCTTATCAGCAACTATTGTCATTCTTACCTGATAAAATGAATATTCTTATTTAGTCAATGGGCTCTCTCAGTGGCCCAGGCAAAAGTACTTGATTCTTTTACCTTCTCTTTTTCATCCTTCTGTACAATACGGATCCTAACAAGGCGGAAACATGTGAGCAAAATAAAACCTTCTGCATGGTGTGGATACAGATGCGACGTCCTAATACAGATTCAGGCTATCAAAACTCAACCGCAGGCCCGGCTTACACACAGGCCCAGTTTACGAATTATCTGGGAAGAATAAAGAAGATGAGCGGAAGAAAAGGACAGTGCTGGTTCACAGCAAGTATTTATTTCCTTACAAATCAGAGTTGTGGGCAATGGAGGCCCTAAAGTGTAACTCAGTTTAAGCATCCAGGGAGAACACAGGAAGTCCTAACTCAGTGCTCACTACAGCTAAAACGGGACACAGTATAAGAAAGTACTTGAGGCGAGAGCTACCACGACCATTTAAATACCCCCATTCTGTGAAGGGTTAGAGGAGGAGCTAGGGCCATTCCCCTGAGAGCAGAGAAGACAGGATGGGGCTCTGCTGACACCTCAGTCTCTACAAGACACTTTCATGTCTTGTAGAGGGGCATGCCCCGATCTGAATGACTCTGCGCAGAATTAGGACCAATGCCTGAGATAAAGCTAACCCACATTTCAACTCAACAAAGTGGAAAATCTTCTCAGAACCCCCTTAATATGGAAGTGCTAGTTTATGAAGTAGTGAATTCCCTGGCAAGGTAGAGGACTATCTCGGAACTTGAAATCTATCTAAATGTCAGAAGGGGAAACGAAAGCATCACTGTAGGCTGGAATCCTTGAGGACTCAAAGTGATTTGATTCTAGAGGGATTACCAGCATGTGTGTCAGGGGGTAGGCAGCTCCACATTGGGTAAAAGACAGGTGCAGGACACCCTTTCAAGTCCAACGTTCCACAAATACCAGCTCTTCCACTTAGGCATGATGCTCCCCCATTCTTAGGTACTATATCTTAGCTGAGCTTTTGCATCTGTGTACAGATATGCCTGAAGCCCCCTTTCAGAGTTACTATGAGTGATTCAAGTGCTGAACAAATGATTTCTGAGAAGAATGAGGAACTCTTTCAACCGTGGATAGAAAAAGTACATCAGGGTAAGTTGAAGGAGGAAGTAAGACACTAATGGTAGAGTTAATCCAACTTTGGGTCTGGATGTTCAGGCCCAGGATGGTCATGATCTTTCTGCATTCTTTGTTTCAGTTCTGTCTGACTGGCCTTCAGTATTTTGTTTTGGTCTGTCCTGTTTTCTGGGGCTGGAGACTGAACTTGGAGCCTTGTGTATGCTAGGTAAGCACACTACTC
This sequence comes from Pachyuromys duprasi, assembly GCA_028658305.1. Taxonomy (NCBI): domain Eukaryota; kingdom Metazoa; phylum Chordata; class Mammalia; order Rodentia; family Muridae; genus Pachyuromys; species Pachyuromys duprasi. The sequence goes on from CM053748.1 coordinate 28,084,187, forward strand.
CTGGGCTCTGTCCCCACTGGCCTCCATGTTTAGACAGCCACTACATGAAAGCATCTATCTGCCTCATGGCTCATTCTCTAGCTCAGCAATTCCCATGACCATAAGAATCCTTTGTCTCAAAAGATTGGCATGGACTGTCTTAGCCTCAGACACAAAAACACTGTTCTCTCAATGACTGGGAACTTTGGAAAGGCCAGCCTGGGGCCATATGAACAGAAAGTGGGCACGGTAAGAAAAAAAGAAGACTTCTGTCAGCAAAAAGACTATGGGAGACAAAAAGAAGTGTCCATTGTGAAGCCAATAATGAACCGGGTACATTTTTTAATAGCAAGCTTAGAGAAGTTCTAGGCTACTCTAATTCTAAAAATAGGGAATTGGAAACACCATCATTGCAAACCTATGAAAAATAAAGTGAGTTTGATGCAAGGCCTTGATCTAAAATTCTAATCTTTTAGCAAATAATCTTAGCATGTTTGTCTTTTGACTCTTCTTTCTCCTCTTCCTCCTTCTCTTCTTCTGATATCTCTATTCACTCCCTCATCAGATAAAGTCACAGCAAATTAAGAGAGAAGCAGGACATGTGTATTAAAGTAGATGAAGGCCCAGCATGAAAAGAAAAATTCTTCATTAATAGCAGAAAAATCTTTCCCTATATTTAATATTTAGGTGACATATTTCTATTCCAGGAGAAGTAAACATTACAGTCATGAATAACAAATAGAAACACAAACTCCATTTATTTGTAAAATCAACTCATTTTCTTCTCATATCAATGCAAAAAATGACCCAATGCCATGTGTTCCATTTGCTGTGATTCTAAGACAGCAAAGCTATACAATTTCTAGATCATTAACTTGTCTCCCTATTTTTCCATGTCTCATAGTTCTGCTGGGTAAGCGTTCGTTCATTCACTTTGATAATGCCACCCTTTATACGTTTGGTGTTTCGCTTGCTCAATTACTCCAGGCAAAACTACAGCAGCCGGCGAGAGGGTGGGCAGGATGAGAAAGAAAAGGGCCCAGCCCACAGTTTCTCCAAATGAGCAAGACCTCAGGGCTATGCTTCTAATGGTTTCAGACAAAAGGTGAGAGGCTGTCTTCTGCAGACCCAAGTTTGAAAGCGGCATACATACCCTCTCATTTCACCTCATGGGGGCCAGAATGAATACCACAACATTTAGCATAGCCCGCCAGTGCAGTCAAAGCAGCGTGTCTGCTCTGTAGTTAGGATAGCAAACAGCAAAGAGCATAGTGTTCCTCTGGTCCTGCTGGAATCATGGAAGGGTCCCCAGAGGCAACTCAGCAATCAGGGAGCTTTGGGATGTTATTGTAAACCAATTGTATAGAGGACTGGAAATAAATACCAAAATACCTAAAAAATGCAATCCACAGTTATTACGGTGATGTAACCAGGAGACACCCTGAGATTACAGGGGCTCTGCGGTCATCACTCCTTTATCTTACACTGTCACTTGCCTTACTTACCTTATCCACAGAGTTTTGTTTGGTTGTTGTCATTGAATTCATTCAAATGATTGCATAGTAATGATGTTTTGAAGGAAAAAATAAAAAGAAAGAACATTCTCAGCCTCTGAGACAAGCTGAGGAGGAGTTCACACTCACCATCCTCATCTATGTGACTTAAGAAGCCGCGAGCAATCCCTTTAAATCTCTCCCTCTTCCTCCCCCCTTCTCTTCCTCCTTCTCAGTCATGTTCCATCTTCTCCATCGCCAGCCATTTCCTTCATGACCTGGAAACTACGGCTCTTACTGTTAACAAGCATTACTAAAACGCAGAAATGTTTGCACTTGCACACTCAAGTTCCATCCCAAGAAGGTATGTGGCTGTGGTTACTCCTGTAAGAGCAACATTTGAAAATATGCACGGATCAGTTCATCATATCTGTTCATTTCCTTGAGACCCGGAAGTAAAGCTGAAGCACTGGGTGAAGGTAACTGTGGAGACAGCAAGTGATGACTGATGGAAACAAGACACTTTTTTTTTTTTAAGATAAGAAACGGTTCGTAGATCACAAGCTTCTCTGGTTGGAATTCCCCTCCCATGTCTGGATCTGCTTCCAGCCTTGTGTTAGAAAAATGAAACTGTCTGCTCAGCAGGCAGCCGCCAGCTGCGGACAGGGTGGTATCCAAGAAGCCAGACGACCAGTTCAGTCACAAGCCTCTGAAATAGCTTAATACCCTCCCAGGCAAACCACCTGAAGGCCCCTGATGGTTCTAGGTTTGGTTTGGTTTGGTTTTGGCTCTTGAAACTCAGTCTTATGCTTTCTAAGAAAACCTTGTTGGGCTTTTATTTCTCCGTTCCTCAACCTCCCTTCCTCAACAGTGTGCACACTAGCAGCTCCGGCGTCAGCAGGAGCCAAGCGTCCTGTCCTCCTGAACAAACTTGCCTTGAAAGAAACACAGATCCATTTGGTAAAGAACACATGGGGCTACTGAGCTTGGTCAATGAAAAAGTTACGTCATCATAGAGCGTCTCCACAAGCAAACCCAACAGCTTACATTACACAACATGTGCCTTGGACTCAGATCCATTTGACTTGCTCTACATCAGCCCCAATGACTGCCTGATCTTTGGGAATGACCTATGGCAGCCTCACTTTTGCTTGAGAGACTTCAGAGACCTCAGAGAGCTGAACTGCTGTGCATGCTGAGACGAAGGGCAAGTTGCATGTTCCCTCGGATGCTCAGGAACGCTTGGAACCAAAGGTTTGGGGAGCCCTGCTAATTACCAGCAACAATGCCTTGAGCATTCCACTTAATTAAGGGCTTGCCTGGTGATTACATTTGCAACACTAAAAGCTTTTATTCATTCATTGATTCAACAAATAATCATGACAGCCAAGTGCCCGGCACTGTTCCCGGCCTCAGCCTCATTTCTAATCACCCCACCCCTAAAATTCCACCTTCCAAGTATACTGTGCCACTTAATGATACCCACAACATGGAGTACGCTCTCCAGCCTCCAGACCCCTGCATATGTACGTCTGTCCTCCTCACCATCCTCCCCCCCATAGAAAGAGCACATACACACGTGTGCATGCACACTCACGCTCACCCCATTCTGTTTGTATGACTCACTCCTATCTTTAAAACCATGTTCTCTTTCCCTTGGCTAAAATGGCCACGAGGCCCTTCCCACCCAACCACACAGCGGTGTGTGTTGTTCTGAGCTTGCCGGACCTGTTTACATATGTCAAAACGTGTAAGTCTCAAAAAGCATCCTGTGGAAGGACAAAGACAAGTTGCAACAGCAGACCAATTATAAATGCCAACCAGAAAGGAAGCCCACAACGGGAAATCCTGTCTAACATAGAGCAGATACAGGAAGAGGAGAAAAGCACGTGAGGGCATGGAAACACGTGCAAAAATGCCATCTTCAGGCTGAGGAAAGAAGGGAGCCGGCAGGGCTTTGGTTCCATGTTCTTTCTTTATAAGGGGAACAGAGGAGGGCTGGCAAGATGGCTCAGCAGGGAGGAGCACTTGCTGCCAAGATGGGAAACCTGAGTTTGATAACCGAAGCCACACGGTGGAAGGAGAGACTCCTGTGAGCCGTCCTCTGTCCTCTACACATATCCCGACTCCCCCACCCTATCCCTTCACATATAAAATAAATAAATTTAAGAGGACAAAAATGACTTTGAAGCAAATATGGTAACAGAATGTGACTACACATGTTTGTAAAAATGTATTTTTTTTCTCCTGTTACAAGCACCCCACACTAGATCTCACACTGCAAATGAACTTACAAAGAGCAAACATTTGAGAATAAATGTCTCCGGGTATATTCCAAGATCTTTCATAAAATACCGTCATGATTTCTCAAGATGAATGACTGGGCGTGAGGAAGGTGGGGACGGAGCAGGCAGGTGGGCAGGTCAACATCAGATACAGAGACAGACAAAATAAAGCCGCTTAGGGGTGTCGAGGGTTATTCAAACCACCTGAAGTGAAGCTCTTGGCTTTGGAGTCTGAAAGCTCAGCTCTGCTCCCTCCTGCAGGGTGTCTGTGGCTGAGGCCACCACGTGAACTGTACAACACACGGTGTGAATGGCGCCCCCTGGCGTCGCACAGCGCCGCGGCTCTGGGGAACAGATGTCCACCTCCTGAAGTTCCCAGCAGGGACTTCCAGAAGCCTAGAGGAGTGCCTGTGAAGTGCTCAGCACAGAGCCACACGGAGTCTGGCGTCCTGAGCATGAAACTAGAAAGTGGGCACCATTCCAGTGCGCATGTGCAGCAGCGATCCGGGCGATGTTGCCTTGCTACCGTGTAACTAGAACCTCGTAAAAAAAATTGGCATTGCCCTACGTGCAGGACAAGAAAGGAACAAGTTCATTATGTCTAGCTGGCCGGTCTGGCTAACACAGGAGACTGGGAGTTTTCCAGCGGACACTAGAAGGCGGTAAAGTATTGGCCTCCACATCCACCATTCTGGGGCTCACGGGAGCACCTCAGGGGAGTAGGTGGCTCTTCGGTGTCCTTAATTCCCACCATTCTCTGAAGCAAGCCAAGCAGCTTCTGCAGGAGAAGCCCTTAGGCAAGACCCGAGCGGACTGAGATGCAATCCGAGTGCTCCTAGGCCCGGGCTAAGACTTGGGTGGCATCGTTTCCACTCTATTGTGTAGGTCAAACCAACACCCAAAGCTACTAGTGTGAAGAGGAAGGGAACCGGACTCCACCTGTCCAGGAGAAAAACAGCAAATGTCATTGCAGCGAGGGCTGAGACAGACTCCGATGGCTGTATTAGAAAACGATACCCACATGACCCTTTGAATCCAGGTGTAATTGAGCTGGATTGAGTTCTTTATTTAAATATATTTTTAAAAATCTGTAACTAAAGGGAAAAAGCGGAAAAACAATTAAAGCACAGGTGGCTGCAGTGGCGGTGGTGTATATGTTTGTGTGTGTTTTCTCTTGAAAAAAATGTTGTCTCCCCAGTGAAAACAACAGGGTTCTGGAGGAGGTGAGAACTCTTCTCCACTGGACAGACAGCACAGGGTCACAATGGTGACCAAGGGCTGGGACGAGGTGCTAGTCTCCACTAGAGGGAATTACTGAGGTGACCCTCATGAGCAGACAGTGTGATGCTCGGTAGAGACAGGCCAGCCCCCAGGGAGAGAGACGGACCGAGGTAGAACAGAGCATTCAGGGTGGAGTGCGTGGTGTGGAAGGAAACACACCCAGTAGCTTCTCAGATAGAGTAGCTACTCACTCACAGAGCAGGAAGCCAAAAAGTGACCCTCCAGAATGACAGGCGTTCTCCCTGTCTCAGAGGGCAGGTGGACACAGGCAGATGCCCTCTTTCTAAGGAGAGAGAGGTGTGCACAGGCAGGTGCTCTCTCCATCTCTGAGGGAAGGAGGGGCAAGACAAGTGCTCTAGTATTAGTGGAATCATAATTGGCTTCATTTTATTCCCTAATAGAATAAGTTAACAATGCATCCATAGTGTAACAATGTTCTCTGGCAAATGATCTAATTAGGAACCCACGCTAGCCTCCTATGATGTCAAAACTGTCCAAACGTGGGTAGACCCCAAAGACCATCTGGAACCTGGACTTACGCCCAGGCAGCAGTGGACTGCCCTTCATTAGACCTCTGTGTCCCACCTATTTCAGAGATGAGAGTTACCAGCTGAGCATCCTGGGACATACTGTCCTCCAATTCCCTGCTCAGAAATCTGATTTTATAATTTCTATCTTCTTTTGTTACCATGGGCTGTAGTAACAAAACTTCAAGGGAGGTTTTCGGCGTTCTGGAGTTTGGGATGTACATTGAAGTCTGCCTCTGTCTGCCAAACACTCATGCAAGAAACAGCAGAAAGTCAGTTCCACTCTCCCCTATTTTCACCTATTAACTATTACAGTTGGAAGGGAAGACGATTTTTAAAAAGCAAGAATAACTTCAGAATCCAGAAGGAATTGCTCGGAGGGAGGGGGGGATGATAGGGCGTCGCTGAGATGGATTTCAACTTCAATCATAAAGCACCCCCAAGTGGCCATTGTTTGAACTACATTTAGAAACTACCGTAGTGATCAAGATGGAAGGTGCAAACACGCTGCTGATGGGCGGCAGTGAGCTGGCTTATCCATGGTTTTGTACATAATTTAACAAGAATAGCAGCTGGGGAAAAGAATTCCATAAATGTTAAAAAAATAGACACTACAAAAACACTCTCTTGGTCTCCTGGGAACTTAACTGGGTCTGAACGCCGCCTGTGGCTATGCTAGATCTTACAAGGACAGAGTCCTGGAGCCAAGAGAATCCCCCTGTGGCCCTTCTAGAAAGCTCCCTGGCCCATTTAATTGTATTCCTTACTCCACTATCAGGATTGATTATACTGAATTACTTGGCACCCCTGTTAAGCTTGTCACTTAGATTCCAGAACAGATTAAGTTCGTTGAAGGCTCTGCTCTCTCTCACTATTAAATTATTCATATCTCCTCTAACAACCTGATTTTTAAAAACCGGCTAAAAGCTTTGCTGGTATCCCCTATAGGAAGTGCCATTTTTAATGAACCCATAGGCATTATAAATAAAAAATAGGTGGTCTTAATAAAGAATTGATAGAGCAACTCTGGCTACAGAGAGATGTCAACATAGCCTTGGGGGGCCCTTTTCCAAAGAGGAGTCTGGGGCCCTGAGACTCCTAAACAAACAGTAAAGAATTGGTACCCCAAGTTTTGTGTGTAAGACCTGGGTTGGGACCCTTCCAAGTCCTGCTCATATAAGGCAGCTGCTTCTATTTATAACAAGGAAGCTGCCTGTTTTCCTGGGCTGATGGAAGACAGTGCCTAGTCTGGTAAACGCTGCAGAAATACTGGCTTCAGCTCTTCTCCCACTTATACATGCCTCCTTCCCTTCCCATACATGCCTAGAAGGCCCTCCTTGGAACCTTTGTCATCTACCCTCCTTAAGTCTGCTGTGTTTTAAGGAAACACAGTCAGCAAGTGACAAATATTCCATGAGAAGGAAATGAGATTCCTTTACACACTCAATAGAGTGGGCCTGTTGTTTTTTTCCTCCCAGCCCCAAGCTCCCAGAATAAAGACTTGTGAGCTCCAAAATATATCTTTAAATACCTAGGCCATATAGCTAGGCTCTTCTCTGACTAACTCATAACTTAAAATAACCCATTTATACCTACATTCTGCCATGTGGCTGGTTACCTCTGCTCAGGTACCATGCATCTGTCCGCACATCTTCCCAGGTGAATCTCCTGGACCTGCTCTCTCCCAGAATCCTTTCTGCCTGCCAGATGTCCCACCTTCTTTTCTACCCTTTCCTATAGGCCATAGGATTTTAGTTGAAAGACAATGCATCCATACAATACACACGATATTCTCTCTACATGGGCCTAAGTTTTTAAAGATGAGAATGACAGGTGTTGACAACAGGAGAGGGAAGACAGACAGCTCTACATGGCTAGTGCAGCTGCTTTGCAAAATTCGTCTCAATGTTCCTCAGAGAACTATATGCAAAGTTAGCACGTGGCCCAGCATGATTCCACTGTGAGGCGTGCACCCAAAAGGCATGAAATTAGAAAGCTGCACAAAAATTAATGCACAAATGCCTAGTAGCACCATTCCAAACAACTCCAGACAGAAACAAGTCAAATGTGGGATTCCAATGCAGTGCAAAATTATTTTGACCACACAAAAAAAGAATGAGACACTAAAACATGCTACAGTACAGATGAATCTTTGTAGCTTTGTGATGATGAAAGAAGCAACCACAAGATAATACAGTACACGATTCTATTTATATGGATTGTCTAGAGCAGTGGCTCTCAACCTTCCTAATGCTACAACCCTTTAATATAGCTGCTCATGTTGTAGCGACCCACAACCATAAAACTATCTTTGTTGCTACTTCATAACTGTAATTTTGATACTGTTATGAACTGTAATGTAAACATCTGATACACAGGATATCTGACATGTGACCCCTGGGAAAGGATCGATCAATCCCAAGGGGGTCGAGACACCCAGGCTGAGAAACACTTATCTAGAAGTAAAGATTGAAGTAAGGAAGGTTTCTTTTCAGGGTGAAAATGTTCTACGCTGACAGGCTATAGCAAAGACATGAACATACTAAAGGCTATGTAACAGTATACTTCAAGTGGGAATGAGGCACATTTTGACTGTGTGGTGTGTGGATTACGTTTTGATAAAACTGTTACATGCCCTCACGTCTTCCGCAAAAGAAAACAAAGCGACGAAGAGAGCAGTTAGAATGGGAAGGAAGTCTGAACTTGTACAAAGAGGAAATGGCTTTGGTCAAAGAACATGGCAAGAGTGACCTACCAGCCCCTGGAGAGGAAGACGTCAGCAAGATGACATCAGAGGGCACGAAGGACAACTGGTGATGGTCCTGCCAGACTGGAAAAGCTGGTCCTTGACAGGGACCTGGACCTCCTCTCAGTTTACAGTAAAGGCTGATAACAGATTATCCCACCCACCTTCATCCACTCCCCTTCCACACCAGAGCCAGCTCCAGAAAAATCACTCACCACAAGCAGGTGATTCGGCAGAATTTCCCAAGCCAGAGCCCACCCAGAAGCTAGCCTCTTGCCCCGCTCTTGAATGGAGGGGCCTGGCTCCATGGCCCAGACACAGATTCTGTAGCTCTAAGTCATACCAAGATCCTACTTTTTGTTGTGATTTTTTCTCTGTTTTTGTTTTGTTTTGTTTTTGTCTCCTTCGATTTCTGCCCTAAAGCCAAACCTAAAAATTCTGACCGCTTAGTAACCAGCCACTTGAAAATACTTCTTAAAGAAAATAATTTTTAAAAGCACAGTATTCAATACACAAAAGATTTTTTTTGTTTGCCTGTGGGAAAAGGCAATCTGTCAATACTGATTTTTTTCACTCCTTTGGGGAGGATATTTTGGGGGGGGGTATGTATGTTGTATGTGTATATATGGTGTGTGGGGGCTAGTGTGTGTGTGGTATATAACCATGTAGCATTGGCCACAGCATATGTGTATGGATGCCAGAGGACAACATTCAGGAGTCTCTTCTCACCTTGTTTGAGACAGGATCTCTCTTCTTGGTTCTGCTCCTTCACTGCCCACTCCAGGCTAACTGGTCTACCTTTCGGGTGGGGGAAGTCTCCCGTGTCCACATCCCGTCTTGCTGGAAGAGCTCTAGGATTACAGCTGCATGCTGCTGTCTCTGCCTTGTTTTTAACATGGGTCCTGGGCATGTAATTTACTGTTGTCAGGATCGTACAACAGGCATTTCAACCCACCAAGTCATAGTCTCAGCCTCCCAAACTACTTACAATAGGCTTGTATGCTCCCTACTAGTGCTACCAACTTGCTGAACCTGTGCCCTGAGCCAGAAATATATGGGAAATGGGAACCTCCGTGGTACCAAGCCCAGCCCATGCAGTGTTAATCCTCTCAAAGTGGCAGGATATCACCATAGCCCTTGCTGTCCCCACTTTCCAAGCTGATAGTAATGATCTTTCCAATTCAGCAAGGAGCTCACTTGAGATGAACTACTGCCTTTGGGATGTCCAGGAAGTGTCAGATATCAGTGACAACTCCTCTGGGCTGTTCCCCCTCAGCAGCTCCCTGTCTGTCCATTCCTATACCAGAAAACCAAATATGTCCCAGCAGTCTCATGTTAGGCTACACATGGCCGGCAGCATCTGGGTTCACTGAAGGAGGGCAAATCTCTTATGGGAAGATGGTGGACTCATTCTGGAGATGTTTCTCAGAGGTGCCCTTGGTATAAGAGGGATGCAATCAGGTAGAAGAAGATGCAAGGTTTCCATTGGAAGATTGTGTCTGTGTGCCTGTTCCATCTATACATGCCAAGACCTTACCAGATCAGCTGACTGCTCTGACTCTCAGACCCACAATGGGAAGCGGGGTCTCATTTTCCACTCCGGCTTCGTGAAACTGTTCTATGTAAGCTGTGGCCATCGCTGCATTTAGGGAGGATGGTGATGCCAACCGCCAGGCACACATCTGATGGCATCTATAGCCTTTGCTCATTAAATTCTTACTCTTGTATTGTCCCCTTCTCTCAACTTAGTTCCCCGCCCCCGCTCTTCTAAGGAGGTATCCTGTTGCTCCATCTAGAGCAGGGAGGGGCAGGTATAGAGACACAGGTCTTCAGCTAGCAAGCAGCAATGCTACATCTTGACTTTGGGTAGTCCAAGGAGTCTACCAGACAGTCTCTTCATTTTTAACTCTTCAAGTGGATGGCACCAAGTACAAAATTGGAAGTGAGAAGAAGTGGGGCTGGAGAGATGGCTCAGCAGTTAAGAGCACTGGCTGCCCTTCCAGAGGACCTGGGTTCAATTCCCAGCACC
>CM053748.1:28095026-28133269 GCA_028658305.1 Pachyuromys duprasi
GGCCTTTTGGGCTATCCAGATGCCATGCCGAATAGAATTTTGAGTCAGCGTGAGTGCCGCATATGATTAGCAATATCTGCCCCCACAGGCATGGGGGCAAGCGCAGGCATAGCATCTTCTTAGCCTCTTGGGACATCACTAAGTCTCCATCCTGTTCAAATGATTCAAATGTATGGCTCTAGCCCAACCCTGTAAGTGAATGTAGTCCCTTTTTAAATAAAAGGATTCACCTTGGAACACCAGAGACATCAGTTTGCCATTGAGTGACTGGCTTTTATCAAATAGTTTAATCTCCCCAAGTTTCTCTCTCCTCATCTTCAAACTAAGGTCAAAAACATTTAACCTGTATAACAACTTTTCACTTTCCCAGTGCCAGGGACGGAACCCAGAGCCCCGTCATGCCAAGCAAGTACTGTCTCCCTGAGCCACACCCCCAGACCTAGGAGAACACACAAGAATGTAAAAGATCTACCTCAGACACCGCCTGCCGCTGGTGTTCAAATAAACAGGGGCCATTCCAGTCATCACCACCGTCAGTCTATCAACCCCAAACTGGACTCAACACATACTCCAACATGAGTAATAATAGATATGCTTATAAGGAAAGCTAGTTGCCAAATTTTTTTCAAGGAAAAAAATTATTAAAACACACTGAAGTAGAGAATATTACAATAGATTCCCATGGGTGTGTGGCCATGCTTTAAGAATCAGCCATTTAAGGCTGGCCTTGTTTCATTGATAGTCCCACTCATCTGCCTCTCCTCAAACCCACCTGGATTTTCAAAAGTACCTTCTAGATACACCACCTTCACCAAGCAATAGTCTCAGAATGTTTTGTAGTTAAGTGTTTTAAGCAGATGAAACAGCAACTTCCAAGTGTGATTAGGAAATCATTTCCTCACATCCATGAAGAACATTCCAGAAAAGTCACTCACAAGTGTATTATTTTTAAAAACAATAATCAGGCTGGCTCAGGAGGCCACATGGGGACAAAAGTGTGTATGATTTATTACACTACGCAAAGTGAGTTACTTCGTTCTTCGAGATATTTATGACACTGTTAAAACACTGAATACATCAACATCAAAATTAATCATGAATAATATTTAATTAGCGCTTGACAAGGATCAATTTGGCAACTCTTTTTTGTTCTTTATCCTTCCCCCGAATAGAAAAATACTCATAAACTAAAATGTTTTATTTTCCCCATCTGCTTCTGGTAAAGTGCATCCCTGAATGGCTAACTTGGTTGAGAGATTCTGAACTCTCATCTACCCAGGTAATTAGACTCAGATGCTGCTCAGACTGTGATTATAAATCACGCTTGTGTGTATAAGCAGAGAGCGGACCAGTCGAACCAGGAAGGGTGCCTCCACCCCTCGGGGACCTGCCTGTCTCAATGAGTTCCCACATAGCTGCCGCAACACCCAGCTCCTTCCACCCTGCCACCCATCAGCAAGCAACAGTCAGATTCATTCTTCGTTTACAAAAGAAACATAATCCTCTAGGGGGAGAAAAATGTACCCAACAGTTCAACAGATACAGACAATAAGGCCGAGACACCTGGAAAGCACACAGCAATGACACCTTTCCTAGAAGGTTGTTGACACCCAAAGCCCTTGGTGTCCCAGAAGAATGTCACCTGTGTACTACTGCACAATCGGAGCCTTTTATTTGATGGGGGATAGACTGAGAAAAACCTTCCTTTTTTTTTTTTTTGTAACAATGAGGGCATTCGTTTAGCTTTCAGAAAACAGCGATATTTACAATGTGGTGCCAAAGGATTTTTGATTTCTGAAAGGAAATGGAATTTTTTTTTGTTTTATATCTTGTTGAGGGAGCAGGAGAGACAGACAGACAGAGAGAAAGAGCTGGTACCTGAATCCTGAATGTCACAGCAGCCCTGTGGAACTACATATGTCATAGTACTTTGTACTGTGTACTTGGTACTATTGCACTTTGTACTAAGTACATAGTACTTTAGACCGGACAGTTCGGGTGTCACTTCTCTACTGTCTTCCACCTTGTTGAGACAAAGTTTCCTGTTGGTCCCTGAGCTTCCCAAGAGCCTCCTGTCCCCACCACCCATTTCCCCATTGGCCACGCTGGGGATATGAATGCACATTACTGCACCTAGCTTTCTGTGGGTTCTGGGGATCGGAACTCGGGTCCCACCACTTACACTGCAATGGTCCCAACACCTACTGTGATGGTTAGTCTCAATGACCAACTTGAGGAGATCTAAGAAACACATGGGAGACATGCCTCTAGGGATACCTGCAAAGGATAATCTTGATTAGGCTAACTGAAGCTGGAGTCATTGTGGGTGCCGCCATTCCCCGGACTAGGGTGCTGGATCGTGTGAATGTAGAGAGTGAGCTGACCACTAACATCAATCATTCTTTGCTTCCTGACCGAATGTGGTGGGACCAGCCACCTCAAGCTCCTGTTGCTATGACGTCTCAATATACTCAGAGGATGAGTTGGGACTCCTCTGAATGGATCTTTCCTCCCCAGAAAGTCACCTGGCTCTGGGGACCCATCCCTCAGTCACTTGCTGCACCTACCCCCGGCCAACGTGGGGCATGCCCTAGACATTTCATGAGTGACTCGACACTCTGAAGACCCTAGTATGTAAGTTCTGGTGAGTAGTCCCTGGGCAAGTGCTGGATGAGCTTGACACTGTGGATGAGAATCAATCATCAAAACGCTAAGTCCTCCAACAGAGAACACTAGACACAGGTGATCTCCTCAGGACACAAGCAAACCATGGGTACAAACAACAGCTGTGTGGTTTTTCCTAAGGGGGAGGAAAGGCAGCATGGGAACCAGGCTCTTATGAAAAGCTAAGCTCTCGGGAGATAACATTGAAGTAAAAATGCTATCTGCTTCACCCTCCCTCTGCTCGGTGCTGAATTTCCTCCCTTGTGGTTTCAGGAACAAGGTCATCAGAACTCAGTTTCTGCTTCACTGACTTTTCCACATGCAACCTGAAAGTCCCTGGAAAGAAACCAATGACCATGAGATCATTAAAGTATGTGATTTTAATTAAAACAGGGTCCTACATTGGAGAGAGGGCAATGAGCCTGCTCATGGCCAACCAAAGAACCAGGTGACAGTCTATTCATGGCGTCTCTGTCTCCCCTCTTCTGGCTATCCCTCCATGTGATGGTCACTGACTGGGCCCAGTTCTGCTATAAACCCACCTCAGACTGGGTCAGTTCTCCTGGATCTTCACACATGCCCTTTTCTGGGTATGCCTCAGGAAGTCAAATGTTTGTTCTTTAAAGTGATCGCCCTCACCGACAACGCACCGTGTGTACAACACTGAAAAAAGAAAAATGAAAGCAAAACAAAGCGAAAGCCTAGACTGCCAAAAAAATAATAAATTGGCATCATTGTAAAACCCCATGTTACACGACAAGAATACAAATATTATTCATCTCAAGGAAAGGGCTGACCTAAGAGTTGATTTATAGGCACTTCAAATGCAGTCCAGGAAGTAAACGGAAAAATTAGGGTGCAAGGTCACCGAGTAGGCAAGAGTCAACTTAAGGGTACAGTCAGAATCTTGAGGAAGGGAGCACACAGTTCAACTCAGCATATTAAATTAAGATCTGGCCTCACTTTGAAGGAACGGAAAAAGCCGTATCTTAAGGTGCCTATGCTAAGAATGGCATTTTCATCTCCACACAGTAAGGGTGAGACCAGTGCCAAAGAGGTGCTTTGTAAGGAGAAGAGGCTTGGTAGTGGGCCTCAAATCAACCACGTCACCAGTGAGGAAGCAGGACAAACAGCTGTGACAGCTGAGGGACTTTGAAGGCGCAGTCTCGAGGCGAAACAAAGAGCCTTGAATGAAGTTTGTTTGGGGGTAGGGGCCATGTTGGTCCACTCTTTACGAGAACAGTCTGAACTGGTCTAGATGGCATCCGAGCTCATAGCTGGCCAGGGAGAAGTGACAGGAGTAGATGAGGTGCTCTGTCAGGTTTACACAAGGGCAGGCCAACAAGAGCAGTCACCATTGCAGGAGACAGTGTCACCGGACTCAGTGGGTTACCAAAAAAAAAAAAAAAAAAGAGGGCAGCATGAAAGGGGAGGGCATGAACTGAGAGGAATCGGAGGAAAGGGCTGGGATGGGCATGTTCAGGATACACTGTACACACCTATAGAACTGTCAAAGAATAAATACAAAATATTATTTTAAGGGGGACTTCACTGTGAGTATTCGGGGGCTATAGTCTCTCAAATCATCCTGCTCTTTCCATGATAAAGTTTATTCAGTTGTGTGTGTGTGTGTGTGTGTGTATGTGTGTGTATGAGAGAGAGACTAGGGTATATGTATGGTGCGTACACACATGTGCAGAGGCCAGAGAGGACATCTGGTGTCTCGCTCGATCACTCTCCACTTTTTTCCCCTCATTCTCTCACTAAACCTAGAGCTAGGCTGCCACCCATTAAGATCCAGTGACGCTCCTGTCTGTCCCCAAAGGTGCATATGGCCACGCCTGGCTTTTTATGCGGGTTCTGTGGATTTGAACTCAGGTCCTCATGCTTGCACAGTAAGCACATCTACCCACTAAGCCACCTCCTCAGCCTTCACTCCAGTCCTGTACTCATTCTGTTTAAATCCAGTTTGTATTTAAACTCCTCCCAGCCCAAACCTACGATGTGAATGTTTTCCTACGAACCGCTAGAGGGCAGTGGCTTGAGATGTTTTGCAACTAGTAATTGCTAACTCAGCCCAGCTACCGGGCCACTGCCAGGAGCAATCAGAAATTACCAGGACCGAAGAGGAAAGAAGTACACGACCATTCCCCGCACCAAAATCGACATAGAGCAAATCAGCCAAGGCCTTTGAAGGATGTGAAATGTGTAAGCCAGGCTCATGGTCACTATTGATAAAGGGCACACCAGAAAGGGACCCCTGCGTGCTGAAGGGGAAAAGGCAGAGTGGCGCTCAGAGCTACCAAGCATTTCCAGCATCCCTCTGCCTCAAAAACAAATGCAGGAGGGCTTCTCCTCTGCACTTGCCACACTCTATACACTGTCAGGAGATACTTTCTCCTGCAGTGCCTCCTCCTTCAACAGGGCTCTGATGTCAGCTGTACTGTGGTTTTCCCTGCCTGTTCAGATGGCAGGCGAGAAGACAGGGCACCAGGAGCATCAATTCTGAGCCTAACACCCACATCCACTAGGCTCGACATCAGCTGCCGGCCCAGGGTTAGCCACGGTCAAAGCATCTTGAGGACAGCTGTGATATTGTGGAAATCCAAATGGGTCACCAGGAACTGGCCCGGGGCTGCCATTTGTGATCCACAAACTGGTCTCTCTGACCTCTAAAAGGAATTCCCACGCTGCAATATCAGAGCATGTTCCTGAGAGAGGGTGCCCCTGTGTTGGCCCCTGCCCCCCATCTGGAGACCTGAACACACGGCTGCACCTAATCACAAGTCAGCGCTCCCAGCCCTAAAGTAGGTTCTCCAGTGTATCTATCAGACAGAAACCTGTCGGCCAAGGGTGTGAGAGTGGACAACTGGAATGGCTGCTTTTCTTTCAAACTTGGGAGTTAAAGAGTTCGAGGCCAGGTTACAACTGAAACTTTCACACAGCCTCCGCTGAAGCACCCTAAGCCCTGAGTTCCTAATGAGTTCAAAGGGAAGACTAGGGTTGGTTTAACTGCCTCAGAAAGTCACTAAGAACCCTGAGTTTAGTTACAGACGTTCCGCCGCTTGCTATGAGGTCACGTCCTGAAAAATCCATCACTAGCTTAAAAATGCCAGCTGAAAATGCATTTAATTCTTGGGACCTACCTCGCCTCCCGGCTTAGCATAGCCATTTGCTTTGCATGGGCTCAGAACACCTGCCTCAGCCTGCAGCTGGGCAAAAACAGCTCATACACAGCCAGTTTCGTGCGGAAGTGTTGAAGCCCTCGCAGACTTGACTGGTTACCGTGCAGCACACTGTAGCTGCCTGCTCTTCAGTCTTGGGATAGGGTGGCTGACGGGGCATGGTGGCTCCCTGCCACTGCCCCAACTGTGACATCCAACCGACGAGGAACCCTGGAAAGGTTCCACCGTCAACATTCACAGTGCAGTTTCTAAAGCTCTATGTGTACCAGTGTCTTCTTGTCACACACATCTGAACTGCCTGGACCTCTTGGTCAGTGTTTATCCACAGGACCAACCACATGGCGAGGAGCTCACTGCTCTTGGCTAAGAACAAGGTTCCCGGGACTGAAACCAGCGGAGGCTGCGGTGTGTGGGTGAATCCAGTTTCTCCGTTTACTATGTGGGCTCGGCCAGTTTCTCTGCGCTCTGGCTTTTGCTGTTGTTGGTGGTGTTTGTTTTGTTTGTCTGTAAAGCAAAGATAGCTTTGCTCATCAGAATAAAATAGTCATTCGCCTGGAGTCGTCTCTAAAGAACGGGCATTCTCTCTGGATTATCTTGTTCATCTTCACAACCTTCTTGTGAAGGAATTATGACTGTCACCTTTTACTGATAAGGAACCTGCGGCCCGGAGATGTTAAGCAGATCTTTCTGAACCATTTGCCAGTGATGGCAAGCAGATCAGAACTCCTTAAGTACCGCTGCTGCTTTGTCCGTCGTCCTAAGGCCTGGTCAGTTCAAGGCCTTTCTTCCTCTGCCATTTATCTTTGATCACTCGCCCACAACAAACACCCAGGGCAGGGGGGGTGGGTAGAGTGGCACATGCCCAGGCTGGGGCGACAGCTCCTAGCTATGTGACCTTGGGGAAGTAAATGAATGTTTCATACATGTAGCATGGGGCCGGTAACAAGAGCACCTGTGAGGCTAGCGTGTCTCTTGAGAACAAAATAAGAGACAGCGGGAGGGTTCCCTGGGTGACAGTGCTTGTCACACAAGCCTGGCGGCCTGAGTCTGAGCCCCTGAAGTCACGGTGGAAGGGGAGAACAGACTCCTGGAAGAGTTGTCCACTAAGGTGCACATAGGCTCTGCATACACACACACACACACACACACACACGGTAAATAAATTTTTAAAGGCTAAAATTGAAATGAAATGTTTACATAAAGGCCTACATAATATATAAATAGTACTATCCTTACAAAAGCAGGAGAGTGGACAACTTGCTAAGCATCTTGCTCTTACCAAGACTCTTCTGAGTTGAAAACATGGCATTTTGGTTAAACAAGAACCCTGTAATTACCAGTGCATTTCTGCAAGCAATTCCGGGTAGATTCTTATTCTGTTGTCGCTACTCATTCCCCCACCACCTCCCACCTGTCTCTTGTCTGTCTCTGCCTATCTCTGTGTCTTTGTGTCTGTCTCTGTCTGTCTGTCTTTCTCTCTCTCTCTCTCTCTCATTCTCTCTCTCTTACCCTTCAGGGCCTTGAAATCCATTCAGTCTCATCTGATGCCTAATGCACATGTTATCCCAGACAAGTCAGTGGAGCCTTAGAAAAATTACCTCTGTGGGAAGGCTGTGGAGTTCAAAAGAAAAAAAAAACGCACGTACAAAATTCTTCAGAAGTTCAAAAGCACAACTGTGCAATCTTTCCCTCTACCACTTACACAAAAGCAGCCCCCAAAGAAAGCATATGACACAGGGGATTTGTAATTGACCTGGCTTGATAGAGAACTGAAATATTTTTTTAATGTGCCCATCATCATAGGGTAGCTGAGGTGAACATTTAATAGCCATTGATCAAATGTGATGAATCTGCACCTTCTCCAGCACTATACCTAGCCTAACGAGACTGGCCCTGCTGTTCTCACGTCGGGGTTAGGTGGCACTCAGACCCAACGGCTACAGGGGAGTGCACAGTCTCCCACAAGCACCTTTGCAGAACGGGGGTTTCTTTAGAAATTCCTCCCAGGCAATGGTGTCGGACAGCCTCCACCTTCCGTATTTCCCCAGCAGATGGAGAAACACTGCTTTTGAGTAAAGCCCATTTACATCTGTCTTTGCTCATTCTGGGTCCTGTCTGCCTGGGCCCTGAAATGCTATATGTTATCTTGAGCCTGTTTGTTTTCATCTGTCCGAGTAGTTTATTGTTAAGGAAATACTGTGTCAGCTGTCTCTTCCCCGCCATCAAAGCTGCTTCATTAAAGTTAATAGTGTTTGACTCGCAAAGATCTCTTGCTGGGGTAACCCAAGAAAGGCCCCTGTTGGCTATTAGGTTTTCCGGCAGTTAAGGCACCAAATGGATGTCACAGCTGCATTAACCTTTCAGGAAGGGAAAAGAGAGAAGAAGAAAGAGAGAAAAGAAAAGAAAGGAAAACAGACTACATGGCTATATCCAGTAGGTGCTCAATAAATGCACCTCGGATTCATCAGACTAATTCTACCCATCTGTTTGGAAGAAGGTGCTGACGTAAATGACCTGGGTCCTGACCTTGCCACTCACACCTAGGTCCTGTCCCTTCTCCAGGCTGAACTTTAGTCTACTTCTCTCAGGGAACCGGGGTGGGGGTGGATTAGGATGAAGCTCTCTTTTGGCCTCAAGTAATAATACCTTGAAGTCTGATAGACATTGGGCAAAATCAAAGTTGTTGGTGGCTAAAGCACATGAGTCCAGAAAGTCCACCTCGGCATCTCCCACACCCCCTGCTCCATACTGGACTACACTTCTTTGGACTGTATACTATCAAATGTCTAACAACAGCGAGTCTCAGGCAAATTCTATCACCTCCAGGTCACCACCATTTATTGCTTGTTAGTTCAGGGTCGGTCAGCCTCCCCTGAACTTAAGTGTCGCCCCCTTCCTCTCCTGCAGGCCAAGTTGTACTGCGCCGTTCTCGGCTCTCAGCTCAGCTCAGGGGTCATATCGGCTGACCACTGACCACACAGACGTAGAGAACAGGAACCTAGAATCTTCCTTCCTTTCTTGAAAGAAAGGAAAAAAATGTAGAAATGTCTCCCCCTCCCTGTACCGGAAGACTCCCCCTCTTGGCTTCCCGGGGTACCCTTCATCAAGATCATCAAGGAGGCAGACTGAGGCCCTGGAGCGGTGGGAAGCAGAGAAGGGAAGAAGGCAGGCGTCTCTGGCTTTGAGATGTGCTTAAAACTGGGATTCTAGCAGCCAATTTGGCTATCACAGGAAAAAATCCCACCAACCATCCTGCATTCGTGCAAAGCTGGGACCCTAATCAGAGTATGCTGTGTTCGTGCACACCACTCAGACTTGCTGGGTCCCAGCACCCTGCACCTGGTTAAAATGTTTAAACAACCACAAGCCACAAAGTTAGTTCTATTTGGGGCCCAATTCTCTGAAGAAAAGTAGAGCAAAGAGGGCCATTCATTTAGCCAGTCAGTCCAGCGGCCAGTCATCACTATCCACATGCCGTTCTTCACCCAGGTTAAGTACTGCTGAAGCGAGGCTGTAAGGTATGACCTCTTTGGGGACCAAATGACCCTTTCACAGGGGTCACCTAGGACCATTGGGAAACATATGGTGAAATCATGATTCACAACAGTAACAAAATGACACTTCTGAAGCAGCAACAAAAATAATTTTGTGGCGGGGGGGGGGGGGGGAGAGCGGTCACCACAACATGAGAAACTGTATTAAAGGGTCGCAGCCTTAAAAAGGTTGGGAAGCACTGCAGTGAGGCATAAAGCGTAATGTTCACCCACACATTTTTATTCAAATCCATGGAAAGTCACTTTGGAAACTGCTTGTTGCCCAAGGAGGACCTGAGTTGGGGTCGACAGCACTCGAATAAAAGCTGAGTGTGGCAGCATGCCCCAGGGCCCCAGCACTGAGGGACTGAGGCAGGTGGACCCCCAGAGCTTGTGGACAAGCTGGTCTAAACAAACGGGTGAGCTGTGGATTTAATGGTGGACCCTGTCTTGAAAAGGTAAGATAGAGAGCCAATTAAAGACGATACCTCAAGTTGATCTCTGGCCTGCACACTTGCATGCCCAGGTATATAAACACACAAACACACACACACACACACACACACACATACACGCAAAACACATGAGTGCACCTGCACACATACACACACACATACACACACACACACACATCTGTGTAATGCTTTAGCGGTTTTCAAAAGTATGTGAATAATGAAAAAAGAACCATCTCTATACGCTCATTAGGATCCTCACAAGAGCTTTGTGAGTTGGCTAAAGTCTGTATATAGTCACCATCAGAGCAACTGATAAGCAGAATCAGGGAGAGATGAGCTGACATGCCCGGTGACTGGCTACCTAAGAGCCAGGCAGCGATTAAGTTAGGAATCAGCTTCTCTCTGGTGCCCTAAGCCTTTTTGTTTCACCCAGAGAATCTTCAGTTTCCCAGCAGCTGCCCCTGTCGTGACTGGACAGCAAGAATTTTCAAGGCTCCTTCCAGTTTCAATCATCCGAGTCCCTACTCTTCTAGTTTGCTGCTCAGTCCCCTTTTATAATTGTTTGGAAACAGAATGACTTGTGCTAATTTTAGGTTCAAAATAGTCAGCTTTCCTGGGCTGTTTTCGCAGCTTCAGAGCGGGTGGACACGTTAGCACTAGAAGTAGGTGGAAACCTCAGCTCTTCAATCAAGCTACCCCATGCTATGGAAAATGGCTTTACTGCCCACGTCTCTAAGCTGGAAACTGCTCTGACATTCTTTTCATTAATCTCCTTCCTGTTTCAAATCCTCCATCATGCCTTTCTGCCAGGCTTCTGAAAGGTCCCACATGTACACTTCCAGCCCAGCTATGTGTTCCTTCTTGGGTCACTGGAAATTCTTCAGAATATCTGGCATGAAGACATATAACCTCCAATTAAAAGGCTACGGTTTCTGTGAGTCCCCATTTAAGCCACTGAAAGAAATCTGTTCTTTCAAACCGAAACAGTTAACATGTTAAGATAGAATGCTGAAAAACGGTTCATGTTTTTGAGACTACTTAAACAGATGAAAATAAGCTGCCTGGTATTGAAAAAAAAAACTTCTCAAATTTAGTAAAATCCTTCACTTCCAAGTGAAGGGGAAAATTTAGTACATGTGTGCCCAATTAGCCATGAAAACTCAACTAGACGTGAACCACCTCCACCATCTGCCTGTTGATGTTAAAGCTTAGATCCTATTAACACGAATGCCATTTAAACAGTTAAAAAGTGATAAAGTACATACCACAGATCTGATAGAGCTTGAAATATGATACCATTGTATACTAATGCCAAATCAGCTTTGAATTATGGTTTCAGTAAAGTTGGGGATAACTCAAGCATGTTAATTAGTGATCCGCAAACTCAAAACTCACTTTTTTATGCACGGCATTCAGTCACACCTCTTTGCCCATGAGCACGAAAACATTCTCTGATATTCAGAGGTAAAAGCCATGCAAATACTCCCAAATCCTAGATCCTAGAAGCACCCGATATATCCTTCCTTGTCCAAGTTAAGTTATCTTTTAAATGAGTTATAGTTCAGCGTAATTTTTCCAGGAACCGTATTTAAAAGGACTATTGGAGCAGAAACGTTTGATGGTTACGGAGAAAGATACAATCAATAGAACCGCCTCTATCCACATCATTGTTGTTCCAACCCCGAGGACGTACAACATGGGCCACAAAGAGCCAGGAGGAAGATCGAATTCATCACTAGCTTTGCAGAGACAAGTGCCCAGTTACGTACATAGTTTGCATGCTAGCACCTGCCACATTCTCAGGACCCAGCTGAACCCATCAAGAAGGTTCTGGAGAACAGCAGGTGCTTTGAACATCACTACTCTAGGTGTTTAGTCTATTAAGAAGCACTTGTAAACTAAACCTGAAGCCTGATCATTTTGGAAAGTATCCTAAATTCCTATCGTCTCATAAAACTATGCCATCTTTTAAAACGGCTTCAAAACTGCCCCACCACCACTGCGTCCTTCACCAGGCAAAGCCAGTTCTTGGCCACCCTTGGCATCCAAATCCTCTTTGTTCCTGTTGAGTGATGTCCCTGCTGTTATTCACACTGGGAAGGGAGAAACGGAATTACTCCACCTTCCGACTACCATCTCACTGCTGAGAAAGAGATGTTTAGCAGGCTCCTCCTTGGCCTTTCTACGGAGATCAGACATCCTGCTTGTTCTTACAGATTAGAGTAGCTGCATGGCTCCAAAATCCTATACCGGAAGCTAGGCAGTGTGTTCTTCATGGGGTCCAGCATGTATGAAGCTCCTGTATAGTTGAGTTAAAGCAAGCCATTAAGCTATCAGCCCTCACTCAAAGCTGACCAGACATTACTGTGGCTTTCCAAGAACAATAAAAGTGTTATCGCTGACCTCCTAGCCAAATTCAGCTTCATCTGCCCTCCCTCTTCAGAGCTGTGTAATAGCTCAGCTGGACTGCTGTGTCCTCCTAGCCGGTCCCACTGTTTGACTCGATAATCTTTCACACTGCTGAAGTGTAGTCTACCAAAAGTGCAGTTCTGATCCAAGGACTGCCCGTCAAAAAGCTGGGATCTCTGCTTCTCACTGCCTGTCAATAGAGTTAAGGTAATGGGGGGCTGGAGAGATGGCTCAGAGGTTAAGAGCATTGGCTGTTCTTTCAAAGGTCCTGAGTTCAATTCCCAGCAACCACATGGTGGTTCACAACCATTTATTGTGAGATCTGGCGCCCTCATCTGGCATGCAGGCAGAACACTGGATAAACAATAAGTCTTTTTTAAAAATAAAAATAAGGTCATGTTTTTAGCATAGGATTTAGGATGCCTACCCACCCCCTAGCAATCTGTAAGGACCATTACTTTCTGTGCACATCCCTATACTCTTGCTCCTACATGCAGTTCCTGACATGGAACACTGTCCCTTCCATCCATTCTATCATCTCATCAGCCCCCTAGGCCAGAATCCTACCAGTATTTTAAATGTCTCAAGGAGACAAATTCTATGCTTTCAATGAAAAAGTGTAAAAAGTACTTCCTGAGTCACAAGCAATCAAAATGTATCTGCTACCACTGTTCGGGACTGAGTGACGTGAGCTCTGATCATCAGGACACTGTGGAATGTTAACTGTGGTTCCAACTACACCAATTACTTTTATTTTATTTCATAGTTATTCACATGTTTATAGGTGCCTCGCCTCTCCTTATCAACTATGAACTCCTTAAAAAGATCCCATTCACAAGTCCTACCTCAACGCAACTGAAGTTAAAGGTTAACTATTGCATCTAGCCACAAGAGGGCAGACTTGGGCCAGTGTTAGTGCAAGCATCCTACAACTAGTCACAAAGGTTTCAGAATTGAGGCTTTTCTCCCTAGAAATTTGTTTGTTTATTTGAAGTAAGAATGCATGTTTGTTACATATGATTTTGACCACATATATGTGCACGCGAGCTGGGAAGATGATTCTAAATCAGCAAAATTTTAAAGTTAACAAACAACCAAGTAGAGTATATATGATCCAAATTTGGTAAATATCTAATGTTAATCCTTCCCCAGACCTCCCGCCCTGCCGTGCCCCAAGAAAAATCTTTAAAATATCCACTAAGTTGTAGCAATTATTATCTCCTGGGACAAGGGAGCGTGTTACAGAGACGTTTTCCTTCCGTGTTGCCTCTTTCCGGATTCTATAGAGACAATCCATATTCATTAGGTGACCAGAGGAAGGGTCTCAGCTCCCTGTCCCCTGGCTGGGATGAAATACCCCAACAAAAGCACCTGAAGGTAGAAAAGCTGATTTGGCTTACTGTTCCAGATCACAGCCCGTCATAGCGGGGATGTCGAGGTGAAGCGATACTCACATGGCCTCCTCCGTCAAGAGCACAGAGCGACGACTTCATGCGCGCATGCTCATGTTCAGTTTGCTTTCCCTATAGCCTCGGATCTCCCTGCCCAAGGAATGGCACCACTCACAGTGGCTGGGTCTCCCTACCCCAATGAACACAAGGCTCCACAGACATGCTCACAGGAATAACCTGGACAACCCCTCACTGAGACTCCCTCCCTTGGTCATTCTAAAATGTGCCAAGTTGATTATTAACAATAACCATCACAGGTATTTATGTTAGAGAATCTCAAAGCAAAGTACTTGGTTTTTACTTGCCATCTTACCTTCAGTCCCACACCTGAGATACTTAAAACTGGCTACAACATTGATTCTGATAGAGTAAACCATAAATTTCCAGAGTTTTTTTGGTATATTAGCCCTAGAATGAAAGACATACTAACAGTTCTATTTGCAAAGTCAATGAATTAAGAATCTATGTCCTAACAATTTCATTGCTGCTTGAAAAACTAGTGCATGTGAAAGTTTCAATGCAGTGGGTCTTTATTCTGTTCTTCACTAATCACACTTACTGGACATTGAGAAATCGACAAGAATATTATTACTCTTTTTTAAGGCCTAATGAATTTTTAATATATTTATACATATCCACATAACCATTATGCCAATCAAAAATACAGGAAACTCCTCCATGTCCCCTCCGTTGCTGTTTCCTATTCCATTGGTTTTTTACAAGGAAACTCGACGCTTATCAAATAACCACTGAAAGCCCAGGATCCCCCCAAAAATGATGTCATGGAAAGGCATGCAGTGCAAACTCACTCTGAAACTCTGAACTAGTCAGGCCAAAAGTTCATGGGCATTCCACATGGAGATGTTGGGTGCAGCTGTTTTCCTCCAATATCGTGAGGTCCTGGACCCCATGAGTGTTTACTGCGGTGCCTTCAGGACCTCAATACAGTATGGCAACCCACGGCCAGAGAAGACAGAGCCAGTCTCCCCGAAAAAAAAAATAGCAAGCACCCACTTCTAAAACAGCCTTGAAGGGATAGAATAACTATGAGCTTCAAAAGCAACTGGTTTTCTCTGACGAAAGACTTTTCTTTGTGGAGAAAAGAAGGACCAGGTGGAAAGACAAGCTGAGAGGAGTAGTTTTTGAGGGCTGTCACCTCCCTTGCCTCCACCAAAGTCTTTTCCTAATCCAGCCTTCTGTCCACTCAAAGTTTTGATCCGACAGTAGCCCCCAAACACTGTGTTTCTGAGAACTAAATAAATTCTTCCTCTGTGCAGTCTAGGCCTGGATATCCAACCACTCGAACTGACTCTTCAACCTCTGGACAAGGGGCCTTTGCCAAGCCCCGTACTGCACAGGGCCCCAGCGCGGAACTGCTGCCCACTAAGATAGCATTTTCCCCTCCAGAATGAAACAGGAGTTCTGCCAGGAATCACTGCCCAGCCCCTCCCACAAAGTCCCAATCAAATACACTACCACAGCTACCCACAGCCACTTCAAAATGGAATGTAAAACTTATGGACTCAATCTTACATCTTGGTTTAGTGAGGGAGTCTGTCATTTTTTGTTCTTTCCTCTCAGACTTAATTAACACAGATCTATGAGGAATCTCCACCATGTGTGGAAGGACCAATCCAGGCTGGGGCTGAACAGCTTAGTCACAGGAAAGCAGAAGCCCAAGGGTCTATGGGCAGGCAAATGAATAACAAATAACGAATGGCATATCTACAGAGTGGAGCATGGCCCCGTCTTAAAAATAAGCTTCTGATATATAACACAGTTCAACCTTGAAGACATTATGCTAAGTGAAATCAGCAAGGTGCAAAAGCATATGTGTTTGTAAGATTCATATAAGATATGCAGATTAGTCAAAGTTACGCAGAGAAATAGAACGACTATCAGGAGAGGTGGGAAGGCAACCGGAAGTTACTGGTTAATGAGTTTGGAGTTTCAGCTTTGCAAAATGGAGACTTTGAGATAGACAGTCCTGATGATGACTGTGGCACAACACTGTCCATTCCTTCTTGCCACTGTGCATCTAAAAAACGGTCTAAATGGTACCTTTTATATTAAGTTCATTGTTAGGTTTTTAAAAATCACAAGGATGCCTTTTTGAGGTAGCCATTCCATTGGACCTGAGTTGGTCAGGTGGCTCGCTATTCTTGTTGTTTTCAGCAGACACCTGTTTTGCTCAGTTAAGCCTCCTGTCTTGCTTGGTTAATTTTCCTGATTTGCTTGGATATGTTTACTTGAAAACCTATATAAGCGGTTTACTCTGTAATAAAGACGGCGCCTTGATCAGAGCACTGTCTTGGCGTCACTTCTTCATGTTCTCTTTCTCTTTTAATTCCCAGCCCCTTGTGCAGGCGGTTACTATTGGTGGTCGCAGGCGACTACACCTTTTTGACATGGAGATCCTTTTATTTTTACTTGAATCGTGTCTTTGGATGTCCCCTAGACAGTCTGCCCAGCCTTGGAGATGAGTTCATCTGGATGGTCTAATGTGAAATGACACACATGATGATTCTAAGCAGAGGGACCCTGTTTTAAAGAAGCAGTGCCCAAACAGGTGTAGTAGCCGAGCACCTAGAATAAATAGGAAGAAGGCCCCTGCCTTCTGCATTCCTTTGAAAGACTGGTGTGTATCCTTTAGAAGTAAGACGTCCCAGGAATGTTCCAAGTCTTCAGACAACACATGTGAAATCCACACTCATCTTCCTTTCAAATTGGACACTATACTCTCCATATACTATAGATCCAAGATGACCTGGGGCCTGGAACGGCAGCAGGAAGAAAAGGGCAGATTCCAACCTTGACCCCTAAAAGCAGCGTCCTGGGCTTGGTCCTTCTGGAGAGAGGCATCCTGGCCACAGTTGCTGAGAACAGCCAGCAAATGTGGAGCACTAGGCTTTCCCTCTCCTAGGAGGCCTGGTGTGTGGGTACACTTCCAAACTGTGTCCTGAGAAATGTACCCAGAGGAGAGATGGGTTTCCATGGTTACCCTGGGACGTGTCAGAGGATACCTTCTCTTTCAAGTTTCACAAAAACCCTGTGTTTGGACAAGCTGTTCAGCCTCGGTCTTCCCACCTCTGAAACAGAAGTAATAACAGCACTTCCTCTCAAGGTCATGCAAATATAAGTTAGGTTGCATAAGTTAATGCCTCCATGGTCTTGGGAGTACTGAAAGGCGGCATATTACACGGGAGAGTGCAGTTTCCACGTTCTTACATATTGAGCAAATACTAAGACATTCACAAACATAAAGTTTAAGGAAGCTCCAATATGATGAAGCCTCATACTAGGCCTGTGTACACATCAACATTTGTCTTTTAAATATCTAATGAGATCTTCCTGATCCTGTTCCCCTTCTCCCGCATGAGGTAGCCCTCACCTTCTCTATAGCTCATGCCTATTTTTTTTTCCCCATCACTTACCCCGTTACCATGGCCACACTCTGTACTAAGTGCTTTATATCAGCTACTCCCTCTGACCCTCATGGCACACCCTGTGGACATCAGCACCACCACTGCTATCCGCCCACAGCTTGGAAGTGACGCGATCAGGCTACGAACCCAGGCAGTTAGCCTCCTGGGTCTGTATTTATGAAATCCAGTGTTAGCAGAACACTGACACAGCCGGGCTGGAAACACATTTCTTGCTTCAAAGAGCAGTTATTAAACAGGCACCATATGCCGGTGCTGGGCTGGACAGTCTAAGAAATAACTTTTTTCCCTAGCTGGCTACTGGCATTTCCCAGAACATCTGGTTCTTTCAGCACTGTTATCTCTAAACACTGACTTGACATAAGGCTTTGGCTAGGGGCCCTGCAAGACCCTGAGCTTCCTTGAGGCTCAGGCTTTTCACTTCACATCAGTACCTTCCACGGGTTCTCAACAATCATCCATCCAGAAGGAACCATGGGAAATTCC
The DNA here is from genome assembly GCA_028658305.1 of Pachyuromys duprasi. Lineage (NCBI taxonomy): Eukaryota > Metazoa > Chordata > Mammalia > Rodentia > Muridae > Pachyuromys > Pachyuromys duprasi. The sequence continues at coordinate 28,112,653 of CM053748.1, forward strand.
AAACTTTCTTTCCCTACCTCCAGCCTTTGGTTCCTCAGAGCCACACAGGAATCCAAGGTCTCTGCCAGCAAGCAGGCCCGACTGCAGCCTTGTAGCCCAACCCACAAGGAAAAGCTTCAACTTTAACAGCATGTCACTCCCCTAATTATTCCCTGTGCCTGGAATCCAACACAAACAGAACATCTTTCACAAGCAGCTCCCACCATGCACCAACCTTAGCACCTCCCATGAACAGCCAATGCAGGAGGTGCTAAAGGGTCAGGGCGCTGGTGTGGCTGCCTGTCCCAAGCTTGTGGGAAAGAGTCCCTGCTACTCTCTACTCCAAAGTCCAGAACCAGCAGAAACTGCCCTAAGCCCCAGCTTCCTCCTGATCCCAGTTCTTGGGATGAGGGCAGAAAGTTGTAGATGAGCATTTGTGCCTGAGTCACCCAGGGGGAAGGAGCAAAGAACAGAGAACAAAAGTATTTCCTCTGGGTTACACTCAGCATTGCAAACCCTTTACAGTGTTGACTAAATTCCAGCCCTGAGAGACAGTGTGGAGTGGAGATGTTCTCCAAAAGAACAGCAAATAAAACTGGTCCTTACTCTCTGAACCCCCCTCCCATCACCTCTCTGTCTCTCTGTCTCTCTCTCTGTCTCTCTGTCTGTCTCTGTCTGTCTCTCTGTCTCTCTCTGTCTCTGTCTCTGTCTCTCTCTCTCTCTCTCTGTCTCTCTGTCTGTCTCTCTCTGTCTCTCTGTGTCTCTGTCTCTCTCTCTCTCTGTCTCTCTCTCTCTCTCTCTCTCAGATAGGCAATAATCAAGAGAACGAGATCATTCCAAATGTTGCTTCATGAGGTCAGGGAAATGGGTGAGCTGAAATCTGAATACGGAGACATTAAGGGTCTAAAAGCAAGAGGAACACAGAGGGAGCAGAAGTACTTAGAGGCCTCTGAGTTTAATGCTGACTAAGGGTTTAAGAAAATTTTAATGAAGACGTGATAGTCTCAAAATTTCAGTACACAGAAAGAGTTAGTTTCCTAAGAGTGTAAAGCACAAAGTGCAAAACAGAAATGCCCCCCTTGGCTTTAAACAAGAGTGCAACAGAAATGTGCGTGGATACACAGGACACTTATAATTAGACATCTCATACTGCTCTTTTTTGAAAGCCTTTCGTATACTGTCGCCTTTAAACTATGATATAGGCTAAAAGCCCCATAGAATCTTTGACTTCCAGTCAGTTCTGCATTGTGAGATCTTTTCCTCGGAACTTCTAAGAAGACTTTCCTCTGCAGGGTTGTAATTCAGCCCAGAATTTGAAAAGGAAATGCAAAGTACCTCTAATGACAACTAGATACGATATGTAAGTACGTGTGGTTAAAGAGGTGGCGGTTGGTAGTTTTTCCAATATGCCTTTTTTGTATGATTAGAACTGGAAAGGGGGCATAAACCGTGCACATTTGCGCAGTCTCCTCGTCTTCAGCTGCTGCTTCGATCTCACGTCTAAGCACCTACACTGAGGCCAGGCTACAGAGAAAGTTGAAAAGTGCACCAGGGTTGCAGCCCTAGCTCCGCGAGTGAGTCTGCACGCGTTCAGTCCCGGTTCGAGTCTCTTTTCTTTTCGCGGACAAAATTTCTTGGGGTGTGCTTCAGGCGCCTGGCCATATTTCTCCCTAGGCACTTATTAAAACCAGGTGCGCGGAAGGCGGGCCTTTAGGGACTCAAAAGCCTTCGTGTGACCCAAAGCTCCCCCTTCCGTTGTGTTTGCTTGAGCCGATCCCTGAGCTGGGTCTGGGAGAAGCAGACAGCTCTCCTTCCTGGCTGGGGCTTTGGGAGAACCGGACAAACAAGGGCGAATGACCTAGCTGGGGAATGACCTTCTGGAGACCAGGGGCAGTGTCCCCACAAGCCACGCCCAGGCGCAGTCCCCGCACTGAACCAAGCCCTAGAGCCGCGGCGCCTGCCGGAAAGGAAGACAAAGTGCAGCAGGGAAGCCACCGAGCCGAACCTGAACCCCAACCCCGGCGGCGGGTCACGCGACACGCGCCCAGGGCGCGTGGAGGACGCGGCAGGAGTAGGATTCCCCAGTTGGCCCCCACGGCGGCGCCAGGCTCTGCAGCACCCGGGTCTGCACCGCCTGGAACTGCATCCCCGGGGTCTGCAAGGCTTACCGTCAGCAGCAGCCTGGCGTTGCTCGGGCGTTCCGGGTCAGGGGCGGGGCCCCGGTGGGGTCAGGTTGCAGGTGACGTGGCGGCTTGGGCGGCCGTGCCCTGCCTTGTTCTCGGACCATCAACCGAGATCCCAAGCGGATCTCTGCAGACTGGGTCAAAGAGCAAGGTCCATCTGTGTTTGGGTTTTGTTTTTCCATTTTCCCAAACTTGAGGTTGTAGAAGCCAAAGTCCAGGCTCTGTGTAAACCTTCTACCCTAATAACCCTTTCTGAAGGAGGCACATGAAATCCCAGTGTCCCCAGGAAAACGACAGTAGGCCAATCAAGATTAGAAAACGCCATCACCCGATTAAATGTCTGACTACAGAATTCACCCAAGGAGGGGTCACCAAGCCCTTTCTGGACTTGATGCTCTGACCGCTGAATAAAAGCCGTTCTTAGCCATTACGCCCGTTGTCTAGTGGATCGTAACCGGTGAAAATTTCAGGTTCTCACAACCCTAGTGATCTGGGACAAAATGCTGTCTAAACCAGATTGTCAAACTGTGGAGTATGGTTTCGAGTCCTTGGAATCAGCGTCTAAAACCTGCCCTAAAGCCGTTGCAAGGGATTAAGAGGAATGAGGCACGGAGATCCACATTTCATCACGCTTGCTTTGTGAAATTTCACCGTACTTAGAAAATCACTAGACCTGGCCCAGTGTTTGACTTTGCTGAAATGGTGCCTATTTATTATTAAGGCAGCCCTTCCAGGAACCTTTCAGCAATGTAAAGACATGGTTTCGCTCCTGAATGAACGTGCCTTCTTTCAGAGAGTCATGGATTCTTTTATAAAAAAATATGTCCAAGCACGATTTCCCACTGTCTAATACTCTCAGCGCATCAACAGGGTTGTATAGGGGATTGTGCTGTGTACTTCCCACTAAGCTTGACCTGTCTGTCATTCCGAGCCAGGCATTCCCTCTCCTGTAATTTTTCTTCTCCTTTCCTCCAGCCTCAGTAGTCAGAGCTTCTGTAAGTGTGATGAGTGCTTACTCCAGAAATAGGGTGACTTTCAAACTACACAGAAAAAATATGGTGAGCTTTTTAAACTGACTTCCAAGTCCACAAAGAATCCCAAGCATTCCCCCAGCACGTCCTTATAGGACATTTTGGTTTTTTGAGACATGGTTTCTCTGTGTTACAGCCGTGGCTGCCCTGAATTCCTGTTTTAGGCCAGGCTGACCTCAAACTACAGCAATCTGACTGCTTCTGGGACTAAAGGCCTGAGCCATCAAACCTGGTTTTCTAATTTAATTTAATTTAATTTTTCCAAGACAGGGTTTCTCTGTGCATGCTGGCTGTCCTGAAACTCACTCTATGGACCAGGCTGGCCTTGAACCCACAGAGATCCACCTGTCTCTACCTCCCTGTTGCTGGGATTAAAGGTGTGCACCACCACCACCTTAAGAATGGTTAAGTGGCAAATATTTTACCACAAGTATTTCACCAAAACAAAGAAAAGTACTGGAGGAGCAGGAATTTCACTACCTGTGAGGGTAAACCAAAAAAGAGAAAACTTGGGGCTTGGGAAGCCCAAAGCCCATGTAACCACAAGGTAGAAGGGATCCTTAGGACAACGGTGAGAGGGGATCCCCGGGTAGCTGTGCAGTAGGACTGGAGAGTAGTCCTCCCAGACTGAGGGGATGAGGGTTTGGGAAAACATGTCTCTGACCAGATGAAAGCATAGTGGTTTGGCCTCGTTGAGAAACCCTGTAGCCAATGGAGCACTAATGCAGGGCTAAAGGAACAATTGCATAAAAGCCCGCACAAGTAAACAGAACCTAAGCACGCTGCTCCTGGGCAGTCTCGGGCTGTGATAGGAAGAGACATCTTGGTCACCCTTACCACTGCATAGCTCAGCAATGGACTGAATATACCGTCATGATAGCGGAGATAGGAAATAGTGATTCGGCCAAATTTATACCAAAGTAGCATCAGGAATGGACACAGGGCACAAACAGGGTAATGGGAAGGAATATGATCAAAATACATGACGTGCAAAAATGTACGGTTAATATAGACCGGTAAAATTTACAAAAAGGAAGGGAAGCTGGAGAGAGAGATCACCGGGCAAAGAAAGGTATTTGTACAATCCCTGAGACCCACAGGTAAACGAGCACCAGCTCCTGCAACTCACCCTCTCTCTCCACATGTGCACTATGATGCACATGTGGATATGTGCTCCTGCACACACACATACACGCACAAAATAAATACATGTAATCAAAAGCTTAAAAAAGATGGCGGAAGCACTCAGCAACAAGGTGAACAATGGTTGAATCTTGTGTTACACAGTAGAAATTCCTAGACAAAAACCCAGGGGAAAAATAAAGAATGTGAGTTACTAAAAAAAAAAATCTAACGAAAATATTGAAAAGCCATTGCCTCCTGGAAGCAGGAAGTTGCACAGGTAATTCTGAACATGCTACTTTTGGGGGATATGCCTTCCAGAACAATCTGACTTCTACCATGTGGACGCATACGTTTGGTACTTTATTTTTTAAAAAAGAACAATGTTTAAAAGCATGCTTTTCAAACTACTGTTCCCTCCATCAAATTTGCTTCCTGCCCCTTGAGATGGCTTTCTACATGACACTGCTCTCGGCCTTCTTGGTATGGTAGCTTACTGGGCCACTGCTTATCTTACTGACTGACAGACATTTATTTCAAACTGTGAAAAGAAGAAAAATGAAAGCTCTTCCTGCTCCCTAACCCAGGGACCGTGTTAGACACCCCCACATGACCTTATAACCAAGAGGACACAAGACGCTTGGATTTGCGTTCACCGTTGCGCGGTGGTCGCCTGTGGGCAAGAGGAGCCACTGTTGGAAAGGGAGCCTCCAGCATAAATCTCCACCCAAGTAGAAGGTGGGAGGACAGACTCTAGCTTGTATAAAAGGTATCAGTCAGGGTTATTCCCTGAAAATGACAGATGCTCTACTCAAACATGCTAAGCAGGAGGCAGAATTTACGGAAGCACCTACCTCAGCGGCCCCGCTTAATCTACTTTCAAGCAAAGACTGATCCTGGGCCTAGAAGCGTCATGGAGTTCTCTCCATCCATGATGCTCTACAGCTCTGCTCTTCTCTCCCAGCTTTACAGCCTGGAGGGGTGATGAGGTGGATGAATAACCACACAGCTATCTATCACAATTCCCAGGGGACACACTGACAGGTCCTTGTGGGTTCAGGTGAATGGGTACTGTAATTGGTCAGGCCTGAGTCAGCTTTCAGGAAAGGCAAGATGGGTGAGAAACTTCTGGACTGCCAAAAATAATACTTATTACATCCCACTATAATTGTGCATACCAAATACACCTAGTGGTGATTTATGAGAACCCAGGCCAATTGGCAATGTGAGCGAAATGCTAATGCACCATGAAATGTTGGTTGTGGGTCAGTACCAAAAACTAAGCCTGCATCGTTCCAGCCTGGCCAGACTGCACAAGCACTCCTGTAGTTCTGCTCTCTGATTAGCTCAAGTTTTTCTTTTTTCCCAGCAGCTTCATTTGTCACAGTTTTCCCAGCTATTGGCCTCTCTCTTCTAACGGAGTCTGCTTCCAACAGCAGTGAAAACTTGGCTTATGCAAGTTTTCAAAGGAAGTCAGAGGGGAGAAAAAAAATCACTCAAAGCTGCAATAGCTCAAAACTAAACACTGTGTGTGTGTGTGTGTGTGTGTGTGTGCATGTATCCTTCACTCTAAGATTTCCCTAATCTACTGAGTCATTTTCTTGGCCTCATTGTACCAGGCTTCAAATAAGCCAGAGATATTTTTTCTGATATTTGCTGCAATTTATTGAGTGATGGTGTATTTGTAATGCACTTTGAGACCAAGTTTAGAGCCCTGAGGATTAGGCAATCAATTAGTAGGAAAAAAAAATAGCCATCTAGAAAAACACCTCTGATTAATTGATGGTCTATACTGGAATTTCCAATTTTTCTAAGACCTCTCTTAAGCATCTGAGTTTTAATTAAGTAAGAAGTGTTTGTCTAGTGCTGAAAATGGGAAGCAGGCTGATTCCTGAGGTTGCTTTGGATTAGCTTCCTCGCTGTTGTCAACACTTATCTAATACTGCACTGAGCATGTATTTAAACATGGCATGGGGCTGGAGACACAGAGCATCAGGTGAAGCCCACACAGAAACCTACGTGTGGCGGCACCAGCCTCTAATCCTTACTCTGGGGACAGAGAGAAAAGAGGGCTCCTGGAGCTTGTTGAGCAGCTAGTTTTGCCAAATCAATGAGTCCTGAGTTCAGTAAAAGACCCTGTCTTAAGAGCTCCACAAGAAGACCAACTAGCCATGGCCCAGAGGGGCTTGCAGGGACTGAAGCACCCAACCAAGGACCATGAATGGACTGGACCTAGGCCCCCTACACACATGTAGCTGATGGGCGGCTCAGACTTCATGTGGGTTCCCTAGCAGAGGGAGGGATAAGGGGTTGTCTCCGAAATGGACTCTATTACCTGTTTTTTATAAAAATTTATTATTTTATGTGCATTGGTGTTTAGCCTGCATGTGTGTCTGTGTGAGGGTGTCAAATCTTGAAGTTACAAACAGTTGTGAGCTGCTACACGTGCTGGGAATTGAACCCATTGATCACTTCCTCCTGGTGGGTCACATTGCAACTTGATGAGCTGGGGGTGGATTGGTGAGGGGGAGGGGCTTTTCTCATGCATAAAGGAGAAAAGAGGAGAGAACAGAGATGGATGGAGGGTAGGACTGGGAAGAGAGGAGGGGAGGGGGTTGCGATGGGGTGTAAAGTGAATAAATACATTAATTAGTGTTTTTAAAGACCCTGTCTCAAAAAATAAGGTGTACAGCATTAGTGAAAAGCACCTGGCTTCCTGAGCCTCCTCGTGTATCTGCACGCACACAAACACAAGCACATGTATACAGCACACACAAAGAGAACATGGATTGTGCTAGTTTGACTGTCCCCCAGATGCTTTGGTATTTGAACAATTGTTCCCAGTTGGTGGAGATCTAGATATGATCCCGCTGAAAGAAATATGTCCTTGGGGGTGGACTATGAAATTTTATAGCATTACCCCACTTTCCCCTCCCTTTTCCCCCTCCCTCCCTAACCTCTCTCCTTCCTGTTTGCATTGTAAGATGCGATCTCTGGAGCTTCTTATCCCTGCCACCATGTCTGTCGCCTGCTGCCTCCTCAACATGATGGACTCTTTACTACTGCACAAGGTCACTCTCAGCCCACTGTTTCCATGCCAGCTTCCTCTTACACCAAAACATTTTAGATATTCACTTTCCCAGCATCCCCTGCTGCCAGCAATTATCACGTGATCCACGCCAATAGCTAGAAGAGATTGATGTCTAACACATTCGGAGGAAAGATTCCCCAGCCCTCGTGAGCTATAGGATGTGTAGGAAGAGAACTATTTTGTTTCTAGCCTCAGTGCCTCGTACCTGCTGGGACCTCATTTGGACAAGTCATGTCTGGATCTCCTGTGGCCATTTGTGACTGTTTCTGAGTTCTGAGTATAAGAAACCACTACCCCAGCTGGAATGGTCTTCACATTTCCTGTTGTGGGATTAATAAACTCATGCATTACAGACCCCAGACCTTCTCTCACTTTTAGCCAAAGACGCATTTTACATGTGAGTAATTCAAAGACATGAATTATGTGCCCAGTAAGCATACCATACCCTCTCCTTCCCGACCGCTCAGATTTTCATTTGGGTATCCTGATGTAAACCGTGCACCCAGTGGAAATGTATCCCTCCCATCTTTTCAGAGACTATCACTGGCTGGCTGAAGACAGTCAATAAATTCTATTTCCCTGACCTTGAATGCAGATTGGGTTATCATCTCTAACTTAAGTTGTCCAGCAAGAGTAACTGTCTGGATTCTTGCATGAATGCTTGAAAAGACATGTTCTCTCACCTTTTAAAAAGATTTTATTATTTTTATTTGGTGTGTTCATGTGTGTGTGTGTGTGTGTGTGTTCACGCATGTGTACATGCACAGTGACTGTGGAGGTCAGGAGAAGGCATTGGATTCCAGGCAGCCGGGAGTTATAAGCAGTTGTGAATCACTTGGGTCTTGGAAACAAAAGTTGGTCCTCTGGAAGAGCAGTGAGCATTTCCTTCTCTGCAGTCTCTCTCTCTCTCTCTCTCTCTCTCTCTCTCTCTCTCTCTCTGATGACATGGATATGAAACCTAGAACTGCTGTAGCCATTCTTGTTCCCCACCAGTAAGTCAGCCAGCCTTTAGACAAAGCTGACACCCTGGAGGCTAACTAGAAAGGTGGAGGATTTAATTAAGTCCATGATAACTTTGCTGAGGTGTTCCATCAGCTTAGCGTTGTACTTGGAGTTGACTGGGCTAATAAATTCCCTTTATTTTTTTCTCTCTTTGGGTGTATGCTGGACATGTAAGTGTTCATGTGTGTGAACATGTGTGTTTATGAGCACATGCAGTGACAGGAGGTTGGTGTTAGGTATCTTCCTCTATAGTGCTTCACCTTTTTCATCCAACTTTATTTTTTAAGACCATATCTTTATTGTACCTGGAACCCCCAAATTGGCTAGACTGGCTGACAGCTAAGCTCTGTGGATCCTCCTATCTCCACGCCCCTTCACACATACACTTCCAGGCATGAGCCACAGAACTCAATTTTTGCATGAGTTCTAGGGATGCAAATGCACCTTCCCCTCTGATCCCTCCCCCCAGCCCATAAATCTCCATTAATAAAGTCAGTTTGAATCGGGTTTTCTGTTCTTTGCAACTTCAGAAGACATTCTGTCTCGATATACTTTCCATCTGGACTGTCAGGCAACAGGCAAAGAGGAAAACCAAATGAGGATTTTGGTTTGGTTTGGTTTGGTTTGGTTTTTTTTTTGAGAGAGAGAGCTTTTCTCTCTGTAGCCTTGGCTGCCCCGGATTCACTTTGTAGACCAGAGTAATGTTGAACTCACAGAGGTCTGCCTGCCTCTGCCTCCCCGCCTGTGGAGATTACACCAAATAAGGATCTTAAGAGGTAGAACATAGACTCTTCTCTCACCATCTCAACCATATTGGGGGTGTGTACAATTGTGTATGCACCCTCTCCTCACTCAAGCTGGACATAACAAGTATGTGCTAAGCTGTCATATGTAATGCGCCCTACCCTTACTTGCTTGGACTTTGAGCAAGATGACCATGGATGTGACAAAACTGTGTCTCATAATAAGGCTCTGAAATCAATTAAGAGAGTGTCTAAATATACAACATGGCTTCTGTAAATGCTGGTTATTGTTATTTCTAAGACACCCCCCCCACACACACACACACGCACAGACACACACACACTCAATTGTTCCCTCACCCTGCCAAATGAAGACTGATGTGCCATCTTGTTTGAAAAGCTCATTCCTTTTCTTTTGGTAAGAAGAAAATTTTTTTCTCCGGATTTCTAAAATACAACACTCCCCCACCCCCACCCCCAGCTATTTAATCCACACAGAGATGCCCTGCTACATCCCTCCGACCTTTCAGAAAGGTCCTGAGAACTAAGAACAGGACGGCCCCCATGCTCCACAAAGACAGCGAAGGATCTCCTAGTCCTGGCGATCAGGAACCAATTCTGTTTGGGGCAGCACTTCAGCCCCAAAGCCCCCACAGGGAGAAAGCTAGCCTCTATCCCTCATCTCTGTGGGAAGACCAGGTTAGATTAAAAAAGAAAAAAACTCAGAGGGTGAAGGAGTGAGACCAAGGAACTGCCCCTGGAAACAGGGTTTGTGGGGTGGCTGGGTGGGTGACTTCATCTCTAATCAAGGATACCATTTAAAAAAGAAAAAAAAATTTTTTTTTTTAGTCATAACCATTTCCCACTACTGTAGAAGACTTAGGGGAAGGGCCCAGTAAGCTGTTCCAGCAACATTCTGAGATGACAGGACCTTAAAATGCCTCCTGGAGTCAAGTCAGAGAGAAAATTCTTAAGGTAACTAAGGGCAGTAAATAAGTAAGTAAAAAGAATTTGTCCTAATTGCCAAAAGGACGATGGCCAAGACTCCAAAGGAGGGGGAGGGGGACAGTTTGAAAAAGAAAGCAGAACCACTCTGATAAGAAGAGAAGGGATGTTCATTTTCAAGCAGGAGATAAGATACGGATTAAAGTTCATCCTCAGGATAGCAGAGGGAGAAACTTTATAGCCAAAGTCACTCCCAACCGGAAAGGCCCCTGTTGCTCCGAGCTCTTTGAATTATAGGGAAAACTAATTGGATCTCCATGTTTACCATGGAGGAGAGCAAGTGCTATTCAGGATGTAAATCCTGGAGGTACTTTAAAAGGACAACAGTGACCTTTACAAGCCTCTAAACTTATAGATCTGTAAAGAGAAAGAAATTGATTTCCTGACCTTTGACTGGTCCCTCATCATTTTTTTTCCCCTCCACCCAAGGGCCCTCAGTCCTATCACTCTCTTCCTGGTGTTATTTTTCTGACTGTGCTCTCGATCCATGGTCAGCCCCAGAGGAAGGGAAATAGTCTGCTGTCCAGGATGACCCAGAGAAAGGCCAACCTGAGCTGAGGAATGACTCCACCTCCACCACTGACCCAAAAGAAGCCTGAGATTCCCACAGGGTATTCTGTCTGCAGAAGCTAATGTCTGTCTCTCCTGCAGACAATAAGATGAGCTGCCTGCTCAAGCACACACTGCATGCTAGGTAGTGTGGTCAGATGTGTGTGCATATCTATCTTAATTCAACCTTACAGCAGTCCTATGAGATGGGGGGGGGGGTTCATTGTCTTCACACATCTCTCTCTCTCTCTTTTCACAAACCAGGAAACTCCCACTTCCCAGGCTGTTTCTGTTCCCCTTCTGCTTGCTTTTTTTCAACCCATCTTCCCTGAGAGCAGAGGGGAGATAAGCAGAGATACATAGAGAACAGACAAGTTGAAATAGCTTTGGGGACCGGTGGGACAATAATTGTAGCAATGGAAATGCTAAGGGTAAGAAAAGGGTAGTGATTTGTTCAGGCCCAAACCCTAGCAGGCTCCCAAGATGCAAAGCCAGGAGCCTCCGTGCCAGCCTCTTCCCCTGACCCATGCAGCATTTTTCACTCACCCACATCTGGTCAGTGAGGCCAGGGTGAGTCATCATCCTTCTGGATGAAGGAATTCCCCAAGAGTTATCTGGCACCTTCCTTTAGTGTCAGAATCCACCACTGCCCAAAGAGAGGAAAACTCAAGAGGTCACCATGGAGTGACAGAGAAAAGGGCACACCCCAGAAAAAAACGGAGCAAATCGTGGGAGTGGTGGAATTATAGGGTATAAGAAGGTGCTTAGCCCCAATATGACCCTTCTGAAAGTAGAAAAGGGGTGTGGCAGTATGATTTGGGGTGTGCCCACTCTCTGGCATGGAAATGATGGATAGAGATGCCTCCTGCTTTTAGCTATTTCTTGGCCATGGATCAAAATTTTGTCACTTTTCATGAATCATCTATGCTATTGTTTTCTTAACCACTCAGATCTACATTTTAGAAATAAATATTTAAGGAGAAACCATGAATTGATAGTGTAAGTTGAAAGCCTTCCCTGAATAAAAGACTAACAACAAAATACTGGAAATACCGATATTAATAAGTTCTGGTCATTGATTGGCTGTCACTTCTGGCTTCCTTCATGTTTCCTCAGATTACAGAACAGTCACGCCCAGGAAGGCCAGTGAGTGGAGTGATCACTGCTCAGAGACTAAGAACTGAGAGTCAGACTTGCTACCGTCTGCAGTTCCTTCCCTGTGTGACAGACACTTACCTAGGTAACTTCTCTCAGTCAACCCACATCAGCTCTAGGACACAGGGCCATTCCATTGTAACAAGAGTGAGCCATTGTGAAGTGACAGAGAAAAGAGTAGTAGCCCTGACTGTTGGGTAAGAGTGGGGTGTGGAAAATGGAAGTCACCCACGTTCAGCCTCTCCAAGGCCCCAGGAAAAAAAAACATGCTTATTCCAAGGACATTCAAATGGCAAAATGGCAAAAATGTAAAATTCTTACCCTTTCACAGTCAACATTCGGGTTTCAGAGTACAACTAGCTAACAGATGAAAAGAAAATTAGTGTTTGTTTTCCTTTTGAAAACTCAGACCTAGTTTCCATTTCAAGTTGTCCTGCAGAGAGTGGTTTCCACTTAATTGAGATGTGGTCTAGCACAGAGGTTAGTAAGTTGGCTTGGATTCTAAGAACTCCCAAATGTAAACCTAGCTTCCACTAATATGACAAACACTAGAGTGATAGTGTTTGCAGAGCACAGTACGTGGGTGAAAAAAAACATTAGCAATTAATATTTTCTGCTTCTCTTAGCTTTTCTGCCTGCTTGTATTAATGCAACATCCCTTTCTGCTCAGCAGCCACCCACTGAAATCCTTTCTTCCAGCCTTTTTACGCTGTCTCTCATCCTTCCTCTGCATCCAACGGGGAGTTAAGCAGACACTGTGGAATCTGCTGAATTGTGCAGAAGTCCCTGCAAAAGGTGGAAGCTGACTTTTAGCTGTTTTGCTAAAAACAGGCAGGGTTTTACATAGGTGTTCTGTTGTTGTTTGGTTTGGTTTGGTTTGCCTTGCCTTGCCTTCAGGCTAGCTTCAGAAGAACATGACCCTGAAGTTCATCCCAGATGAGAGATATTCAGGCAACACATGGCTCTTTACGGGACTTACTTGACACGGTTCCTACTCAGTTAAATTAAGAGGGGAAAAGAACATAATCTCCCCCTTCTGGTTCATTTCATCTCTGGGTAAGACAGAAAAGAGGATGCAAGTTTGCTAGCTGCCCTGGCTTTCTTCTCAAATTCATCTATGTGTGTTTACCAAATAGACGCAGTGGGCGCCTTAGTAACACACAGGCTTAGCCTCTGTTGCTATCCGAAAGATAGATGAATTGCTGGGTGGCTGGGGAGAAAGATCCATGAAGAGTTTTTTAATTGGTTTAGTAAGATTATTTCCAGTCAACAATTTCCTAGTTTAGTGGTAGAAGACAGGTCTGTTTTCCATAAAAGCCAAATGCCAGACTTTTGAATCACTCTGAATAAAAACATTCCCTTAAAGAGTCACTTGCTATCATATGTTTTACAGCAAAAAAAATAAATTAATTAAAATAAAATAAAGGTTGGGATAGAAACTTTTATCGCAGAATGGCAGGCTGAGGAGGCGCTGGGGAGGTACGGGCACTCATAGCTTCTTCCAGCCTCACATTTCCAGCTACTGCTCCGGGATGTGCCGTCCTCATTGGAAACAAGCAAACAAACATAAACCCACTTGCCCTAGTTGCAGCCATCAGCTCAATAAAAACTGCTACCTCCTCCTTGAAGAGCGCTTTATAGTCCGAAGACTCTTTGTTGACTGGTTTCTGTGTGCTCTTCAGAACTTCCCTCTGAGGTCGGTTGTGAAGGAAAAGCAATACCACAAACAATCCAAACATCCATCCACAGATGCACAAATCCATACAACTTAAGGTGTGGGATACGTTGGGAGAGGAGACGGAATGATGTGTTGCTGAATGATTCAGCAGCATCACCTCTGGAGTTCTTGTGCTAAATGAAAGAAGCCAGTCTTGAGGCTGGGGATGTGGCTGGGTTGGTACAGTGCTTCTGTAGCCAGCACAAAGCCCGTTGTTCAGTCTTCTATGCCGCCCGAACCTGTCATGGTACTGTGCATGCCTGCAATCCCAGCACTAGGGAGATGGAGATAGAAGGACCATAAATTAAAAGTGGTCCTCTACTATATATACCAAATTTGAGGCTACCTGAACTACAATGAGACCCTTTCTAAAAAAAAAATTAAGTACAAAGAGTAAAAGCCAATAACAAAGAACCACATGTAGTTACGTGATTCCATGTATGAGCATCCCAGAATATTAAAATCTGAAGAGACAGAAGATGCTTACCTGGTCTACTTGGGGCTGAAGAGAATGGTAAGACTGAGCTTAGACATGGTAAAATAGTCTAGATTTTTGCATTTGGGCAAAGAGCCTCTCTAATTTGATTGTGGTGCTGGATGCGCAACTCTGTGACATGAATGAAGTGACTGTAAGAAATGGATGAATGGCATGTTTCTTATGTCACATCACAGCTGTGTAAAAAATGAAGAGGGAAACATCACAATGGCTGACCTGATTTCAGCATTGGGTGTAAGTCCTAGGCTCAGCACTGCTTCTCACATATTCCCTTAACCAAATTGCAACAACTCTCTCAATCCCATCTGGCCCTCTGAAAACCAGAGGAAACAATGTTTTCTTAAAAAAAAAAAAAAAGCTGTGCAGAGGGTCGAGTGCAGAAGTGCACTGTACTTATATTTCCTGCTTGATAAAGGGGGGCTGTGATTACAAAGCTGCTGCAGCTAACTGGGGCTTGGGGAGATGAGACGTGTTGGGGAAGAGCCGGAACTGGGTTCTCTGTAGAACTCACCGTGTCTTTTCTTTATGTTAGAGAATGAGAAACAGCCTTAGGTGGCAGAATTGGACTTTCTTCTTGCAGCAGCTCACTCTATTAGAAGCTAGAACTGAGCCAGGCAATGAGAACACAGCAGTGGCTCATGGCCATGGGTCTAGCCTTCAGAGATTAGCAAGTCAGACTCTTAGCAGGCATGTTGATGGAGAATAGACTGGGGGACCCTACCATGCACCTATTCCAGAATCCTGGGCATGTTAACTCCTTCTAAAAGTCAACGTTTGCACTCATCCAATGAGTATAATAGTACAGCTGAGCTGTATAACGTGTAGTAGATCACATGGATGACAGTGCATCCGATAGCACCTAGAAACACAGCAGGCTACAATGTTGTCTTGGATCCATCACTGTCTACACAATTTCAGAACTGACTAAAGGCCCAGTTCTAAAAATGAAACCGCATCACTAAGCAACTCATGACCATGACACATGACCTACAAAATTGGTATGATTGATCGATCGATCGATTGATTGACTGATTGATTGATTGATTGGGTGTTGAGAACAGACCCAAGGCCTTGCGTATCCTAGGCCGGTGCTGCAGCTCTGATCCGTACCTCCATGACTATTGTGACAATTTAATCAAATTATCTTCACAAAGGACTAAAATCCAGTACCTGGCACACAAATAAACAGGAATGAAACATTAAACCTGAACACTTAGTATTGGAATATGAATTTATATTTCATATTAACATATTAGTAGTAGATAATGACTGGCTGAAACAATCAATGATAATAAAGTTCACTATTGTTATATTTATTAAAATCTACAGGAGCATTGCATTCCTTGAGGATAATTCAGACTGTTACTCAACTTTTCTGAGGTATTTTTAAGACTAGAGATATTAATGGTTATCTAGATTTTTTTATGTCCACTGGGTAAGAAATGAACATAAAAAGCAGTTTTAATATGAGATAATTATTTTCATTTCATGAAAGCAACATTACTCCAAACCCTTGGTGAACCAAAATAGTGCTTTGTTTTGCCTCAAACAGCAAGCCATTCTAAATTACAGCCTTGGGAAATGAGGAGATAGTAAATTACTCAGGCATCCCCTGGCCTGGGGGCCTTCGGGTTAGGGTTCAGGTAGTAAGTCCTAGGGTAAGTGGACATTTGGCCCAGTTGCAGATTGATGAGTGATGAGAGGAGCTGGTTATTTGATCCCCAGGAAATGTTTCTGGACCAGGGTCAGTGTTACCAACTTTTGAATCAATAAGTCAGCGCCTCTCGGGCCAGAAAGTTCAGTTCGATTTATCAAGTGAGAGAAGCAATGAGCCTGTTTCTAACGGGTCTGTGCCTTGAGCCTTCGGCCAAGGTGTGAAAGGGAGGGGCCAGGACACACATGGCAGGTCTGCAGGGTATATACGAACACCCAAGGGTCTCCCTCTCTCACGCTTCCCTCATCTCTCAGGGACTTCATCACCTTTGGCACCTCTTCAGAGAAATAAGCATGAGACACTGCTCTGCTCCGCAAACC
Source organism: Pachyuromys duprasi (assembly GCA_028658305.1). NCBI lineage: Eukaryota > Metazoa > Chordata > Mammalia > Rodentia > Muridae > Pachyuromys > Pachyuromys duprasi. The sequence goes on from CM053748.1 coordinate 28,128,760, forward strand.
TATAAAGGACACATGCCAGGACCCAGTGCTGTTCGGAAACCACGCATTCATTTACTCACCTATTTATTTAGACTCTCTGACAAATGAAACAGCGAATAAGAAAGCCTATCCCAACTCAACCATGTCTGCATTCTAAAAGGGAATAGAAACAAATCAGTACTTACTGAGGTCACAGGGTGCTAATCTTAGGGAATCTAGGGTGGATTCCCAGAGGAGGTAATGCTTCATCCAGATAGATAGGATGAATAGAAGCCAGCCTTATACAAAGGGAGGAGAATGCAAGCGAATGCAGCCGTGTGCTCAAAGGTCTAAGTGTAAAGCCCAAGCTATATTGTGCAAAACAGAATAGTTCTGTTTGGCTGCATAAAAATAAATCTACAAACACACACAGCGGAGACTGATCAGAAACAGAGCTTTAGAACGTTGGCTGGAGTCTCCCCTACCTGAGTACTCATGCCCCCGGGGCATTCCCAAATTACCTCCAGGACACTAGTGTGTGCAGCAAAGGAAGAGAATGTCTGAGATGGAAACAGACCCTGTCGGGCATCCCAGGACCTGGGAAGCAAGTAACAGCAAAAGTTCCATGCTGATCCCTGATGTTTTCCAGTCCAGGCAGGAATTGGCCAGTTTCAATCCACTCAGAAGGACATGTGCCCCCAAACCTAGAACACTGTAAATCATGACATGAAAAAAGAAGCCATCATCCCAATATGGGTTCCCCTAGTAACCCCTAAGATCTTAACTTGAAGTCCAAACACCCCCTCTACCCTCTCCTTCCCCTCCTCTTCAGCATATGGCCTTGGCCTTTGAGGTCATCAAGAGCTCCCCACAGAGTGGGACTCCTGAAGGCAGCCTGCCCCCATGTCAAGGAAACTAATCAATGTCCCCTTTTCATGTTATGGTGTCTTGTCCTTCCAGGTCTTGTCCCATGCAGTTTGTGTGCGGCATTCCAGGCTCTGCCTGGGTTCTTCTGAATCGCTCTCTTGACTGTTGCTAGGAAACCATCACTATGATGCTCACACAAGGACAGGATGCTCAAACAACATGGTAGCCAAGAAGGAGGTCGTAGCCTGAGGCTGCAAGCATTGAGTGATAAAGAAGGGAGATATGGATAAGCTAGCTTAAAAAGCTCCACCAGGAGAAGCATCTGTTTATGTCTCTACACTTGGCTGAGAATACAGTGGTTTGTGACAATCCTTTAAGAAGCACACACACAAGGAAGTCATTTTGAGAGCTTACCGCAGGGCACCTCTGGATTCTGTGCGTGTATATGAGGCTTGAGACCTGAGCTCTAAGAAGCTCCCAGACATGGCTATGTTTGCCGTCCATCGCCACCTGGCAAAGCACCCCCAAACTCAGCAGTATGAAACAACAAATGTGTGTTATTTTGAACGGTCTCTGAGCAGTTTAACTAAAACTACAGCCTGCTTGCCAGCCCGGGTTTTCTTATGGTGTAACAGGCAACTGGTCAGCTGAGCAATGGTCTCTTCAGGGACTGAACTCCTGAATTCTGTGATGCTTCAGCTGGTGAGGACCTCACTCCTCACTGTGTGGCCTCTTCAGGGCTTCTCAGAACCTAGAAGATTTTACACAGAATCCTAGAATCGATGTGCTATCACTCTCTTCCTCAGGAGAAAGTCACAAACTTTAGCCAGAAGAGAAGCTCCACTCCACATGGTATTTTGTTTATTTTTCAGTGTGTGTGTGTGCGTGTGTATGTGTGTGTTCAGGTGTGTGCACGCACACCTATGAAGGCCGGAAGATAACCACAGACATCATTTAGGAGTCATCCACCTTGTTCTTGTTGATTTGTTTTGTTTTGGAAACACGCTCTCACTTTGTACTCTGACTGGACTGGAATGTGCTATGTAGACCAGGCTAGGCTTAAACTCATGAAGCTCTGCTTGCCTCTGTCTCCGCAGTGTTGGAATCGCCACCACACCTAGCCCCTCTTTGTTTTTTTGTTTTTGGTTTATTTTTGTTGTTTTTACATCAGGACTCTTGCTGGCCTAAAGCTTATCAAATAGGAAGGGCTAGCTGGCTAGCGAGCCCTGGGGATCCTCCCGTCTCCACCTCAGCAGCTCACATTCTACCATTCTCGGTTTTCATGTGCGCTCTGGGAATCCAGCTCAGATCTCCATGCTTTGTACTTTCCTGACCAAGCCGTCAACCCAGCAGAAGACGAGGCCTTGGAATACAGTGTCTGCGGACACTCAGCTGACGGTGAGCACAGACTCACCAGGACTTGCTCTCAACCTATTAGCCACTTTCTACCTCACCTGAAAATGTCATGAGGGACCGTTACCTTTGCCACCTTACAGGAAACTGATCAACATAAAGCTCACACGGGTGCTCAGCTGACGGCAGCCATTGTTAATGATAAGTTACCAGATGAACTGGCCTGTTTCTCAGCAGCGGGTTCTATGCTCTGCCCTCTCTGCCCGGTGCATGCTGTCCTCCAGTGCAGGAATGTAGACAAGGAATTATGCCAAGATTCTAAATAGCTCCTCTTTTCTCCCTGCCCTCCAGCCCCCTACAAAGGGTCTGGACTAGGTAGGTGGAGTTGGAGCTGAGAGAAGAAATCCGTGTTGGGGGATAGCACATGCAGTTTTAAGACTGTTAAAGGGTCATCGTGGAACAAGGTCCAGGACTGAGGAGTTCTGGCGATGGTGCTGATAATCTGCATTTACCACACACCTTCCAGAACAATTCTATGCACACGAGGGTTTGAGCAACACTGCAGGCCGATTCAGGAGATTTATTTGTTCACCTACCTTCCCCCTCCCCAAAAAGAATGAAAAGGCTTGACTTTGAGTTCCTGAGGACAATAATGAGCTGTCCTCCTGGGGCCCTGTCTGAGGCCAGAGCAGGGCTGGCCCTGGGGTTGACCCAATGCAGAACTTCTGTCCCAGTGACTAATGATCCAGCCTAGGCCAGCCTGGCTGCAGTTTATCTACAGGCCCCATGACAGGGCCATCTTACTCAGATAACCACAATCTTACTTTGTGGGATCAAATACTGGCTCGGGATTTATGAGTCCAAGAAACAACATGGCTGTGCTCAAGGGGGGACAGGGCGGGGGTGGAGGTCCTTCTCTCTCCAGAGCCTTGGTTCCTTACCTAGCTTCAGGCTTCGGGACAGACCAAAAGGACAGGCCCCTGCTTATTTGAGGGTAGGAGCAGGGTCAGTAGACCAAGGAACAGCAAAGCAGCTGTTTTGTGTCTCCTCTCAATTTCTTCCACCCTGTCAGAGGCTAAAATCGCAGTCCAGCCCATGCTGATACATTTCGTCATCTTAAAATGCAGGGTGAGATCAAAAATGAAAAGGCAGCCTTGTCTTGTTCTGTAATCAGGGCATGGAGAAAATGTTTGTCACTGTTACCCCTTTGCTGCTGGGATGAGTAGCTGGCTTAGGGCTGACAAGCAGCAGGCTTGACATGCAGCATCCAAGCAGGTATCATTTGGTCTCTTCTCCCCTTTGGACTTGTGGCTAAGTGATGGTTTTTAAAAAACGAGGAAGCATGGAAAACTTCAACTCTAGTTTCCCAGATGTTCGGGGCAGCATCCGTGTTTTCTTTTAACTGACTCTAAAGACTCACTTTTAGCGGCTCATCCCTCAGGCAGCAGCCAAAACCGGTGATAGAAAAGCGCTGGTGGGGGCCACAAGGGATGAAGACACCGGAATTAGCAAGATCATGTCTAGTGGTGATGATGATGAAGAGAAAAGTAATGGGAGGGCTTGGAAAGATCAGTTGGGCTTTGGTTCGATCAGTAGTCTTTGACCTGTGAATCGAGACCCTTTTGGCAAACATCTATCTCCCAAAATATTTACATTATGATTCATAACAGTGGCAAAATTACAGTTATGAAGCAGCAACGAAAATAAGTTTATGGTTGGGAATAATTTTATAGTCACAACACGAGGAACTGTATTAAAGGGTCACAGCATCAGGAAGGTTGAAAACCACTGGGTTAGAGGAAACAAATAACCCAAACTTGAGATTTTTATATTTGAGTAGCAGGACTGGGAGATGGCTCGTGGGCAAAGTGCTCTCACTGCCCAACTGCAAGGACCTAAAATTGAACCCCCCCACCCTGAACCTAGAGTTGGGCAGCATCGTGTACCTGTAACCCCAGGATTCCATCGGGGAGATAGCAGGTGGAGACATGAAGTTCATGTGACAGGTAGCCTAGCACACACAACATCAGGGAATGAGGCAAAGAACCTGGCTCTAACAAAGTAGAAGGTAAGGACTGCCATTGATGTATATCCGTGCGTCCCATGCTGTCTCTCACACAAACACAGATTTTTTTTAAGGTTCTAATCACTCTTCTACACTGGCCACTTATCTACGGACAATCTCTTGCTCTTTCCTCACTTCTTCCCACTTCCATTTGCGTTGAATAGAAGCTCTTGCAGCATCCCAGAAGAGGACATTGCAGCCAGCCCTGAAGAGACATGATAAGCCAAGGTCAGATGGAAGGGGGGGAGGTCCTTCCCTATCAGTGGA
>CM053748.1:28133369-28168888 GCA_028658305.1 Pachyuromys duprasi
TCTCCAGATCAAGTTTTACTGCTTTTGGCCCAAAGCTGCTGCAAAATTTACAGAGCAAAGAGAGGTACAATGTGGTCTACGGAACAAATCACTGAGTTAGGGTGAGTTTCTGTGCTCTAAGGTACTTAGTGTTTAGAGGCAATTTCATAAAAGCCGTCATTAGACTAATATATCACAACAGCAATCCAGCAAGGATGTCTGAAGGTTTGAGTTGTGATTTCAGAGCTGTCAGCTCCCAAAGCCTTGCACACGAAGTTGGGGAAATTTTGCTTATGTGTTTTAAGGGCGATGGAGCCCTCTGAGTCCAGATGAATGCCACGAACGTTAGAAAATGCTCACATGTGTATTCACATAAAATTCCAGGGTCCATGAACTCCCGGAGTCCATCCATGGGTCCCCCTGGGGCTTCTTGAACCCCAGTTTCCTGCTTTAAAATTTATATTTGTGGAACTTTATCCAAGGAATTTTTAAATAATGTTTTTAAAGCAGACAGCCTATAGAGCATGGCACTTCTTGGCTTTTAAGTGTTACACAGGAATGAACATTTAGTATCTGAAAGCGTAAGAGCAGTGTTTACCTTTTACTATATGTGTATATATATATACATATACACATATGTATTTCTTTAAATTATTTTAAACTTTTAAAAAGATTTAGGCTTTTTAAAAATGTGTATGTGTGTGTGCCTGCATGAATTTAAATGTACCACACATGTGCAGAAGCCTTAAAACTATAGTTTCAGGCAGTAGTAAGTCCCAGGAACTAAACATGTATCTTCTGCAAGAACGGCGAGCATTCTTAAGCACTAAGCCACCTCTCCAGTCCTGGAACGATTTTGCCTAGCAAACTCGTCATTTTTGTAATAATAACTTTTTAAAAGAAATCAAACCTTAAAAATTATAAATAATGACAAACATCTGAGTCAGAGGATGTAGTCGCCACTTCTGGCCACCTGTTCTTGATGGGAGACCAGCTACTTCAAGAACGAGGTAGAAAAGAATGGGCAAGGAAGGGTCACAGGGGAGAGACGGCTGGGGGCTCAGCAAATATAAGGTTGATGAATTGACAAGAGATTGTCTGGGTAGCCCAGGAATAACCTAGAAGTACGTGTCTGATAGAGTTGTCTACTATGAGAAGAGACCGAATTGGCCATGTCGGGTAGACCAGGAGAGCTCCTCTGATAACTTCAGGTCAAGCTGAAACCCATACTTGTGAGGTCAACTGCACGAAGCACTGTAACCACAATCTGCTTGCGGACTGATGACAGTTCAGAGGTCAACTCCTTTCCATAAAGAAAGAAAGCCGAAGCAGTAATAACGAACACAGACTTGATGGTCCCACAGTGGGGCCTACATGGGAGGTGTTATATTCAAGTATTTCTGCTCACATGTACATGAATCTTCATTAAAAAAGAACATAAATTGGGTAATTATATTCCAAACCATGATCTTCTTTCTGGCACAAATCTGTCCTCTGCTGAGGTGGTGAGAGGAACTCAGAAAGGTACTAAATACAGGTACTAAATCACTTATTACCTTAGGTGGGCTTGGGGGGCATACAGCTTAACACATTACATAGTACATCACGGAAAGCTCAACTGTGATAGGAAAAAAAAAAAAAAAAGAAACTACTTCTCTGAGCTACGCCCTGGGTTGTCTTTGCCAGCTTCCTCAGCGACTGTGGGCTTTGGCCCAAAGCTGCTGCAAAATTTACAGAGCAGAGGAAGGGACATGATCTACTGACCAAGTTATGAGGGTATCGTGAATTGCTTGGTACATTCAAGGTACTTAGCATTTAAGAGCAGTTTCCTAACAGTCCTCATTACGGTAAGACCTCATGTTAGCAATTCAACAAGGATGTCTGGGAATTTGAGATGAGCCAGGAGAAGACACAGCCCTGCTACTGCTGTCTCCCTCTAGACTTGGGGCACTATCCTTCCATTGTATACTCTGTCCGTCCTCTTGGGACCCAAGGGCATAGTAGATTTATCCTTGCTTTTCAAAATGGCTGTTCTAGGAGAGACAGGAGGAGGAATGTAGCTCGTTATTTGTGAGATTGCAGCGTCATGTAAAGATAGGCTGTCACACAGATCTGCAGAAATCTAGCCGGTGTCTGTAAGCAGGGCTTACACATTTATCCCACCATCAGAAAGAGGCATTGATGGAGTTATTATCACTCTTATTTTTCCCATATTTTGTTCCTAGTTCCTCCTTGGGACCCAAGTCTGTCAGGGGATATGAGGCAACTCATGATATCAATAGGCCATGTGACTTCCTTATTACAAGCTGTGACTGTCACTACCTTCTACAGAAAGCCCTAGACTGGTGATTTTTTTTTTTTGACGTAACGATCTGAGAGCAAAGCTACTCAGTAGAAACCATGCTTTGAGTTTGAATCTTTTCCAAGACTAGCAAGATGGAGTGTGGTCCTTTCTGGTGAATCTGGGCTCTGTGTAATCAGGAGACCAGGAAAAGAAACAGCTGTTTCCTAGTGTGTACTGTGTATAGAGATGCTACAATGTTTGGGCCCTTAGGTGTACTAAATGTGTTTTCAACTTACAATGTTTCGAATGTATGATGGTTTTACTGGTTTTCAAACCCACACATGTTCACAGATTCCTTCTCAGCCTCCTCAGCCCCAGGGGTCAGGAACCATCATCTGGTTTGATCTCCTTGATGCATTATTCTAAGGTCCTGATGAATGTCTCCACTAGACAGATAAAGAAATTGAGGCTTCAGGAGGACAAGGAAAGCTCCCCAAGCTTACTCAATGCCTCTGTGGAGGAGAAGTTACTTGAAGTTAGTCTTCTGAGCCCAAGCCCCATGCCCTTTCCCATCTGCTAGACAAGAGCAATTAAGTGACACAGGAAAGCACCATACACCTGTAAACAAGAAGCTGTCTGGGCAGCATTCGAGGTTTATTTTGTACAAAGCAAACACTACTTTCATGAAAACAAAAATAACAGTAGCCAGTTAGTGTGTTCTTGATGCTGACCCTGTGCCCGGCTCTGCTGCAAATACCTTCCAACCATTCTTGCCTCTGACCCCGCCACACTGGGACGACCTAACAGGAAGGAGCATTGAGCTCGTGGTTTCCAAGAGATTTCAGTTATCCTCCTGGGGAAGGCATAGTGAGGACAGCTCAGTTCGTGGAGGCAGGAGGGCACAGTGGCTTGTTCACATCCTGGGGGATCAGAAAGCAAAAGTGGGGGGATACTAGAACTAGGAAAAAGCATAACCTTCCAACTCCAGCTTCCCCTGACTTACCAGCCAAGCCCCATCTCCGAAACACTCCACGGCCTTTAAAACCATACCACAGGGCTTGGGGGATGATGGCTCAGTCAGTAAGATGCATGACATCCGAGGATAGGACCCTGAGTTTGATCTCCAAAGGCCATCTAGACAAGCCAGAAGTATGTGCTCCTCACTATAACCCCAACCACGGGAGGCAGAGAAGCATCAAGCTTACTAGCCAGACAGCCTAGCCTACCTAGTGAGCTCTGGGCTAGTGACCATGCCTGGAAAAAGAGGTGAATGGATGGTGCCTAAGTAACAACACTGATGCCGACCTTTGACTCCCACGTGAATCTGCGCATACACACTAGCACTACAAGATAGAGACCAAGCATTCAACACATGAGCCTATGAGGGGCATTTCAGGATCAAACCACACTGCTACCCAAAAGAGAAAAGACTGTTACTGTCCTCATTCACAGCTGTGCGAATGCAGGCTCAAGACATCAACTGACTGGTGCACAGTTACAGATGAGAAGCAGATTTCCTTTAGGCTGCGGGACTGTGGAGGGCCTGACTCTCCACTACCAGACTCAGCTCCACCTCCCCGTGGGCTTGTTCATCATCTCATTTATCAGGCAAGTTGATGGTCCTGAGGCCCGAAGGACCCTGGCTTGGTAGCAGGTCACTTGATTGAATCAAGCTGAATACTTACACCTCATCTGTTAACGCCGCCTGCCGCAATGGAGCATGAGGGGCCTAGGAGCCCTTGGAGCAGGAGCACAAAATCCTCTCCTTCTACACAACTGCTCTTTCAGTTGCCGATCAAACTCCATGAGGACTCACAGACAGATCTCCCAAGCAGAGCTTCACTCGGCAGCACAATTAATAAATGTCTTGAAGAAGGTTGAGGGGGCGGGGTTGCTGAGTTTGTCTGGGCATACGGGAGTGAAACACAAGCAATTCAGATGCATTTTTTATTTCCACTTATTGCCTTTGTCAAGAACCTCTATATTCCATAGGGCCAGATGGATTAGCTGTTTTGTTTTGTTTTGTTTTGTTTTGTTTTTAAATAGTTTTACGCTTCAATGAAACAGTACTTCTCCTTCCTACCTCTGTCAAGCAGAGGAGGAAACACACACACAATGGGGGGAAAAATTACAACTTCTATGTTGACAAATGCCAGAGAAGAAAATTTTTCTTTTTATTCAACAAATGCTTGTCTTCTCGTTTGGGCAATTTGTTCCTCTAAGGGAACCAGGCAAGGAGTGAATGCAGTTTGGAGGAAAGGAGCAAGCTTACAGAGGTTTCCCCCTACCCACCAAAAAAATGTGCTGATAAAGACAGTGCAGTTAAGATGTTGGAGGTAGTTGGTGCCAAAAACAGAGGAAAACAAGACTCTGGTTGCCTGTGACCTGGAAGTCTCGAGCCTGCAGAGACGCGGGTTCAGCCTCGGGTTTTGGCCTCTCTCTTGTGACTCCGATTGATAGCTGGTGTCTCTGCGGATACAGCTTGAGCTAATTCCCAGGATAATGACCTGGCCCCCATGATTTACTAACCTCACAGTGCAGAGCTGCTCTGTCAGGGCCGGCTAATCCTTTAATGGTCCCTGCAGTGTGTCCAGAGAGGTTCCAAAAATTCCACAGCCCTCCTTGGAACACTGAAGGGCATTGAATGCCCTCTCCCCTCCCCAGCTGCATCTACCCACCCCAAGCCCTTATCTTATCAGGTAGCTAATTCCCACAAATTATTGTGTGGTTCAGGCAGAAAAAAAAATGAAATGAAATTGCTCTCAAATCATAAATTTCTCACTTTTTGGACAGCTGCTAAGTCAGGGAAAGCTCGACCAAGTGGATCTTAGTCTCTGCTCTGAACAATTAAGACCTGCAAAGTGCCTTTAGCTCCCCTGAAAAGCAATGTTTATTGATGGGAGGGAAGAAAACAGTTTATACAGAGATTTAGCATGCTATCCACTCTTAAGTGGGGTGTAATCCTTCATTAGGGATAATGTGACTCCCAGAACACTGTATCAGGCTTAAAGTCTATGGTCCCTAGCACTCCGGTCAATTTGACCAGCCTCAGCCTCAGTACTGGCCTTAGGATGGGGAACTTCCAGGCTTCCCCAAGCTAGTCCTACCCAGAGGAGAGAGACCTTCCAGGGATCCAAAAGGAACAGCACGCTGGGTATCTGAGCCTCAGAAGGGACACAGAAAGACCTCTCTCTCTGTTTCAGGTTGTCACTGTTGCTACCACTGGCTGCCCAAACCACCTATATCCCTCACCTGGGTTATTGTAAGAACCTCTTCCAGCTCTATCCCTCCTTCTCCATTCAGTCTTTTTGGATTTCTTTTGTTGAAGTAAAATCTCTATAATGTAAAATTAAGCAATCAAAGGTATATAATTGGGGCTGGGGGTGTCACTCGGTGGTAGTATGTCTGTCCAGCATGTTCCTGGGTTCATTCCTTAGCACTGCAAATAACCCCAAACGTAACTTCAGTAAGTGAGTGGTTTGGTGGGCTTTTAGTTAGCTTGGGATGCTAGAAAACCTCTATCTAAGTCCAAAGCTATGTCATCAGCACTAAAGAAAATCTGTACCCATTAGGCAATCAATCCCAGGCGTTCTTGCTCCCTAGGCCTTAGGAAAACAAACAAACAAACAAACAAACAAATCTGCTTTCTGCTTTGTGAATTTGACAGCTCAGGATATTTCCTTTTAATGAAATTCTGATCTCTGTGCCTGGCTTCTTTTGCTTAGCCTTTTTTTTTATTTTTTATTTTACCCACATTATAACAGAATTCCTTTTCATGGTTGAATAATATTCTGCTGTGTATCCATAACAGCCTTCTGCAGTTAGATACCTGAGCCTTTCCACAGTCAGCTACTAAAAACATACTACTGTGAACATTCTCAAGTCTTTATCACAATACTTGTTTCTAATTCTATTGCATATGTAACTGAGAGGGGAAGTCCTGGATCACTATGATGGTAGATTTTCAGTTGAATCATATTCTTCTGCTCAAAAATCTTACAATCGTTTCCCACCCTGAAATAAAATTAAACACCTTAAAGTGGACAACAATGTCAGCCTATTGTGATCCGGCTTCTGCAGCCTCTCTGAACCTACCACCCTCCACCCACCACGTATCTGTTTAGCCTGGAACACTCTTCCCTGTTCCTGTTTCCTCTGGTCTCTACCCAAAGCACAATCCAACTAAAACGGGATGTTAGTCCCATTCCCCACACTCTGCTCTTCACCTGGTTTAATGATATGATGCTATTGCTTCATCCCATTTCTCTCATAGAGTATAAGTTCACTGGGGACATGTTTTGTTCCTATTCTATATGGTTAATCTTAGCGCCTATATGAAGTCACTTACATATGTATTTGACTTCATAGGGGACACTTTCAGTATCAACGTATCATCTTTGTTATCACCAGCTCTGAAGGCAAAGGATAGTTGTTCAAGTCCGTATATGCATAAAGTTTAAGGAGAAAAAAAATCAAACAAACACGGAAGGCTGAGAGATGACTCAGAGGCTGAAGCTGCCTACAGCTCAATGCTGCAGACCTGATGACCTGAACTTGACCTCTGCAAAGGTGGAAAGAGAGAACAGATCCTGAAAAGTTGTCCTCTGACCTCCACACACCTATTCACACATACGCATCGTATCCACTCACTCATAATTAAAAAAAATGTCAGCACACACCTACTGTTACATGGAGAAAAATGGGCATCAATTCAACTGTAATATTCTGCTTCTATTAATTTAAGTAATCTTTACCCAAAATTAGGATTCGCAGATAAGATGGCTGTTAAAAGCTACTTCTGAGTAAGTGGATTAGAGATAGCCTAGCAGGCGGCTGGGACTGCTGTGCTGCCCACTGTCCAGTCAAGCTGCCTCAGCATGACCACAGCCACCGACAAAAACCTTGTGAAAAGTTATCTGTCATATGACTCAGGGCCCATTGCTGCAGCTGCCCGGAGCCCCACCAGCGGGCTTAGGAGTGCTCCAGAACAACCTTAAATATACCTCTCATAGAGAATGGGCCAGAAAGCCACACCTGAGAGTTTCTTCCTGTAAGGAAGCTCTATCCCAGGGACAGTCAGCTAAGGCTAAGGCGGTGCAGCCACACACCAGCACCGCAGACACGCCGTCCCTGCCTTCGTAGCAGCAGCCGTGCCTGGGCCCAGTAGGCATGGCCTTGGCCACCCCTCTCTGAGTCAGCACCAATGCCTCCTCCACTGAACTTTCGGCAGGGGCCATTCCAGGGGCCTCAGAGAGAAGCTCCAACTACCAAAAAGACCCGAACATGGAAGCACAAACCTAGCGACACCAGAAGCAACACCACGAAAACCAAAGGCTAGCCTGCCAGACAGAGGAAGTAGCCCCCCACCCCCACCCCCGCCATTCTCGGCTTGCTAAAAGGGAGCACAGTACCGGCACGAGAAAGTGCTCAGGTGGGCAGGACTTTTGCATCTGTTCAGAGCATGGACCATACCAAGTGATGCCTGTGGAAAGTTCAGTCCCTCACTCTCACGGAGTTGTCTGTTTATGACCAACGGGCCAAGGGGTCCAAGCCAGGAACCCGTCTTACCTGATGTGACACAAAGGGTTCATCTGGCCAAATGGCTAACACCATTAGCAGTCCTCCACACCACTGGTTAAAAACGATACAAATGACAGCTCTGGAGAAGGAGGAACCTTTTTAAACCAATAAATCATCCGGTGAGTTTCCACCCCTTTTGTCTGTAGGTTGTTGGTTTGCATAGATATTTTTGTTCTGTCCTTTTTTTAAAAAAAAATATGTTTAGTCTTCATCTTTTTTCTAATGTTTTAGTAGTTTAGTTTTTCTTTCTGAGTGCTTATTTTTTATAACTTCTTGCAATGTGTGCATTTATTGTTAAGCCATAGTACTTTAATCTCTATCTCAAAAGAATAGACCTTGGTGGCTAGCCACCCTCCAACTTTCTAGAGCTGCAAAGTCCTTCTCTTCCACATCTTTAATGCTCTTCCTACTAGCTCGCATACCTCCAACCTCTATACCTTCCTTCTCACTCACACTGTGGACTCTTCCCTCCTTTCACCATTCCTTCTGCGTTTCTCTGCTTGCATACTGATACTGTTTGCTTTGGAAAATATACAGGCCACGCTTTCTCCAACTAGTGTCCCAGTGCCAGTCTCCAATCCACAGCAGGACGAAAGGGTAACGAAGATTTCCTAAGCCAAACAGCTATTAAAGAGGTGGGAAGCATCACTTCATTCCCTCCCTTTAATAGGTGTGGGAAACAAAATTCCTAATGAAGACGTTGCTCTGGAAAGATCCACAGAAAACAGGACAAATAGCCAAACAGAGGTGGAAAACCAAAAAATTAAAACTGAAAGACATACTCATCCCAACAGATGTGTAAAACACAACAAAAATGCAAAGAAGATGAAATATGAATCTATCACGATGCCATAACAACAGCCCAACTCCTCTAAAATGGGAACCAAAGCCACAGGGATGACTGAAAGGTCCAAGGAAGAAATCAGAAACCTGCTTTTAAAGGGAATTAATGACTAAATAAGCATATAAATACACTAAGGAAATCTATTCAAAACCTCAGCAACATAATTGCCCAAGTGAATAGGGCAATTTGTAAAATCCAATCTAAAATCCAAAGATGGAGGGGGAAATTAAGTAAGGAACCTGAAACACTGAAAGATAACAAAACAAATTTTGTAGATGAAAAGAAAATCATCAATTCAATAAACCATACCAAAACATAATACCAACAGACAAAAACCATGCAGAACAAATTTCAGAAATGGAGGACAAAGTCAAGACAATAATATAATCAGACATATAAAAAAATGTGAATATCACCAACACTTCCAAGAAGCCTAGAATAAATACAAGACCGAAACTTAGAACCCATGGTGTAAAAGGAGCTGAAATAAAAAGTAAGAAGAATAGACAAACTACTTAATAAAACTATAACAGAAAATTCCTCAAACCTAATGAAATAGGTTTGGGAAGCACAAACAATATTTAGAACCTCAAACAGACATTACCAGAAAAGAATTTCTCTGTGAGACATCATAACTAAGATTTCAAAAAGTACAAATTTAAAAAAATTAAAATTTGTAAGGGGAAATTTCCAATCACACAAACAGACAGGAATATCAGATTAATAAGACCTTTCACTGGCAATGCTTAATACCAAAAAGTTATGGAACTGTGTATTTGAAGCCCTGATGGCTTCAAACCAACCAAGACTGTTATACCCAGCAAAGCTATCCTCCAGGATTAATAAAGAAATAAGGATTATTAAAGGGAAACCCAAATTTAGAAAATTCATGATGACTAATCCAGTACAGCAAAAAATTTTAAGGAAATATTATCAAAGGAGAGAGAAGAATGAATCTAAGTAAACACCTAGATTCCATGGAAAGAATAGCTAAATAAAGAAGAGCTGGGAAAGAATCAGTGATATCCAACATCGCAAACCAAAAAGAAAAAGGAAAAACAACCCGAACAAACAGAGGGTAAGGAAAAGGAACACCAACAGTCCAGCCAGTCTTCTAACAACATCGTAGGAAACAGTCAGTCTCTTTCAATCGTAACCTTAAATGTCAATGCACTCACATCACTGTTAAAGACACAGTGTATTTTACTGAGTTAAAACAAAACAAAACAAACAAACTGGAGAAGTGGGGTCGGAGAGATGGCTCTGCAGTTAAGAGCATTTCCTGTACTTGCAGGGGACCTGGGTTTGGTTCCTGGCATCCATGTGATAGTTCACAACCACCTGTAACTCCAGTTCTAATTCTGTCCCTGGAAGGTCCAGACACACATATGGTACACATGCACACATTAAACACATTAAAACACTCAAATATAAAGCAAAAAAAAGTCCTTAAGGGGGAAAAAAAAACAGACAACTACAACAACAAAAACATACAGGAAATGTGGTTGTCTCTAAGACACACACTTAACTAGCATGGATGCCCCAAATCTGGGTGTCAAAGAACATAAATCAGCTACCAAAGAAATAGACCATAAATACAGGCACAATTATTGTATACTTGATAAAGTAGATATCAAGTAAAAAATCAGAAGAGATAAAGAGGGTCACCACCCATATTAGGAAATGGAATAATCAACCAAGAATTTCATGGATAAACACCGCATGTTTGTAGGAGTATAGAAAGTTTCACAGCAAGGAACTGATCAACAGAGCAGACAGACAGCCTACAGAATGGCATGGAACCTTTGACAGCTGTGTGTCAGACACAGGGTTGATATCTAGAATATATAGAGAACTACAAAAATTAAACACCCGGGAAAACAAAATGACCAGTCAGTAAATGGGCTAATGAGATGAACAGTTCTCAAAAGAATAAACACAAATGACAAACAGGACTTTTTAAAAGTGTCGTTAGACACGGTGGAAATGCAAATTAAAACTGCTCTGTGTTTCCATCTCACTGTAGTCAGAATAGTTATCATGGAATACGGGCAGGAAATGTTGGCAGGGCTGTGGACGTGTGCCTTAGTAGTTGCTTGGTGGACTGTGAGCTACTATAGCCTCCATGGAAATGAGTATGAAGATCTCTCAAAACAAGAAATAGACCTTCCATATGATCCAGCTATTGCATGAGCACATACTCAAAGGACAGATGCTCTCATACCCAGGCTTATTGTTGCTCTAAACACAATAGGAAGAATTGAATCAGCTTAGATGCCCAAATGCTGTGGGCATGTATCCTAGACAATGTGCTTACATAGACAGTGTTGTCACTATCACTTGACATGATCCAGAGGTATGGTAAACACAACATAGAAGTCCTGCTAGCATAACAGAGTATACGGTTTGATTCAACATTAGTTTATAAGCATAAGAAATACATTTCAAAATAACCTAATTATAAAGCACAGTAAATTACATATAACACAACCTGTCAGCACTATCGTTTTGTGATCATTATCAAGCACTGTTGTACACAGCTGTATGCAATAAACTTTTCTACAGTCCGTAGCATCATAGCTTTGCTCATGCCCGTATCACCAAAAACATGGGCACAACGCGCTTTGTTGTGACCTTAGAAGGCCTCCGACATCGCTGGGCCACTGGAAGTTTTTAGCTTCATTATAATCTTAGATCTGTGTCATATGTGTGTGACCTTCCATTACTCCAGACATGGCAAACAATTATACCCCAGAATGTCTCAAAAACTCCAAAGAGTGGCCATGTTTACCACCTATTCTTACCATATCTCGTCTGAGGAAAGAAATTCAGAGACTAGCCACGGAAGTGGGGCTGGGTAAAACAGACTGCTAGGAAAACAAAACAGAACAAAACAGGTTACTCTTACAAAAAGAGTAGCCTATCATATATTATTGAGTGCTGTGGCTTGAAGAAGCATAGCCCCCAAAGACTCATGTTTGAAGCACTACTAAGAGATGTGGCCTTGTTAGAGTAGGCGTGATCTTGTTGGAGGAAGAGACGCTGTGGGAACAGGCTTTGGGAGTCTGCTATGTTCCAGCTCCACCTTCTGCTGCCTGCAGATCAAGATGGAGAACTCTTGGCTCCTCCAGCACCATATCTGCCTGCACACCGCCATGCTTCTCGCCATGATGAAATTGTAAGCCAGCCCCAATTAAACGTTTTCCTTTATAAGAGTTCCCGTGGTCATGGCATGTCTTCACAGCAATAAAACTAAGACAGGCACAGAATATGTGCCAATAACTGTTCTGGGTGTTAAAGAGAGAAGAGCAAAACCCACAAGGGGTGTATGAGTTTCCTGTTGCTACCGCAGTGAAAAACCATGTGGCTTAAAACAAAGACTGTATCGTGTTGTAGTTTTACAGATCACCCGTCCAAAATGTTTCTCACTGCGCTGAAGTCAAGCCGGCTGCATTTCTCAGAAGCTCTAAGGAAGGATGTGATCTGGTGCCTTGCGTGGCTTCTGAACACTGCTCCAACCATTTGCCTGATGGTCCCACATCGCCAGCACTGTTTTTTTCCATTAGATTCTTCTTAGATTCTGACAATCCTACCTCCCTGTTTTCTTTTTTTAAATTTTTTATTGGTTATTTGTGAGTTTCACATCATGCACTCCAATACACTCACCTCCCCATCCCTTCATATCCACCCTCTGCCCTTGCAACCTTCCCCACAAAAGAAAACAAAAACCAGTAGATGATAGACAGACAGACCATAAGAACATCTTCACTTGCAAAATGTTCACTGCAATGAGTCATTGGACTCGCTCAAGGACTCTGGCTACACTATCAATACTGAATCCTCACTGCCCAGATGCTCCCAGATGTCCTGTGTTGTGGAGATCCTGCAGCTTTGGTTCTGCAGAATTGGCCCTTTCATGCACTCCAGCAGTTCATAGATGATATAGATGTTAGGATGGACCAACCCAGCGCCCTGAATCTGGGCCTAGATGGTAGTTGAGTTGGTCAGCCCACCAGCTCTCCACCTCTCTCCCCACATCACCCCCCCCACACACACACACACACATACACATCTCCAGGGACAGCTCTCCAGCAGGGCTCTGGCTTGCTCACCCAGTGTTCCATCCAGTGAGGGGTGGTCCCAACTCTCCTGTTCTGGCGATCCCTGGGCGGGCTCTCCAGGGACCGCTGCAGGTGGTGAGGGTTGAGGGTGGGGAAGGCATCTCTCCAGGCCCACCCCACCTCACGGCAGGTAAGTAAGTGGCAGGGCCAGCTCTCCCGTGCTCATGCCCTCAGACCTACCATCTGGGCCAGCTCCGCTGTGCTTCCCACAGGATGTGCAGGGCCAGCTCTCCCGAGTGCTGTAGCCAGTGAGGGGTGGGGCCAGCACCGCACAGCCCTTGGACTTCCGATTGGTCTTTATTGGTGATCTGAACCATGGATATTGAGTCAGACCTCCACTACTACATGGCCAGGGACCCAGGGCAGCAGCGTGGGCTTGGGACTTCACCATGGCCTGAGGTGGCGGGGCAGGCTACTCACAGCGGGCTATTTCTCTGTTCTCGTGTCTACATTTCCACATCTCTTCATAATGCTCAAATTGTTCCACTTCTCTTTCTCTCCCATCTGTCCACATCGTGATGGCTCTTGCTGCAGCCGGACCACATGGCTGACAGGCCTTTGGGTGTCTTCAGCCCAGCCGCAGTGTGACATGGAGGCAGGAGGTCCTGTGAGTGTCCTCTCCTGCCTGTGCTTTGTGGCATGGCGGCGGGCCTCTGGGTGTCCTCCACCCACCCATGGACCCCTCCTCTGACCTCCCTGTTTTCTCTTCAGAATTTTGATCCACTTAGAGCCCATCCCAGCCATCCAAGAAAACCTCTCCATCTTAAAGTCTGTGTGTGGTTGGTCTCTTAAGAGAGCATATTCCTAGACTTTAGGGACTGGGTTGGACATCTTTGTGGGCCATCATTCTACCACCATCAAGGATTTCATCTGAGTAGCTATGGTATCATAAAAGGTAGAATATGGGATCATATGAAAAGTGAGAGGAATGCCAGCTTTGAGAGTCAGGAAATGACTCTCTTAAGGCTGAGAACTAGATGAACGAGACGTATTTGGGAAAATGGAGGTAGTAGAGGCCATAGCAAAAGGGATTCAGATGGAGGTTAGAACCAAGGCTTAGAGGTGACAGAAAGCACATTCACCCCGGGAGCTGTGAGAGGCTGAGAAAGGCTACAAGGTAACAACTGGATGACAAGGGCCCCAAGAACCTTTGGGAAAGCTAGACTTTATCCTGAGGGCTGTGGGTAGTGAGAGGGATAATTTGCATTTTGGAAAAGTCATTCTTGGCTGCCGGGCCGATGTAGCTTAGCTGGGACAAGAGTGGTGCTAAAGAGAACAGTTAGGAGTTATGACAATGACCGGCTGTGGAGATGCTACTGAAGGACTTAGATTTAGAGTCACTATTGTGGGGAGTAAGTTATTGTTTGGATGTTGGGGGAGGAAATAAGGAGAAGTGGGGACCCCCAGGGTGACTGCCATGATTGAAACTGCTCGTGTTTTCTAAACATTTACTATCTGCCAGCTACTAGACTAAGAATTTCCATGGATTTGATACTCACAAGAACCCCATTGGCCAAAGAGCTCAATGGCTTCCAGGGCATCAACACTTCAATCTCCTTATAGTTAACAAGCCAACTGTTCAAATGAGGGCCAAGATTGTTACGTCTCTATAAACTCTCCAGTTTCCTTGCTGCTCTGGGGGAACATTTATTTGTGTCTGTGTCCACACATGCAAGTGTGTGGTAGCAGTGGAGGTCATCAGCTGTTGTTACAGGTGTTGTGAGCTGCTTGGTATGGGCTGGGGACTGAACTCAAGTCTTTGTGGAAAGCAGCAGGTGCTCTTAACCACTGATCCATCTCTCCAGCCCTGAGCCAGTACATTTAAAGAAAAGCAGGGAGAGCACGAGGGGTGGGGGAAACTGTTCCTCCACAGTAATCAGGCAAGTCATCTCTTCATGCTGATCTCAGCCCCACCTTGTCTTTGAAGAGCATCTCAGGCCTCCACCATAGGCACCTATAAACCTAGGGCAATTTCTCCTAATATTAGTTCTTGTGCCTTAGGACAGGCTCTTCTCGGGGGGGGGAGGGGAGGAGTGCCATTTGGTAGAAGAAAGTATTATGCCTTTTGAAGCATCAGAGGCCGTTTATTTCTTTTAAATATTATCTTCTTGAGGGCAGAAACATCATAAGAGAAAAAATGGGATTGAAGGCACATTAGCATTTCAGATCCCTGTCTGGCCTCCAAGCAGTCATAATGTGGTCAGACAATACAATGAAAACACTTCAGAATCCAATTGGGGCTGTGTTGATACCTTTTTTTTTCCTTATTGCCAAGTAGACCAAAGAAAACTTGAAAAAGATGTATAATTCAATCATGTTAACAAGTCTTCAGAACTGGGCCCAAAACATCTAAATATCTTAAAATTCAAGGAAATGCAGTACAGATTTGACAGTGTGAAGACTTGGCTACAAGACTACCCCCATGTGGGCAGCCGGAAATGCTAAGCCATAAGTGTGACTCAATGAATCTCCTCAGCAATCAGAGTAACAATGGAGTCAGCACTTTACCATGCCAACTGTAACCTTGTGTTGAGACAGAGGAATTATCTCCTAAAAGACTGAGTGTCCCTATTCCTGAAACCTGGGTGACTTTTTAATACAGAGATATATGAATAGTGAGAAAATTAGATGAAAATATTACTATTTGCATATCATGGTGTCTGTATCCATTTGGCACTTGAGTATAACATTTAAAGAATTTAGCTTATTAGAACAGTCTTACAATTCTTCTCAAAAATATAATGAATGGTTAATGTTCACAGCAGTGTTTAAGTGGAACTCTGATTAAGTCTCTGTACAAGTTTGAGAGTCAGCCTGGTCATGAGTTCACTAGATTTGAAAGAAGGATGGCACTTCTCCAAAGCTTTTCTTTTTTCAGTCGGACAAGTAGAGTTTAAGAGTGACATGAATATGTTGCATATAAATATGCCCTTGAATATGGAAGAGAGTAAAATCAATTTTTAAACAAAACTGAACACCAGTCAAGGAGTTATACATTGCGATATCTCTATAACTTATAATCAGTATTTGGAAGCCCGCAGAAAACTAATGCTTTGATTTACTTCTTTCCATGTATGTATGAGTGTTTCGCCTACATTTGTGTATGTGCACCACATGCCTGCTGTGCTTACAGAGACCAAAAATAGGGCATCAGAGTCTGTGGCACTGCAGTTATAGACAGTTTTGAGCTACCATGTGGGTGCAGGGAACTGAACTTAGGTCGTCTACAAGAGTAGTAAGTTCTCTTAGCCATGAATCTTCTCTCCAGCCTCTAGTGTATTGGGCTTTAAAAATTTGGAGAGGACCGGAACTCCACAAGAACCAAATATATCTGGGCACAGGAGCCTTTTCTGAGACTGATTCTCCAACCAAGGACCATTCATGGAGATAACCTAGAACCCCTGCTCAGATGTAGCCCATGGCAGCTCAGCATCCAAGTTGGTTCCCTAGTAAGGGGAACAGGGACTGTCTCTGACATGAACTCAATGGCGGGCTCTTTGACTCCCCGCCCCCTCCCCCCCCAGGGAAGAACAGGCTTGCTAGGCCACAGAAGAAGACATTGCAGCCAGTCCTGAAGAGACCTGATAAGCTAGGATCAGATGGAAGGAGAGGAGGACCTCCCCTATCAGTGGATTTGGAGAGGGGCAGGGAGGAGATGAAGGAGGAAGGGTGGGATTGGGAGGGAATAAGAGAGGGGGCTACAGCTGGGATAACCTGTAATTAACATAAAAAATTAAAAATTATAAAATAATTATTTATTTCCCCTTTTTTGAGACAGAGTATAATATAATTACATCATTTCCCTTTCCCTTTCCTTCTTCCAAACCTTTCTATATATCCCTTGCTCTCTTTCAAATTCATAGCCTCTTTTTTCATTAATTGTTGTTATATACATGTATGTGTATACATACACATATATATTCCTAAATACGTAAATATGACCTGCTCAATCTATATTAATCATATGTGTGTTTTCAGGGCTGACCATTTTGTATTGGGTAACCAACTGTGTGCTCTTCCCTGGAGAAGACTAATTCTCCAGTTCTCAAGCATTCCTTAGTTGCTTGTAGTTCTTTGTGCATGGCTGAGGCCTTGTGGCCTTTCTCCCATCAACTTTCTCCTGTCTGTTGTGGTTGTCCTGGTTCAACTTGTGTTTAAACAGTCTTGCTTGTGAGGCTTTTTGGGTGTAGCTTTTAGTATCCCTAAGAGATAAAGTCTCATAACAAATTCCCTGGCCTTCTGGCTCTTACACTATTTCCACCCCTCTTTCTAAATGATCTCTGAACCTTGGGTGATGGACTGATTTTTTTAGTACACTAAATTGAATATTTGTTTTGAAGAACTAAAGGAAACTTTTGTAAACTCTGTGTGTATGCGTGTGCATGTGATCTTGGAGATAAAATATAATAAACAATTATTAGCATAGATGAACATAATTCTGAATCACTGAGGCAATGTTAGTGTGTTCTCATGTAAAATTATTTTGCACGTATATGTACACATGTATCTGTGAAAATGGAAACTATAAATTATGTCAGCATATGAAATATGTACCTGCATATGTGTATGTACCGTTTCAGAAACAGTGCACAGGCAACACCCATTCTAATGGATCTTCTTTGAAGTGAGAGTATAGGACTCATTCTCTCGCACTAGTTCCCTTTTGAGCTCCCTTAGTTAGATCAAGTAGATGTCTAAAGCGACCTGCAAATGGCTGACATACCGGATGTGCTTTCACTGTCTCCTTTCTGTCCCAGTGGGTTTGCATTTTCTATTAGGACATTATCTCTTGTTTCTATTTTTCCAGAGGAGTTTCTGCCAGCACTCCTAACCTCTTTCTGATAGTGATGGTGACGAGAGACATTCTTGCATGCTTCTACCTGAAGAACATTAGGAGTGTTGTTAAGTAAAATTTGGTGTTATAAATAATTGGTCTGAATGTCTTTGCTTTGTTCACTACCTCCTGACAGGCGGCATCTTTCCAGTATTTGAGTTACTGGGTTAACAGAAGCCAGGAAAATAACTTTGTTATATTGGAATGTTATCTAACATCTAACTGCACATTGCTTACGTTATTGTAAATAATGTTGAACAATGGCCAATAGTTTTACATTTTTTTAGTGGCTGGAGAAATGGCCTAGCAGTTAAGAGCACTGGCTGCTCTTCCAGAGGATCAGGGTTCGATTCCCAGCAACCACATGGTGGCTCACATCTGTCTGTAACTCCCGTCACAGGGGATCCGATGCCCTTTTATGGATTTATCAGGCACTGCATGCAATGTACTATGCAAACATACATACAGGCAAAACACATATACACATATAAGAAAATTTTTCATTACTTCTTTATATTGAAAATGAATGCTATTGGCCTTCTCCTACCCCTACTTCTTTTGTTCTTATAAAATTACCAGTCATAATGGGTTAAGTACACATTTCTCTGCGTTATGACCTCATTTTAATCAACAGCATCTGCAATGGCCTAGTCCTAAATAAAGATGCAATCTAACGTTCTGGGAAGCACTCTCCAAACTGGTAAACGAGTCTCCACTCCTCAGAAACTAATTCCACTTCTAAAGTTAGTCTCAGATGATCTGTGCCAGGTACAGACAGTGTCTTGCACTCAGAAGACCTGGGTTCCAGCCCTTGCCCTACCAAGGTCAGCGATGACCATGGTTGGTTTATTTCACCTTTCTGGGTTTTATCTGAAAACTAAGGATGGGGCAGGTAGCTTTGAATTCTCTCCTATAACTTAATGATTCTCAAGACTCACAGATGAAATGTTGCCCGTCACCACCATATACTGCAACTGAGTTAAAGACTTCAGTACTCCTTTTGAGCAGTGTGGACTGGCCTGCGCCAGAAGTGGAAGGAACAGATGCCGCAGCCTGGAATATTGTCGGACGTTGTGCTAAAGACTCCACCTGGCATCCTTCACTTAATCTCCAAGAGATTCTACGATGTGTCAGTCAGTCAATACACTGCCTCTCCTCGCTGAGTTCTCCCTTCAGAACCCGTTTGGAATTATGAGACTGGACACTTTTCAGCACTTCTTTACAGTGCATGCCGTGCTACGCTTTATCAATAGAGGGCGATAGAGAGAGGGCATGAGTTTTTGAGTGCTTGCTTTTCCTTCTGTCACTTTATAATCCTTCTTTTGCCTAAGTGAGGGCGTTCAGTGGCCTCTGTCCTATCCAGCCTTCCAGAATGCCCAAGCCCTGAGCAATCCGGAGACCACATTGTCATAGCCCTACTGGTACAGCAGTACGCTTTTCAGGCATGCACATTCACACACACACACACACACACACACCAGCCTTGACCTGTCTGTATTCTGCAAGGTTGAGTCCCATGATCCTCTTATTATTTTTAATGTGTGTATGTCTCTCTCTCTCTCTCATCTCACCAATTATACAAGACAACCTGACCACTTGGATCCAGGCCTTTCCCGTCTCCTCAGAGCTGGGATTAGAAGTGTGTACCACTACGCCTGGCCCCTTCTGAAAAAGGGTTCCAAAGATTAAACTCAAGTGGTCCTCACTCGTTTGAGAGAAGCACTCCATCAACTGAACTGTCTTCCCAGCTCTCCAGGGTGCCCTTCACACCCACACCACGTTCCTAGACCAGGTGTCTCCCTGCCAGGAAGCAGATTCTCAACATCCCAACACCTTGACCCCGCTCACTGGAAGTGATGCTTGCGGTGTGCAGGAATTGTGGAACGGCTCTGGCCCAGACAACCCAAGAAGGGAGCTGAAATGGTGCCTTTTCCAGCCCATTCAGAACCCCAGCCTAAAGGGAGGCTTCCACATTCCAAATTGTCCTTTTTGGGACAAATTATCTTCGCATCTTATGGCTAATCACCTATTATATTTTAGCATAGCTTTGGACCAGACCATCTCTGTTTCATCTCTGTGTGGCTCCTGTCTCCTGATTGGATCCAGATGGATCCAGACAGGTACTACTATTATTTCCGTTTTGGATGAGATTTTCAAGAGGCTAAGTGACTTACTGAGGATCACATGACTGTAGCCAAGCTGGACACAAACCAGGACTGCTTGGCTCTGAAGAACTTTTTTTTTTTCACTCTTTTGTAACACTAAGAGTGAGTGTAAAGATACCACTGGAAAGAAGGGGAGTGGGTGGGACTTCCCTCACCCTTCCTTCCCCGTGCTCACACGCGCTGCGTGGTTTAGATTAAAATAAGGACCAAAAAAAAAAAACTCCACAAAAATGAAGCCAGTACCTTCAGGAAGAGTTTACAATAGTCAAGAATGTTACAAGTAGCACAGAGAAGCCGGGAGGTGATAATGTGCATGCTTTTAATCCTAGCACTCACGAGGGGGATCTCTGTGAGTTCAAGGCCAGCCTGGTCTACAGAGTGAGCTCCAGGACAGCCAAGGCTACACAGAGAAACCCTGTCTCAAAAACCAAAGGGAAAAAAAAAGGAAGAGGAGGAGAAAGGCAGACAGAGACCTGCCAAGCGCCATGTTGCACAGTGCTGGCCTGGAAAGACGCCCACAAACTTGTTCTCTGCTGCATAGCATGGGCAAGCCTTAGACACACAGAGCTCCGCCTACCACTATGCCACATGGGTGAGCTGTAGACACTTAGAGGCTCGCTAGCTGCCAGCATGCAGGATGAGCAAAAGGTCACCCAGAGGCCTGCCAGCCGCGTGGCCCACCTGTAGCCTGAGCCACTACAATATGCAAGTATGTGGTGGACAGATGGAAGAGAACCAGAAGTGGAACAGTTTGAACATTATGAAGAGAGATGGAACTGGAGATGTGAGGGTGGAGAGGAATATCCAGCCCTGCTACCTGAAACCCCAGCCTGTGCTCCAGCTGAGGGCTGTGTCCAGATCCACGGCTTTGCAGCAACAAGGCTCTGTGTCAAAGTCCATGGTTCATATTACCACTATAGATCATGGGGACATTCCTGGTTTGGGCAGCTGCCAAGGACCATACGGATGACCAGGGGCTGTTCAGAACTAAGGGGCTGTTCCTCTTACAGGAAGCAGTGCTCTAGAGAGCTCGGGAGATCTGGCCCTGTGCCTCATTTGGACAGCACAGCAGAGCTGGCAGTGGTGGAGGGGGCAACCCAGCCCAGGGGGTGGGAGCCTGGGAGTACTGCCCCCCCCCACACACTTGTCTGCTGGGAGATGGAGAAAACATGGTGGTGATGTGATGCCCTCCCCTCCCCCCAGCCTTCGTCACCTGCGGTACTCTGAAGAGCTGGCCCCCACAGTTATGAGAGCAGGAGAGCTAGCCTGGCTTCTCACCAGCTTAGCACTCAGGAGGACAGCTCGTGCCTTGCCTGGCCCTGATGGCAAAGGCAAAGGTGAGCCGGCCTCTGGAGTGTGAGAACCAGGGAGCTGGCCCAGACCATCAGCAGCTGCAGCATTTGGGAGAGTGGGCCTTGGGCCTTGACGGGGCAGCACAGCGGAGCTGGCTCTGGAGGCCTAGGTGCAGGTGAGGCCAACCCAGGGCATGAGAGCAAAGGAGCTGACCCCGCCTCCTGCCTTTGGGGACCTCGAGTGGCCTGGTCTGAGCAGTGCTGGAGAGCTCCCCTAGCGGCGCAGTTAAGGGAGAGGTGTGCTCATCAGATCAGCTGCCACCCAGGCCCAGATCCTAGGGCTTTGAGTTGGCCCACCCCCAAATCTGCATCATCTGTAGACTCTTGGTAATGTGCGAAAGGGCCAGTCTTGCCAATCCAACCTGCAGGATCTCCATGACACGGGCCAGCAACAGGGTACGTGGAAGGAATACCAGTGAGGATCCAATATTGACGGCGTCACAGAAGTCAGAGACCCCGAGCCAAACCGATGCCATGAAAATTTGCAAGTAAGGATGTGTGGGCAGGGAGGTATACTGTAGGGCACACCGGGACACACTACTGCTTCCACTGTGAGATGTTTTCTATGCTTTGGTTTGGTTTAGTTGTTTGTTTGTTTGTTTGTTTGTTTGTTTGTTTATCTTGGTAGGGAGGTTGGGGGCGGGGGAAGAGGTGGATATAAGGGGACAGGGAAAGGAGTGGGACTGGGATACCAGATGTGAAATTCACAAAGAATCAATAAAAAGTTTAAAAAGTAAGTGTATACCATGTTTCTTTCTGCTTTTGGGATACCTCACTCAGTATGATCGTTTCCAGGTCCCACCGTTTGCCTGCAAATTTCATGATTTCCTCCTTTTTAATTGCTGAATAGTATTCCATTGTGTAAAAGTACCACAATTTCTGTGTCCATTCCTCAACTGAGGGACATCTGGGTTGTTTCCAGGTTCTGGCTATTACAAATAAAGCTGCTACGAACATGGTTGAGCAAATGTCCTTGTTGTGTACTTGAGCATCTTCTGGATATATGCCTAAGAGTGGTATAGCTGGATCTTGAGGAATCACTATTCCTAATTGTCTAAGAAAGCGCCAAATTAATTTCCAGAGTGGTTGTACAAGTTTGCATTCCCACCACAGAGGGCCTCTGAAAGACCGTACCTAGCAGTGTATCAAAGCAGATATTAAGACTCATAACCAAATCTTCGGCAGAGAGCAGGGAATCATATGAAAGAAGGGGGAGGTAGTAAGACCTGGAGAGGACAGGAGCTCCACAAGGACCAAATATATCAGGGCACAGGGGTCTTTTATGAGACTGTTTCTCCAACCAAGGACCATGTGTGGATATAACCTAGAACCCCTGCTCGGATGTAGCCCATGGCAGCTCAGTATCCAAGTGGCTACCCTAGTAAGGGGAACAGGGACTATTTCTGACATGAACTCAATGGTTGTCTCTTTGACCCTTCCCCCCTGTCCCCCAATGGCAGAGTAGCCTTGCTAGGCCACAGAAGAGGATATTGCAGCCAGTCCTGAAGAGACCTGATAAGCTAGGGTTATATGGAAGGGGAGGAGGTCCTCCACTATCAGTGGACTTGGAAAGGGGCAGGGGGGAGAAGAGGAAGGGATGGGGGGATTTGGGAGGGGATGA
The DNA here is from genome assembly GCA_028658305.1 of Pachyuromys duprasi. Classification (NCBI taxonomy): domain Eukaryota; kingdom Metazoa; phylum Chordata; class Mammalia; order Rodentia; family Muridae; genus Pachyuromys; species Pachyuromys duprasi. The sequence goes on from CM053748.1 coordinate 28,156,150, forward strand.
AGGAGGGGGGTACAGCTGGGATACAAAGTACATAACCTGTGATTAATATAAAAAATAAAATAAATAAAAAATAAAAAATAAAAAAAGAATGTCAAAAGCCATTGAGGCAATGGCCAAGACAAACACACAGGGAAAGACGAAGGGAGAAAAATCACCCCATAAATTTTTTTCCAGTGTTTTTATATCCTTTACATATGCTCAATACTGTGCTCCAAACACATTTATTTTGAGGCTATTCGATTTTTGCCAACTTCCCCAGTTTTGTCTTATCTGCTAAAATGCTTCATTTCCCTTTGGAGAGACCTGAAACCCCAGTTTTTTGAGTCTTGTCTTATATTTGTGTTTGGCTCGAGGCAGCCAGTTTTGTTCATGATGTATATCCCATCAGCTTCGAGGGCTCTGATCCCCTTGAGGTTCTGATGGAGGCAGCGTGTAGCAGCTTCCATGTTCCCAGAAACATGCCCTGCCCCCTCTCACAGCCGCTCCCTGGGGCAACACCACCATGTGAATCCAAACTATCTCCCAATATTAATGGTCTTTCGTGAGGTTTGGCTTCCCAGCCTTCTTAAGACGGGAAAGAGTTCAAAATGAGGATCCCCCGATCCCCCACTTCCTGCTGATTAGAACCAGTGAGCTCTGCCCTGAGCTCTGAAACCTGGTCTTGAGTCTTGGCGTTGCCACTAATGACAGAGCCCTGGTCTTCGTACAAGAAGACAGGGCCACAAAGTTTCCTTTTAGCTCCCCAGTCCTTTAACCCGCAGAATCTTTTCAATCCTGTTTGGTTCTAGCAGCTTAAAATAGAAGTGGTTCCCCATTGTCAAGAGCTCACAATGCACCATGCAAATTGTTCAACTTCTTAAGTGCATCCCCCCACGGAGCTGTGATGTCAGCTCTCTTCCGGTCCACTCTTTGCAGATGCTAAGGCACTAAGGCAGTGCAGCTGCTGTATGAGTCCTTTCTCCACGTGGACCGCTACCGCTGTCTTCTCCTGGCAAATGTGCTCTATCCACGCCATTCAAGCCCCACCAGAAAATTTTAGGAGGGTGGAAACTACACTGTCTACAGTACTTGAATGTGGAGTTTGGGGGTTAAACATGGCCGTAAGGATGGGTCCCTAATCGGTGAGACTGTGGCTAGTTTCAAATATTAGCTTGCTACAACTTAGAGTCATGGGGGCAGAGAGTCTCGATTGAAAATTCGTGTACAGCAGATTGAACTGTGTGGGGGGCACCTATATGGGAAATCGTCTTGATTGCCTCAGTTGAAATAGGAAGGCCAACCCTAAATGTGCATGTCACCTTCTTGTAGCAGCCCAGATTAAGGACATGGAAGAAGATGATGATGTGCCTTTTGCTTGGTTGGTCTTCCTTCTCACCACTGAGGCAATTTACCTATTGCTGCTGCTGCTGCTGCTGCTGCTGCTGCTGCTGCTGATGATGATGATGATGATAACAACTCTTTTGCTAGCATTAGAGGCAGCTTTCTTGGGCTCCCAGATGAAGGGCCAGTGGTCCTCTAAGAGCCCTCCAGGGCTTCAGCCTCAGATTTGGAGGATGTAGAGGTATTCCAGCCTTACAGACTGGAAGTAACTACCAGGTTGTTTGCCTTTCTGATGTGAAACAATGGTTTTTAGGCTATTCTGATCTTGTTGCGTAAGCTGATTTAATAAATCCTTTGTATGCTTTTTTTCATTCTTGAGACCCCTGACTGCCACAGCAGCTCTATGACAAGAAGGAGAGAGAACGAATCAAGAGGCACTCTCTCCTGCAGTGTGAAACCCTGCACCAGCCAGCCAGACCTCTCAGATCAGCCTTCATAACCCTGAGCCCATTAGACCTTCATGTGTTATAAACTGCTCAGTCTGTGACACTCGGCTATGGCAACAAAAAACAGGCTGAGACACTAGGTCTGTGACTTTTTTCTTTTTTCTTTCTTTTTTTTAAGTCAGTGTCAGTCTCTGCTAGCACTAAGTGAGGATGCGGAAGGAAGCAGGCTTGGTCAGGCATAAAGAGGAAGAGAAAGTGAGCTTGACTAGAAAGGCCATATACTTTGCACAAGGCCTCCTTAAATCTTTTTTTTTTTTAATTTTTTTATTTTTTGTTATCGCCTCCTTAAATCTTAACTGGGATCAGCATTGCCTTAATGAGTTGAGTTTGCTAGTCCATTGTGCAGGAAAAGACAAGTTTCTGGGGATGGTTAAATGATGTGTCCTCTGACCCCTGAGCAGCTGCTGAGCCAGATTTAGGCATCCTGGTTTGGCTCCTTCTGTCATATTGGCTTGGCCAGAGAGAGATTCCAATACCTGGCACCCAGGCTCACATTTGGTAAGGACAAGGTATGTCGAGTTTCAGAGAAATAACTGATGACTCTGTCAAAAAGGTTGAAGATACTTCTTTGCCCAACTTGTCTTTTCCTGCGTAATGATGGAGCTGAGGTCACAAGGCACCAGCCCACCCGAGCTGAGGGAGGCTCTCCTGTTCAAGGGCTGCCCTGCAGTCAAAAAAATAAAAATAAAAAAACCCAAAAACTTTCAAAGGCTTTCAAAGGAAACTGTCTCATGGGTTGACCACCAAGAAGGTGTCAGAATGGAAGCTTAAGGACACACACTGTGAAACGGAAGCACAGCATGTGCTGAACACAACATCTTCAAAGAAAGAATGATTGGACTTTTTTTGTTTGTTTTTGTTTTTTTCCTTCTATGTCTCTTTGGCTCTATCCATGAAGACTACGAGCTTAAAAGAACTACCCTTCCTGACAGAAGGGATCATAGACTCTAATAAAATAGGCTCGTTGCCCAGACTCTCAGAAAGTGTCCACCACACAGACAGCAGCCCTAGGACCAGCCTGCTGTTTCTCTGGGGGGTGTGGGTGGTTGTCAAACAAGCAACCCCATTTTGAAGCACTTAGCAATTCTTGTTGTGCAAACACTTCCAATTTGAATTGACTGAATGGCCAGTTGTTCCTGCTGAGTAACTTCCTGAGCCGGAATAGGTAGCTTGGCTCCTATTAACAAGCCTATGGAAGCCTTTGGCTGCCTTCCCTACTCTGAGCAAATCAAGAAATTGCCTGTCCTTTTAATTTTTGTAGTTCTCTCTTCCTGGAAGGCTCTTTCCTTTCTTCCCTTTCTAAGACGGTCCTGTGCATCTCTGAGACTCAAAACCCACCCTGTTAAAGCTCCCTTGCCCCTATAGGTGAAGCTCAGTTTTGATCCTTGGTAAACATGTGCATTCTGTTTGTGTTTCTACTTCTATATGACTGAGGCCCTGGGGAGGAGGGCAACAGCTGACTCAGCACTAAACTAGGGGTTGAACACTCAGGAAGTCTCCAACAAACGTTCTAAATGGATTTATATCACGCAGTGTCTCCAGAATGTCAGTAGAAACCACCTGGCGATAGAATCAGGCAGCACTAGCTTCTAGGTTATGTTTCTTCTCCAGCTCCATGCTGCAGCTGATCACATCAGGGGGCAGAGCCCCCTCAGCCACGCTCGGCTCTGACAGCATGTTCTGGGGGCACTTGAGGCACTGCTGTGGGTGTGGGCTGTATGACAGTGCAGCCAGGTGGGAGAGGTGGGTTTTATGACTAATAGTTGGTCCATCTTCTGTGCTCCCTGAAAGCGCCTGAGTCCTGTAACCTTCTCTGTGGAGGGCTGCAGACAGAGAGTGTCCTGTAGGATGTTCCCTCGGGATCTGCCAAGAATGCCTGAGCATCAGAAGGACAGAATGCAGAGCTGAAGGTGCATGCAAGGGAAGGGCCGTACTTGCTTAGCATGCACAAAGCTCTGGGTTTGAGAACAGATTCTGATAGCGCCAACCGGTAGCCCATGGACCTCATGCACTCCAAAACCAGCTACGAATAGGGCCCAAGACAAAAATCATAAATGTACTTAAAACATTATGGGGCGACAGGTTGCAAGATTTTTGTTTGTTTGTTTTGCAACTAGATTGTATGGTTCTCAAGCCTGAGCTTTGTAGACTGCCATGCGTGGTTCTCCATCGTGAGTTTTATAGGTGACAGTGTGAGACGCTGCCTCAACTGGGGATTTCTAGCCTGCAAGAGAGAAGGGGGAGACAAGGGGAAGGAGAACAGGGGACAGGAAAGGAGGAGAACAAGATGACTGGAAAGAGTAGTAATGGCCTCTACATAAACAGGCGATAAAAGCTGATAACAGCAATGGCAAAATTCAGAAAATAAAAAAACAGTGCTTGGAAGATTTATAGACGAGCCAACATGGAGCTTCGTTGGCAATAACTCGAGCTGATAAAACACAACAGGGCATCAGCCACATAAACACCCGGCCACTTCAATGCTTCCCTGTATATTATGATGACCCCGGTTTGTTGACACCGCACAGCGCCCCTGACCCAGCACCAGGAGCAGTGCCCAGTGCGCCGGGAGGAGGCTGTGCAGGGTCGAGGCTGCTGAGTAGCTTTTTCAGAAAGACAAGTTATGTTTGACTGGATGCAGATGGCCCGGTGAAAAATGAATTCTGCCAGCAGCCCCTGCCTTTATCAGCTGCAGAAGTTCAACAGGGATGAGACTTGCCCACCCCTGGCCCGACTTGAGCGAGCCTCTGGTTTCAGCACCGTATCACAGAATGTCCTAATGAATTCCTCCAAGTGGTTGGAGTTGACACATATCTGCTTCTGGTAGTGCATCCGGGGCTTTGGGGCATGGTACGGAACATACGGAGGGGCGGGGGAGAGGGGAGGAGGGGGCAGGGCTGGGTTCTGTTCCACATGGTCAGCAAAGAATGTAGACAGCAGGAAAGGAACATGAGCCCCAGGAGGGCTAAGTACCTGTCCCTGCCACAGCCATCCTGCCCTGGTCCTTTTTCCCATCCAGCTATGGTGGGAGGTGCCCAGGAAAGGTCAAGAGGCTCCCACAGAACACCATAGGGAAGACCCATATATTTGGGGTAATAAATGAAAGTGCTGCTGTATGCCTAAGTTTCCCTTTCGTGTCAAACACTAGGACGACTGTGCCTTTCCCACCTTGCTGACCCTTGACCTCTGAAACTGCAAGCCAGCAGAAATCCTCCCTTTCTTAAGTTGCTTTTGTTCGGTGTTTTGTCAAATCAATGAGAAAAGGTAACTAATACAGTGAGGGAACTGGATATGAGAGAGGCAGTGTTTGATACCCAGTTCATCAGGCTGGGTAAGGACTGTGTTCCCTGGACAGCTGAGAAGGAAGTTAATTCAGCAGGGACCGTGGAACTGAACAGAGACGCCGGTGGCTTCGCCAGGCTCCACAGAGGGTCATGATCTTTGTGAAGTAGGAGAGGCTCTGGAATGACCTAGGCCGGAATGCCAATCAGGTCCGTAAAACACTATTGCAGTCGAAAAGAGTAGGTCACACGAGGGGCCCTGGCTGGACAGCAGTTCACCAGAAGGGTGTGAGTGACGCTCATTGTGCCTGCTGTTATGGAGGGAGGCACTCTCATTGAGAACCACCCAAGCCACTTTCTGCCTACCCGGGTAGTGAAGGCTGCCTCCATGTGGGGGCTGTGCTGGGTAACCAGAAGCCCTCCCTACCTATTCACTGATCCCATGCTCAAGTACAGGGTTATTTGATTCTAGAGTATGTGTGTGTTGGATTGCCAGCAACCCCTGGCAGCTTCTGAGACAATGAACATCAGTGGAGATGGCCAGAGGATGGTGGAAGTGAAGGGAATTGGGCTTGTCCTGGGTTAGGCAGCAATCCTCCCGAATAGAAGCACTGTGTACATTTCTCCCTGCAAAGTGCATTGACTTGAGTCTTTGAGATGGTTCCCCTGCCAGGGCGGTTTTCAGCAACCAAATGTGCCTGATTGAGAGGGAGTGGCTGCAGGGGAGTCTGAGAGCCTCTCGGATCCAGAGATTCAACTTGAGCTAAGCATCAGGTGCAGGAGAAAGTGTGGCCCTGTTCCCTCTGGCTCCACGCTGGGCAAAGCAATGCCAGCCAGGCCCGCCTAGCCCTTGAGTGGAGAGATAGATGGTAGCCCAAAGAAGCATCCAAGGATGAGAAAGTTGGATGGTTCACAAACAATGGTTATGGATCATGGAGCGTTAAATAAAGTAGTAACTTTTAGCCACATGCTCTAGATGACATTACTCTTGTAGGAAATAATTGGTACACGTGGTGGGATCTTTTCATGCTATGTTGGACCTTGTTAACATTTAAAGCTGTCTTTTTGGCTGCTAAATCCTCAAACCGGTTGGTATATGCCTTCGGAGACCCTACCTCCCTACCCGAAGAGGTTTCCTATTGTATCGGTATCCTCGGAGTATCTTATAGATGCAGAAACGCATACAGAAGATGTGTGAGTGTGCCTAAAGGAGCGAAGATGGGAGGCAGTGTGCACAGGGTGAAGGGGCAGGCACAACTGTGAAACCTTGAGGGAGTTTTATGGTTGGGCGGGGCATGTTATGATACTTAACAAAGTTATTAGGGAAAAAAATCTTACAACAGCCTATGCCTTAAATGTTACAACAATATTTAAAGACTTTAAATGGAGATGGCCTGCGTGGAAGAAAAAGATACTCCCAGAAGTCATAAGGGTATTGAATGAAACCCCCGTGTCAGGGCTAACTTACCTCCCTATAAGCTGCGGGCCAGGAATGCCTCTAAAACCCCCGAAACAATAAAAGCTAGTACCACAGCTTCCGGTTGCCTGCCAGAACTAGATGCTGAACTCCTGTTACTTACCTCTGTTACTGAAGTCATCACACACTCTGGCTGGGGCACATGAAGAAATCAGAAACAGAATTCTCCCTTCCTGTCAAAGGGACTACAGGGACAATAGAGATATTCACTGAGCGATTAAGACCACTAGCATACATTATTAAATTTTCCATCTGTAAAGGGGGCCTGTTAATGTCAACAGCATGCCAAGCAAGATATGTTCACTGGTGTTAACCGTGGTACATCTGTTATGGATGCAATTGTTTCCTAATTGGATTTAAGGCGCAGGTCACAGAAAGGAACTCACATTTAATATTGTGGGACAAACAAAAGCTCGTGGTTGGGAAGGTCGTGGGCACTCATGGGGAAACTACTGCCTTTGTTTTGTTCATTAGCTATAATATGCCCGTCTGCCCATCAAATTTCTTTCTAAACACAAAAGTACAAAAACAGCAGTCCAGTGACAGAAACGATAAGAGAATAGAAGTGTAATCACATAGCTTTGCACTCCTCCAAGGCTCGGGGAACATCTTGAAAGAAGCAGGTTAGAAGGATGTAAGAACCAGAAGAAGGAGCCGAGTGCTCTGACCTGGAAGCATAGCATGACCGCTGCTCTCTTAGAGACAACGCCGTTTTTGAGTACTCACACCAGAACTTTGTAAGACCAGGCCCACCAATGTTCCTCTGTGGAAGGAGGGAGTGCTCACAAGGCCCATGAGACAGATGATGAGGTGGCTCAGGAGGCTGGTGGGGCTTCTCCCGGAGGATACACATGTGTGGTTAACAATTGTTGGGAGTAGGTTTCAGCGGCATGTTTGCCCATAAAATTCCCAGGATTCTGTACGTAACAGCTCATTTGTGTTTCTTTAGCCCACTTAAACATATTGATTTACTAGCTAGATTGGGTCAGATCATTTCTTTGGTCTGTCATTAGTGGCTTAGTTAAGGCAAATACATGTTTGTTCACATTGCCCCCACGGAAAGTCATGTAGCCTCAGTTGCTAGAAAATACAAACAGCTACAAATCAAGGGAGAAAAGCAGAGGCTACTTTGGGGCAAGGTAAACTTGGTCAGTGGCCTGGCCTTACCTGTAAGTCCATCACAGCCTGCTCATCACCCAGTGAGCTCAGGGCGTATTTATCAAAAGGGCATCCATAAGAAGAGGTCAACTCCTCCACACAGCTGCTTCCAGGGTGGAGGCAAACGCTGGTTCTTCTACGTATGCTTGCTGTCATCTCTCTTACTACAACATTATCATGACCTTTTACCAGATGGTTCTCTGCTTCTCTCCCTTGCTAGGACGGAGGTTTGTTAGGGTGCAAGATAGAAGGGATGTTGTCCCCTTGTTAAATGGCAAAGGCCACTATAGGCCACTACATCAGAAGTAAGGGCAAGAGACATCTCTGAAGGCTTCAGATCTTCAATGTGTAGGCAAACGGGTTCATGTTCATGCGCAAACACAAAAGTGCTTGTAGGTGCTTGTGTATGCACTTGTGTGAGAGAAGCCAGAGGCTAACTTCAAGTGTCTTCATTAATCATTCTCCAAACGTAGCCTCCTAATATGGATGATAAGAACTCAGATGTATCTTAGAAAAATGGAGACTGTCTGCTATAAAGAACAAATCTATCCTCGGTGACATGTCCAGTGACTCTACCATCCCCCACCCCATCACTAGAAACCAACAGCTTCTTCCCCCAGTCACCTTCTGATGCAGAGCTCTCTGGGAAAGCAATGCTGCTCCCTAAAAGTGATCGCTGGCCCTGAACCTTTCAAATGTGTTTCTCAGCTTTTCCCTTTTCTCAGTGCCTGGCTAACATCATACTCGTGTCAGTTTTGAGTTCTGGTATGTGGTATAAAATACTGAATGAACATAGTGAGCAAACAGGCTCTACGCCCTGAATACGAGAGAGGGAGCATTTTGCCGGCCATGCCTGTTGTCTCTAGGAACTCAATAGGTGTCTCCAGTGCCCTGGACAGTGAGCAGGGCAGCTGTGACATTCTCTGCACCATCCTACTGCTGTGGTGGGGGAAGGGGTGTCCAGCGAGTCCAAGAGCAGAGGAAGATACAGAGCAGTGCACGAGTTAAGAGGCGGCCATGGCCATTTAGGCTAAAGTCTCCACTGTGCCATATACGCAAGCTGAATGACCCTGCATGAGGGTGAGGTGCTCCTCAGGACCTCAGTTTCTTCATCGGCAAAGTGGAGATTGTTCTTAGGGAGAGCATGCGCATTCGATGGTGCTGACGGGACCAGAAGTCCGGCAATTGTGTGCAATTGTTCCCCTTGTGTCCCTTAGGCACCCCCGTATACAAGTCCTGCATTCACCCAGGGCAGGTCCAGGTTCACCCAGGGGTCAGCCTTGTCAGACCTCCCTGACATCCACACTTCATTCCTCATCCATCTCGTCTTTCTTCCTGGTCACGTCTTCCTCTTTCCACCCCTCCACCTTTCCCCAGGAGTCCGCCTGTCCTCTCAGTGGACCTCGAAGTCCCTCACATCAGGCCATCCTTCTCCACCACTGTCAGCTTCGCCAGTGCTCCAGGGATGACGCAAGAGGGGAAACACACTGTCCCAACCATCATCCCCACCCCGACATTTATCTCGGCCCTGTCTCTCTGGACTACCCTTCAACCCTCCCCTGCTCCCTGAAAATCACTCAGTGTCTTCAACGCACATTCAGCCTGGCCTGCTTCTCGTACTTATGTCTGTCTACAAGCTCTGCCCAAGGCCTCCTTGTAAGCCTGATTTTCAGCCTGTGCACACCGGCCCTGTCCCACAGAGCCCTAAATTCAGGAGCACCCCTTGTCTGCCACTACCTAGCCCCTGCAACCCACCCCTATCTGGGAGTCTGTGGAGAATTTGAGCACCAAGACTGCTGTCCCAGGCCTCCTGTGAGTTATTCTGCAGCGTTCCAGGCTTTTGAGACTCCCCTCCCTCAGTTTTCTGTCTCACTCTCCATGAACTCCATCGAAGAACAGAATCAGGTGCACATATTTTAGTATAGTTATCCTATCTTATAGGACTAAATAAGTAGTATATACCAGGTGTGACTTCCTGCTTCTGGGATACCTCACTCAGGATGATCTTTTCTAGATTACACCATTTGCCTGCAAATTTCAGGATTCCCTTATTTTTAATTGCTGAGTAGTATTCCATTGTGTAAAAATACTACAATTTCTGTATCCATTCCTTCACTGAGGGACAACTGGGTTGTTTCCAGGTTCTGGCTATTACGAATAAAGCTGCTACAAACATGGTTGAGCAGATGTCCTTGTTGTGTACTTGAGCATCTTTTGGATATATGCCTAGGAGTGGTATAGCTGGATCTTGAGGAATCACTATTCCTAATTGTCTGAGAAAGCACCAGACTGATTTCCAAAGTGGTTGTACAAGTTTACATTCCCACCAGCAATGGAGGAGGGTTCCCCTTACTCCACAACCTTTCCAGCATGTGTTGTCACTTGAGTTTCTAACCTTTGCCATTCTGACAGCTGTTTAAGGTGAAATCTCAGGGTCATTTTGATTTGCATCTCTCTGATGGCTAAGGACGTTGAGCATCTCTTTAGGTGTTTCTCTGCCATCCTATATTCCTCTACAGAGAATTCTCTTGTGGCTCCTTACGCCACTTTTTAATTGGATTGCTTGGTTTATTGCTTTTTAATTTCTTTAGTTCTTTATATATTCTGGATATCAGCCCTCTGTCAGATATAGGGTTTATTTCTGACATGATCTCAATGACTGGCTCCTTTACCTCCCACCCACCCCCCTCCTGAGGGAGGAACAGCCTTGTTAGGCCACAGAGGAGGACACAGCAGCCAGTCCTGAAGATACCTGAGAAGCTAGGGTCAGATGGAAGGGAAGGAAGACCTCCCCTAGCAGTGGACTGGGAGAGAGGCAGGGAGGAGATGAGGGAGGGAGGGTGGGATTGGGAGGGAATGAGGGAGGGGGCTACAGCTGGGATACAAAGTAAATAAGCTGTCATTAATATTAAAAAAATAAAATTAAAAAAATAAATCTTAACAGAAGCACCAGACTGATTTCCAAAGTGGTGTCTTTGGAAAGACACCTATAACAGAAAAAAAAAGAACAGAATCAGGATTTTGACTGAAAAACAGAAAAGCCCAGAGCCTTCCACCAAAGCAGCTACTTTCTCGGTATAGCTTCAGTGATGGTGGGCATTCCACCAGGTTTGAGATCATCATCATAAAAAATTACTTTTGTTATATGTGGTTTCGTGTGTTTGTGAGGACCGGGGTCGATGCTGAGTGTCAACCTCATGGCTCTCCGCCTCACTTTCTGAGACATGGTCTCTTACTGAGCCCAGTGTTCAGCCATTGGCCAGTCTAACTGGCCACAGAGTCTGGAATCCACCTGCCTCTGCCACTGGTACTGAGAGTTGGAAGGTATGCCGCCACCCCTGGCTTTTTATATGGACTCTGCGAATCTGAGTTCAGATCCTCATGTGTAGACAACCGGCATTTTACTGAGCCACCACCTCCTAAACGTGCTTTTATTTATTAACTTCTACATGATTCGATCAAGTGATTATTTATACAGATTTCAGCCATTTGATAAGTGATTGCTAGAAAAAAAAGGCATCCGTGAAAAGAGCAGGAGACCTTTACATTGTCTTCAAGATCTGTTTTTTCTATAGTTTGTTCGCATTCATCTCAGAGTCCTACAAGCTACTCTGCCTGCTCAGATGCTTCAAAGAAAAAGGCCTCCATGGAGTAGCTACTTCAGAAAGGTGGAACCGGGTATCATTTCTAAAGCACAGTTCTAAACACCCATTCTCAGTCTTAGCTGGTGAGAACTCTTTCTGGTGAAAGGGACTCTCTTCTGTACCAGGATCTCTCACACCCTGGGACTGCTGGCATGCAGGGATGGCGAAATCTTTGGCACAGAGGATGAGTGTCCTGGGCACGATAGACTGTTTAGCTGCATCTCTAGTACAAGCACGAGTGCACCCAGGGCTAGCAAGCTTCTAGAAGGGCAAAGCCACCCCGTTTGAAAGGCCTCGTGCTGGCTTATCTTCTGAAAACTTGCCACACAAACTAGAGTTCTGTCATCTTAATGGATGGAACTGCAAATTGAGAAAGAAAAAAAAACAAAACACCTCCATAAGATCCATCTTAAGGCATTTCCTTAATCAGGGGGTGGCATCCCTGGGCTGGTGGCCCTGGGTTGTATAGGAAAGCAGGCTGAGCAAGCTGTGTGAAGCAGGCCAGTAAGCAGCACTCCTCCGTGACCTTTGCATCAGCTCCCGTCCCCGTGTCCCAGCCATTTGAGTTCCTGCTATGACTTCCTTCAGTGATAAACAGAGATACGGAAGCGTAAGCCAAATACATTTTTTTCCTCTCCAACTTCCTTTTTGGTCATTGGTGTTTCATTGTAGCAATGAAGCCCCTAAGACAGCCCTGTTCTAAACACGTATGCCCGTGCACACACCCTCAAGGATACACTGTCTGGCCTGAGTTCGGTGAGGGTGCTGTCATCATTGCAATGAGAATAGCCCCATAGGCCCTTATTGAGGTAGCCATTCCATAAGACCTGAGATGGTCACCTGCGTGCAAGTCATGCTGGCTCGCTATTCTTGTTGTTTTCAGCAGACACCTCCTGTTTTGCTCAGTTAAACCTCCTGTTTTTCTCAGTTACACCTCCTGTTTTGCTCGGTTAATTTTCCTGTTTTGCTTGGATATGTTTACTTGGAAACCTATATAAGTGGTTTACTCTGTAATAAAGATGGCACCTTGATCAGAATACTTTCTTGGCGTCACTTCTTCGTGTTCTCTGTCTCTTTTAATTCCCAGCCCCTTGTGCAGGCGGTTACTATTGGTAGTCGCGGGCAACTACACCTTATATTTGTTTTTTTTTAAATTTTAATTTATTTATTTTTATCTCAATCACAGGTTAGGTACTTTGAATCCCAGGCGTAGCCCCCTCCCTCATTCCCTCCTACCCTCCCACTCCCTCCCTCATCTCCCTCCTCCCCGCCCCCTCCAAGTCCACCAACAGGGGAGGACCTCCTTCCCTTCCATCCAACCCCAGCTTATCCTGTCTCCTCAGGGCTGGCTGC
>CM053748.1:28169388-28211909 GCA_028658305.1 Pachyuromys duprasi
TTCCTGAATAGAACACCAACAGCACAGGCTCTAAGATCAACAATCAATAAGTGGGACCTCATGAAGCTGAAAAGCTTCTGTAAAGCAAAGGACACTGTCATCCGAAGGAAACGACAGCCAACAGATTGGGAAAGGATCATTACCAATCCCACTTCTGACAGAGGGCTAATATCCAGTATATATAAAGAACTCAAGAAGTTAAAAAGCAAGAAACCAAATAATCCAATTAAAAAATGGGGTATGGAGCTACACCTTATATTTGAATAGTCACCAACTGGCTGAACGATTTGGGAAGGATTAGGAGCTGTGGCCTAATTGAAGGAAGTATGCCATGGGGGAACACTCTGAGGCTTCGAAAGCTTCCTGCCATCTCCAGTTCACTCTTTGCCTTCTCTTGCAGTTTTGAGATATGAGCTTTTAGCTTGTCTTACCACCACGCCTTTTCTTTCCCATCATAGACTCTAACCCCCTGGAAAATGTAAGCCCAATTAAATACTTTCTTTTATAAGTTACCTAGGTCACATCTTACCAAAACAATACATAAGTAACTAATACAGAGGTTGGTTAGTACCGAGGAGGTGGCCATTGCTGTGACAGACCGGACATGTGGGTTTTGGATGAATATGGAATATGAATATGGAACATGGTGGGACTGTCGATTAGTTGAAAGTGACAGGGTCTGAAGAGTAACCTCCACATGGAATGCATTTCCTGGGCTAGTGTGCACAGTTCCTCTGGTGCCTTCTGCATGAGCCTCCTGACCCTCAGTCCCACGGACTACCAAAGCAGAACCCTGGCCAGTCCCAAAGGTTGGCATAGTTCAGTAGTGTTGTCAAGTTTGAGTGCCACCTCTGAGTGTCTTTCAGCAGGTACTTGTTGAGCCCACTCTGTAGGTCCTTGTTGCATGCTGGCTGTGGCTGTCCACAACTCACCATGGCAGGAATCATCTGGGAGGGAGTCAGAATGAAGATGTTCAGGCTTTCTGCTGGCACCTCTGTCACAGTGCCTGTACTTCAGCAAATGCTTTAGGTGGTTTCCAGGCACATTAAATCTGGGGAACCGTGACATGAGTAACACGGGGAAGGGGAAAGAGCCCCCCCCCTTAGAAGTTCACATTATGGTTGGGAAGATTGACAGAAATTAAAACAATGGGGAAGAATGTGGGTTTCCATCACCAAGCACATTTTGGTGGGAAATGGATATTAACGGCCAAGTCATTCCTCAGCTATGCAGGGTTGAGACTCAATGTCTTCAGCTATAACATGGGGACATGTTTCTTATCCACCTGATAGGATTGCCCTAAAGACTGAAACAGAATACAAGCACACACCACAGTGACACCAGGCACCGTTTGATGATACGTACTCTTGATGCTAGAGAAATTCAGAGATGAAAGAACACAGGACACTTAAAATGGTGTCCAAAGATCCATCCAAGAGGGCAGGGGAGACTGAAGTACCGAGCAAGGTACTAGAGCGAAAACAAGGTGGGAAACTGCACCCTTTGCCATCTCCAGGCCTGACCATAGGGAGTACCTACCGACCACCACCCACCAGCTGTCTCCCAACAGCCTGCAGAATGTCTGCAGCACGGGTCTCAGAAACACAGTGTCAACGGGTGCTCTGCAAAGGACCCGAAACACACAGATGCAGTCTTCCTGGAGAGGCTGGCAAGAAGCCCAGGTGTCCCAAAAAATCACTGCGGTTCAAGGCACAGGAGGAAGGACATTTTGTCATTTTGCAGGCCTGACCTGTGGGCACAGCCAGGTCCTGCAAGCCAAGGATGGGAGTTCATGGGTAACAGTTTCAGAAAAACTCTCGTAAGCCTTTTTATACACTAGATTTTGTTCTCTTTAATTGTTCTGTGCTTGTGTCAGGGAGGGGGCTATTGCTTTCTCATAGATTAAAAACAAAGCTGCGGAGGTAGGATTTGAACCTAGACTGTTCTCCTTTCCAAAGTCCACACTCTTCCTCGTGAGCTGCACTGTTTCGGACTTTGAATCTCTGGCCTTTCTCTAAGCACTGGGAACAATGTGGTTGGACTTTTGTTGTGAAACCCCAGATCTCTGACTCACTGGTGTCTGCCATGCTTGTCCTGAGCTTCTCCAGAGAAATGCTGTCTTCTGGCAGGAAAAGATAAAAGCGGCTGATACACATGAGTCACAGCAATCACTATAATTAACAGTGATGCAAGAGCCAGATGCAGGAGAAAAAGCGACTCCAGACCCTGTTTTTAGGCTCTCCTGACTTTGAGCTACAAAGACTCTCTGCAGCTAAGCACCTTTGTGTAAATGAAGACACAAAACCTGGATTTCGCGCAAGCTCTTAGATAATAGAGCCGAAAGACGCTGAACAAATTCGTATACCGCATACCAGGACAAGAGAGTTTACGGGCTGTAGAGTGTGGGTCTTTGCTCAGTTGCCCTGTAAAGGCTAAGCTTTCCCACCTGCTGAGATGAATCACACACAGTAGCTACAGCTGTAAAATACAGTTATACCAGGTGTTCAACCACTGCGCTCCTGGGATCAGGAGGGCATCAGTGAACTTTCCAAAAAGGCTAGCCATCAGAAGAGCCTCTCTGTCCTCCTCTGTGGGTGTGGGTACGATTATTTGATTAAAATAAGCCTCGAACCATGATACACCCCGCACTATGAGCACGCCCCAGAATGTCGCACAAGTGCAATCTCTCCATGGTGCAGGAAGGTGGCTCCTGCAACTCTGAAGACAGATGGTTCCCAGAGCCCAACAAAAGAAGTCAACTGTGGTCAGGAACCTGAACGGACCGTGACTAGTAGCTATCAGTGTTGACAGGCATGATTCCCTGTTTAAAAGAGGTTCAAATGACCTTCAGATTTGAACACAATACAACCAATAGACTCCTGCATTATCTTTTTGAATAGACTTTAATTGACAGCCAAGTGGAAAAAAAATTGCAGGTTACATTTTTAGCATTATCATCAATACACTGTAAGATTGACAGCCACACAGTGATGTAGCTAATATCATACACCTCCCAATTTTAGTTGACAAAGAGCACATCATATATATATATTTATTTACACAGTATTTCAAGCAACAGTAAATAAACTCCCTCCCTTTAAAAAAAACAACACACACACCTTTAAACAATGAATTTCCTCACAATAATATATCTTTCCCTCCCCCAACAATACTTGCAGATTCAAAGATACTTAAGTTACTTAAGAACAGTCTTACCAGTGAAGATCCTGGACCAGCCCCTAGTTTCTCTTAAAGTCATTTTAATTTTTACAACTTGAAGCCACATAGCCAGTGTGGTCTGTACACTCTGAAGATGATGGAAATGAATTCTTCCACTTCCTTTGAATGAGAAGGAAAGTACAACTCTGAAGACGTATCTAATTACAACTAAAAAATAAATCAAGAACATTTTAAACAATCCCTGCTCTTACAATGTCATTTCTTAAGAGCACAGTGCTAATGTTAACAGTGAATAGCTGGAAGGCTCCTTCAGGTTTCTACACAGGGCTTCTGGTTACTTCTAATCCACTATGCAGCTACCTGAAACCCATGAGCTTTGAAAGTCGCCTGGTAGAATTACACCCTGCCTCCCATGTCTGACCTCTGAAGTTCTGCACCATGCTTGCCCCTGGTGCCTTTCTCTCTGATTTCTTTCTTTCTAGGGCTGTTAGTAAATGGGAACCATGACAAAAAGTTTACACTAGCAGACACATACACATGCTCTGGCCTATAAATATCCCACCAAAGAAAATGGAACAGTCGCTTCAATCCTGGTGAAAATGAACATAAAGAGGAAGGGGACGATAGGGAAACGTTACCAACAACGGCTCTTCTAGCAGTAGAAAACTCAGACCGAATGGCAGTGTGCTTTAAAGACACAGTGAGCTGCTTTTCCAGGCCTGTGAGTTAACCAAGAGTGGGCAGAGCACAGACTCCCGCCAGCAAACCTGATGGGATGCAGTCCAACAGGTGTGCTGCCTCAGAAGTTGGGTGAAGGTCCACCGTCATGTCCTTCCGTGGGTGATTGGGGTGCAGTTTCAAAATCGAATTCGGAAGCAGTCTGCACACTGTTCAGCCTGGGATGCTGAGCTGTCCCCGGGTCGGAGCCCTCAGAGCGCCAGCTGGAGCTTGGTCATGTTTCTCTGGTGCATGTTGTGGTGGCGGACCAACTCGTCTGACCGCGCGAACTTTTTCTGACAGCTGTGCCACCGACAGCTGAAGGGCTTTTCACCTGTTGACACAATTGCCGGTCAGAGACACTCGAAGCAGAGCGACCAGCACAGGGTCAACTATCAAAGGCCCGAGTTAAATCACCACAACCCACCCGGACTCCCCTGGGCCATTCCCTAAGCTAACCAACTGGCTCTTTGCTGGCAGCCTGGAAGTAGCCATGCCTTTTGCGAGGGTTTAAAAACCAGAAACACCATAAACAAAATAAAACGGGAAACTGTGGAAACAGGAGAGAAGTCTGCTGTGGGAATCTCTAAGGAACTCATGAACTGAGGGATTCTGGGAAACCTCTGTTTCATCTCTAAGGATGCTCGGAGGCCCTGCCAATGGGTCCCTGCTCTTCTGTACGTGGGATCTGAGCTGCAAGGGCCTCCCACCACCGTGGACACTGCTGGCTGGTGGCTGGCCAGCAGTAGATCCGGGACTGCAGCTTTAGTCTCTATAGAGAGGAGTTAAAATAAATCATGGATCCCAATTTGAATCCCATTTGCTTCTTTTTAGTGCAAAGTGTGACTCAGAAATAAGCTGTGTGAGAGGGGAGTTCCCAGCTGCAACACTCCTTCTCAGGAGCGCACCCATCTCGGGAGCTTTCACTCTCATTAAAGCCAGTAAGTAGCTTGTACATAATGCCTGACATATAAGCGTTACCTACAGAAGTATGGTCATTGCTATGTGTGTCCCTCAAAACAGCCTCACGAAGAAATGTTATCTTCACTGTACAACTGAGCCAGGTCCAGGCAGGATTCAAACTCAGGTATGGCCAATTCCAAAGCCTACACTTAGCCTATCAAACGCCCAGGGCTCGCTGAGGAAAATGCCACAGGAGCCAAGCCCTGTGGCCCCTGGAGAATCTTCCCAGGGTATTAACAGCCCTCCTGAGAAATGTCCCTAAAGATGGAGTTTGTTGGTGGCACCGGCTGCAGAGACACTCCCCAGACTATGAACTTGGGATGGACTAAAAGACAATACGTCAAAGATGCCCAAATAAGGAGAGTAAGACTCATATCTCTCCAACACTGGGGTACAGGCGCTTTGACATATCTTAAGGCATATACCCTGCCTGTGCTAAGGACCAGGGACTTTCTGAGAAATTTACAGTACTGTGACTCGCTCTCTCCTACTCACCGTCCCTCTGCTTTTCCTAACCCGGCTCCTGCCTGCCACTCCCAGCTCCTCGTGGACACTTATCTGTTCTTTCTCCTATCAGTGACACCCAGCCTGGCTGACCGTGGCCGACTCTTCAGTTCCCTGGCTTCCTGGGGTGGCTGTCTGAACTCATGCTCTTTCTCCAATGGAAAGAACAGGGGTGGGGTTGGGCCGGAGCCATCACCACTGAGGTCAACATCCAGTTGCTTTGTGGCTCAGGGCAAAAATCACCTAATCACTACCCATCACAGACTCATCTGTTAAGTGAGGATTAAAAACGTCCACGCTTCTCTTCTTCCAATGCTGCTGTAAGGATGGGGAGCTAACCTAAGAGACGGCCCTGCCTCCTAAGGAAGCAAATGTACAACAAGGGCGGTGCTATTTTCACCATGAAGCTCATCAGTCTATGGACAAGCGGAAGGCTTCAGCAGGCAGTGGCTCTGTCAATCCTGACTGTCCTCTCTGCGCTAGTATAAAGGAAATACATCCGTGAGTTCGTGTTAATCTGGCAGAAACCTAGACTCCTCACGGAGCTTTAAGTAAGCAAGGAGTACACTCTTCAATCGGGTGTGAAACATGTTTTGCTCTTGGCAAAACAGTATCTTGAATTCTGAGCATGCTGTAAGGTTGACTGCTCTATCAGTGACACAGTAAACCGGGGACAGCAGGGTTCATCTCTCTGGCCTTGTTCTGAACACCCTGGACATTCTCTTCCCTAACCCAACGCTCTTCAAAACATTGCCACTCATCGCTTAAAGACACTGCCACTCTCCAAATGGATTCTCAACTCTAGAACTTTTACGTGAGTCTCTCTCATTACAGTTTCATTAGACAGTAGCTTAAGAAAATAATGAAAAATAAATGTGAAGAAAAGTTTACGCACTTGTTTTACCTGTATGAGTCCTGGTGTGGGTCTTCAGGTGGTCGGACCGGGAAAACTTTCGCTGACAAGTTTTACACTGGAATGGTTTCACACCTAAACGGACAGAGAAGGTCTAGACTCGGCCCTAACAATGCGGGGCACAGCGAGACCCAGAAGGCCGGCTTTCTGGCAGCTGGAGAAGCCCGGCATATCCATCACATCAGCCAGGTCTGTGTCTACCTGGACCGCACAACTCTGTGATCCCGAGGCCCAGCAGAAGCCACCTGATTCTGTACGGCAGGAGCTGCTCCTGACTTGGAGAAAACCATTCCCTAACCACAAAATCCAGTTCTCGCCAGCAGCCAAGTGTTAGAGACTGAGGAAAGTGAACCACTACAAACCAGCTTCTCTCCACTGCCCTGGTTCCTGACTGCCCATCAGTGGACGGCCAGTTGCCATGGGATCTGACTTGCACTGTGGTTCTCATGACAAACGTGAGCCATTTCCTTCCTTTCCATTCTCTTCTTTGTAAGGAAATATTTGGTGCGGTTTTTAAAATTATTATTTACTGTGTGTGTGTGTGTGTGTGTGAGAGAGAGAGAGAGAGAGAGAGAGAGAGGTGTGTGCATTGCCCTCAGAGACTGGAAGAATGTCAGATCTCCTGGGGCTGTTACCGGCAGTTATGGGCCACACGATGTGGATGCTAAGAACCAAACCCGAGTCCCCTGCAAAAACAGGTCCTCTTGGCATCTGAGCCATCATCTCCACAGCCCCTCTCCTTTTTAAAAAGAAAAGTCTCCAGACGAGGAGAAGAAAGTTGGAAAACTTAAACAGATAGGTCACCCTCTCCTCCGGGTTCAGTAGAGAAGACAGTCACAAACTCAGCTCTAACCCAAGCGCCTGTGACTGCTGGCTACGAGAAGTGAACCCACAAACCTGTATGTCTCCTCTGGTGCCTTTTGAGCTGGTCTGAGCGAGAAAACCTTCTCTCGCAGTCCTTGAAGTCACACTGGTATGGTTTCTCACCTTAGGGAAGACACACATCATTCTGAGTACCATGCTGGAAGTATAACCGCATCCCAAGCAAGCCCTCCTAAATGCAGACAAAGGGATCCTAAAACGCCCAGAGCACTTCCGGGGCCCTTGTTGAGGCGGTGCTGAAGACCTCTAAGAAGATACAAATCCCACTTGCACACATGCCCATGGATACAGTGGGGAGTGAATGAAGTTCCCTCACTGTGAACCGGAGCCAATAATCTGACTTCAAAGGGATCATGAACAGATTAGAACAGCCCATCCATGCAGAGGGGATAGACTGGTGCCCAGCACTGAAGCAATGTTCAAAAAAGAAAATACATATATTAGCAGGAACTATTTAGAGAAACCAAAAAACCAAAAACAGTTTGTGTCGAACTCCTTGGTTGAGCTGGAGATAGAATTTTGGACAGCTGCACCTTGACTTAAGTGTGCTTTGTTTTATGGCCTGAAGGGCTACTGTTCTCAGCTACTAACTTCTTATTCTTGGGCCCGACATAAATGACTCCATGGCTTGTGAGATTCTCTAATCAAACCAGAAGCTGAAGCATTTAGCAAGATTGCTGTCCTTTAATCTGAACTGAGTCATCGATAGGATTGTGCAACCCTGGACTCAGTAAGAAGGGCACCACCCTGTCTCCACAGTAAAAATTCAACCAAACACTGGGAAAGGAGTCCTCTGGGGTGCATTGAGCTTCTTCAAGTGTTCCCACCTCCTAGAAATCTGACTCATTGAATTCTGGGATGGAGATATAGCTACTTGGAGACCAGTAGGGTCTTTCCTTTGAAGAATAGCTCCAAGTTACCTTTCCTGCCTCCGTACCTCTGATGCTTCTCTGGTCTTTCTGTGTGTCTCCCGAGCCCTCCTCAATCAACACCCCTCATCATTATGTCCCCATTCCCACCCATCAAAGTGTTAAATATCCACCCCCACAAATGCCACCTGCTCTGCAATGCTATCTAATAGTTCGAATGATTGAATGCCCCCCCCCCGCACTGAGTCATGCATTTGACTCCTTCGTCTTAAGCTCATTGTGTTGAGGGGTTGTGGATCATTTAGGAGGTGAAACATTAACAACAAACAGTGGACTTTTGACGCCTATAGCCTGATGCATGTCTGGCTCCTGTCTCCCATCTCTCTCTCTGCTTCTTCATCCAGAGACACGAGCAATCAGCATCATGCTCCGGCTGCCACTTTAAGGGTGTTCCCAGCACTGTACCTTCCCTGAAGTGGCAAACTGTGCCCCAAACCATGAGTCAAAAATGAATCCATCTGTCAGGAGTTCAGTGACAGATGTAAAAGAAATACCTAGTACAGCCTGCTTGGAAACTTCATGGCCTTCTTCATCAAAGAATCGATTCCAGAACCAAGCGTGCCTTTGGACCTAACCTTCAAAGTTTATGATGACCCCGCCCATCAATCGCTGAGTCATCTGGCTGTCCTAGCCCAGGTTTGTCTTCCCCTGCTAATGATGCTAATGGTCCTTCAGGAATAGCACTACTGTTTATTCAGGCCTAGAGACCTGAATCCTACGCTAGGTGTGCTATAGCTACAATTTCTGTAGGACAATTTGAACTGAAGTACAAGGCTTAAGAATCATGCGGTGAAGGCATTATCATCTTCATTGTCCATACAAAGCACCTGGAGTTCGGAGGGATGTTAGCTCAAGGTCTCGCTAGGGAGCGGGAAATGCCACGTTTCAACACTTTCATTCTACACCATTTGCTTTCCACCACCCTGTTCTGCTTTCTTGGAAATGGTTTGCCAATTTCCTTTAAAGGATGGGAAACCGGCATGCAAACGGCCCTGAAAGCCTTGGCAAATTACCTTGGGCTGACTTTTCAAAGTGCCAGCTTTCCAACCCACAAGTCACCTGTGTCCTAAGGAACAACAGAGCCCAGAATGGGAGCTCATGAACCAGCACTGCTCACGTCCGGCCAGCGGACACACTTACCAGTGTGCTTCCGGCTGTGCATCTGTAAGTGGGACAGCTTAAAATATCTCTTATTGCAGCCCGGGTACGCACACATGAAGGGACGTTTCTCGCTGGTTTCGGACGCCGACCGGACAAGCGTCGGGGCCACTCCAGAGACACGCCGCACATCCTAGAGGCAAAACAGAAGAGGGATGGAGGCCTTGTGCCATGTGTGAACACTCATGTCAATCTCATGGGAAAGTGGGCACTGAAATATTCCAAAAGAAGAGAAGGAAGGTATGGCATGACAAAAAAAAATTGACCCCCATACCCTCGATGCCTTTGTCAGGCATCATTAATGGACAACAGACTAGGAAATTCCATGATGCAGTATTCTGATGTCATTATTAACAATCACCAGAACCTGGATTTGAAAGGAAACAACTTTGGGGTCCCTGGCACAGAACCTCTAGGGAAGAAATATTAGTGTCTAGGAGAGTTCCCATTCCATCTCTCACTTGAGACACACACGGTCTAGAATTCCGGAGTCCCGGACTGTATGTACGTTCTCCCAATTGGAGACATGATCACATGCCTATGAACTCTAACAAAACACGGATGAAAAAGTTCTCACTAGAGAAAGACACTGAAACACTGAATGAGGCCAGAACTGACCTGAGCTTCATGTGTAAGTAAGTGATAAAGAAATCATAATGCAGGCATTTAGTATGAAGGCTATCTGGCATGCAACCTCTAAAGGGGTCATGACCCACAGGCTGAGAACCACTGCTCTAAGCTTGATAACTCCCTGCCCCACGAGTCTTCTAATCTTCCCCCACTTACACTCTAGTTCACTTGCCTTACCCTGGAGAGGGCACTTTCTTACTTGTAGTGCCATACAAAACTGTATGGGCAGGTCATAGTGTATGTCGACCATCTGCCTTTCTCCTGGGAATAATGGTATACAAGTAAATGGTAGGTCAGTGGTTTGCTTGTCATCTTCTAGAAGAGAAAGTAGGAAAATAACACCTGTACAGCAGGGAGTCTACTAAAGGACCCAGTCAGCGGATCTGATAAACTGAGTCTCGTGGGAAGATAAGGACAATAAGCCTTTTTCTAGATAAAAACAGCTGTTACTGTCAGTCTGCAATCTGGCAAAGGATGCTGATAACGTCTGTTGCGGGACACTCAGATGACACCTTTGAAGCTCTGTCACATCTCCACATGTCTGTAGCTCGTTTATTTCTCACCACAGAAGAGCGTGGGATGGCAGGGCACACTGTCTGGTTCCATGAAGTAGAGCTCCTTGCCCACATC
Organism: Pachyuromys duprasi; assembly: GCA_028658305.1. Taxonomy (NCBI): domain Eukaryota; kingdom Metazoa; phylum Chordata; class Mammalia; order Rodentia; family Muridae; genus Pachyuromys; species Pachyuromys duprasi. The sequence goes on from CM053748.1 coordinate 28,179,895, forward strand.
ACACAGGGCCTGGCTCACAGGTAGCTTACTTCCAGGGTCTTAACTCTTCTTCAGAGGATACTCTAGCCATTTCTCTTGTGTTTGAAAATAGCAGATGTTGAGTCCTTGGTAACTGTGGTTCTGACTACCCAAAACAGGTGTGGGGTCAGGGCGGCGTCTCCCCTGAAAACACTACATTCTCTGAGATTCTTCACTCACCGGAGACCTCTCCCTCCTGTTTCCGCTGATAAATAATATTATTTAATTTCCATTAATAAACGACATTAATCGGTTGTGGAGTCTGATAAAATGCTTATTACACATCTCAGCTCCCGCTTACGAGCTATGTGGCTTTAGACATGTCTCTTCTCTTCAGTTTCCCTGACTCTAAAATGTCTACTTCTTAAATGTGCAGTGAGGATCACAGGAGATAACAGAGGTCATTCATAGGTGTGCAGGAGTGATGAATTCACATTGCTAAGTCAAAGAAGTTAGCCTGAAAATTCAACTCGGAGTATCCAGCATTCTGAGAAACAAGAAGTGACTGCTGGGGAGAGAGGGAAGGGAAAGGGGCATGATGCACAGAGGTGGAGTATACCCATTTTTGAGACAGTAACCTACTCCATGTAATACTAGATATCCAAATATATAGATGGATGGACACACATTATGTGTGTATCAAAGCACATAGACCTATATGACAAAGCAAATCAGTTACAAATAATATTCTTTGGTTTTTTGTTTGTTTTTTGAGACAAAGTTTCTCTGTGTAGCCTTGGCTGTCCCGGAACTCACTCTGTAGACCAGGCTGGACTCAAACTCACAGAGATCCACCTGCCTCTGCCGCCTGAGTGCTGGGATTAAAGGCGTGCACCACCACTGTCTGGTGAATTACAGATATATACCAACACCTACTGTAACAAGTGAAGCCTACCAGGGGACATTATGTGAAGGTGGACATGGAAATACTATAAAGTTTGTAACTATTGTGTGTAAACCTAGAAGCCAGATAAAATCCATGTTATCAAAGCCCGTGTCTAAATCTAACCACACTACTGTTGTTAACGCGACTGTCAACACTAGGCAAGAGAGTTCTACTTTCCAGCACTCCACCAGACAGATCAAATCCTACAAGTCAAGGGTCTGAGTCACTAACTCAAGCGCAGATGACCAACATGCGGGAACTGTACCACCCACCACGAAGAAGCAGAAAATACTAAAGGAAGAAAGGGTGAGATTCTGCAGGAAGTGTCATGGTGGCAGTGAGGCAAGGCACCATCTCTGCAAGGAGGAGGGAGTGTCTTTCCACCCGCAGTGGGGCATCTCTGATGGCAAACACCTGCCAGATGGTCCCATCAGCATCAGGGTGCTGCAGGGCATGTGAGCAGAGGAAGACACAGGGCCTGGGCACCCTAGCACTCACCTGGATGCCTCGGAAGACGCCATGGGTGTGTATTCTGTACTGGGCACCACAGAGGATGGGGGTCGTGTGGTTCTCGCTCTCATACCCTGGGCCGTGGCTGCAAACAAAAGGTTCAAGTTGCTTCAGGGTCACTTTCTGGAAATACCCGCTTACTCTGGAAAAGAGCTCTGTGAAAGCAGAGGCCACTTCACCTGTGTGTTAACCACCTTGCAATCACTACCCCCCAACACACACCCCACCGCACGCCCCGAAATTCACCCTCCGAGGCCAACTGTCCGGTTCTGGTTCTGCGCCTCACTCAGACAGGCCGAGAAAAGCCGCAGTGGCAGGATCTCATCCGAGGCAAGCTGTTTACCATCTGAGCAGCAGGCTGACAGCGTGAGCATCTCAGGAATGAGCAGAATGCTTCGGGCTTCGAGTGAAGTGCACTGGGGTTTTGTCAGCATCTCATGACTCAGTTCTTACCAGATAGCACCAAGAAAGTGATGACATTTACAAGAAGAGATGTCACGTCCTCAGAAGGGGCACGGGTGGTGCATGTCTACGGCTCCCTCAGTCCACAGATCAAGTTGACTGTGTGTGTGTGTGTGTGTGTGTGTGAGCACGTGTACAGCTGCATGTACATATGTATGAATGTTCATGTGAAGACACTAAATAGACATCCTGTTTCTTCCTTGGTCTCTCTCTCCCCGTGACTGTGTCATTCACTGAACCTAGGGCTCACCAGTTCAGCTAGGCTGGCTGCCTAGCAACTCTCAGAGAGCCCCTGCCTCCACTTCCCCAGTGCTGAGATTACAGGCGCACCTGGAATTTTTAGATGGGTGGGGGATGTTGAGCTGAGGTCCTCATGTTTGCATGGCAAGTACTTTACTGACTGAGCCATCTCCCCGCCCCCAAATTAGCCTGACTTTTCAGGTTGCTCTTTTCGAAGCTCTACATCCCTTTGGTCTTATCTGTAGTCCCAAGATTCCCCCAAGCAATGCATTTCCTAGGAGTTGAGTCAGCCAGGAATGAGGGACAACTGACCAGCACTCACTGATGGCCACTTAACCCTTGTTGGGTACTCTGCTCTGAAAAGACTCTCTCTTTCAGGTCCAACTCTGGAATCTTTCCTGCAGTGATTTTATTTCCAATCCAGCCAGCACAAAATTCTTACCCACACTTGCAATATATTAACATTATATCGAGAGCCTGTGGGGATGGGGATGGGGTAGCTTTCACACATATCTCTGTGAAAGCAAGCAGCTACTTCAAAAATACCTGTAAACTCCACACACGCACACACACAAAATAGCTAAAAAGTGGCCATAGTATCCAGAAATCCTAGGTATGTTCCTAAGAGACATAAAGCTTATGTTCAGGATTTGAAAAAAAAAAAAAACTTGTATATACCATTCACTAGAAAAATTCTTTAGTCTCAAAAGGCAGAAATGAGAATCAACTCACCAGTCAACTGATAAAGGAACAAATAACAAAGCATATGCACGTAGTAGAACATTGTTTGGCAAGAAAAAGAAAAATATTGATATGCTGTAGAGAGTTTAAGAACTAAGGCACAAAGGACCATATACTGCAAAATTTCATTTATACAAAATATCCAGAGTAAGCCAATCTACACAAAGTATCTTAGTGGTTGGTTGTGACACAATTCTGTAACTTTATCATAAACTGTTGCATTGTACACCCTAAGGGGGAGAGGGGAACTCTATGGCATGTAAACAATAAAGCCCCTTTGAAATGTTTCATAGCAAATTGAGCACGGCAGTGCATACCTATAATCCCAGCACTTGGGAGGTAGAGACAGAAGGACCAGAAGTGTGAGACTAGCCTAGGCTACATGAGACCTTTTCTCAAAAAAAAAAAACAACATACATATATACAAACAAACAAAATAACAAAAATAATCGGCTCTGTAGTAGCATCATTAAAAGCCTCCAAATAAAATTACTTGGCTGCTAGGCTAAGAACCTGCCCCTGTGTCTCTGCCCCTGCTGCCCAAGCATCATGGATACCAGGGTACACACAGGTGACCTGGTGGATAAGCCCACACTGTCTGATGGACTTGGGGAAGGCCTAGAGCTGACTCATATCTAACTCCCCAGAGGAAAGAATTCCTGGAAGAAAGAAGTGTCTGCCAGGATGGCTATCGCGTCCACACAGCCCAGGGTCACAGCAGCTGTGCGGTTTCACATTGAGTTCTGGCTCAAGCATTTCAGAAAGAAGGGTCTGTCTTTTCTGGACAGTTTGGGGAGGGAGGTGGCTGTTCTGTTCCCCCAGCCTATACGACACTATCTCTGAACGTCCCTCAGCAAGTGGTCTGATGCATCTTGGCAGGGGAAGGGGAGCCTCTGATTGCTAAACCAGGGTCAAACACGCGAAAGTTGAGGAGAAACACCAAACTCAGACAGCATCTGCCTTTTCAACCCTCAGAGTGTGCTCAGCATGAGAGCGAGAACGTGACTGCCTTCCTAACCCTGGGAGAGGAAGAGCAGATACAATGACTCCGAAGCAGCACCAAGAGGACCAGGCTGGGATGGGCCACAGAACACTGTGCCTCAGCAACTGGGAAACCCTGGTTTTACTTAGTTTCACCATCTGCATGAAACCAAGTTGTGACGTGCACATTTTCCTGGGCCAAGAGATATCTACTGAGAAATCTGAATTACTCTAGGGGGAGGAATTAATCTTTATTGACAGCTGTTCTCTTGGTATTAGCTGAGCTCTTCAGAGGTGGAGGCAGGGAGCAGGGAAAACAGATTTCTATCCAGACACTTGTCCTGTGGAGAAAGTGTCATGTCACTCGAGGGAACAACATGGAGCATTGATCCTCGAGCATGCCAGTAAACAAAAGAAGCCACCCAAAACAAGACCATGCCTGCCCCTATCACAATTTTTCTAAGTCTGTGAATAAGAAAAACAGTTGATCTGTGCCTATTTATTCTTCTGTCCCCACCAGACAAACACCATACCATTCTGCATGATAGAAACCCCATAAGCCCCCTTGATTACCAGTGTGGTCTTCCCAGAACATTTAAATAGTGCACTCTCTCTTTGTCTGTGTCTGTGTGTGTGTCTGTGTGTGTGCATGCGTGCCTGTGTGCATTTCTGCATGTCCATCTCCCCCCCCTCTTTCTCTCAACAAGGAAAGTTGTCTTGAATCATAGACCAAAAGAGATAGAAAGCATCTGAGAAGGACATCTGCTTCTTCCCCGTGTGTTCCTGTTACTGTTCTGATTCTAGAATCTAGAAGGAGGACTCTGTCTTAGTTCGTGCTCGCGGCTGGAGACTAGTTTTCAAAACGACCATTTCAGCTGGTGTCAGTCAGCTGAGACTTCCCTCATTGCCACCTTCTAGTGAACCACACAGTGAGTGTTACTATGTCTTTTGCTCAACACTAAACGTGACCTTGAGTATCGCATCTGCTCCCCTTTCTGTATGTCATACCCCTGGTAACTGTAGTAAGCACAGAGCCCACACACATCCCAGGATGGCCTGAGTCTAAACCCTCTTTCACATGATAATCTTTCGGCTCTTGGAAGATAGACCTCCAAGCTAATCTGTTATGACAACTATAACAAGGTGAAACAGGGTCTAAAGATTTTAGAACCAGAACATAAATCCAAGAGTCTGAAGAAGTAGGTCTCATCTGGAGGGATTCCACCCAAATTACACAAAATCAGTACGCTGGTCAAGCATGAATGACTGTGGTTGTGGTCCACAGGCCGCCAGTGCTTTCGAGCCTGGGGCAGGAGCCTGGGCTGCTCAGCTTAGTGTGAACGTGACCACTTCTAGCATGACTAAAACTAAATAGTTCCACTACCCTCCATCCACAGTGCCTTTTCTCAGTCTAAAAAAATCTCCAGTTCTCCCCTTTTCCATCTCTATTAGCATGAACTGAGGAAGGTACCCACGGCCTGAGCTTAAAGATGTAATTGTTTTAGGTAAGAATCAAGCACTACGCATTACTAACGTTTCCAGTTCTATCTGACTTGTCTCTGTGAGTCATTCCCAACTGCTGAAATCTTTCAGACTCTGGATTTGGCTTCCAAAACATTTGTCTTCCATCCCCGTATTGTCTCTCCATTTGAAAAGCACCTTCTGGGGGCTGAGGGGATAGCTTGGTCAGTAAATTGTATGCCACTGAAGCATGAGAAACTGAGTTCAATACCCAGGGGGTCATGTGAAAATATAGCATAGTGATGTGTGCCTACCAGATCAGCCCTGGGGAGGTAGATCTCTGGGGCTCACTGGCCAGCCAGTCAGCAAACCCCAAGACAATGAAGAGCCTCTGTCTCAAAAAACAAAGTAGATAGCCCTCAAAAAGCAACTCTGATGTCCTCTGGCCTCTGTGAGCATACACATGAACCCACAAATACATATTCACAGACAAATATGCACCTAAGAGAAGCCCTCACTAGCTGTTGTATGCTATGTAATATATGACAAATATTTCTCTGGGATATTGAGGTGATGAGATTCCAGAAGATCTCTCCATGGGACAGTTTGAAGGATGCCATTATAGAAAAATAAGTCTTACAGACGGGGTCCAGTCTGCCAGAGCAGAAGTTACCCTGAGACAGAAAGGCTCAGGAAGATGATGGTGGCCAGTGCGACCACTGAGCGCTGAGACCCACCGGCTGGCTTAGATGAACAGCTGGAGTCAAGATTTACACATGGACCACTTTCCTTGCCAGGGCCCATGACTCTGTCGTGGATGAACCAAACCAAGTCAGGGTGAGGGTAAGACTCACAACGACTGAGAGCTACAGAGCCTGCCAAGAATGACATGACGCACAGCAGCCATGGTGAGGCATGGATGCACATTCCAAATAAAGGGACCATAGGACAACCCGGTGACAGAAACTGTTACTTACAGAGCTGAAACTACCAAGTGGGTTCTAGAGCAGAGTGTGAACCCTAGCGTGACAAATATGCAAGGGGTTCCTTTTTCAGGGCAGAAATGCATGCAATGGCTTTCCTACCATCCAACCTGGATAGCAAGGGAAATAAAGAGAAAGTGAGATGTATGTATAGCAAACTATATGAACCACACAAAGTATCTCAGTAAGCCTGGCCTTTCTTAGGCCAAGAAAATGGTGCTTCATGAAACAGCTTTCCTATTTTGCTACCTCATAATCTTATTAAGAATAAGATGCTCAATTCAACTGAATGGCAGAAGAAAGGGGTAAGATGGCTCTACAGCTATCTTAGGAGGGGTTTACAGCTGTGGGTCCATGTGGGATTGGTCAGGCAGGTGAGGGTGAGAAAGAAGAAACCTGGTGAAGCAGGTGCTTTTCCCAGCCTCGAAGAGCTTACCTTGTTCTAGAAGTCAGTCATTAGGATGACAAAGACACTTTAGACCATCTTTGGTATTACTGTTCAGCCAATGATAAACCATTTAGACCCTCTTCATCATGCCCACAGAACTTCTAAAAGAACTATCAAAAATACCTCTTTGTAATACAGGTTCACCATAGCAATTACCTTCTCCTCTCAGAATGGTAATCCAATCACCAAAAAGAAAAAACAAAACAACAACAACAAAAACCACCTTGGGCTTGTGTCTTGCCTATGAATGAACAACTTTGGTTCTTTATTACTTGAAATTCAAGGCCCTTGTCTCAACTCTTCCGTTACCTCTCTCATTCTCCATGACTTCAGAGTGTACTGGACAAGTACACAATTGTTTGATGACCAAATGCAGGCTCAGTTCTTCTCTGGGTAAAGCAGAGCCACAAACTCAAATATCTCTAATGGGTCCAGGTTATGAGGAAGTAATGGCGCCTCAGCAGAGAGTAATCCTAGCCTTGCTACTAGCCCGTCACTGTCGCCTTCAACCTAAAGCTCTTCCCATTCCTAAAGGGCTTCTCCAAGATTCCCTGAATTTTGCATTCTTACAAATAACTTTTTACTTTTACAGTCTTTTTTCCTGAGCTAAGAGCGACCAGTATGCATCTTCTCCTTCCAAGGCTGAGCAGTGAGGCACCAAGTATCAACCAAAACCAAAACAAAACAAAAAAATCACATCTTGGTTCTGTTGTGTTCTCCTGCATGCCAATCAAATAGAGGTAGACACATGCCTGATCCTTTGAAAACTGGGTACCAGCCTCTTTTAGCCCCTAAAAACTTGAAAGAATGCTGTGTGTGTATGTGTGTGTGTGCCTGAATGAATCTATAGGCATCATATACATGCCTGGGACCCATGGAGGTAAGAACAGGGGACAGTTCCCCTGGAACTGGAGTTACAGATGTCTGGGAGCAACGTATGGGTGCTGAGAACCAAGCCCAAGTCCTCTGCAAGAACAAGCGCTCTTAACTACCAAGCCATCTCTCCAGCCTCCGGGGATGCTATACTTCCACAGGAGGAGTGACCATTGCTGTGATGGCAGAATCTAGCTTACCACTGTAGGTGTTGGGTCTTAGTTTCACTAGTCCACTGAACGACAGGTTTAAACACTGATGTTACAGACAGCAAGCTGTCCCTGGCACACTGCCAGTTCAAGAACATTCATTTCTCCCGACTGCTGTAGTAAAGTAGCACAAATTGGGGGAGGGGGTGCTTAAATCAAAACAAATTTATCCTCTCAAAGCTCTGGGCACAAAATCCCATCATTTGGAGGGGGTGGAGTAAAGCAGGGGGATTGTTGCAATTTCCAGGCCAAACTGGACTATACAGTGAGTACAGAGCCAGCCTGGGATAGAGAGTAAAACCCTGCCTTAAAAACAAACAAACAAACAAGCCTACGGTCAAATTCAATCACTCTGAGGAGCTTCTTCCCTTGTCTGTTTCAGTTTCTGGTACTTACACATCTTGCTCTCTGTTTCTGCAGACTGTACCCTCTCTCTGCCTCCCAATACTTTCCTGTAGTCACGTTTCCCCGTCTCCCTGTCTCCCTCTTCTAAGAACACTGTGCTTGCATGTAAACAACTGAGTGCCCCCTTTCCAGAGAATCCTGGGTCATCCCACCATCACCACCTCAAGACCTTAGCTGAACCATTTTGCCAGTTGCCACATTAGTCAACATGCACAGCTTCAGAAATTCTAATCTGAATTCTACCCTGTCTTACCAAGGGAACCAGGTATGTTCCAGTTCCTGCAGATGCTGCTGAAAACGCTAAATTCATCTGGATTTTACATCTCCAGATTACTGTGAGGATACATCGTTCTGGAATCTGAAAGCCTAAGTCCCAGGCCCACTTCTACCCCCCCCCCCGGGGCAAGTGAGTCATCCCACTGTTTCTGTAGCCAAGATTCACCATTTGCAGGATGAGGCTAATAACCTATTTTGCAGTTTTCTTTGAAGATTAAAGAGGTGAACTATTCAGGGAGCAGAAGTTAAATATCACTGGATAACCACATCCCAGCAGTATTCAGGAGGTCTGTGAGAGTCAACACTTAGTGACTCACACCCATAAAAATTATTTACTCCATGCTTCATATGAGTCTGGTGGCGAACATAGATAAAAATTTGTATTTTTGATCTTGGTTACAACCCTAGAAACAGTTAAAGGTGTACAAATCACCTTAGTCCAATGACTTAAGTCTCCCTGGCCCCTGCTCCATGTAAAGTGAAAATTACAGTGCCAGCCCTATATAACTGCTAGAAGCCCAAACCAGGTCAGGGAAACATTGTGCAACACTTGGAACAGGATAGACATTAAATAAATGTTCACTGTTGCTCCCATAGTTACCACTGTCATTTCATTACAAAGTATTCTGAGGTTTAAGGAGAGGTTGAGTTTATATGTCCAACGTCAAAGAAGGGACAAATGGCAGAGCTGAGGTCTGAGTCCAAACCAGTTCATCTCTGCTCCCTTTACAACTAGCAGGACAATTTTTGTGGTACAGTTCCATCTTCTATCGTCGTGACACTTGAATGACCTCCAGCTCTTTCCTCCAGGGTCTGACTCAAGTCAGGCACTGCTGATGTTTTAACAGTGTAGCCAGGGTAAGGGAGGAAGGAAAGGGGGATGGGTGTCAACAAGTTGAGCTGCACACACTGCAGCTTTTACTATGAGGCTGCATTTAGCTGGGTATAAAAGTCAGTCCAGTACTGGGGGTAGAGAGATGGATCAGTCAGCAAAGTGCTTCCTGAAGAAGCATAAAGATCTGAGTTTAGAACCTCAGCACATATGAAAAAAAAATCTAGCATGGTAGCGTGTTACCTGTAATCCCAGTCTTTAGGAAGACCGAGACCATCTAGGGCCCTTGTGAGTCACTGGCCAGCCTAGCTGAAACCAGGAGTTCTGGGTTCAGTGAAAGAATCTGCTTCAAAAGGCAATAATTGAGGAAGTGTGTAGTAATTGAGAAGGTGCATGATTCTGGATTCTGACCTACACCAATACACATACACACAGGGGAGGGAGTGGACAATGCTAACCGATAAAAAATGCCCTGCTTACAGGTGACTGAGCAGTCCAAACTGCCCAATTTTTATTTTTTTTTTAAATTCTTTCCATTGAACCATACAGAGGCAGTTTACCAGCAGAGCACACACTTCCTGGCTTCATTCCCTGCAGTACCATGGACTGCAGAGCAGCTTTCACAGGCATACAATGTGTCCTAAGACAGTCTGCTTTTCCTACACAGCTTTAAAGTACATCAGCACATGTCCCTAGAAAGCTTACAGAAAGAGGAAAGTGTCCTTCACAGAACACAAATTATAAACCCTCTTCTCTCTAAAAAATATGTACACTGAGGTCTGGCTCAGAAAAGATGCAGAACATTCAAAGAGAAGCTTCTTTAGAAATGATTAATTCTGATATTCCACAGGCACAAGAAGATTAATAAAAAGGAATTGAGGGTTTACAGATGAAGAAAACCAGAGCTTCCCTAAAATCCCTTATCAACAGAAGAAGTTTAAAAAAAAAAAGAAAGAAGAGAGAAAGGAGCTTTTTAAAGGCAATTAGTATTTAATATAAATATTCAAAAGAAAACATCTTGGCCTGTGATTTTTCTCCTCCACCTTTAGTTTTTTACCTAATGTGCAAGGCCTTGCACTCACACACCATCCTCACCTTTGCCTTCTCACCTCAACCAAGCTCGTAAGGGAAGCATTCGGACAACCTGTAGCTCTCAAAGATCAGACCATGGAATTTACCCAGAAGGCACGCTGCACTCTCCATCCTCACCACCCAGGGCTTAACCATTAGACATGCAAATGAGTGGCTTTCCTTTTGGTGTGGACAATAAACTTTGCTGCAAGCCTTGAGGCCCACCACCCCCTTGTGTAGTGTGCAATTTCTGAGTAGAGGAGGAGGAGAAGGAGGAGGAGTAAAGGAGCCACGTGAAAAAACTGTGGACTTCCCTGAAGGCTACGCACAGGAGCTGAGACTGAGCTCTGCAACACTTACCAAAATATTCTTGCCTGAAGCTAAAGAAGCCCACAAATAGCCAAGCCTCTAGATCTGGTTATCTGATGGTAGAAATGCAGGACTTCAAGGTCTGAGGTTGTAAGTCTGACAGAAGCAGCAGTCTCCCAAGCACCTGGCTTGTTCTCTCCCACATCAACAGACACAAAGGCTTCAAGAGAGGACAATCACCCGAGGCAAACAGCACAAGCCTCCTAAGGAGTGCTTACCACTAAGATGGACCAGCCAGCTCAAACTGATCAGGCCTAGAACAGTTTGGGCCAAAAGACCCCAGAGCCAACCCTGGAAGTTCCGGGAGTCACCATTGAATGCTTAGGGGTAGAACATCACAGAATGAAGACAGAGCTTCTTTGTGGCCAGAGGAATTTCAAAACCCACTTTCCTAAATGCAGATGAGATCCTACTGGGGAAATGAGGGGCTGCCCGATTATCTACATCCAGACCAGTGACAACCTGGTATAGAAGCTTCGAGATCAATGGAGCACAACTTCATTCTGTCTGACTGTGGTCACCGGAGAGCGAGGTAGAATCCACAGTTACACATGGAGTCAGGAGCAAAGCCAATATAACCACACTCCTCTCTTCATGAAACGATTTTTTTTTTGCTTTTTAAGAAAACAATGCACTCATTCATTCATCCGTTTGTGTGTATACACACGAGAGTGATAAGGCCCAAGAATGGCGATCAGAGGAAAACTCGTGGAGGTCGGTTCTCTCTTTCCACCACCATTGAGTCCTGGGGACTGAACCTGGATCCTTGGGTTTGGCAGCAAGCACCTTTACCCACTGAGCCATCTTGCCAGACCACTGACCTTGAAGTGTTCTGGATGCATGTGTGAATACGTATTATTTGTATTCCTGGTTCAGAAGAGAGTTGGATCTCATGGAACTGGAGGTATAGATGGTTTTGATCCACCATGTGGGTGCTGAAAACCAAACCCATGACCTGTGAAAGAGCAGCAAGTGCTCTTAAAATCGTTGAGCCATCTCTAGCCCGTCATTTAATATTTTTCTCATTATTTCTTTTATGAAATTATAATAAAATTTCATTTCCCCTTCCCTTTCCTCCCTCGAATGCCCCCCATTGACCCTTCCTTACTCTCTTCAAATTCACAGCTTCTTTTTCATTAATTTTTGTTACATATATATATATGTTTAAGTATAACATATATATTCCTAAATATGCAAATATACTCTGTTCAGTCTGTATTATATTACTTGCCTGTATGTTTCAGTGCCAACCATTCGGCACTGCATAACCAATTGTGTGCTCTTCTCTGGAGAAGACTATTTCTCCTGCTTTCAGTTGTCTATGGCTCTTTGTGTAGGGTTGAATACTTTTTTTTTTTTTGAGGCAGGGTTTTTCTGTGTAAACCTGGCTGTCCTGGAACTTGCTCTGTAGACCAGGATGGCCTCGAACCCACAGAGATCTACCTGCTTCTGCCTCTCAAGTGGTAGGACTAAAGGTGTGTGCCACCATGCACAGCTGTGAGTGCTTTTTAATAAACCTTTCCCTTGAGACTGAGAAAGCGTACCCTGCCATCCATCATTCACTCCTACTCCATCCTGACTGACACATGCCATGGTGTCCAGTTCTACATCTGGAGAGCAAGCACACTCACTTTACCATCACCAACTCTGGCATTTATTCCATCCATACTTTTATATTTCCCTTTTGAAAGTTTCCTTAGAGATATGGCTCATTTGTCTCCATTCATCATGCAGCCTAGGCATCAGTCACTATTTCCTAAAAACACAGACTCAGACTGGTTCATAGCCAGCCCTCCCCTCCCACTGTATAAATTAGTGCTCAAGAACCATCAAAATCCTCACCACATGCAATGCTCCTCAAACTTCTCTTAACTGATCTCATCATATTTCACACTCAGAACAGAGCTAAGAGATGCTCTATTATCCACTGGCCCTGGATGCTCAGCAGAATGATTTTAGGTGGAACTTTCCTTCCTATGTGAACACACAGACAGGGGAACTCATAGTCTCACAGACCACGCAAGAAATATCGGGACTCGTCTTATATGCCGCTGGTGACGGGGTGCTAATTTATCAGACTCCCTATTCCATCTAACTTGCTGGGTCCTTCTGTATTTTTGATGGTTTGGTTCTATGGACAGATGCTTCTGCTGGCTCTTCCTGATGAGCAGTACCCTGAACCTAAATGACAGGTGAACCCCTCATCTCCTGTGATGGAAAAGATGAAGGGGGGCCTTCTTACCTTGGTTCTCAGAGGCACACAGCCAGCTCGCTCACTCTTGCATCTGAGAAAAGCTCTTCTAACTATCTGAAAACTTCCAGAAAAGAACCAATGGTCTGGATCAGCACAAGGTTCTGGAGGCTAAACTCTTGCATTTCCAGCTGCAATCGAGGGGATTGAATACTTCGAAAAAGTCCTTTCTGATCCACCCTTCAAAATTACCTTGAAGAGCACAACAAATGGGCTGGTGAGGCTTCCCCAGAGGGAACATGGTCACCTGTCATGCAGGCAGGCTTGGGTTCCATCTCCAGGACAGAAAAACAAACAAAACCCTCAAAGAAACAAAGGAAACCCTATGTAATAATTCAACCGAATCACACTCTCAAAGGGATTATGACTTATACAATAACAAAAAAAAAACCCTTTTTTTTTTTAAGACAAGGTTTCTCAAACCCAAAGAGCTACCTGCCTCTGCCTCTTGAGTGCTAGGATCAAAGATGCGCACCACCACCACCCAGCTAATAAAAATCTTTCAACATGAGGGAAATAGCCACTGACAAGAGTTAAAATACAGAAGAGACAGTATCTACAGGACATAAGACAAGGAAAAGACCTTGTAGAAACAAACAGCACCATTACTGGATGAACTATTCCAGCTTCTACCCACAGCCTCTCAGCCGAGCCTAAGAAACCTCTCCCTTCTCTCCCCTACATTGCACCACCATCCCCTCCCAACATCTGTTTTCTTCTTTTTGATCACTATCATCGGCAAACAAATATGCTATATTCTCTGTTGCCTAGAAATTAAAACAAGTAAAAAAAAAAAAAAGAATGAAAGAAAAAGAAAGCCAACCTCTCCTGACCTCTTCCCCAGTCGAGAACCTCTGTCTTTGTGTCTGGGCTCTCTTTCGTGTAGCCTGAAGAGGTTGTCTGTATGGGTTGTCTCCAGCGCACTTCCTCCCATCAGCCCTTGGTCATGCTAGGAAAGTACACCACACCTGACCTCAGGCCCTCAGAATCTCTTAAATCCATCTAACAGACCCTCCCCCCCCCCAACCATCCAGGGATGCTGCTAATATCAACATATCTCCAACATTTTCTTTCTGCAGATACACAACTAATGTTGCTTTTCACACATTATCTCGGTGATGAGACGGCCGACAGTCTCTCTGTAATGCTTTAGCGCTGTGTGAATTATTTTTAATGAGGAATGCGTGTTATTTTCTAATCAAGGGGGGGGGGACTGATTTCATCTCGGATAAAGTGTGGACCTTTGCCTTATGAAGCCCTCCATCTGTGGCTTGTTTCAAAATTGAGGAGCTGGGAAGAAAGCTAAGACAAATAAACGGGTTTATTTTCAGTGGAGAAACACCTACTAAAATATGCAGTAGCCCCTCACTTCTGAGAAACATTTGGAAGACTCTTTAATAGTGTACATTCTAAGTCAGTATTTCATTTTCCTAGCTGGAGATTATGATCTTGCCTTGGGCAGATGACGGAGAAACAGATAAATGGTTGGGGGGGGGGGGTGTCTCAGAAAGGCTAGGAGTAGCCAGAGCTGAAATACCCTTTGAGTCATAACATATCCTTCCCCTGTCCGTTGTGTCCTCTCTTCCTATAACAGTTCATTCTCTCCACTCCACCCAGCAGAACACTCCTTAACCTCACTTCATCTCCCAGTGTGGAAACCGCCATGATCCTCATTTCCAAGCTGGCCCCTTGGTACCACTTTCCTGTCCCATCTTCCCTTTTTTATCTTGATCTAAACAAACCTGTCTTTTCTCTCTCGTGTTTATGAGAGGAACATAATTCTCACCTTAAAACTCGGCAGTTAGAAACATAGTTTTGAGGCAAGAAGCCCACAGTGCTCAAAAAAGAAAAAAAATTAAATAGAAATAATTTTACGATGGTTTTAAGGGAATATTTTCTAATAATCAACACTCTTGTGAAGTCTGAAACTCCAGTTTTATGATGGCTTGTCAATACGAATTTACTGGACTCAACAGGAAGAGTCAATCATTTCTTAAGATGGAAAATGGTGGAACGGTAAATGAAAACATAGGAAGTCCAGAGAAGCATGCAGCACAATGTCAATGATACTGCTCTGGGCTACTGGTTTGGGGCAGGGAGAGGTTGTTGCCTTCCCCATATCACCACATTTTTTTTAAATGCTCTGGTTTTCACAAGCATTTGAAGAATTTAAAAATTAAATGTGCTAACTGGTAGCTGCTCAAAGAGAAAAAGAGGGGAGAGTAAGAACAAGAAAGCAAAGTAAGTCCTCCTCCTGTCCCCCTGTAGCCAGAGGGAGGCGGACACTATCCTGAATCTTGAGTCTGCAGCGAACCCAGAAGTCTACTCTTCAGAGAGTACACCTATCAGACCTCAGCCAGGTCCAAGGCAGGGCAACAACAGAAGTGTGGTTTGAGTGGTGTGACTCAGTGGCAGAGAACTTAGGTAGCATGGGAGGGATAGAGTTCTATCCCAGAAACCCTAAAGGAAGGGAATTACTTCAGCCTTTTGGAGCCTTTTGGAAATGAAAAATGAATAGCATGGGGCAGAGGGTCAAAGAGCAAGCTAAGGAATGTTCTGTTCACCGAGCTGCTCCTGTTCCCGGAATCATGGCTCCTCACCTTTGCTTTGGCACCTGAAGTGCCAGGAGCTACTTAAGAGCAGAGCAGGTGGTCTGTTTTCAAGAAGTGAATCTCTGGGACAGGTATTGTGTGCGCAGGCGTTGAGGGAAGGTGCAGGGCTGGGCCTGAGCTCCCAGCCAGTGCCTCAGCTATCTCTTTTGGCACAGGTTCTTGGGGATGAGACCATGTCTGGTGGGGATTTTCTCCAGCTTTGACAGCCCTGGCCCCACCAAAACACATAGTCTTCTTTCCCCATACATCACTCCTTGGGAGTCTTCTGGGTTTTTCCTTTCCAGCATCCACAGGTCAAATACTGTGTGTTCCCAACAGTCTGTGAACTTCTTGGAGCAGCAAAGGGACATTGATTTTGCTCAGCCCTCCTTTTGAGATTCTATTGTGTTGGATTTCCCACTCCCCCTGCCCAGTCCCCAGAGAGTAACTTCCTCCTTGTTCTAATAACTTGGACCACAGTCAAGGTTGATGTGTTTCTCCATTCTGCAGGCTATTTTCTTCAGAAGAGACAAAACAGAGGCCAGCGGAGTAGCAGAGGTTTGTCAGCAGCCTTAGGAAGTCAGCAGCCGTTTAAGAATACACAAAGAAAATGTTTTCAAACAAACACAAAGTAGACAGAACTAGACGTCCGAAATAGAAGTGTCCAAAATGCAGAACTTGTGCTCAGCAACGACTCCCCAGAAGTATGTTGTGCTAAGAACCCGCTTTAAAAAAAGAAGAAGAAGAAGAATTCCTTGCCTCAGGAGATGATGCAGTAGGTAAAAGTGCTTGCTTTTGCAAGCCTGAGGACCCAAGTTCAAATCCCCAGCACTCAACACAAGAACCCACATGTGCCTGTAACCCCAACCTTGGGGGCTAGAGCCAGGCAGATCCTGAGAGCTTGCTGCTGGCTGGCCATCCAGCCTCATCTAAAGAGTGAGCTTTCCCGGTCAAGAAGAGAACCTTCCTCAAGGCAATGGTGTGGAGAATGCTAGAAGAAGGTGCCCAGTGTCTTGTTTTGTTTTGTGCTTCCTCTGCACTCATGTGCATGCAAAACACACAAACACACACGTTGAATTTCATTTGTCTATGGGAAAAGAAAAAAGGGGGACTTCACAAAGAGCCTTCTGACTAGAACTGAAATACAGGATTCTCCCATTCAAGGTGATAAAAACAGTGTGATCCCAAGGG
The DNA here is from genome assembly GCA_028658305.1 of Pachyuromys duprasi. Lineage (NCBI taxonomy): Eukaryota > Metazoa > Chordata > Mammalia > Rodentia > Muridae > Pachyuromys > Pachyuromys duprasi. Next base: position 28,196,693 of record CM053748.1, read on the forward strand.
ACATGAGGAGATTAGATTAGGCAAAGAGGAGCTGCAGAGATGGCTCAGCAGCTATGAGCAAGGATTCAATTCTCATCACCCTTGTGGTAGCCCACAACCATCTGTAACACAAGTTCTGGGAGATGTGAGGTCCTCTTTTGGCCTATGTGGGCACTGCAAGCATGTGACGCGGACACACATTCAAGCGAAACACCCATGCAATAAAATAAAATCCTTGGGTGAGGGGGAGATAAGACAGGGTTCCCTCTATATAGCCCTGGTTGTCCTTGAACTCACTTTATAGATCAGGCTGGCCTCAAGCTCACAGAGATTGATCTTCCTCTGCCTCCTGAGTCCTGGGATTAAAGGTGTGTGCTACCATGCCAGGTCAACAAAATAAATCATAGATAGACAGATAGATAAGATAGATAGGCAGGCAGGCATACAGACAGACAAGCATTTTTCCAGGATGGAAAAATGGGTTCAGTCTGAGATACATGGTATTTTAATTTTAAACCTGACATTTTTATGAGCAATACATGAATAGTGACCTTTTTCTTGAAATATGAGTCCAGTTGTCAGTGTTTCTCATCACTGAGGAAAAATAAATTTCTTTCACGCAGCACTCCAAATAAAGTCAGTATTTAAGAATTATGTCAGAACTCTTTTTCCAAGATGAAAGTAATGGATAAAAACTCCTTTTTTTTTTAACATAAAAGTAACACAATCACACTTAGCTTCATTCTGATATGATTTCCAAACCCTGCCAAGTGATGCCTTTTACACAGATAAGCCCTGTAAGATATCCAGCCAAGGCCAGGCATAGTGTCATATTTGAGAGCCAAAGCAGGTGAGTAAGTTCCCAGCCAGCTGGTCTACACGGTCAATCAAGCCAGCCAGGGTTACATAGTGAGACCTTGTCTCAAAACAAAAACAAAAACAAAACTAATGGACTAAATAAAAAGTTATCAAAATTGTCTCAGTTGTGGAACGACTCAGTGACGTTCCTTATCCATAATTCTTGGAATCAAACAAACCATGAAACCTGTCTTCTGGCATGAAGAATATTTTTAAATTAAAACATACTGCTTACTTGAAAAACCATACTCCGGCATTTCATCTTGGGAGAATTACTAAATTGTGAATGGTGAAGGACGAAACCAAGAAACCCTAATAGAAATGGAGAGAGGAATATTTCAAAACTATAGAGATGTTTGTTTATATTGTTTTCAGGTCCACGGAGAGTGGGTAGAAACTTGGAGAGAGTGCAGAAAAGCTGAAGGACAGGGAGAAGTCTCAGAAGACACAAGTACGGCTGACGGCTGAAGGGTATCCAATAAGAAGGACAGATCCAACAAAGGAAAGGAGATGAAGGCCAGTCCTGACGTTTAAGCATAGAAAACGAAATCAGAAGATACCTCTGGAAATGTCCCAGAGTGCAGGCTACAGGGCTGGCGAAGCACAGAAATTTAAGAACAGAGTGAGTAGGGATGACCGTCTTTGCAAAGTCTGCCCACAGAGTCATGGGTAAAAATCAGCTCTCCCTAAAAAAAACGTAAATCTATGGAAAAAAACCAAAGTTAGGTAAGCAAGGCTGAAAGACCTGACTGACCTAAGGAACCCATTTGATGACACAAATAGAATGCTCTGTGAAACAAGGAAATGAGCAGGGTTCCTGCTGCACGGGTTTAAAAAAAATTTTTTTTGCATGGGAGGTTGGTGAGAAAAATTATCACCAACTCTCTGCGGTCTCCAAAAGTCTACAATGAGTAAGGAGAGGGTTGAGACAGGGGTAGTTACCCCTTCCCTATCCCCAACTACTACCCTGATTCCCCCATGTCAGGCCTAACTCCTGACTTGCCCCAGATGTCAGTCAACAAAGCCATTGCCCACTCACTTGCTCTGTCCTTCTGTCCATTTCACTGAGCTGGAGCTCCCAGCAGCCATTCTAGAAGAGAAGAAAGGCAGGAAAGGGGGAATGGAGGACGCACGGCTCCAGCAAGGCCCTGGCTCCCAGAATCCAACCAGAAGTTCTGAAGCTGGTGGTCTTGTCAAGAGTGCTGAAATTTGGTCCTAGTCCCACTGCTTAGGGTCAAACGCGCCCTCAGAAAGGCTAGACAGAGTCTGAGCATTGGAATCAGATCTGGGCTTGGAATCTAAGCCTCGCTGTCCCCTCCCCACCCGCTAACTGGATGGGATAAAACTCTCTAAGGTGTGTTAATTAACCTGTTACCTTAGGGTCCAGAAGCCGAGGTGTGGTGGCCTAGAAGAGCACCTGACATCAGCTCCTCAGAGCCCTTGACTGCTGAAAACCAGCCCACCCGCCTTCCTTGCTTCCAGTTTTTCCAGGCGCACAGAGAAGCTCTCTACACGTCTGGCAGCTGCGCTTCCCTACAGTACTTGTGTATCTCATGTGAGCAAAGCCTTTCAGGAGCGGACACACCTGACTTTGGGCCGTTCAGATCAACACCACACCACTACAGTTCAGACAGTAGACTGTGTACATGCAGAGCATTTCTTGATAAGATAACACAAAGGTTAACATCAGTGATATCGCCAGTGAACCGTAAACATTCAATGAAGTTTCATGGGCACCACATCTTTGAAGAAAACATTCAACAAGGAAAGGCCACACGAAAGGTTCCCAATATTCCTCGTTCTTTGCTCCAGATGAAAACATCCTATTGAACAATTTTTTTTTTTTGGAAAATTTACTGTTAAACATACCTCTCCCACTGACAGAGGGAGGAAAGCTCTGAGCAGCACTAGGAGCTATGGCCCCCTTTCTAGGCCTAGGCCTGTTCTCCCTTCAGAAGCCATAAACACCCTGAAAATGAGTTAAACAGGTATAAGTTTCTTACCCCTTTAAGGTGGCTCCTAGGTTCATCTGATTCCAGGTCATGCATTCGAGCTGGGAGGTCATTTGGTATAAATTGTCACTGTGGAAAACATCCATCGTTAGCAACATGGCCACATGCACAAGGACAGACTGTTCTCTAAATGAAATGGGCCGTTTGCTTTACAGCACAAGCTTCCATGTTTTTTCTACAATGATGCATATGTGAATCTGAAATGGTTTCCATTTCGTTCTGATTTCTGCACACGCACACACATACACACAGAGAGAGCAGAGAAGGTGAGAGTGATTTAGTTATATATATTTTTTAAAAGCCTCAGTACAGTGAACTTTGAGGTTTCTGAAGAGATACTAAACCTTGGAGGGGAACGGGGAGAGGGAGTATGGCTTTGAAAGGTGACGCAGGCTGCACAGCTCAACATTAAAGTTAAAGGCCTGGAGCTAAGAGTAAGACGGCAGAGGATTAATTGTTCGTGAAAAGGCCGTTACATTTGTTTAATCAAAAGGATAAGTATCACGTGGATTATGAGGGTCCAGAAGGTCAGAGTGATGGATGATGAACGGGCTAATACCCAAGGATGTGACGAACAAAAGAAACAGGGCAAGAATCCCAGCACACAGCCACGGAATTATTCTGCACTTATTTTATAATCCTAGTGCATGCCAAGTAAAGTTTTAAGAAAAAAAAATTTGAAAACAGCTCATGATTTACATTAAGACCTCAAAGGGGAAAATATACCTCCCTGCAAGCCAACCAAGAGGCTGTTCTGTCTCCACTGGGCAGCTCACTTCTAACACATAAACCAATGATCAGAAATCTCCAACAACCAGGCCCTATTAGGGAGACATTAAGCACTGAACCAAAAGGGTTAATTATGAAACCTGAGGCCCAAGAGATGAATGGTTTGTCTGGAAACCTTGGGTCTAAATGTATTATAGGAGAAAATTTTCACCCTACCTTCACAGCAGGAATGAACAGAGACAAGAAGCATTTGATACCTAACGCATGATACCAGATCACAAATCCTAAACAATCTCCTATCTTGTCCCGACATTCCTTTCTGTTGCTTCATCTGGCACAGAGAGTGTTTTCTGGGCCAAGGGAACTGAGAACTTGCGGAGGGCTGACAGAAGTCACGCCGCTCTGAACCACTGAATACTGTGCACGCTTGCTGACTCTCAGCCTTGCTCGATAAATAACGGCAGAGTCCCTCAGACTCTCCTATCACCTCTCTGCAAATTATTTAGAACTCCTGAAGGCCAGTACTTGGGCTGAAGAGGAAATCAGCTTCCAGGAGGAAAATTTTTTTTTTGCATATGGAAAGTAAAGTGACTTCAAACTCCAAGTATGTGTAGCTTCATTAGTCAATGTATATCTATCTGGACCCCATCATTCATCCCTGGGTCTGACTAGTTATTACACTACCACAATATCCTACATATCAATGAAAAAAAAAAAAAAAGATTAGTCTCTCCTGGAGCGTCTCCATTTGCTGCAGCAGCCCGTGCTGGTCTGTGCCACTACATTTCACAATTCCACGAATTCTTTCTGCAAGGCTGATGTAATTAATTCCTGAAAGACCCCAACTTTTTATTAGAACTGCCAGCCTGCCACAGTTACCACAACCCAGTTTCTTGAACTTTCTTTGGGCTGACAGTTCATTAATAAGTGGCCCTCCTCCACGATTTCTCTGCTGGTTTTTGTGCTCCTGTGCCTTTTCATCAAGCAATCCATTTATTAATCTTGCCATTAATCTCAGCCAAACGGGCATTGTATTCCCCAGGTAGCTCCATATTTTTTGTCACTGATTTTTAAAAAATTGTTCACCAGCTAAAATCACTCAGCTGCAGCTGACAATTTCCCTGGGCCCCTTTGGGACGTGGGGTCTCTCTGGACCGACTTGATCTTTACATGAGATCCAGAATATGATAATTTTCAAGAAGGCTGGGAAATTAGGTGAGTGGCAGAAGCTGGTGTGTAAGGACGAAGAGATCTCAAATATCTAACTTTACACTCAGAGATGTTCCAAGACTCAATGCACAGTCCTGATTCCTAATTGCATCGCTACAAAAAAGATCTCAAACACAAATTATCTTTAAATTATCTTTAAATGCATTTCCTTGATCCCCAGGAAAAGAAATTTCTTAAACACCGAACATGTGTGTGTCTTCCTACAAGTTATTTAATTTTTAAAAAGCTTCTGTCTGATTTGAAAACCACTAGCTGTGTAGGGCTATTGAACCCTGGAAACAGCCCTGCTGGGATGAAGTCTGGGCTCTTCTGGGTCAAGTGCAACGGTTTACAACAAGTTTCTTTTTCTTTTAATGTGGTTACTAGCACGTTTCAAATACACGTATGGTTTATACTATGTTTCTACCGTACAAGGGGTATTACAAATGGCATCTGGCATGCCCTGCTCCTTTGGAAGCATTTGGAGTCTGTGCCTACTTCTTACTGTCATTTACATAATAATCATACTCTCACAGTAATACCATAATAAGTTTTAAAATAATACTACCAATTTTAAAAGGCTATTTTTTTTCATGGTGATCTTTCTCTATTACAAACCCTTAGGGATCGATGGGATTCTGTTTTGAGTCTATGTGAAAGTCTGGACAAATTACGGTTCAGCTCTCTGTACCTCAGATTTCACATCTGTCAAGTGGGGAAACTGTTCTTAAGTCTCATTTTATAGGGATATTGTAAGGCTCGAAGACACTGATGCTCATTAACATCTCTCCAAAGATGACGTGGAGACTTATGGTGTTCTAACCTATCAAATCTTATCTGGCACATTTGCGCCTTCTGGGTATCACTGCTGACAACTTCATGAAGTCATCCCCCCATCATACTCCTGGGCATGAGTCAACATCTGCTTCTACACTATCATTTATACAATAGCAGTACAGAGAGAATCTGGAGGTGAAAGACACACACCCAAAGGAACATCAGCACCAGCGACTCCCGGAAGCTGCAGGGATGCAAGATGGCTGCCGTATTCTTTCCCTCTCACTAGGGACACTGCATCCTTCCTGCCAGATGACTGGCCTCCCAACCCTGCAGTGTGTTCTGATATCTCAGCTGTAGCACTTCAGAATAAGGGAGGTAGGGAGATCGGCTGGGAGAAAAGGGATTGCAGAAAATCTCCAAGCTGCTAGCAGGTTTCCTTAACACAGCATGAACGTGGGCTAAAAACACTGGCGCATACCATAGTCAGATTCTGATCTCTTTGGGCAATCAGTCAACACCCACCTCTCCTGAAAGCCTGCGGAAAGCGGCAGCACCATTCAGGGAATATTGACCTCTGGCTAATGAAGAATTTACTTATTAAATGGCCATGGTCAGTCTCCACCACTCCATCCCTAGAAGGGATGAGATAAGCAGGTGGTTTGGCTCAAGGCAGTGGTCACGTAGACATTGCAGCTCCAAGCATTAAGCTCTGCCTGGTCGGAAGTGGACTCTGAAGATACAGGCTGCTAAAATATATTCCCAAAGTCATGATATCCTTTATATTTTAAGGAGATTTTTTTTAAGTCAGTTGTTTCCTATGTAAGAAATGTCTGAAGTCAGAGGCAAGGGAGCAAGGAAAGAAACTTCTCTAGCTGGGATTGATGCGAGTTGGAGTAAAATAAAAGGAAGTGAGTCCTAGAAAAAAGGGGAACTTAAAAGGAAATCAGTAGTAGATCATATAGTTTGTTTTGGCCAGGACTGCAGAATTGCTGTGTTCTTGACCTCTACACAAAAGAAAGGAAGGGGGGAAAAAGCTCCTCTATTATCTAGACCAGCACTCCTCCGCTCTTCAAGTGCAGTGAGCTCAGGCACGTTTTCATCTTTAACTGTGTTTACTATGTTCTTCTGAACCAGGCAGAACGGCTCCTCTCAGAACCCTCTAACCTGTTTGAGATCACAGTTTCTTCTGCCATTGTGTCTGTGGCTGGGCAAAGAGAATTTCAGCAGAGGTAAAGCTTCCCCCAACAGATTAAAAGACAGTCAAACAGTGTTTTGGTTTTTTAAGTGGAGATTCCTGGCATTGGTGGTTTTAGAGATAAGGGCTCCTGCTTTGATGGCCTAGCTAGCCCTGTACCAAGTCTCCACGGTCTTGCTTCTACCCCTCCAGCAAGCTGCGTGAGGTGAGGTTTCCACTGAGCCTTTTCCCTGCACTGGTCCTCCCTCCATGGCTCCATGGAAGCTGACTGCCCTGAACTTTCTGCCCAGCAGGCTACAGTGAATAATTATTTCATAGTCGCTCTCTTGGTATTGTATTTGCTCTCAAGCTCACCAGCTAACCAAAGGAAAACCCACTAGGGATTCAATTTCTAATAACAAACACTTGGTTAGCATACAAGTTACAGGAATATTTGGAACTGGATTTCTCTCCCTCCCTGGAGACAGAGTCAATTCAAGCCTATGGCTTCGATAACACCCCCCTGGCTACTCCTTCCTCTCTTCCACCTTCTGCCCGCTTCTGTGAGAAACAAACAGTAGCATTGTACTATATAAAAAGATACTGTATGATGTACATGGTTTCACAAGTGAAGATGGGTGAAGTTACTGGCGATTTTGAGTACAGCTGTCATCTGATTCATGACTTAATTGAAGCCCAGTAACTCACGGCTCTCCTTTCAAGCTCAGTTTCCAAAATTCCACAGAAACTGTGGCTGCAAAGGTGGGTGATCTCCCGTGAAGCCTACGAGTCAGAGGCTGCACTGACCGCATCAGGGTGAGGGAATCAGCAGTCTTCCATTAAAATATCTGAAGCATAAGCTTTTAGAATTGAAGTAGCGCTACCTGATAAAAAGCAAACATGGGGCAAATGGAAATCTTCTCATTTAAGCCCGTAGCACGGCTAAAGAAAGCCGCGTAAAGCTATAGACTAGAGCAAATGTTCTCACCCTGTGCTCCGTGACACCCCACCCCCCCCAGGGGTCACATATCACAGATCCTGTGTATCAGATAGTTACGATGCAATTCAAAAACTGTTGCAAAATTACAATTAAGAAGCAGCAATTAAAAAATTGTATGGTGTGGGGGAGAGGGGAGGTCACCATAACATGAGGAACTGTATCAACAGGTCAAAGCATTAGGAAGGTTGAGGACCACTGGGCTAGAGAGATGGCCCAGCCCTTAAGAGCACTGGTTGCTTTTCCAGGAGACCAGAGTTCAATTCCCAGAACCCATATAGAGGCTCACAAACACCTAGAATTCTAGTCCAGCCGCATCTGACACTCTCTTCTAGTCACTGCATACACATGGTACAGAGACATACATGCAGATCAAACACCATAACATAAAACAAATAACAGCAATTTTTCAAAAGAAAGACATGTAACAGCATGTAAAGCAAAAGGGTGGGTTAAAAAAAACTATAGAGTGTGAACAGATCGGTACCAACAGGAATATGTTTCAAACACAGTGTCCAGCCCTTTTCAAAGTAGCCGTGAGACCCACCATAGGCCACAGGGAGTGGCAGCTCCTACAGTAGAAGAGACAAAGGTGACACCTGGAGACAATGCCCAGCTGGCTGCCTTGTCTGGCTGAAACTGCAATGGGTTCTGCTGCGTGAGGCTGGACTTCATTACAAACCAGGTAAGCCCGGAAGAAGTCCTCCCCCGAACAGCACAGACGAGAAGAAAGATCTGTGCTCTAGAGTCTTTAGGAGGCGTGTACTGTACCGGGCATCACCCCAGTGCTGTATGTCCAATGGGAAAGAGGAAGCTGAACAGAATAGCAGCTTGTTCTCATGTGGGTCCCCTAACAATGGGAGCAGGGGCTGTCTCTGACTATGTGGCCTGCCTTCGGATCTCTTTCCCATAGCTGGGCTGCCTTGTCTCCCCTTGAAGAAGAGGGGAGAATAGAGGAAGAGTATGAGGTTAGAACTGGGGGGGGGAGGGTTGATCAGGCTGCAAAGTGATTAAATAAATTAATGAATGGAAAAAGGAATAAAAATGCAACTTGAAAAAAAGTAAGCTGAAGGGAGTCTGGAAGATACTGCTTTTGACAATACTCACCAGAAAACATACTGCCCATAACTCTCTACAGGAGCTGTGAGTAACGTGGACATTTTCTCTCACCACTATGGGAGAAAGTAAGAATGATGGCATTCGCCATCTTCCGAGAATGGCACTTAGCCGTGTGAGAAGAAGCAGGGTGCAGAGAGTAGAAGAGTGGACTGAAGCCTCATTATCTGAATTTGAATCCAAAATTATGTTTCTTACTATGCCCCACTGGGGGAAGGAGGAATGACCTCTCAGTTTCATCTTTTGTAAATGGAGGTGAGAACCCATTGCCCACCTCAAAGAACAGTGAGTGATGTGGATGAAAGAAGTCAATACCCACAAGGTACTTTACACTGGCACCTCACACGTAGGTCTGTGCAAGCATTTACACTTAGTATTTATCGGTAAAAGATCCTGACATAGGAAGGGGCATAACCCAAGCAAGTGGTCCAGATTCACTCATGTTCAAGGTGCAAATGGGCTTTGGACTCTCTTCCTCAAGTTAGCTTAAGTTTCTAAACTTACCTCCCCCTCAGTAAAAGGAAGATCATAGTATCTACTTCAGAGGTAGTAAGAAAGATTAATGGGCTAGCTGAGCACTGGCAAGAGAAATGAATGATGTAGGGAATAAAGGAGCTGAAATGTTGAGACTTTTTTCAAAGCAGACTCACACCAGTACTCTGCTTGTTTAACGACAGAGTTATGCCGTTTCATGTGTCTCAAAGTAGAAGTGGAAATAGTCCCAAGCCTGGGGAGACAAAGTGTGTATGGGCAGAGAGGGCTGTGGTATGGAGAAAAAAAGAAGAGCAGTACCAAATGCAGCAGGAAGACAGACAAAATATGAGCAAGCCTTCCTCTCCCAGGTGTTCCCAACTTTAGAAGGAAAAAAAAAAGATACTGAGCCAAGGACCCCACCACCACTGAGCATCTAAAGAAGGTAAAGATTTCAGCAGTTACAGTCTGCTTCTGTTGTCTGTGCTCCTTAAACATTACATTCACCCAAGTGTTTAAAGACCCTTCGAATGTTTTTAGGACTAAAAAAAGAAGTATGTAACCTCAAGTGTATACTTGCCCACTCATCATTCCTGTGGAAAGTTATCTGGATCTGGAAAAGGGACTGTGAATTTAAGGTGAGAAGAGCATCAAAGACTCAAGAGACTACTTCAAGGGAGTAACCTTGAAGTAACAGTCACAACTGTTCTCACTATGATTCTACTTAGGAAAACTCTGTAGTAGGAGAAAATGGTGTTTTTATGAGATCCGTGTTAAAAGCGAGATCAAAGCAAGTTTTAGAATGTCATAGAAAAAATAAAAGATAAGAAAATGTTTATGTAAGGTAAATCTGAGAAAATTATTTCAACAGTGGTCAGCCCAAAGCTGGGCTAGAAAATATGTGTGTTTAGCATATAAAATAAGATCTTGATGTAGGGCAATGTAGTTCAGGGGTAGGGTAGATGTTTGGCATGCAAAAGGTCAAAAACTGTAACCATCAAAATGACTTCTCCCATCTTGATAGCAACCATAGATTCATCCCCAAGTCAAAACGCATCACAGATTTTCCCCAAGTCAAAAATCCATTAGTGGCAACTTCGGTTGTAAAAAAAAAAAAAGGTATTAAATTATATTGACTGCCATCACTTTATCCAAAGTACCTTCTTGTGGCAGCTCAGCCCTTCTGATGGATACCCTTCTTAGAGTGCTTCAGTATGGGCAGAGATTTGGCCAAAGGGGGAATGAGAACTGTGTCTGAGGGAGTGGTTGAGCCGCAGGTCACACACATACACACACATACACACACGTTACATCGTGCCCCTCCCCAGCTCCCAAAACGGTCCAGGCCCCATCTCCTCAACAATGCCCACTCCCACACCACGCTCTCCTTCCTGAGAGGACCAAGGTCTTCACACTGGGAACTGTTCCAGCAGCCTCCCTTAGAGCTGCTAGAATAACCGCGGTGACACCCCAGCAGTAGACAGGAAGGATGTCTGTGGCCCGCTGCCACCACTCCCCATAAGGGAAGAGCCTTCCAGCAGGGAGTGCATGCAAATCTTGTTCTCCTTCTGGTGATTTGGGCTCCCTGGGGCAGTGCCAGCCCTAGACTGCTTTGTCCCTCGGGCGGGAGAAAAGGCTTTTCTGTCCCTCTCTGCTCCGTGTGCATGCATTTCTCTCCCTCCTGCCTGAAGAAACGTGATGCTGAATCCAAGATCCGATTAGATGGGGTGGATTTTTCGCACCAATGGAAACGTTTTCAAAGTCTGAGCACCCCAGAGAGCAAACATAGAAGAGAACGGGCTTTGCGCCTCGACACCCGGATTGGAGAGCCAGACCAGCCCCAGAGTCAATTTCATAAATACACCTGAGCGCCTAAATTTCCCCGCTGCGCTGCAGGCTCCAGAGTCTGGAGCAAAGACGTGCCCCTCCTCCACCGAGGGACTGGAGGTCCCCAGGCGCGGCCAGGCCCCCACCCAATCTCCCACGACAGACGCTTTTCCTTCCTTCATTACCTCACTACCTCCTTCCCTTGACGTCAACCTCCCGGAGCTGAGGGGCGGGAGGATGGGGATGGGTTTGGGGCGGTCGGTGTCAGGATCCCCGCAGCACCGGGGGGAGGGGGGGGAAGGAGGGGGCGGTGAGGTAATGCGCACCCAATCCCCTGCAGCCCGGACCAGCGAGCAGCACCTTCCAGCCTGTCGTCGCCGACCGGTGTGTACGCATCGCGGTTACTAAGCAACGTTATCTGAGAAGCGGGATGCCGGCCAAGTTCACCCAAAGTTGAAGAATAAAATTTTTTTTTGGAGGGGGGGAGAAAGGTAGAGAGTGGAACTCGAGACCAGAGAATGGGGAAGGGAATAGACTTGCGACGAGGAAAAAAAAAAAAGGCGATCTTTCACGGGCATCCCCTGGGCATCTGCTCGAGCAAGGGCCCGGGGTCTAGCCCCGGGATGCACAGGGCAGCCACAAAACACTGCCACGGACTAAAACTCCAGAGGGCAGCGGTGCGGGGAAGTGCGGCCCACTGGGGCGCGCAGTTTGCGTTATCTGGCCGGGTGGCCAGTTGGTGCAGAAGGCTTTCACCAGAAAGGTGGAAGCGGGAGTGGACTTGGTGCTGAATTTTCGGCCCTGGGGAAGTTGAAGGGCTCCCAGTAAGGACCATTAAGAAATAATGCGGCCGGGCGCGGCGGCGCGGGCCTTGACCCCCGGCCCTCCAAGACAAGGGGCAGAGAGACGCCTCCCTCAGATTCGAAGCGGAGCAAGCACCAGGGCGGCCAGCACTACCCAGAAACGCCCTGTCCCGACAAACCAAAGAGGAGAAACAACCCGTGAAGGCCGCGGCATCTTTTGTTTTGTTTTTTTGTTTGTTTGTTTTTGTTTTGTTTTGTTGTTTCTGTTTTTGTATCTCCAAACATAACAGCCTTCGTTCGCATCAGAGCAAGCTGTCCCGGGCACCTGTCTTGATTTGCGCCTAACGCAGGCTTCCGATGCCCATCTGCTGGCAGGGCCTGGCGCCCCCTCGCTCACCTGCGCCTCGGGGACGGCGGGGACCACTCTTACCTGCTGTAGGGCGTCCGCAGCAGCAGGGCCTGGCTGCCGGGGCAGCTGTCGGTGGGGGTGTGGCAGCCGTAGACCGGGGGCGGCACCGAGTACTGCTGCTCGCCTGCCAGGAAGCCGAGGGCAGCGGTGAGCGGGGCGCGGGGGGCGCAGGAGGGGGAGGGGATGTGGTGCGGGGGAGGGGAGGGATGGGAGAGGGCGTGCTGACCCGCGGACGGCGGGGCCCGGCGCCAGCTCTCGGCTGGGGGACAGGGGAGAGACGAAAACTTTCTCGCTTAGGTTGGACCGCGCCACACACCCCTCCTGGGGCTGGTAGCCGCGTTCCCCTCGTGTGCTTTGAATGAGGAGGGGATTCGATCTTCCGAAGAGGCAAACGAGCCCTTCCTTGTAAGGGCCCTTTGGAGACCTGCCGCTCGCCTCCCTGATTTGCTATGGGGCCAAGACCCGCACCTCTCCCCGTCCACTTACCCAGCGAGCCCTGCTGGCCCATGGGGTCCTCGTGTTTAAAGGAGTGGTTGGGGAACTGCGGCGCGTGGTGCGAGGGCGTGTGGGCGTAGCTGGGCGCCCCGTCGAAAGTGACCGTGCTGTAGCCTGGAGGGGGGTGGGGGAAGAAGGCAGAGAGCACAGGGTCAGTCCGGTTCCCCACCGGGCAGGGACCTCGGCGCCCCTCGAACCCAGGTGCCGCCGGGATGCCTGATCCCCAGTCAGCAGTAGGGGGGTTCCCCCGCCCCCCACCCCGCCGTCCCCCAGGTTGTTGGAGAGGGCGCCCAGCGCGAGGTGTACAATCCGCTGCCCGCCCCGGCCCGGCCCGGAGAAGCTGTCTTCCTCAAACAGAAACAGCGCCGCGGCTGGCTCTCACGAAGGGGCAGCCCGGCCCGGAGCGCCGAGTCTCCTCCGCTGACCCCGCGTTGACTCGGGGCTGTAAATCAGAGGCCCCCGCGCAACCAACTTTCATTAATTACTCGGAGCCAGTTCAACGGTCTGGTCTGCGCTTTACGCGTAGAGAGTAAATTACCAGCGCGCGTTACCTCTCCGGGATGCACAGCCTGACACCAAGACACCCAACGCCTTTAGGAAAGCTTGAAGGGGAAGAAAGGAAGGACCCTTTCAGTTGAGTCCTTCTTCTCCCCCAACCCCCAACTCCCCACACCTACCGGGGAGCCCAGAGGGGCTCGATTCTCACTACTACTTTCTTGCCCTACAGGCCAGAAAACTTAAAAAAATAAAAATAAACTTTTTTGGTTCTTTGTGAGTTTCCCATCATGCACCCGAGTCCCACTCATCCCCCTGCCTCCCTCATATCTGCCCTTCGCTCTTGCAACCAGGGGAAGTCCAAAAAAGAAGAAACAACGAAAGAAATGTTCTTTTAAAGGGTGCAAAGGACACTGTCCCTACCTGTCCCTGAGCAGTAGAGCGTCAACTCCTTGCCTCAGTTTCCCTGCTGAGAAACAGACGCTAGCGCTCCTCCCTATCTCCCAAATGGATGAAAAGCAATATGGAGTCTTGAAAATCTTATTCTTGTTGTGTCATTACTAAATTTCTATAAACACATGCCCCACCTGTTTCGCCAAAGCTCAGGCCGGTGCTGAAGGGGGCACCCTAACGATCCTTCCAAAGATTTGATTGGGGGCGCCTCCCGCCCCCCACCCCCGTGCTGGAGCTTGGAAGAGCGAGCCCGGACTTGCAGAGTAGAATACAAAGGAGCCGGCCCGGTCTGTCGGAGAATGGCCACCCTCCTCCCTTCAGGGCCTTCACGGCAGCCCCAGCGGCTACCTACCTCGCAGACCCTAAATCCCAATAAATTCTAGAGGCCCAGGTGGAGCAGCCCTCACCCCTGCCCCGGCTGGGCAAGGCTCTTCACTGAGAGGTCGCGGGGAGCATTCATTCATTCAGTACTGAGTTAACCGGAGGCCGGCCACCTCCAGCTTCAAAATACAGCGGGGACACCCATGACCAAAAGCCCGAGCTTCTATGGGGTCGCCCCAGGAGCAGTCAGCGTGCGGTCCAGACTGTGGCGTTTCACGGTGAAAGGAGGCACAGGGCCCCACGGGAAGAGCCAAGCTGTGCCAAGCCCGAGTGCCCACAGGGAGCTACTTGGTTAGTGACTGAGGAATCCCGCAGCTCTTCAACCGGGCCACCCCCCCCCCCAGCGCCTCGTTTCTCTAACCTGTGAAGCGGGGAGAGACTAACACCCAAACCCCAATGGCTCGTGGACGTGGATTAACAAGCACGTCCGGCCTTCCCGAGACTCCCTTCTGCGGGAGATGCCCTGACACTACCTGAGGCCTACAGCTTCCAAACGAAAAAGCGGGTCCAGACACCCACCCGAGCTTTCCCAGCCGACAAACGTAGTTTGTGAAAGAGCAATTAAACAAACAAATAAATAAAAACATAAATAAATACATAAATAAATAAAAGGGGGGAGAAGGCAGAAGCAATAAAGAGCTTTTCTCTAAACGAACCCTTCTCCATTCTTGAGCCAATGATCTCAAGCCACGCACAATCCGAGAGACCCGCTGGCAGCGAGGGCCGCGGGTGGGTGCCGGGCTGCGGTTCCCACGCCACTGGGGACCCGTGGCTCTGCGCCCCCGTACTCCGGCCCAAGGCTGCGGGATCTCCCTACTCCGCTGGCTCCCGGAGGAGTCCCTCCCTCGGGGCTCCTGGGAGGGGCGGCGGCGAAGGCCGCGGGACCGGAGGGAGAGCGCTTTTTAATTAGGAGCTTATCGGAACCGGAGCTGATTAGGAACCCGCTGTACCAAGGCTGAGCCGAGCCCAGGTCGGAATGGGGGGGGGGCAGGAGTGAGGGCCGAGGGGGGGGAGACTGCTGACTCCACG
>CM053748.1:28212409-28241188 GCA_028658305.1 Pachyuromys duprasi
CTTCAGCTGCTGCCTCCTCAGCACCCCAAGCTCGCTCTTCAGCAGCAGCAAAAAGCAACCTGTCAATTCCAGGACAACCTATGCCCCAGGCCCAGGGTAAGGCACCGCCCTCGGGCTTTACATTCTCGGTCCCACCCACCTTCAGCTGTGGGCTTCTTCCAGACCCGCAGCGCAGAACGTAAGAATGGACCTCACGCCAGCATCAAAGCACCCTCCGTGCCCCCATGAGCCTAGAAGGACCCCCAAAAGGCAGTGGCCCCTTAGTTATCTGTTCTCCCTGAGAGTTATAGGCCGGTGAGCCTCTCCAAGGAAGAGGCATGCTCCTTCGGATCAGGCCTGACGGAGGCGCGAACTCTGCCCCAGAGAGGTTTAGGTGGGCTGCGTGCTCTGTATTCAGAACCTGGTCAGGCTTCTTCCCTTCAGCCTAGAATTTCTGTCCTAACCCAAACTCCCCATTGCCCTTCTCAGCTCCCCCCACTGACCTGGAGGTTTGCCAAAGGAAACACCTGCCTCCCAGAAAACGATGGCGTGCTCCCAGAGCCTCGGCGGGAGCACCCAATTCGTCCAACATCTCTTGTACAAAGAGATAACTTCATTTATGAAGGAGCCAGGGCGGAAGGACCCCCTGAGCGCGCTCCAGGTTGCTGCTCGGGACCCGTGGTTTCGGTTTCACTAGGGCGCGGGGTGGTCGGTGCGCTCCAGGCTGGGCTTCGGAAGGCCCGGGAGCCCTCCGCGCCTCCCGCGAACAGGGCCCACTCTGCCTCCCACTTCCCACACCGTTCAGAAACACCCAGACCCAGGGCAGCAGGATTTCTTAGTCCAAGAAAAGCACCCGCCTCTGTATAAGGAAAGACTTTTCCTAAGACACTGACTCAGACCAAATTAGATTCTCAGCGGCAAAAAAATCGAATGAGAACTGCAGCGGCTCAGTAGCCATGGTCCGGCCAGGGCGCTTCGACAGAGAGGTGTGAAGTGGCTGGCAAGAGTTACAGAACATATACTTACTGTATACAAGTATACTTAAAGTATACTTACTGTATACCTTGTACACTGACTGAAGACTGCCAATACTCTTGTGAAAACCTTTCCCCCAGCCCAACCTCGGAGTGTACGTGACTAGGAAACATCCAAGGAGTGCCGAAAGGAAGGAGCTCCCCCCCCCCTTGTCCCAATCTCCCTCCACAGATTTGGTTTCGCGTCGGTTGCTTGTGTGATCTGAGGGGTCCCTACATTGCTACCTCTTCCACCAGCTACTTCCAGGGCGACTCTGCCCCCGCCCCCGCCCCCCAAAAGTGTTAGGGCCTCGTTCCAAAGCTCCCCACTGTTTACGGTGGGCTTGAAACGGGCCAGCGCCTGCCTATGGAGAGCTAGAAGTCCTCCGGGCTGCTCAGAGGCATCACGAGGAATCCCCAAACGCTGGTCCCACTCGGAGTCCTCTGCCTAGTCCTAGGCGGCTAGAAAGGTCAGAAGCCTTAGGGCTAGACCCTGAGCGTCAGCTCTTTCCCCCCCCTCCTCCTCCGGTGGGGTCCCGAAATCTCTCGAGCATCCCGGGGCCCCAGATGTCCTCCCGCGTCCTGCGAACTACGGGACTCTGGAGGAGGGGGTCACTAGAACTTGACAACAGCCCGGCACCCCGCTCCCCTCAAGACCCCTCAGGAAGGCGGCTGGGTGGGAGCGGGAGACGCCGCGTGGGCCGGGGGGGGCGCGTCCCGGCCCCCTCACCTTGGTTGCGGATGGCGGGCTGGCTCTCCAGGCAGCTGGGCAGGTAGGGCGCGTTGGGGAACATCCTGGCCTGGCCGGAGGCCGCCTGGCCGGGAGGGGGAGGCCCGAAGGGGCCGTAGCGGCAGGCGCCGGCCGTCCCGGTGAACTGGCCGGAGAAGTGCAAGGTGAAGGCGCTCAGACACTGCTCCTCGTGCGGCTCGGCGCCGCCCCAGCTGGGCTCCTGCTTGATGAAGGAGTGGGGCGGCGGCGGCGGAGGTGGCGGCGGCGGAGGGGCCGGGGGAGGCGCGGGCCCCCCGAGCGAGCCGTAGGGCGAGGTCCCCGGGGCCGCGAAGTCCAGCACGGGCGCCCACTGCGCCGCCCCGCTCACGGGCAGCCCGCAGCCGCCGCCCCCGGCCAGCGACGGCACGGCGGGCAGCAGCGCGTTCAGGTCCCGCACGTCGGACCCCATGGGCTGCGCTCGGCTCCCGCGACTCCGCGGGCTCTCGGCGCCGCCGCCGGCTCGGGTCCAGGTGTCGCCACGGGGGGTTCGCTCCCCGGGCTGCTCCGGAGGCTCGCGGCGGCGGAGAGGACGCGGGGACCCCGGCTCCGGGGCGCACGTGGAAGCCGGTCCCTGCGGCGGGAGGAGGAAGTCCAGGATCGCGGCGGGGAGGAGGAGGAGGAAGAGGAGGCGGCGGCGGCGGCGGGCCCCGGCTCCCGGGCTGCCGACCTCGCTCCCCGGCGGGTGGGTGGGTGGATGAATGAGTGGGTGGGAGGGAGGGCGGGAGAGGAAAAGGGGGAGCGGGCGGGCGGGTCCGGCGGCGGAGAGCCCCCCGGGGGTGGGCGCTGCCTTGAACTCCTTACCCCAGCAGCCCGACTGGCCCCCCGGGCTTCCCAAAGCTCAAATAAGTGGGGACCGCGGCGGGGAGGGAGAAGGAGGAGGAGGAGGAGGAGCCAGGATGCTAAGCTGCTCCATTCACGCGGCCTGGCCCGGCGGCGCGCGCCGCTCCTTCCCTCCCTCCCTCGCTCGATCGCTCCCGTTACTCGTGGCGGGGGAGTGGGGCGGACCCGAGGGGGCGGACGACTCAGAGGCGCCCTCCTCCCCGGCCCCGCCACGCGCTCTCAGCCGGCCTGCGTGGAAAGCGTCCCCCGCTCCCCCAGCCGGGCCTTCCCTAGCGTAGGATCCCTGAGGCCAAGGCCTTCTAGGTGAGTGCTGTGTCGCCGCCTCCGCGTGGGGCCGGGTGGTTCATCAGAGTGGGTGGGGTGCTGGGAGGGGAGGGCAGGGTGCAGGGAGGGGCGGGTGGGCTCCGAGAGGGCGGGAGCCAGAGGGTCCAGAGAATTCCCTCAACTTCGAGTCTCGTCGCCTCCCACGCCCAGGACCCTAGATCCTAACCGCGGGGTCACTCCAGGCTCTTGGTTCCCCTGGGCTCACGTGTTGGGACTCAAGGTGAAACCGTTCCCGTTCGGGAGGGGTGGCTGTGAGGTGTGACGTCATCTGGACAGGCAACGAGACCTTTGCAGCCGTCTGGTAGCAGGCACTTTGCTGGGGTTGGAACCCCTAGGCCGGTCGCCGCCCACCCAAAAACCGCTGTAGGGGATGCTTCCTGGCGCTTTCCAGCGCGGTGCAGCTAGACCTTAGGTTAACTGCGGGAAACTGGAGCTATTGGCGGGCGGGGGGAGGGGGGGGAGCTGGGGTTAAGGCTTGCGCTTAGCAGAAATGCCCAGAACCCCCTTTGAGTCTGGTGGGGATGGAGAGGCTGTGGCCACCAAACCCGGCAGGCTGCTTCGCCGAGGAAGACCTCCCTAGTGATGAGGGACCCCTCGTGGACGCTCTGTGATGGACCAGGACACTAACCAGTTAGACTAACACAGGGGTGGGAGGAGGGGGATTGGGGGGGTGTCCCTGGCTAGAGAGAGGCCTTTCGCAGCGTTGGAGAGTTCCCGGAGGGGCTTCTCAGAGACAGCTCCTTCCTCCACCTTGTAGCTGTTGGGGACTCCCTTGTTCTAGAACAGGTGTTGGGGGGGGGGTTGGATCGGTTTTGTTTTTTTTAGGTCTCCTGAGGCAGTGGGATCTGGGTGGGAAACAGCCTGCGGGCAAGGAGAAGCCTGCGGCGTGGGTTTCTGCGCTCGGGGCAGCCTGGGACCCCAGAACCGGGATGGGGCTGGAAGCTTTCCTACGGGAAACAACGGTCAGGGGTGCCGGCCACGAACACAAAGAAGCCCCGGCGCTCCGGCGGCCCCAGTTGGTTTTCCATCTGCTGCGCACTGGTGTTTAAACTCACGTAGATTCCTGGATCCGGAACCGCCGCCCCCGGCATGGATTCTGGTTTTCCGGGACCCGGGACGCGCTAGGGCTCAGAAAAGCGTGGCGGCGGGCAGTTCCCCGCGCCCCTTGGGCTTGCACAGTCCGCGTAGGTGAAGAGCCCGGGGAAGGCTAGCGCGCTCCGTTTTTCCGCTGGTGTCCTTTCACTGTCACCGTGGTGGACCCCGTGCGTGCTGCTCTGAGCTTCTGACTGATTTGTAGCGGATTAGAAACTTTGCCTCTCTTCTTGTCCTTCCTTCTTTTCTTTTTAAAAAGAAACGCGGGGCCCTCAAGACCAGCCTCTCCCTACGCCCTGCACTCCTGTCTTCTGTCACCGGGCTCGGGGACCTTGGTCTTCTTGGCGCGGGCAGATGGGCCCTTTGGGACACGACTTCTCAAGCCCCGTTGGCCCTGAGGGCCCCGTGCCCCAGGCCCTCCTTCCCTGCCCCTGACCTCTTACTTTTACACCGAAGTCGTTTCCCTTAGCTTGGGACTCCTCGGCGGCTGAGGGAAGAGGAGCCCTTCGTGGAGAGCCAGGATTTCATGACCCAAGGAGTCGTGAAGACAGTTTCTTTACAAATTTGGGGTGGGTGGGGATAGGGGTGCAGATACAAGTGATGTGCAGGGAGGCCGATTTGATTTCGGCTCCTGAGAGTTTCTGCGTTTCGGGAATGAGAAGGGACATACCTCTGCCTCCACGTTTAAAAATTGTTCGTTTTTGCTCCGGAGTGGGGTGGCATGCAGACTTGCGTGAGGAGAAAGGGGCACTCAGAAATTTTGAATTCCTCTGTCACCCCTTTTTTCAGAGTGTCTGAGAGAGGGCCAAGGAAGCACACGGTTGGTTCCCGATTCCTATCCCAGGTGTCCTCACGCCCCAAGCTTCTCCCTGTTGTAAAAAGCAGCAGGACGTGCCCAGAAATCAGTGCGGGGGAAATTCGTTCCGAGGCCCCTCTGGTCGGACCAGCCGCTGCTGGTAGCCCCGTCCCCTTCCTCAAGCCAGCGGTCAGCCAGCGGCTCCCACCTCTCTCTCCCGGGTAACGGCCCTTTACCTGAGGTGCATCCCCCCCCCCAGTAGCCCTAGCTACACTGACTTGGGTGCCCCCGAGCTGACCGAGAGAGCTGCAGATGGCCTGGCCAGGGGTTGTCGCACCTGCTACCTGCCCACCCTGAACCTCCTCCTCCTCCTGAGGCCCCCGGGGTTCCAGAAGAACGAAGGCCACGGTGAACTAGGAGCTTTCCTGCACGGTTCCCTTTCCCCCACCACGGTGGAGCAGACTCAGGCCTCGAGAAGATCACGTTCTGAACTGCCGTTCCCCAGGACCTGGCCAGCAGGGAAAACGAGGCCCGATAGGAGGGAAGGAAAGCAAATGGCACGGCCCGGGGGTTAATAAAAAGCGTGCCGGCTTGAAAATTAGACGTCCGCGTCACCCGGCAGCTGCAGGACCCCGGAGGAGTTCTGCAGTATGTTTGTGCCTCAGTTTCCTCATTGACGGTCAAAGGGGAAAACAGGACAGGACCGTCCCACCTTTGGGGGTGGTAGATTAATCAGATAGTAAGGTAGTGTTCTGTTAACAGCAAAACTGCTGGGTTTTGATACTTCGTTGTTCAGAGAGGTATAGAAAGATGTTTTTGGCCAAGCCTAAGCAAACCACAGAACTTTCAGCGCCCAGTCTGTACTGGAAGCAAAGAGGCACCCTGGCAGTCCAGGAGGCTTCAGCGCGCGTCTTAGGAGACGCGTCTTCACTGCAAGACGCGTCTAGGTGGGAGGGGGAGCGAAGATGTTCATGCAGTCCGGTCTCCTCACTCGTGGCTGTCAGCGGCGTCTGGCGGAGCACCGAGCCCGGCGGCCCCAGCCCGGGCCCGAGGGAGCAGCGCGCACGCCAGGGCCGCGCGCCGGCGGGTCACCCCGCGGCTGCCGGCAACAGAATAAACACGCCCGAGGCCCTGCGGTCTGTCAGTGGCTGAGGCCGCCGGCCAGGGCCAGGGCACGGCGTGAACAGTGACCCGACCTCCACGCCGCCGGGTCCCGGGTCTAGCCGCCGCCCTAGGGTCGTCGGGCGCCCTGAGCCTCCGGGGCAGGCCAACCACGCCAGCGCCCTTTCCTCTCCCTTCCCTCCGAAGTGAGCAAGCCGCCCAGGGCTGCGGGGAGGGAGCGCAGGGCCGCCAACAGGCTGGCGCGGTTGGCGAAAGCCACAGATTTATTTCTGCAAAATAAAAGAAAAAAATGTAAACATCGGAGGGCCTTTTGTGACATAGCTCATCCTTGGACTTATTTCTTTAGAAAATCGTCTCAATCCATTGTTTACTTTAAAAAAAAAAAAAAGAAAAACAACCTCCCGTCTGGGCTGGTTAAGGCCCTGAAACCACCTAGCGCTGCCCGCAAAATGTGTCCTTTCCACCCAGTTCGTGGTGCCTGGTTCAGTGTTTGACACCACGCCGCGGTTTCCCTAGCTCCCCGAGAGCCCCCAATGAAGGACTCAGCAGCGCGGCCTCTATTATTATCCCGTAAATCTTTTTAAATTCTGGAACTAATTATATAGAGGATATGTCTCAATTTGTTCTGCATTAATGCCGCAGTGGGGATGGAGACCAGGCCGTGGCCAGAGCAGATATGGGAGCCCATGAAATTGATGAACTGAGAGGTGCTTCCAGTCCAGAGCGCACCATCTGGAATTCCAGTCTGAGGTTACAATTAGAACTCCTGACCCCAGATTCAACTTTGCAAACAAGGGAAAGAAATGTGAGAAGAAGAAAAAAAGGAAGAAGAGGGAGAAGAAAAGGAAGAAGGACTTAATTCTAAACCTAGAGGGAGAGAGAGAGGAGAGAGAGAATCTTCCATTCTGAGAAAATTCCTTCAAAGTATTTTTATAGGCAGGATTTCACCTCGTCCTAGTCACTGCCGGATACACTCAGTTTGTCACTTTTCTGTCAACATTGGATTTAATTATACATGAATGAATTACTCCTCAGAAAACTAGCTTGCTAAATCTGAGTATCACTTTGTGATTTCCCCTTTGATACGTAGTATAATTGCAGAACTGTGTGTAAACTAGTTCTTTCTCTTCCTCCTCTCCTTTTCCTTCCCTCTCCTTCCCTTTCTTTAGTTTAACGTTAACCAGAGATTTTATTTGGGTTGTAATTTTATTTGGGTTCTAAATTCAGTAGAAGCAATTTCTTCTTTTCTCCAGTAATATGCCCCCCCTTTTTTTCTCTTGCCTCGAAACCCAGAAGAAACGAAGGACCAGGCAGTACTGGGGAATCTGTTAAATTTATTAGCATAAATGCCTAGACAAAATGAGTTATAAATCACTTGGATGTATTAAGCCATAAAGTATCCCGATGAAGTCAGCCTCATGCCGGCAGCCTGGCATATAAAGCACAGGTCCCTACCCACACTTGCCCTGAGCTCGAGTTGTAAGACTATGCAAATGTTGAATATGGAAGGCGGTCTCTGGGCAGGGGGTTAGGCTTCCAGGCTGTGATAAGGGGGAGATGCTCTGGACAGTCTGCGTTTGAGTCTTCAGCAGAGTTAGATTTTGTTTTGTCTTATTTGTTGGGGGGGGAGGTTGTAGAAAAATCTACAAGATATGTTTGGTGGGGTGGGGAAGCAAAGGGGGAAAAATCAGTGTTTTCCTAAGACCAGTCAGCTTCATAAAATTTCAGTTAGAAAGGGCCCTGGTGCTTCCTGCAGATAACAGATCAGCCTTAGTGAAGAGGCACCTGGGGCTCTGTCTTGTGCCCAGCCAGTCAGCAGGCAGGGAGCTATGTATTCACCGGAGGTGGGTGGAGAGGAGTGTGGTGGGAGAGTCAGGGAGACGGACAGAATTCCTAGCAGAAGTTTATCAAGACAGAAATGAGACAAACTGAGCCGAGGGTTAGCTGGGCATGGGGCTTACTGCTAAGCTGGACATCCTGGACATCCTGGGTTCATCCCTGGAATGGGACAGCTGTCTAACTTCCACACACGAAGGCTGTGACATGCACCCCCAGCACATGCAAATACAATCCAATACTCTTTCAAAAACAAAACAAAACACCATTCAAGGAGATAGCTCAAAATCATGACTGTACTTCTTGGCAGACTAGGGCATCTTTAGCTTGGAGAAACAAGTGTCCTCAAGATTTTCTTTGAATCAAGACCCTCCCCTCCGTCCTCAAAGATGAGCTCCTCACCCCAGCTCCTCTCATTCCTGCACCACATAGTGACTGTTGATGGGCACTGCTCACCTGCCAGCACTGGAGAGACTCAGGATGCTGGGGTAGAGCCTTCCTTTGCCCTCAGGGACCACCTACACCAGGAGGCATGAAGGCAGCTCTCTCGGTGAAGCAAATCTAAAGCTTCCAGATGTCTAAGGAGCTTGGGAGGGAAACAGAGCCCTCATTTCTTGTCACAGTCTGAGTGAGAGCCCATCTGAAGGGTCTGGAAATCAAGGTCTAGAAGGTCCACACAGGCTTACAGAGTTAGTTACAGTTCTTGAGGCAGAGCCAGGGTAACTCAACACTGCCACCAGCTCAGTGACTCTGAAAGTCTCTTAAACCCCGAAAAACTTAGTTTTCCTGTCTTCAAGGTAAAAAATGAGATCCCGACCTGTTGCTCTTGGGAACAAGTAGCTGAGGTAAGGGATGGCCATTTCTTACCCCCATTCTTGTCCCCACCCCATAGGCACTCCACAAGGGTGGCTACCCTTCATATAGATATCCTGTCATTTGTCCTGCTTTCCTTGTTGTTAACTGGCAAGTTCTAGGCTGAGAAGTTTGAGTTAGAGCAGAGGAAAGAGGGCAGGAAGTAAAAACTTTGTTAAAAGAGTTTAACCTTAAATAAAACTCTTGCCATTTCAAAGGAAACTGAAATCGTTTGT
Organism: Pachyuromys duprasi; assembly: GCA_028658305.1. Taxonomy (NCBI): domain Eukaryota; kingdom Metazoa; phylum Chordata; class Mammalia; order Rodentia; family Muridae; genus Pachyuromys; species Pachyuromys duprasi. The sequence goes on from CM053748.1 coordinate 28,221,269, forward strand.
CCTAAAACAGGAAATAGAGGGCTTTTATTTCAAAATCAAGCAGAGTTGTTTTTTTTTTTTTAAACTAGAGGTCCACACAGGCTTGTAAAAACTGAGGTTACACTGACTACACAGCCAAGCACCGGGTGTGAATGATATGTCCGTAATAACAAGGAATTCTGAACCAGGTACAAAAAAACCTGCAAAGCTCCAGGCCTTCCCCTGCCAGTGGTCAAGACCTTGAGGAAGTCATGAAAGTCCCTCAACTTTCAGAAATGTTATCTGTAAATGAGAACCATAACAGAAACTGAAGTGCTAGACAATGCAGAGGACCAGCTTTGAGGAAAAGAAAATGTCTGTGTGTGTGTGCGCGCGCCCATGCAAAGCTGTGCTCACCTGCATGTATGTGGAGACAAAAAGTCTACACTAGAGTCTTCTCTGATCACTCTAGACTTTACTTTTGAGACAGGGTCTCTCCTGAATGGGACATGTAGTGATTTAGCTAGAATGGCAAACTGCCTTGGGGATTCTCTTCTCTTCCATGCCCAGAGCTGGGGTTACAGGCTTTCCTCACGATGCCAAGCTATTTCACATGGGTGATCCGGATCAAAACTCAGGTCTTCACATGCTCTCGCAGTAAGCATTTTACCCACTGAGCCATCTTCCCACACTCTGCTGCTGACTTCTTGAAGTGAGCAGGGTGCCTTGCTCATGGACAAGTGAATGAGAACATACACATAAACTTTTAGAACACGGCCTAGGATAGACTGGGTGCCGCTGTCTCTGACCACCTTCATTCCACCAATGGACGTTTACTATGCAAACACCTATTAGCAGAAAAAGCCCTCTATTTCGGGTCAGGATGCTAAGGTGTAAGTCCTCCTGTGCTCTTATTTCTGGTCTTTGGGTGAGTTCTGTCTTCTCGGAGCCATCATTTCCCTAACTCGGAACTGGAGTGGATGATAACACCACTGCATAGATTTGTTTTGAGAACAAATAAAAACATCCGTGAAAAAAACGGGTTAGGTTTCATTTATACTTCTACATTTAATACAGAGCAAAGAAAAAAGATGAACACATGTTAATTGAATGATGGAACAAATGAGTGGATGAAAAAAATCAGGCAATAATCCTAAAATCCCAGTACATTAAAAATGTATACACACACACACACTCACGCACGCACACGCATGTAAAGTGCTTGTGTGATGCCTGGCATATAATGGGACATTAATAACTGGTAATTAGTAAACTTTCAGCTTGGCTAATAAGATAGTAACCTTGACTAAAAAATAGGTCAACCAGCTGCAGCTTGAATTACAGCATTCACAGAACGCTGTTTTATGCATCACAAGCATACGTCATAACCACGCACAGAAATGAGTTTCCATCTTCTGCTTTCAGTTCGGTGCTGAAATCTCATTCTTTCATGTGTGAAGCACTGTACGGTCATGTCATCGTATTCTGACTTTTAACTCTGAGCCCTTCATTGACTCCCCGTTACTATGACTCTATCCAGCATCTTAAGAATGCCTAGCGTCTCTCAAGGACTCCAGAAATCCATGTTTTCCCTAAGAAACAGGAGTGTTTTCCCAACAAATGCAGAGAAAAAGTGGTAGTTCCTGGAACTACCACGTAGCAGTTATTGAGAGTCCTGTAAACAAGCTGAAGCATGGTATCAGCCTCCTGTTCAAGAATTGCAAATGAAAACCAAGACAGGGTCCCTGGAAATCCAACACTACTCCATAGTACATTTATCCAGGACTCCATAAATCACTCCAGTAGGCCTCCTATTGTGGTCATTCTTCCAGATCTGAGACAGCCCCCTTCACTGGAGAAATCACACCCAAAGCCTCTACTGATGTTTTTTCCTCTACTGATACAGAGGCTAATTATAAAATTTCCCAAGAGATAATAAATATTATACTCCTATCAACACGTGTGATGCAAGATAAATAAGGCGCACATAACTTAGCCTTGGTTCCCTATGTCGGGTACATATTTGTCTTTAATTATCTCACAGCCGGGAATGGAATAATCATTATCAGTGATGTTTACTCTATACCTGGAAGATCACTCATTCGAGGCAGGACTGTCTCAGCTCTGAGCTGATACCCCCCGTTAATTATAAACTGCTCTCCTTGTGTTCCTAAAGTATCCTGAGTTGGGCGGTAAGTAATGCAAATACTCCATTTACTTAAGATTTTTATTTTATGCCTGGCATGAGAGAGCAGGCCTTTAGTCTTAGCGCCTGGGAGGCAGAGCAGGTGGGTCTTAATGAGTTCAAGTCCAGCCTGGGTCACATAGTGAGTTCCAGACCAACCAAGGGCTGCGTAGTAAGACTATGTTTCAAAAGAGGAAAGAAAAATAACTTTACAGAGAAGGAAGCCTTAAGCCATTAACAATGGGGAAAGGCCAGAGGTAGGTGGAGCAAGTAAGATGAAAAGATTGTCTCACATTAAGCGTTTAAAACTCAAGGGATGAAAATAAGTACGTAACCTAGCAGAAAGGTATGGGTCTGAGCCTCAAGCAAAAAGGCTTTTTTTTTTCTTTTCCTAGAGATAAACCTTTCTGGCACTAAAACTCTGGAAAAGCTTATCACACTGGGCTTGCACACCGTGACTTCAACAAGAGTGTTTTAAAGATGCTATGTGACAGTCTCTTCTTGGTGATCCCTTTCTTCAGCCCAGGCAGAATAGATTCCCCATTGGCAATCCTAAAGGGCATCCTTTATTCTTAACCATCAAATAACTGAACATGAACCTGCATGTGGCTAATGACCCTATACCAGTCTCCAAAACTCTAAGAAGAATTGAGGAGGCCTCACAGGAGAAGTTTCTTAACTGACCACTCACTGTCCAGGAGACATCTTGCAATTCCTTGTCCAGTGGTTCTCAACCTTCCTAAGGCTGTGGTCCTTTAATACAGTTCCTCATGTTGTGGTGCCCCCCACCCCTGGCACCTCCAACCATAACATTATGTTCATTGCTACTTAATAACTACTTTTGCTGCTGTTAGGAATCGTAATGCAAATACTTTTGGAGATCAAGGTTTGTTGGGGGGGGGGGGGTCAGATTGAGAACTAATGGCCTAGAGCCTGATGTGGACAATAGATGTTGCTCTGTTGCTCCTGGTTAGTAGGCAAAGGCCACGGATGCTCCCACACTCTGCAATGCAAAGCACAAGGCAGCCGTTGAGAACACAGAACTGTCCAGCCTAACACAGCAAAGCTGAGCTTGAAACCCTGCCTTAGAGTACCATCAGTCAAAGAGACGGTGGGGGCGGAGCTGTGAGCTCAAAAAGCTTAGGGAAGAGGAGGCCTTGGTCCACATCTCTCCACTCCAGCTCCTTCCCAGTGGAGCTTGGAGATGCCTTTCCCCAGGCTAAAGGAAGGTTGGTGAAAGAATTAGGTAGGTGACAAGAGGCAAGGCCTGTGGTTGGATGCACGCCACAGAGGAAACTGTGGAGACACTAGTTTAACTAGGAGGGTCTGTGTGGAGCAATAAGACAGCCAGAGGACACGCAAACTCAGGGCAGATGCTCTGAGATCCCTAAATACTGTTAGCGTGTTTTGAAATCTCGCAAATCAAAGGCAGCATACAGTTTTATGTTCGCAAAGATCGCCTTTGGAATACTGGCTTGTAGCATATATATGGATAAATACATGTTTTGCTTCCTCTCCCCCATGTCATTTCTCACCACTTACATAATGGGGATTCACATTAACGTTTATCACATTAACGTGGAAAACGTGTGCCTCCTTTAAAATACAACCTATCAAGGCACAGAAAAACCCTGCACCCCTGCTGTAATTCAGTGACACTGTAGAAATCTCTGTTAAGAAATACCCTGACCCAGAACCTTCTCTGGAGTCATGAGACACTCCGTGAGGAAAGACTACAAAGCCGAGTCCCTCGGCATTAGCCTCAAAGTTCAGCCAGGACAAAAACCTTCATCACCGTGTTGACATGTTTACTTACGGTGCAGGAAAATACTGCTGTTACCCAATTCTGCTTCCCAGTGAGCTCACTTGCCTAGAGACTCCTATTTTATGTGCTTCTTTGAGGAGCCACAAATAAATTAGCGAGACCCACTGAGGCCTGCCAGCATATTCGCGTTACCAAAGAAATCCGAGATGTTGATAAGTGATCGTAATTTATCATCTCCTAATAATTGCTCCTTGAGAACCAAATGCACATCATCAGCTAGTTTACACACCTGACGTATTTATTGAACTATTCCCACCAGCACTTCCCACTGTCCTGTGTGTGCTCACACATCGGTTTCACAAATCACGGGGTGAAAACACTTGAGGGAAATTCGGGTCAGGGGAGAAAGATGTCACCCTTTGGGAAGGGTAAACCCACTCTAAGGGAAGAAGATGTCCCTGCAGGGTTTGGAAAGCCAGCGGCCTCTGGTGTGATAAATCCATGGGACCGGAATCCAGGAGTTTGCACTGGGACCTTGGAGGACAATTGAGCCCTCTTCCAAGTAAACACAGTGTATCGTTTCATCGGACAAGCAGGGACATTCATTATCGGACAAGCAGGGACATCGTGCAGTCAAGCTCACCGTTCCCTTAAAGACAACTCTCTTTTCTAAGTGGAGCCATGTGGCCATCACAGATGGATCTGAGAGCGAAGCAGTACACTCATCCTGACCCACACTCAGCCCTATGCTCAGAAATTAGGGGAAGGGAAAGAGAGAGAAAAAAGAGAGAGAGAGCTCACAGCAGGAGTGTGACATGGATATATTCATGTACAGAATGGAGTCCTTGTCTGAATTTCATCTGAGCTTATGTGAAAGATGGATCCTGGAGGTAGCTGGTCTTCACTGTTTCAAAGGTCGCCTGTGCCTTTAGTATTCATGTGGGTTAGAGGAGTCTAAGTATTGAAGTCTTTGACCTTTTCTAACTCAGCCTGTCACCTTCTGGGGTATCACCCAGTTGGATGGGCTATAGAAAAATTCCCCCCCCCGCACAGAATTGAGTCTTGTTTGCAGCAAGTTACAAAATGCAAGCGACTTTTGAGAGCATAAAGTCTTACCCCTCTTTCTCAGAAAAGATATTATATGGGTTGCCCAGGCTAGGCCTGTGTGAGGGGAGAGCTAACCCACCTTGGTACAGAGAGCGTGCACTTTTCCTATAGGATTTGGTCATAATTGTGGCACATTTTCATATAAGAAGTGTCCTTAGGGGCCAGTGAGGTGTCTCAGAGTAGGTAAAGGCACTTGGTGCACAAACCCAATAATCTGTGTTTCTTTCCTGGAACCTGTGGTGGAAGAAAGAATTAATTCTGCAAAGCCATCCACTGACCTCCAAACATACATTTAATAATCATCATCATCATCATCTTATTTTAAAAAGAAGAATTACCAAAAAAAAAAAAACTCTTCACTTACACCAGATCCAAAAATTCTCTTTAGCTCTTCTCTATGTTACTCAGAGAGACTAATGGCCACTCAAATTTAACAAGTATGTGAATAATTAGCTATTCACAATATTGTCAGAACTAGAAAAGCAGCATTGCACTTCACTGGGATACCTAGCATGTCGGTGGTGGCTTCTCCTAGAATTATTCACTGATGCCTGAAGCAGAAGATGTTGTGGTTCGGAAGAGACTTGCAATGACTGGCTGATCAGACCTGGAGGACCAATCGCTTAGAGGTTCACTGAGTAACATAGTCAAGGGAAGAAAGCCCCAAGGATATGGCTCATCTTCTCCGCCCTGTGTCTTTGTTGCCTGTTTGATGCTGATGACATTCCAACAGCCTTTGGAGGGAGTATTACACAATGTGCAAACATCACAGACGTTTACCAAAGATCACATCCCAAGACTTAAAACAAAATACAATTTTTAAAAAGGCAATTTCTCCCAATTCGGCTCCCAGAGGATGCCAAAAGCATTTTAAACGTGTCCAGTAAGACATTAAAAATAACCATCCTGGACAGAAGTCAGTCCCTTGGTTGTTTTAATGTACTTTTGTCGACAAACAGGGCAGTTTTCAAAACCACTGCCTTGGCTGACTTTGGAAGGTCTCTAGAATAAAAAGTACTTGGGTGACCCCAGAATAACTGGGCAACAGTGACCAAAGCTGTGGATAAAGCTGGAAAAGATTTTTAAAAAAAAAAATCTGATGATGTTTGCTGTCAAAACTAAAATATTGCCACAATCAAGACATGTTTCTAAGCTGAAGTTTATAAACAGAAACAACCCTCCTGGGAACTTTAGTGATTCTTTTAAAGAGTGTTCAGATTTTTCTAAGTATGTATAAACTCAGTCCTGTTCATCCCAAATGGCTTTCTATAGAGCTGGCTGCTGCTTCATAAAAATAAAATGTTTTCCCTCTTCCTCTGTCCTCCTTCTGGTCCCCTTCTCTTCTTTTTATCAGTAATCCTCACCCTTACGAGCATCACTTGCTGCATGTTGGAGATTCCCCATTCTCTTTGCTTTTCGAACCACCATCTTCTTAAGAGGTCATTATACCCATGTCCTTGACAAGGACTGGGATGGACACTGTTCTCTGTCTAAAATACAGGGTAGGCAGAGCAGCAGTTGTTAGGTTGGATAGAATATTCAAAATCCAGGATTCCAAAAAGTAAAATGGAGATGACTAAGCATCAGAGATATGATGCAGCCAGGTCATGCAAGACCGGAAGGCCAAAGTGGCTTTGCCACAGAGACTCCTTACTTCCTACTCATACTAAATTCTGACATTCCCCATTCTGCATCCTTGAAATGGATTTTTTTTGCTATTGTTAATTACAATGAAGTGCTGTGCCAATGCATGGTATGGGAATTTTCTTTCCATCTCTGACTCATCCTCTCTCCAGAGGACAGGCCAGGTACTGGGGAATCACCAAGACTCTAACACATATGTTTTGGTTCTGTTCCTTTGTGAGGTCTGTGGGCAGAACACAGAGCCAGCTGTCAGAGGCCACCAGTTCTTGCCTTCCAGCGTTCAACCCAGGAAGCAAGAGTACCATTCCTCCCCCAAAGGCATATTTCAGGGACGTCAATACATCCTCCTCCTCATTGAGGCTTCCTTCTGAACCTTCGAGGAGATATAAATACAGCTTTGGGGCTTTATTTAGGTCACTTGGCCCCTTTGCAGAGCAGGTTAACAATGGCATAGAGATAATAATAGGAAATGACAATAATTACTTTTTATAGAGCACTTACTAAGTGACAGCCACTGGACGACATGTCTTCTAAGATTCTATCACTTGATCCTCCTAGAAACGCCAAGTAAGAAGTCATAAAAACAGCTGTTACTACGCAATCATGAAGACTAGAGTTTGTATTTCCAGAATCCATGTAAATGCTGGATGGGAGTTCACTTGTAAGTCCAGCACTTGGAAAGCAGAGACAGGAGATACAGCAAGCTGGCTGTCAAATTAGCTGTATTGTTGAAATATGTGTTCAACAAAGAGACTCCGCCTCAGTGAGGAGGATGGGGAGGAACTGGAGAAGATTCCTGACATCAGCCTTTGGCCTCTACATGCACATGTACACGTGTGTACTCATCCCACATGCATGTATCCCCACACATGCCAGCACACATTACACATGAGAAAAACTTAAGTCATAAATACAAACCCTGTTTTTGAGCTAGAAATGTGACTCCATAATGGAACACAGGCCTGAGGCCTTAGACTCTTCTTAGCTTCTCCAGTCAGTCAGTCAATCAATCAATTAATCAGTAAGTCAGTGAATCAACTAAATCTCCTTTTTTCTCCTAAAAGACAGAGAACTTGTCATTTATCCAAACTCTTACAGGTGGGTTGTGCCAGAGCCCGGGAGGATGTGAGTCTACGGTAATTCTGACCACTGTGCCATGTTAGAGAAGTGAGTGAAGCCATCCGTTAACCCTCCAGTCATCTGTGTGGGTTAGGTTCCTGCAGGAGACAGAAAGAAACTCAAGTAGAGCCACAGAGTGATAGTAAAAGCAGAGTCTAATTCTTAAAATGTAGATAAGACAAAATAAAACTAATAGGGATTTCCAGGATCTGGCCCACAGGGAGCCTGTCCTCATCTGTGTAGCTGAGAGAAGAGACAAGAGGAGAGGGAAATTTTTAGAACCCAGGTGAAGCAAGTGAAGTTGCTGCAGAGAGTGAAGAGGACTAGCTGCAAGGGAGGCTGACCTACTGGAAGGAATACGGTGAACAAATTTCTCTCTTCCCTCTCAACTCAGCCAGTATTTAGCATTGGCTGGACTCTCTGGAGGAGGAAGGCTGGGTGCCATCAATACCATCCCTGCAGATGAGTGTCGGGGCCAGAAAGTCATCAAGAAAGGGGACATGAATTTAGACCTTAAATGGCTTTAGCCTTCTCTTTGCTGGTGTGTGAGTGTTTTGAGCATTACAGAATAGCAATTGTTTTGACTCTGCCTTTAAAGACGTTGTTCTTTGCCCTTTCACAGCTATTGTTGGTTTTTAGAGTTCTCAACCCGGCCTTTGCTTCGAACCCGTATACTTAACTAGTCCTTTCTCTTGGGAAGTTGACAGGACCTTCTCTTTAGAAATCCCCCAAATTGCCTAAACTGAATTCTCATAATTTTTTAAAAGGTATTCACGTATTTAATAAATGATCCAAACAAAGTTAGAACCAGAAGAAAGAATTGTCAATTTTTAAAGTACTTCCTTTTCTCTTACAGTGTTTGACTCAACAGGGTTTTCACTGCTGTTGTTCTGTGTTTCGTTTAACTTTATTTTATTTACTTATTTATGATAAGATTTTATTATATAGCCCAGATTGGTGTCAAACTTGAAATTGACCTGCCGCCGTCTCCCAAGTATAGGGACTATAGGCCTGCCTTACCACACCCAGCATAGGTATGACATTTTAAATTCTATTTAAAAAAAATTTTTGAGCATTAAAAATAATGTTAAAAACAGATACGAACAATACACAACTGAAGGATCATTTGAAATTTCTTATTTCTCCTCAAGAGCTAAAATGTCCCAGTGAATCTAAGGTCCCAGGTTAACACAACCTCTTGGAAAACAAAAAGGCAAACAAACAAAAACAGGCCTGTCTGATACTTCTCAGAGCAAAATGGTGAGCTTCCCTCTTCAGGAGCTTATTGTGGTAACATAAAGATAAGCAGATCTGGGAGGAAAGATTGCCCTCTTCTGGGACTCACCATCCAATGCACTGCGGCCCTGGAATGGGGTAGCTGGTGACAGAAACTCTTTTGTGAGTTGTAACCTTGCAACGGAGCCAAAGTTGGTTGGCAGGCTACAGTTTCCACGGTCCACTGAACACCAAAGATGAGCCTGGCTCTCCGCCACAAGCGCAGTCAACAAACCCTGCTTCCATCACTCAAGGCTGCTTGGACTTTTGATATTTTAAACAATGGACATGAAACCCCCACAGTGAAGAGAGAGAACAATGGTGTTTTGACAAATGAAACAAAGACAGACTCTGACGGACCATTCAGGTCAGAAAAAAAAAAAAAATTAAGGCAAAGACTTAGGAGACCTTCTGCCTCCTGCCAAGAAGCCAACGCCCTCAATGAAAGAACAGGGATTGGGCTGCAGCAAAATGGTAGCCCTGCGTGGAGGTGGCTTTTCGGAGTCAAGAGTTTTATTAAATGTTTTGTTTCTCGTTTTAATCTTTTAAAAACATTTAATTTCATTCTTATTTTTATTTTTTATATATGTTGGTGTTTTGCTTGGGTGTAGATCTGTGCGAGGGATCCCCTGTAACAGGAGTTACATACAGACAGTGGTAAGCTGCCATGTGGATGCTGGGAATTGAACTGGGATCCTCTGGAAGAGCAGCCAGTTCTCCCAACAGAGGAGCCTCTCTCCAGCCATTAAAGATGTTTTTTATTGTGTCTATGTATGGATGTTGCACCACTGTGGCTCTGTGAGGTCAGAGTACAACTTGAAGGAGTCACTTCTGTCCTTTGTGTAGGTCCCAAGACTTGAACTCAAGCATAGTTACCCTCCGAGCTAGAAATACTCTGCAAGGGACACTTATTTAGGACTTTAAACACAGTTACAGTAAAATATGTATGCTTGGTTCCTTACAAACACAAACCCCAGAAATTTAAGAAGAAAGACCTGGGTGAATAGAGTTTGTGAGAGTTATGGGAAAATGTTCTTTTGTCTTCTTGGAGATCTGCTGAAGTGGTTCAAATAGAGTTGTGGCCAGGAACCTGGTATAAACTAAGAAACCTCTTGCTGCCCCTTTGGGACTGGTAGTCCTCTAAAGATGGAAATTAGAAAGCCTTCATTCATGACCTTAAAATGTCATATTACGTATGTATGTACGTATATTGTAATGTATCAGGAAAGTGAGCTGGGAGGGTTTCCGTGAAAGCTATTGGTGTGTATGCCATTCCCCACCTTGACCCTCACAAGAATGTGTAAATTGTAGCCCATGGAATGTAAGCGGCTGGGGCCATGTTTCATAAATCTGCCTTGCAATGAGCCTCGCAAAGCCTTGCGTGAGAACAGGCCCAGGAAGGGAGAGACCGTGAATATCTAGTGATTAATTGAGCCAGAATTTGGCAACTGACAATGTCCTCACGATGTTTTTTGGTAATACTATTTTTTAACAAAGGGGCACTTTCTCGTGTACCCCATCCCTGAAGTAGGTAAAAGGTTCACCCTTCTGCCCGCTGTAAGACCTGAGAATCTTAGGCTAAATCCTGAGCAAAGAGGAAAACACACCCACTTCTAAAAAGGGACCTGAGTTCACGTAAGTCTTACGAGTTTGGCATGCCATGGAGGAGAGGTATTACCATGGAAGCTTGAAGCTGTTGCTAAGCTGGTAACTCCCTCCTCCTCCTGCCATCTTTAATGGAAAAGTGGAGTCTTCATACTTTTGTGTCACACTCTGCTAAACAAGAAAAGACTAACCAGCACACCCTCAAATCCCCTCAGCACCCAGAGCCACTTCACATAAACCTCAGCTTCTGTCATTAATTTCCATATTGACCATTAAGCTTAAAAAAACAAAATGAGCAGGTGGTGGTGGTACACACTTTTAACCCCCAGCTCTCAGGAGGCAGAGGCAGGCAGGTCTCTGAAGTTGAGGCCAGTCTGCTCTGGAGGGTGAGCTCCAAGACAGCCAAGGCTACATAAAGAAAACATGTCTCAAAAATCCAAAAGTAAAAACAAAAACAACAAAATCTCCCCAACTGTAACTATATCAGCATTTCCTTACATTGCTGAGACAGATAGCTACGCTGTTATTTGGTGTGTCTTTGTGTCTTCCATTTATTCATTCACCAAAGATTTGCATGTGGTGACTGGAGTGGTAATTTAGAAGGTAAGGGTTTGATCCCTAGAACCCACGTGGTTTTACAAAAGACAGTCACTGTGGCCAGACCTGGGGAGGCAGAGACAGGCTGAACCCTAGTGTTCTCTGGCCAGGCAGCCAAACCTCCTTGACAAATTCCAGGCCAGTGAGAGATCCTGTCTCAAAGATGGGCATCTCCTGAAGAGCAACAGTGAGGGTTATCCCTGGCCTCTACGTATGTGCACACCCATGCACACACATACACAGGTCTACATACAGACAGTGTGGCAGGGATGAAAGTCGCAAAAGCAAAATAGAAATCTCTGTTTCCAGAGCTGCTCCCACAAGGTTAAAAGACGTTCCGTGCGGTAGGCACTCTGATAGCCTCCCCAAGATGTGCCCATCCTGATACCCGGCCGACAGAGACTCTGCAGAGATAATGAAGTTGACACATGGAGAAAGGAGGCCGTCACGGGTTGCGTGGGTGGAGCGCAATGTGGTACATGACAGCGAGGGAGGGTCAGAGGCTGAGATACAAGGGTACAGACAGAATGACAGATGCAGTTGCTTCGAGCCACCGTGAGCCGAGGAGTGAGGACAGCTCTGGAGCTGGGAAGGCCAGCAGCAGAGACCAGGAACGCAGGTGGCCGATATCTTAAATCTAACCCAGGTGGAACATCTGATTCCCCATACCTGTTAGCATATATATTTGTGCCGTTTTAAGCCCCTAAATGTATGGTCATTTCTTATAGCAGTACTGGAAAACAAGGACAGTTCCATCCTCATCTGGGACCAGGAGACACTCCCCTTCAGTCCCTCAGTGTTCACACTGGCCGGGTGCCCATTCCCAGTTGACTAAGGAGAAGCAGCTTATTTGCTAAGATACACCAGAATGTGATCTTCCTGGCATTACGTTATAGACAAAATATTAATTACTCAGCTATTTCTTTCCCATTCTCTTAGGTATGTCCCCTAAAGTAGGCCACTGAAATTGCTGTGTGCTTGATGCCTCTTTCTTTAAAGTGAGAGTAATGAAGTTGTCTCTAGTGGCCTCAGAGAACCGTGAGGATTTAACGATTTGGACATGAAGCAGTAGCAGTAGCCGGTGGCATGATATGGGCTGTGAGTGGTGTCAGGCCTGTTCTCCTGCACTAAGGTTTCCATGACATTTTCTGCTCACTCTGTCTTCAGTGTGGGAACAGGCAGAAATACACCACACACATACACGCACACGCACACACCGGTTGTCAGGAGGAGATGAATGAGAGCAGTGATTGTTCACCTGGAATGAAGTGGGCAAATATCAGAGAAGCTTGAGAGGGGAAGGCAAGGTCTGCCAGCGAGTCACACACTCAGGATGACACATGCACGTGTCCCTAGGATGACAGAGTAAGGAGCCTGACAGTGCTACATAAACCCAGGATGAGGCAGACCCTTACTCTGCTTCTTTCCCTCCAGCCTTTTCCTCCTGCGGTGCCTCCTCTTCTTTCCAGATTAAAGGCACATCACCAAGAGGAAGAGAAGGAGGGAGGAAGGGAAGAAGAGAAGAGAAGAGAAAATCCAGGACTAAAACGAGGCACCAGGGAGGGTCAGAAACAGGACTTCTAGCACGCATGGAAAAACCAGAGACTCAGCTTCTACCTGCACTTCATCTTGTTGGTGCTAGAATCCTGGACACCTTGTAATAGGTCGGGGGGTGGGGGTGGGGTGGGGGTTGTGTAAGATGAGAGGGAGAAAAAAGTAGGGCCATGAGAGGACTCAATAAATTACCTTGCCACCAAGCCTGACAGAATTAAGTTTGAGCCACAGGGTGAAAAGAGAAAAGAAACAACTGTGTTTTGTCCCCTGACCTCCACACACAAATTGTGGCATACCCACAATTTAACAATAAATGAGTTAAATTTTCAATTGAAAGAAGAAAATAAATAAGAGTTAAAATGTCTGTATTATTTGTTTGGAGAGAGGGTCTCTCACTATACAGCCCTGGCTGATCTGGAACTCACTATGAAGACTCAGGCTGACCTTGAACTCACAGAGATCGCCTGGATCTCTCCCAACTGCCTGAGATTAAAGGGTTCCATCATGGACTGATTTAAAACACCACATCTGTGGAATAAAAAATTATGCTTTAAGTGTTCCTCACATTTGAGGCAGAGCTGAGAAAAGTGAGGACCATTTGTTTTAGGCCTTTGAGAGGGTACAGGACACCACCAGGGACTGATGGGGAAGAGGAGAACATTCTGGAAATTGAGGCAAGAAGTATGTTGTCAGCCCTGGCTTTGGCCTCAGTTGACTCAAGGACAGAAATCTGATAACCACCTGGTTTGATTAGGTCTGCCAGGAATTGGTGAGATGAGCCAGCATTTTGTGTTCATATTCTCAATATGCTAAGTCCTATGCAGTTACTTCCAGAGATAGCCCCCATTGCTGGCGTGCCTCATGCCTTTAGCCGTTCAACAACCCATGAGCTTGAATTACTAAAGGTAAGTGGTGCCCCTACCAAGAAAGCCCTCTGCCTCTGTCTTCCCAAAGTGGCTTCTATTCAAGGCAAAACTTTTGGTTTGCTAGGCGCATCTGTCAGGGTCTGATTTGGCTGTGCTCAGCAGAAGGCATACTTTGAAACTGTAGCAAGAGCCTTTACAGTGATTCAGTTCTCCTCTGGAGAAGCCTCTGCTCTGTCTTGCTTGCTGCGGAGGTGTGGGATGCTCCGCAGAAAGGCTTGCTGATGTGCCAGCCTGGCTGATACTGATACAGTACCATAGACAGAGGGTGCCTGGGAACAGAAGGGAGAGCCACCTTCCTGGGGGTGCTGGAGATGGGGACAGGCCACAGAGAGCCAGGGGGCAAGAGAACTTCTCAGATCCCAGCCTTGCCACCAGTATGTTGTGTTCTCGCTTCTCCACAATTGGCTTTGATGCCTCAGTCTGCTAAAATGAAAGGACTGGAACAGATGATCTCAAAGGGCCCTTCCCCCAGCATTCTTTGATTCAGGCATTTGGAGCATCTACAGACGCTGGAGAACCCTGCAAGCTATGAGCGGCTGCTTAGAAATGACACGCGTACTGGAGAAGGGAGGAGTTCATTTTCAGGTTTTTTTAATGGCACGCCCTCTGGCCCTGAAATGGCCTTTCTCTGTCTGTGTTACATGCAGTTACGGGCGTAAATATTTAAATGTGGGTGTTTGGAACTGGAAAACACCAAGAGCAGTGCAGAGACTCACTAGTAGTGGGTCCAGATAAATAATTCCATGACACAACTACTATAATGACTACTATAATGACAGTGCATCCGTAGACACTAAAAAGAACAAAGGGCGGGGGAGACGGTTCAGTAACGACTGCTTCAGTGTGTGCTCCGCAAGCATAAAGGCCCCACTTTGGATTCCCAGAACCCAAGTCAGAGCTGGGCGCAGAGGCATGTGTCTGGACCCTCAGCAGAGGAGAGATGGAGACGGGCAGACCCCTGGAGGCTGACCAGCCAGTTGGTGTAACCAAAACTGTGCTCTAGGTTCAGTCAGAGACCTGTCTCTTTAAAAAAGAAGCGCGGGGGGGGGGGGGGGGGAAGAGAGATGGCTCAGCATTTAGGAGCACTTGCTGATCTTAGCGAAGGCTTGGGTTCAGACTTCCCAGGACACCAGGGATGCATGCAGGTAAACACACACACACACACAAAATAAAAATAAATCTTAAAAAGAAAATTGAAGACATCTAAATGTCTACCCTGACCGTCACATGCACACACTCATGCACACTTACGCATACATGCACATGCATGCAAACACAGACGTATAGCCAAAAATATAACTTTTTATGAAAGAGAACTGGATTGTCCAGTAAAATATACACAATAATTTATTAAATTTCATCAAATGAAATTTAGATATATATATATACATATATTGTCAAGTATAGTAGACGATATTTGTTTAATCACACAGTTCTATGTAGACAACTCCAGATGAGACTGAAAACTGGGTTAACGTTTCCTAGCCCAGCAGGGTTGTCACAAGCCCACCATGGGGCTGGGCTAACAAACTGCAAGTTCAGTTGACTTAATGTTAGTTGCTTGAAGTTTTACTTAAAAATCTGGTACTTGGTTCCGTTTCTGGAAAGCTTTTCAACCACTGAGGTAGATAGATCTAGTTTTGCAGCCAGAGCTGCTTTTCATTTCCAGTGAGAATTAAGCATCCAAATAGAGGGGTGTCGTAAGTGTAAACCACACAGTAGATATAGAAGACAGCAGCAAGAGTAACAAGTCTCAACAATAATTTGATGTCTCATTAGTAATTTGATTACATATTGAAATGCTCATTTTTATACATTAGTCTAAATCTAACACATGATTACAATTAATGTCACCTGTTCCCTCTTCTTGTTTTAGATGCCACAAATGAGTTGGACCGCACTGCTCTCAGGAATGAGGTGGAGGAGGGCTGGCCAGGCTTAGAGTTTTTTTACTCTATGTACTTCTGTATCCTTTTTTTTTTGTAAGATTTATTTATTTATTATTTATACACTATTCTGCCTGAATATGAGCCTGCAGGTTAGAAGAGGGCACCAGATCTCATTACAGATGGTTGTGAGCCACCAAGTGGTTGCTGGGAATTGAACTCAGGACTTTTGGAAGAGCAGTCAGTACTCTTAACCTCTGAGCCATCTCCCCAGGTTCTACTTCTGTATTCTTTGATTTGGTTATAGCGCACAAAGGTTAGCTTCATCATTACAAAGAACAATAAAAGATCTTAAGTTATTCAGGCAATGTTACTTTCTGTGATTATGTATGTATATACTGTATGTATATGTGCTGGTATGCATGTATGCACACACCTGTATGTGAGGGTAAGCACGCACGTATGCACAGCCACATGTGGAAATCAGAGGTAGGTTGAGCTCAGTTTCTCCTATTTTTTGTTTTCTTTTGTTTCTCTATGTAGCCTTGGCTGTGCTGGACTTGCTTTGTAGATGAACTCACAGAGCTACACCTGCCTCTACATCCCTGAGTGCTAGGATTGCAGGTGTGCACAGCCACACCTGGCTTTCCACGTTATCTTTTGAGACAGAGTCTCTCTCTGAGCCTCGAGCTCACGGATTGGTTAGACTGGCTGCCCACCAAACCCTAGGGATTCCCCTGTGTCCACTAGCACAGTGCTTGGATTCCAGGTGTGTGCCCTTCTGCCTGGCTTTCTATACATGAGGACCAAATATCTGAACTCAGCTCCTGCTGCTTTTCTGCCTCAGCCATCTCAAAAGCCCCACCCCCCACCCCGCCAAATATACTTTGAAATATCAAGGAAACTTTGAGAATCTTTCCCCTAATTCATTTCTGTGATACTGTTGGCAGAGTCTGAAAGAAATGTTTTCCCATTGGTGACAATAAAATTTCCCTGCTGTCTCTCTGATTTACCAGCAGTTTCTAATCGCCTAACCCCCCCCCTTTTTTTATTACGGCTATCATTAACAAGGCACCCCTGCTTGACAGCCATCCCAGCTGGGTTGGTAAGGAATTGTTTTCAGGGAGTAGGAGTTAAGCCCAGGAGAGCTGGGGAAAAGGGAGAGAGATAGGGAAAAAAAAGATAAAGGAGAGCTGGGGAAAGACAGAGAAAGAGAGAGAGAGAGAGAGAGAGAGAGAGAGAGAGAGAGAGAGAGGATAAATAACCCTTAAAGAAATCTCTCTTCTCCCCCCCCCAATTCCCTCCTTATCCCCTATCAAGAATTCCCAAAGCTCTGGGGTCTGGGGCTCTAGGCTGAACTTCCTATCTTACTAATTGACATGACCAGGATTCGAGCCTTCCCCCAACAGACACGTCTGTGTTACCCTTAAAGACATCTGAGTTACACATAAACAGGCAATGGTTGTAACAATATCACTTTCAAAGGGGCACTAAGCTGCTGAAGTCATCCGGCTAGCAAACATTTGCTTGTCCGTGTCTTGTGTCTGATCTGAGTGTGTAAAAAGATTGGGAGGGAAGAAGGAAGGATGGAATGAAGAAAGAGCAATTGTACTTTTTTTTGGGTGGATGACCTTGAACTTTTGATCCTCCTGTCTCTGCCTCCCAAACTTGAGGATTACAAGGCATGAGCTACCATACCTTGTTTTTTTGCAGAGCTGGGGAAAGGACCCAGGGATTTGTACAAGCTCCATGAGCATTCTCTGGACGGAACTGCATCGCCAGCCTGCAACAGTGAGTTTATAAACCTGGACTTTTCAAATATGAAACTAATTCGCTGGCTCTTCTTTGCTGTGTAATCAGTGTGTGCAATATCTACCCTCTGCTTAAAAAGCAAGCTAACACACTTTCTATACAGAGGTCAGAGGTGTCCTACATGAAGGTTGGAGAAGAAGTGATTGGGTTTGGATGGATGTCAGGGGGGGCTGCTGTTCTCAGAGAGACTAAGAAATAGCCATGTGTCCTCAAAGCTGAGTGGGACTCTGAATCATATTGGCCTGTTTTTGCCTTCCTTGCTAGACTGAAGAATCCAGTAAGTTACCTCTCTAGCCCTTACCCAGCGAGGTCCAGCCAACAGCAGGCTCAGTAAAACTGTACTGATTACTCCGTGAAAGAGACAGTGAAGAAGTGGTTGGACTTATCTACAACACTGATGAAATTAGAGTTTGTCTAAAAGAAGGGCTTGCGAACACTGTCTGTCTTATCAAAGACCGCATGAGGGGTCTAGTGTGGGCTACCAGCCAGCTAAGCAAGGGTGAATTGAGACACATGCATCCCTGCTCTTGTTTAAAATCTGGGAAGAGCAAGGAGGCAGAGGATAGGCACCAGTAACCTAAACGTAAAGCTTTAGTAAGCTCTGCCAACAATTGGATGCGGTGTGTGATGGCGAACAGGAGAATGGCTATTCCAGGTTAACCAACTTTTCTCTCCTCTGTGGGGACACTTAAGGTGAAACACAAGGATGAGAAGGTCCAACATTTTTCTTTTTCCTCTGGTGTTGGGGCTAGAACTTTTGGACTTACCTGGCAGGCCTACATTCTATGGCTGTGCCACATTACACCCCTCGGGGGGTCACTATTAAACTATTAGATCCTACGGGGAGTGATGAGAGAGAGAAAGAGAGAGAGAGAGAGAGAAGCCTTGCAAGCACCTGGGGCAGGGCCAGCTGCCAGTGCCACTCACTGCTAAAAACCAACAGCAGCTTGAACTTGAACTTGATTGATTCACACGGGTTGGACAGCATGCTCATTTGCATGCCCGGCTGAGGGAGGGTCACTGTCTGGGGGAACCCACGTGCTGAGGGTGAGGAGAGACTGATTCTTCTTACGTGTAGGGCAGTATCTTTAGGAAGGGATGTCATGATGCGGGGGGGTGGGGAGGAGAAGTGGCCTGCAGCAGGCCAGTGGATTTCATTCACTTCTCGAAAAGCCTTTCTGATTGGCGCTCATTCTGAAATTTCTGCTTTTAAATTACTTTTTGTTCTTGTTCCCAGGGGGGGGGAAAAAGTTATCTATGGAGGAGGTTCTAGGGATTAAAAAATTGAGAATTCTCACATTTCAGCGTACGCTCATTGTCCTTTTGGAATCATTTTGGCCTTTGGCTTTTAAACTTATTTTTATTTTTTAAAATTATGTGCAGGGTGTGGGACTGCATGCGGGTATGTGTGCATGAGTCCAGGTGCCCATGGAGGCCAGAGGCATTGGATCCCTTGGAGCTGGAGTTACAGACATCTGTGAATTGCCTGAAGTGAGTGCTAAGAACTGGACTCAGGTCCTCTAGAAGAGCAGCGGGTGCCCTTCACTGCTGAGCCATGTCTCTGCCATCAAGCTTCCTAAGTTAAAACTAGAGTCAACAAAAGTTATAAACTATGTATACAGTTCTGTTTATTGTATCACAACCATGCAACCATGGCCAGGCACTGTTTTTCCTCCCTGATTATTTATGAAGTATAAGCATAATGTAATAAAATGTAAATAATTCACGAAAAAAATGAGAGAAAATTTGGCATAATTTAATCACACAGATTACCACTGCTAATATTTCGGTTAATTGTTTATTTATTCACTTGGTCTTCAGAGTCTAACTCTGTAGCTCAGACTAGTCTTAAAGTCATAGCAATCCTCCTGCCTCAGTCTCCTCAATGCTGGGGTTGCAGGTACACAATACCATGCTGTTCTACGCTGATAACATTTAAAGATTCTTCTTTGTCGATATCTTTTAAAAACAAGCTCAAATTCTACATGACATTGATAAGGGGATTCTTAATTCAGTATATGTAGGCACATTTCCATGGCAATCAGTGTCAAGTTCTTATATGGCTAGTCACAATTTTAGTTAACCAACGCTCTCGTGGCTGTTATTTTGGTTGGTGACTATACATCATATAATTTACTTTGTATCTAAATATTTGTGGTATTTTTACATATCTGTCATCATACAGGGGATTTGCTTGATTCTTCAACATATAACAGTGGGTTGTTCTTTGGATTGTTTTGGTTTTGTTTTTTTGAGACAGGATTTTGCTCTGTGTAACCCTGACTGTCCTGGAATCACTCTATAGACCAGGCTAGCCTTGAACTCACAGAGATCAGCCTGCCTCTGCCTCCCAAGCGCTGGGATAAAGGTGGGCACTACCACTGCCTGGCTTTTAACAAAGTGATTCTTACTTGGTAATTAAAACTAAGATTTTCTTTGCAAACATAGGACCAAGAAATCAAGTTTATTCCCATGGAATAAAGTTCC